>BSBM01000600.1:12540000-13740000 GCA_027924585.1 Larix kaempferi | reverse complement strand
GCAAGATGCTCATTCATAGACTTACATAAATATCCCATATCATAACAATGCCACAATAAGGAAAGCTAATTGAAAACAAAACACGAATTACAAGCAATGTACATTCATAGCATAAATGTCATTAGTTCTTGAATTAACTAATTATGCAGCACATAAATAACTTGTGTATTCAAATAGATTACTAGTAGCAAAAATAGATAAGATGCACAATTCTATTCACGACTCAAATGATATTTAATGTATATATAGATTACTGTATCAAAGGCTTATAGGTTTCCACCAATCATTCCTTGGCTATATCAAATTCGAACCCCTGCTTCCTGCTCAGAGGAAGAACCCCTATTACCTTACAAATCATGAAATTTATATAACAATTACATAACTCAAGCTGTTATCAACTTTTTTTAGAATCAAATCCTATCCACATATTAAAAATATAGATAATCTCTGATTCATTGCTAAAAAATTTGAAACTTTGAAGTTGAATTCCTTCAAATATGTGATTTGGAGTCGTTTAAGTGATGTTTGGGTGTTTGAAAAACGTTCGTAGTGAATTTACGGAAAATTTGATCTTTAATAGACCTGAACTTCTCTTAAACCATTGTGAAATTTTGAAAACCGCCCAATATTAGGTTGAATGGCCCAATTCCAAAAGTGGGTTTTAAACCGTATTTGATAATTCATCATTGTTTGCTTGAAAATCAATCCCAAAATATGATCCTTGGGAAAAGACAGGAATTGTCAGTTTGCACATATTTTTAATTGTTAGATTCCTTAATTAAACACTTTGACTTCTTCAATTTCTTCTTGAGTTTTGATTGGTCTTATACTTGTTACCTTTAGGATGAAACAAACTATCAATTTCATGTACATTCATCTGCGCAACAAAAATTTCTACTTCTGGCCTAACAATGTTAGTGTAGTCCACACCTTTCATCCCATGTTCCTCCATTGAAGCAGTTGGAACAAAAAGGCTAGTCTTATGAATTAAGATACTTCTTATAACCTCACATTTACATTAGCAACCGCATCAACACTAGGAGCATAAGACATTCAAAGAGAATATATGACTAGCTGTTGTGATTTCCCCGACTGGGCTAGCCATCATAAAAAATCATGGGTTAATTTGGCATAGAAAACAAGCTTGATATGACTAATACTCGGCCTTGAAAAGATTGCTCTGGAAAATTATGCAGTGCTGACGCGTAGGTTTGGTAGAGCCGCACATCAGCAGTTTCATAGTGCTCAGTTTTGTAGCACTTCCATTCCATTGTTCCACTGTGCATTGCTTTTCCCAAGGGAAACTCTGTTTTGCTGCTGAGTTTCACTTTTTAAAATGCAAAGATCATTTCACCAAGAAGGTAAACATCTACAGAAGTTAATAAATATAGCAAACTCTATGCATATTGTGCCAAATTATAACATTTCACTAACTAGCAATCAAAACTTTGAAACATAAGTACAAAGGAAACCATAGGTATCACAGATAAATTAGAAAAGGATATAAGTTTACCCGGGATTAAAGTTTTGAAATCAATTATAGGATTGTTCTAAACCTGGAAGGTATAAGTCTTAAAGGTAACAATCCTAGGTGCAGACTTAGGTACTAGCATTCAACTTCCCATTCAAAGTCCGAACCTGCATTTGAATTTCATCTAGTTGGAACACAATTTCCTTGTGGTCATACGATTATGTTGGGGAGGTTGAGATTGACTTCCCCCTACGAGACCTCACATATCTCCCCCCTCCTCATTTCCATTTTCTCCCCCTTTTGACTCTCCCGAACATCAAAGTAGATAAATGAACCGAAGAAACCTTTGTTGCTCTCTTATTCAGTCCTGCCAGGATACTACCAATGTCGATTGAAGTCGTTCATGCCATAAAAGCAGTCCTCAAACTTACTATCTCCATCACCATTAATCACCATTTTTACTCTGAACTCTACGCCAACCATGCTTTTCCTTTTCTTCTTAACCCTTTTCCACCCTAGGACTTCATTTCCCTTCCTCTCCATTAAACCTACCATCATTGCCTACATGTAAATCTCTCTCCCCTTGATCTCCACCTATCCACTAATAGTTTGTGTCTAGATTTGGCTACTGTTACACCTAAATCTTGCCATCATGATAGTCAGTGTAAACATTCCTTGAAGTTCCTTTGACTAAGTCATCAACTTGGAAGAGGTACAAACCTTTTCCTGGCTGGTTTTGAGAGGTCGTCGCAGGTCATCCTAATGCAACCTGCGACGTCGCAGGTTGTCCTACTGTAGCCTGCGATGATGTCAATTAATTGGATAAAAGAGCATCTTCCAGCCCATTCTCGAAGCTGAGTGATGTGGATCCCTATCCCTAGCCTATAGGGGAGCTGGCATTCGGTTCCTAGCCTTTTGGAAAGATCCCCTAACTCTCTCCTACCATATCTCAACCTATCCTATACTCTTAGTCCTATATAAGTGAATCTCATTTCCATTCCAAAGGGAGGAAGTCTATGGTATGTACATGCTGGTGAAATTAGCTTAGGAATCCCTGCTCATCTATTGGGAGACTCATACTTCCTTGGGAGGCTTTGGCATTGGCTTGGTTGGAGAAGGATTGCTACGTTAAGTCTTGGTTGTAATCACTTCCTTCTATGTACTTTCCCTTATTATACAGTAATATAAATGCTTTCCACCAAATGTTATTGCATTGATGATGTTTGTGTAGTTTTCCTGCTTAACTGCTTACTTAGATCTATTATTGTTTAGGTGCATTTTACTACTTGTTTTGTTTTGTGTTGTTTTGGCAGGTTTTGCAGTTGAGATCTGAAGACCGTCAGGCTTGAGACAAACATAAAGGAGAAAAGATCAACGATATGAAAAGTAAAGCATCTATCTACTCGATCTCTGATTAGATCTAGGAAAGTATTCTATATTATGTCCTATTTGTTCTAGTCTTACATTAAGCTAGGGAGATCAGGCCTCAAGTCCGCTCTTGGTAGATTGTCCGTCAAACAAATATGGCAACCATACTAGGGAAGAACATTGTTTCAGTTTCCAATTTGAATTCCATTTTCAGTTGATTTATTTTGCAAGCCATCTAATCTGCCTCCTAAGTCTTTTTTCACCATCAAATCTTCACCTTGAAGAGTCTATAGTCCTCCTATGACTCTGTACTCACAATCCTCAAACCATTTTATTGCTCATCTCTTGGATATTTGTTGATCCTTGAGTTTGGATCTCGCCCGTCGCACCTGGGCAGTGGAACCAGAGCGTTTATTTGATCTTTGTTATCTGTCTTTTGGGCTGTCGTCGCAACCTTTTCACTAGGCTTCTGCAACATCATCGCAATACCCGCACTGGGGACCTATGATGGTCGCTCCGTGTATGAAAACAGACTGCGCCGATCTGAAAAAATTGACATGAGGGCATCCCCCTCCTTTTTTTGAGTTGAGTTTTAATTTGGTGTGCAGAACACCCTCTGTGCTGTAAGATCCAGTCCGAGACATTTTTTGATTTGTGTGTTGAAAGTGTTTGGATTTTTTGTGGATTTGTATTGGGTCCCATTTTTAATAAGCTTAATCTTGGTAGTGGTGGACACTTTGGCTTCCCCCACCTTCATCCACTTAACCTTGTCGTCCCTCCTCTCCTCACCTAATCTGATCTTTGCATTGGATCTGATCCCAAACTTATTTTGCAATTTTTATTTAGCTTTGGTTGCATTCAGTTGTCTGATTGGGTGTTTTGAGTGTTTTTGAAGTGTTTTCAGTCCATATGAATGCTTGTCATTTTCTTGAGAATTTCCTGAGTGTTTAAGAGTGCTGCAAATCAACTTTCTTTTAAGTTTTTGTGCTTAAAAATATCATTGTATCAAGTCATAATCTTGGCATACCAGTGGAAAATTAAAGGTGCATCATTTTTACTGTTTTCAAGTACATTTGAAAATTATTGTAGAAATTGGTTCATGCATTGGAATTGGTCATTCATTAGTGTTTTGGAAAAGTTTGAGAGGAAACATTAATCATTTGTAATTTTCGGGAATTATGAATAATTCATTTTCTTGAAAAATTCGAGTGAGATATAGTTTTTACAAAAGTGATTCCATGTTTGGAGAAATTGTATGCATTCTTGATTTTTTATGCTTTTAAGCCATTATAGTGAAATTGAAAAGTTGAGTGCTCTAGATAGGATTCTTCTCTCTTTTCATCTCTTAGTTTTTTATTCGAAAAGACAAAAGAAAATGTTTGGATTTGGTTGTTATGCTTGTTTACTTTTTTGTGTTTTGCTTGGAAAAACGGAAAAGTGAAGAGTATTTTTTATCAAATTTGATAGATTTGGGATTGTGTTTCATTTTGTTGTTTTGGTAAAATCACTTGGAAAGAAATTTCTCCCTCCCATATATAGAGTTCATCAAAAGAAAAGTATATTTTGTGCATGTAGTTAGGGCTTGCATTATGTTTACATTTATGTACTCACCTCATGCATTCACCTAACCATCCAGATAAAATTAACGGTAGAACTAGGGTAAAATCTTTAGTAACTTGTGTGTTAAGTTAGAGACGTGTTCCGGCCTCGTAAAACGTGGCAGCTGTCGTTACTTGCTAGCACTATATTCCAGGGGTATTGTAGTCTTCCATGTACTTATCGATATATCGAAGCTCTTTCACATACCAACCAAGTATATCGAATCTCTTTCACGTACCCACCAAGTACTTCGTGTACTTGGTGTATATCGAAAGGTGTTTCATGTACTTGGCATATATCGAAAGGTGTTTCATGTACTTGGTAGTATATAGGAAGGTCTCGTGCCGTACGGTTGTGCATTAGACAACACCACTATGGATTTTAGCTCCCACGACCTTGCGTATATAAGGAGACACCATTAGGATTCCTAAAACCAACTGAGTTAACCATTTGGCCATCTTGGCAGATCAATACACCGAGAAACGGACTCGGGGATATTACTATGCACGTACTGTCCAGGTAGTCAGGTATTCAGGAAAGGGTACTGTCCCAATCCTCCTTGTCGCATTTTACTGTTGGACCCTGTGGTATATAACGATTTGCGAAGCCTTGACAATCCTGTGAGGTTCCAGACTTTTGAATCCACTCCTATCACATAAGTTTGCTTGCGGCCTTAGTTTATGTAGGATTTTTCTTGATTGCTTTTCTTTTGTTTAGCTTGCCCTAGGAGAAACTTTTGTTTCAGTCACTCCGGTTGACTTTCCTTGGAGAAGGTCCTGTAATATTCATAACTTACCGCCCAATGTTAACGGACAATCTACCAAAGACGGATCTAAGGTATGATCTCCCTAGTTCAAGCGAATCTAGAACAAATAGAACAGAATACAAAACTCATTTCCTAGATCTAGTTACAGATCGAGTACTTAGATATCACACCTTTCAGATCGCAGATCCTTCTCTTTGTTGTTGCTCCAAATCCCATGGTCGTCAGATCTCCAGCTGCAAGACCTGTCAAGACAATGTGGAAACAACATGAGAAGTACAAGATATCTAAACAATAACTGATCTAAAGTAACAGTTGAGGAAGAAAGTTCTAAACATCATCAATGAGACAACATTCATGGAAATAGATTATATTAACTATATTAAAATTTGGGAATACATAAAAAGGATGAAGCTACAACCAAAGCCTCAACGTTGCATCCTCCATCCAACATGTCCAAGCCAAGCCTCCAAGGTGGTACAAGCTTCTTAATCACCATTATGGATTCTATAAGCATAAGGATACCATAGACCTTCCCTGTTCTCATGGAGAGAGTGGGTGTTTATATAGGGCTAAAGAGATAGGGTAGGTTGAGGATTAGGGGGAGATGGTTAAGGTATCCTCCCATTAGGTTAGGAACCGAAATGTCACCTCACCTAGAGTCTAGGGATAGGTCTCCACCTCAACAAACTTCTAGAAAGACCTTGAGACTCCCCAAAATAGCCTTTAACCAACCTCGTCGCACCCCGGTAGAGGACACAAAGTGACAAAGAGGGGTTGTTGCACTCTGTAGGAAGACAAAGCATGACAGTGTCTCACCTTAGCTGACCAGAACTACGACGTCGTACCCTATATGAAGGAGAAGTGCGACAGCCTACTCAAAGAGGTCAACTAGGCAGGAAAAATCTCTCAATTGGATGTGTTTTAGCCCAGAATGAGTTTAGGGGTTAGAGCACAGAGTTTACACAATGGTCAAGATGGTGAATTTATCACAACGGTCATGATGACGACACTTGGTCATAAGGACGATACTTGCAACGGTCATGGTGATGACACTAAGTTAGGATGACGACATTTGCAACACTTGCAACACTTGCACAAGGGTGACGACATTTTGGTGTAACAGAATGCCCCCCAAAGCATGAAGCTGACAGAATGAGACAGGTGAAATGCTTTGTAATAAGAAAAATGGCAAGGACTTGCTGCAGAAATGACCTGAGATACACAAGTCTCTTACAACACAAATCATGGCTTCCGACCAATACATTGCAAGTCCATGATAGTAATGACCGACTGAACACAATCATGGCTACTAGACACAAGCGTAGATCCATGATGAGATGATAACACAACCACGAACAATACAAAAAGTGGATCTGTGTAACTCTGAACTGACAACACAGCCACGACCAATACAAAGTGGATCTGTGCGTCCCAAACAATCTCCATCGCAACCTGGGTAGGTAAGAACTTCCCCAGGGTCTTCAAGCTGAACCCGCAATGATACGAATCTATCCATGTGATTACAATGTTTTGGAGTCGAACATGGTAGAAACCACTTGATTACAGGTCATTAATGTATACCGTTAACAAGTGCGAGGGGAATCACCATTAATGTCAATGATCCCCAAGGTATCACAGTACATACCATCAAGTGTGAATCAATGAGTTGAAGTCAAACATCTAATGGAATATTTCAATCAAGAGTCAATGAGGGGAACTCATGTTGAAAGCAAGGTAACCTGCCGTTGAGGCATGCAAGCCCAAGGTACTTGGTTGGTTTCTAAGTTCAATCCTTGGATGATGATTTGAAGTCGACGAGGATGAACCCGTCAAAGGAGGGCCATGATGAATCCCCCATCATTGACATGAAACTCGATAACATATGTTTGGTGTAGATCGGACGGTAGAGTAATGTGCAAGACTGACTCAAGGTAGACCAACATGATTGAAGGTATACTGACTGCAGATGATGAGTAATGAAACATCTCTTGAACATGGGCATGGCATGACTTGGCAGTATTGACACGACGAGAATGATACCAACCCCTAATGCAACTAATGGTGGAAGCATTCTTCAGCTGACCCAAAGGAGCGACGCTCATGGAATTGACAAGACTCGAGGACAAACAGATTACCCAAGTACTGAATGCAAATGCAAACGAGTGCCATGTTCAAGAGTGACTATGTATTGCCGTAATTAAGATGTAACATAAAATATTTCCTTTTTCCCCATCATGATTGATGAGTGCCTCATGTGTTTTTGACAAGCTTGATGAGGGTAACCAGATGCTCGGTATAGCTCATCTCATAGATGAGTCCAATCCCAAATGTTTTACGAACCTAGGAAAGGAGGGGTTCATCCCAAAATGGGCCCTTCGATGTTTGAATTTTAACGAGTCCAAAGAAGGAAAACTCGGCGTCATTTCATGTTTAGAGAGTCTGAAAAGAACTAAAGGAGACTCCAACGGTCCTTTTTCGTAAAGTTAGCCTCATCGCCCGAAAAAGGGTAAAACAACGCGGGAGAGGACTCTTCTAGTCATGATTGGCTGGAGTATACATTTTTCGTAAATAGTGCTCCCTGGTCTAAAAAAGGGGTAAACTATCACCAGAACAACGATCATTCAAATGCTTTTCCAAGCGTGAAAGCATCAAGTTCGCTTGGCAATCTTTTCCTATTTAGGGAGTCTGAAAAGAGCTTAAAAAGGACTCCATGAACAACTTTGTCATGGTTGATGAATGAGTATGACAAAGGAAAAGTAAACTCGGCACAGTTCCTTTTCCGTAAATAGTCTAGCGAGGCCGGTTAAAGTGATAAACCTATATTCGTTAGACACACCTTTTTACTCAAATTTTTAACGGGCACGATAATGGTATCAAAAGCACTCGAAATCTTTTTCATGTTTGAACCAGAGCACGAAAAAGTAAAAACTAAGCTCAAACCACTTTTCATGTTTTAACTAGAGCACAAAAAAGTAAAAACTAAGCTCAAACCACTTTTCATGTTTTAACCAGAGCACGAAAAAAGTGAAAAGTAAGTTCAAATGCCATCTTACTGTTTTTAACGAGCTCGAAGATAGGTTGGAAGAATGCTCATGATGTCTGCTTCATTTTTTAACGAGCTTGTAACAAAAAATGAACTATGCTCGGGATTATGCCCATTGGCAGGTTTCTTCCCAACATGATGGGTAGAGGTTGGAAAGTTTTCCCCCAGCATAAGAAACTGACGGCTTACTTCTAGTATGATTTCTAGAGGTACTGTTTCATTTTTTAACGAGCTCGAAAACAAAAAAGGGAAGTATGCTCGATAATTACTCCCATTGGTGGATTTCTTCCCATCATGAAATCCAAAGGTTGGTACATGCCCCCAGCATGATTGATAGAAGTAAGTGACTTATCTCCAACGTGGTGTGGAGAGGCAATAACGTTGACTTCAACGTAACTTCCAGAGGTTGAAGACATGCCCCCAAGCTTCATTTCATTTGCCTAAGGCATAGGCGGGTGAAAAGAAGGTTCATGTACTAAGTCTATGAGGATACTCGACTCAAAGGGAAAGGATATGTTTCATTTTTTAACGAGCTTGACACAAGATTAGAACTCTATTCACGGGAACCTATTTTATTTTTTAACAAGCTTGACTTAGAAAGAGAACTATGCTCATAGGTTAAGGCCCATTTATGAGTTCCTTCCAAACATGATGCCCAAAGGTTGGTAAAATGCCCCCAGCATGATTGCTAGCGGCTTAACATGCTAGTGTTCCCTCAACATGATTGTTGACGGTACGACATGTGGCATGCCCCCCAAGCTTTATTTCGTCTGAAAATGGTGCTTGCTAACCCAACTACCAACCTGGCTACTAATATGAAAATGTTCACCAAGGGGGGAAAACGAGAATCAGATGAAATGAAGGTTCAAGTTCTAACTCTAGTGAGAGACCCGAATCGATGGGATGGAGATCTATTTCATTTTTACACAAGCTTAAAATAGATAATAACTATGCTTGAGGGGGGCCAACTTATTTTTAAACGAGCTTAAAATGGAATAAAACTATGCTCAAGTGGATGGTTTCATTTTTATGCAAGCTTGAAACCAAAGGTAAACTATGCTTAGAGGGGTCTATTTCATTTTTTAACGAGCTTGAAATAGAATAAAACTATGCTCTAATGGATTGGTTTCATTTTTTAACAAGCTTGAAACATAACATAAACCGTGCTCGTACCCCCCATCCTCAAAGGGAAGAAACCACTAAAACATGCAGAACATTTAGGGAAGTCTGATGACTAGGAGTCATATGATGAGTGGGTGTCACGAAGGAAAGCTGATCAATGGTCACAATCCTCCCATCATAGGGAAAATACATCACTCGAAAGAGTGTGGACACTACGGCTGTCATAGCATAGACATAATCACGTCCAAGGAGTAGATTAAAATCTAAGGGACCTTGGACAACCATGACATCAATATAAACAGTTTTACCTCCCAAAGTGATAGGTAATTGAGGAAGGATCCCTAAAGGTCCAGTAGGCCTTCTATTGAAAGCTAGTATCTGGTCAGTGATTGGCACAAGCCGAGGAGAACCTATAGCTTGCCAAACAGTTGAGGATAAAATACTAACAGAATCTCCCTCATCAATTATCGTATGAAAAAATTCTTAATCTGAAACTCCTACAGATATTTGAAAAGGAACACTCGAAGGAAGACGAGATTCTGTTAGACTATTCCAATCAAATGAAATAACCTCATTACTTGGAGGGGGTCGTGTGGAAATAGACATGGTTTCCCTCGCCCAGAACAATTTGAATTGACCAGAAAAACATCAGCAATTTCTATTTCACCCTCAACTAGAGGAGTGGGGTCAACTGAGAATGAGACTTGATTAACCGCTTGGCTATCATCCCTCAAGGGAGGAATGGGGTCAATCGACGATGTTGTTGAATCAACCACTTTGTTTTCACTCTCTGATGAAAGAGTGGGGTCAACCGAGGGTGGGGTTGGATTGACCGCCCTATCAACCAGTGAAGGATCAGGGGACAACCTACAGTACTTCATTGGAAGGTGTTTATGGGATGTGTCCATGTCTTCCAACAATTGTGAAGCTTCATCCATACGAGGACAAAGGTAAGTACGGTGCATGCCCTTGCATAACCAGCACGGGTCTGCAGGTCTACCCTTCCAAACCTTAATTACAACGTCACTAATTGATGGGGTATCATCAATATGATGTCCGGAGGCTGATGACAAGGGTGTTCAGAATGCAACCATATTTATGAGACCTTGGAGATACCAGGGAAACTCTTAAGAAAATGGGACCCTTTACAAAGTTTGCAAGGGAATTTCGGTTTACGCGAATTCAAAACAGGTGTATCGGTGCCCCCAACATGATGATCAGTGGTTGGGGTTGTGACCTTCTGCTTAGTGTTCTTCTTCTTAGTCTTCCCTTTCTTCTTCTTCTCTCCCGCTCTCTTACTAACATCATAGTTTTCAATAGGAGAAGAGGAAGAGACGGAAGCCGATCCAACTTTCGACGAAGAAGGAGAAGGGTCACCATGATATTGATGCTCATGTGGTGAAGGACCTAGGTCCGACACAATTGGTGCACTTGGTGTAACTAGATTGGAGAATAACCATACTGGTAATCCTATCATCAATCCAGGAAGACTCAACGTATCCATAAAGGGAGGACCAACAGTTCCATAAGTGGGAATAACAAATGGCACACCTTGGAAAGGGGCACTTTGGTTGTAGTCTCGGAAGAATCTTCCATATCTAAACTCCCTAAGAGACTCTAAAGTACCACACAAGTCAAACACTACTCAAGTCTAAAAGCAACAAGCAAACTATGTGAATAGGAGTGGATTCAAAGTCTGGAACCTCACAGGATTATCAAGGCATCGCAAACCGCTATATACTGCAGGGTCCAACAATATGACGCGACAAGGAGGATTGGGACCGTACCCTTGCCTTCATACTTGATTACGTGGACAGTACGTGTGTGCTAATCTCCCCGAGTGTTGTTCTCGGTGTATTGCTTTGCCAAGACGGCCAAATGGTTAACTTAGTTGGTTTCAGGAATCCTAGTGGTGTCTCCCGATATACGCAAGGTATGTGGGAGCTCAAATCCGTAGTGGTGCTGTCTAATGCACAACCGTTCGGCAAGAGACCTTCTGATATACTACCGAGTACGTGATACACCCTTCGATATACGCCAAGTATGGATTATGGTACTTGGTGGATACGTGAAGGAACTCGATATACCGATAAGTACGTGGAAGACTACAATACCCCCGGGATACAGTGCTGGCAAATAACGACAAATGCCACGCTTAACGACGCCGGAACACGTCTCTAACTTACACACAGTTACTAAATGATTTAACCTAAGCTAGTGTTAATTTTATCTTGTACGGTTAGGTGGATGCATGAGGTGAGTACATAAATGTAAACATAATGCAATCCTCAACTACATGATAATGCACATTTTTCTTTCCCTTTCAATGAAAACTACTTAAGGTAAGGAGAGATTTTTCTTTGCTTTCAAACCAAAAGTAATTAAGTAGTAGCGAAAATAAGAATTCCTTCCTAAAGTGCAATAACTCTACCTTTCTTCAATAATCAACTAAAAAGCGCAAAGAAAATGAAGATGCAACTAATCTTACCAATGTATAAGACAAAATAATGAAGCACTTTCAATTTTCAAATGCATGTATCAAAAATGGAATTTGATAACTAAATGCTTTTCATATCTATATACAGAAAGTGAAAGAATATCTAAAACACTCTTTAACCATTCATAAATTCCCAAAGAAAAACGACAAGCACCCAACACAACTCAAAGGCACTCAAGAACGGCTCAAAATCTACCAAATGCAATCAAAACTCAATGATCACATAGAGGAAGGGTTTGGAGATCAGATCTAATGATCTGAATAGATTTGAAAAGATATGGTAATGTGACCAAGGATTGGAAGATCAACCCAACAGGCGGGGGGGATTGAAATTGCTCCTTACAACCAAGTAAAACACTTAACTGATCAAGCACCCAAAATCAACCAAAACACATCCAAACTCAAGCAATGCTGGATCTAGGGGGTGTGTGACCACAATACACAGCCTATAGGCCTCAAGCAATTAGACCAAAAACTCAAAAAGGAAAAACCCTGCTAATCTTTATGTTTTAAGAGATCGCTGCACCCTATACATAGGCAAGGTGCGACAGAGGGGGTTCGTCGCAAGTTGTACATAGGAAAAATGCGACGTTGTCATAGTTTGCCTTCAGGCAAAGTGAGACGGTCAGACAGTGGCGCAGGGAAGACTCAAACCAGGCGCGACAGTCGAATGTTGAGCAGTAAAAATGTGAGATCCCTCAAGTTAAAAGGGTAGGAGGCTTAATGATGACCCAAAGGAGAATGAAGGACACATATGAAACTCTTTAATGAAAGAGATCTGATGGGAGGAAGGCTTAAAAAGGATAGAAATGGCTCAGAAAAAAGAGATGAAATCAAACATACATGAAATCAATTCTACTGTTCTAGTCCCCAGCGGAGTCACCAAATTTGTTAACGGACAATCTACCAAAGACGGATCTAAGGCGTTATCTCCCTAGTTCAAGTGAATCTAGAACAAATAGAACAGAATACAAAACTCATTTCCTAGATCTAGTTATAGATCGAGTACTTAGATATCATACCTTTTAAATCGCAGATCCTTCTCTTTGTTGTTGCTCCAAATCCTGTGGTCATCAGATCTCCAGCTGCAAGACCTGTCAAGACAATGTGGAAACAACATGAGCAGTACAAGATATCTAAACAATAACTGATCTAAAGTAACAGTTGAGGAAGAAAGTTCTAAACATCATCAATGAGACAACATTCATGGAAAGAGATTATATTAACTGTATTAAAAAGTGGGAATACATAAAAAGGATGAAGCTACAACCAAAGCCTCAACGTTGCATCCTCCATCCAACATGTCCAAGCCAAGCCTCCAAGGTGGTACAAGCTTCTTAATCACCAATATGGATTCTATCAGCATAAGGATACCATAGACCTTCCTCGCTCTCATGGAGAGAGTGAGTGTTTATATAGGGCTAAAGAGATAGGGTAGGTTGAGGATTAGGGGGAGATTGTTAAGTGATCCTCCCATTAGGTTAGGAGCCGAAATGCCACCTCACCTAGAGTCTAGGGATAGGTCCCCACTTCAAAAAACTTCTAGAAAGACCTCGAGACTCCCAAAAACAGCCTTTAACCAACCTTGTCGCACCCCGGTAGAGGACACAAAGCGACAAAGAGGGGTCGTCGCACTCTGTAGGAATACAAAGTGCAACAGTGTCTCACCCTAGCTGACCAGAAACTGTGACGTCGCACCCTAGATGAAGGAGAAGTGCGACAGCCTACTCAAAGAGGTCAACTAGGCAGGAAAAATCTCTCAATTGGATGTGTTTTAGCCCATAATGAGTTTAGGGGTTAGAGCACAGAGTTTACACAATGGTCAAGATGACGACTTTATCACAACGATCATGATGAAGACACTTGGTCATAAGGACGATACTTGCAATGGTCATGGTGATGACGCTAAGTCAGGATGACAACACTTGCAACACTTGCAACACTTGCGACACTTGCACAAGGGTGACGAAATTTCGGTGTAACACCCAAATATCCCCTTAACCAGGAGGTAATTTCGAAGGTAAGGATGGACCCACAAGCCATGGTCGTGTCACCTGAAGTCGAAAACCCTACTTTGAATATTGGAGCACATATGTTCCCTCCAAATTCACCTCCCTCCAACCCCCCATAGGGTGAAAAGGCACAAACTTCCACTTCACAAGACCTACCTTCCATTTTATCGGGAGAGCCTAGATCGGTGGAATGGTTAAATCCACCCCAGGATGACCCTGCAACAGCTGTTGGTTCGGAAACAGCTTATTGGACATCATCTCTAGGCCACCCAGTGGCCCATTTTGCCATTTCATCCTCACCCAGTTGGCCTACTCCTGAAGAACTCTTCAGACCCCTTCGTGATCGCTTGGATCGATTATGTACCAGGGGTGATGAAATTCGAAGACAAAGTATTTCACGAAGGTTAGTAGACCCAACGTTACCTCCTTATCAACCACTCCCAGGTCATCTTTTATCTTTTGATTCACCAGAATCATCCACACAACACGTGACCACTTCTGAACCTGGTCAACCATCACTTCCTGCACATTCACCCCACAGACAGGAGACCAGTTCTACACCTCGAACGACAACCTATTGAAGGACAACAATCCAACACATCTGTTACTACCACGGTTACATTACCCATTCCTCCCCCACCCCAAAACTTGTGGGGAGGATACTTTTTACCTCCTACCTTCCTTACCGGTAATGTTAATACTACAGTAGATAATCAACAACTTGTGTTGGGTCAACCTTTGATTAGTGGTCAACAAGTTGTTGCTGGGGGGAAACCCTCGTCTCTTAACCATAATACTGGAGGAGGGGTTCCCATCGGTCCTTCCGTTGGAAATTCCTTACCTCCCGGACCTTCCACTACGGGATTATCTCATGTTGGGGGACCATCCAATGTAATTAAACCACCATGGAGTCAAGCGTATCCAGGTTATCTTAACCCTGTGTCGGGACAACTCAATCCCGGAAATGCACTCTACAGGGTACCTTACCCCGGAAATCCATACACTCTATGGGCGCAGCAAAATTTTTTACAGCATGGACCCCCACCTACAGTCCCTCAAGTCCCACCACCCCTATTTGGTCCACCCCCACCTCCCATTGGAGGCGGCGGGCCCACACACAACTCTGGAGGAGGCGGACCTCTACCTTCTGGTGGAGAACCACCTCATTCCGGCTATCATGGCCCACCCCCCTAGCGGCGGAGGTGGAGGCCCTCCCCCTTCAGGCAGAGGCGGAGGGCCACCCCCCCCGGAGATGGCGGACCTCCACATTATGGTGGAGGCCCATCCCATCCTGGTGGTGGTAGTGGAGGACCATCCCATCCTGGTGGTGGTGGTGGAGAACCATTCCATCCTGGTGGTGGTGGTGGAGGACCATCCCACCCTGGTGGCGGTGGCGGAGGACCATCCTATCCTAGTGGAGGTGGAGGGGGTGGCCCTTACCCTTCCGGCGGCGGTGGTGGACCACCACCTCCTCCCGGCAGAGGTGGTGGAGTCCCACCCTATGCCGGCGGTGGCAGTGGACCACCACCTCCTCTCGACGGAGGCGGTGGAGGCCCATCCTATCCTGGAGGTAGTGGCGGACCCCCACCATTCGGAGACGGCCCACCTTATTATGGAAATGGACCCCCTTATTATGGTGGTGAGCCTACCTATGGTCCGGGTGGCACACCCCCTTACGGTTAGTTTCCTCTGAGAACACCCTACAATCAGTCGATTCAAGGTCCTACCGGTCCATACATGCCTTATCAGTACTATCAGTACCCGCAGCTGAACCAACAGCTGCCCTTTTTGGCTACTTTGGACTTATCCGACCTGTCTCGTCTGACAAATGATCCCATTTTCCATGGGCATAACTGGCCACCCATTCCGGTTAAGTTACCATCAGATATCCCCAAATTTGATGGAAAAGCTGGTGAGGATCCTAACAACCATGTGATGAAATACCATTTATGGTGTTCATCCAACTCCTTGATGGACAACTAGATTCGTCTTAGGTTATTTCAATGGATTCTCACCGGCCCAGCTGCCAAGTGGTACATTGAGCTACCACCCAATTCTTTTCCCGACTTTCGATCTCTGGCTATGTCATTTTTGACCTACTTCCAGTTTCCCATTCGCTATGAGACTGGTACGGACTTATTGACCTCCCTTTGCTAGAACACTGCCACTCATATTTCCAATCATATTCATGAATGGCGGCGAAGAAGACATCTTATTAAGGCTCATATCCCAGACCAACTCTTAGCTGACTAGTTCACAAAGTCACTTTTACCTGTCGTAGATCGAGACGTAGCTATGGGAGGGGCCGTCACTGAGGAATGGGCTATTTCCCATGCCCATTACTTAGACTTGGTCTATTCTCAATCCGACACATTGCATGAAATTGTTCCTCACGCACCTCGCCCTACGTATGATCCCGCAAAACCACCCAAGGGACCATAAGCTGATGGCATCATTGGTTCCCTTGCCTCCCAACCTTCTATTCAAGAAGGTGGCTCATCGAACCCCCAAGGTTCCTCTCCATCACCACCACAGGATGGAGACAACACTACCAAGTCCACCACTCCTGCCTCCACCGAAGAGGTGAATTCTATGCAATCAGATTCATCTTAGAAGTCCAATGGTAAGAAGAAGAACAAATGGAAACCTAAGAAATCTTCTAACCAAAAGGAGCCCAAGCCCACTCAGGAAGACACCAAACAAAAGAGGAAGTTAAAGTATCCTTGTTTGTTGTGCGGCGGAGACCATTTCTCAAAATAATGTCCCCACCGAGATGAAGTTCAGAAGTTTCTTAAGGGAAACCCTACTACCGCAGTTCTCAAAGATCCCTTCTCCACTCAAAACCAGCAACTCATCGCACACACCTCTCCTTCCCAAGGAGAAGCATCCTCCATCACGCATGTTCTCATGATGCGTAGTGAGACCATCAACTTGAACACCCGTTCTCGTTCGTATGACTCTTTCCCACCAAAGGAACCCATTGGAAGTAATACTGAAAAAGCTTCCACTTCAATTCTCGACGTCACTGTACCGCACGCTTCTCTCACCATCGAGAATCCCTCTTTAGAGTCAGTGTTGCGTCCGCCCAAGAGCACGATTCGAAAATCTGTTTTCAATCCCAATACTTGAGCTACTCAGAACTACAATATTGTAGAGGACCTGGCACAAGATACTTGTTCTATGTCGACGCTTGAGGTCTTGCAGAACTGTCCTAACCAGCGCAAGACTCTCCTCGCTGCAATTGGCGTGGTTGATCCGAATTCTTCGAATACCATCATGTTCCGGCTGGAATACTTTAAACCGAGGCTTTCCCATTAGTTGGCATTTCAAGTTGCCACAAACATTGTTGGGAAGACAATCCATCGTACTGTTTTGGACGAAGGTGCCTCTACTTCAGTCATGTCGATTTCATGTTGGAGAGCCATTGGCTCTCCCGAGTTGAACCATTATCCTACCACCTTGAAAGCACTCGACGGACGTGGATTTCAACCTCATGGGTTGTTGCAAGATTTAACAGTCAAGTTGGAGGAAAGACCGCAACCATTAACATGGAAGTGGTCGCTTCCCCATTAGATTATAATATTTCTGCTTGGTCGTAATTGGTTTTACACCATGATTGCGGTTGCATCATCTGTCTTCCACATAATACAATTCCCCCATCAAGGCCGAATTGTTACTGTCGACCAACTGGATTTCTGTACACCTGAAACCGCTACTCATCCGGGCGATAATGTTCCATTACTTGGACAATCTTCGCACCCTTATGAGAGCGTGGGGGTTGGCCTCATCAAGGACTCATTCCTTATGGGCGTTTTTCCAACCTCAGATTCCCCAAATCATGTTGCCATGGTAAACATGATCTCCTCTCGGATTTCATCTATCCCCAACTCTACTGATCAATGGCTTGTACCTGATGAAGCCACCACACACCTGATTGGAGACACTATGCCTCTTTCACCCACCGAACTCACTTACGAGGCTATCCAGTCAGCACCGGAGGACCACTTAGCTGTGGCCTCCACCTCCTGTTCTCTGCAGCAGACATCATCCCTACCCGATCTCCTGCTCCGGACTTTTCATTCTGATGAGTCCATTATGGAAATTATGAGTGCGGATGACCCTTCGTGGGAAGACCTCCATCATCGGTCGTCTTTCCTTCCTTCATTAGACACTGTAGAGGATAGCATCACCACCATCTTTACACTGTATGTATACCCTTTCTCTTATTCCTTGATACTCGAGTGTCAAACAGACTCCGAAGGCAACTTGGCCAACATTGAGCCTACCATTTTGGTCGACATATCGGTTACTCCTGGCATAGTGGAACACATTCGTTTAGGCCATAAGTGTTCCCCTGAAGAAATTACAATGTTCACGGCCTTGTTCAAGCAATTTCGAGACGTGTTTTCTTGGACATACGAGGAGATTCCTGGGATAGACCCAGTTATTGTTTCACACATGATTCAAACCTATATCGACACTAAACCAGTCCGACAAAAGTTGTGACTGGTGCACCCTTGAAAGACTACGACAATCAAGGCAGAGATTGAAAAGCTCTTGAAAGTTGGTTTTATCTACCCTATCCCGTTGACAGAATGGGTCTCAAACGTCGTCCCTGTAACTAAAAAGAAGGGTTCCATTCGTGTCTATGTCGATTATCGGGTTCTCAACAAGGCTTGTCCTAAGGACAATTACCCAACTCCCTTTATCGACCAGATCATTGACAATTGTGATGGAAGTGTCATTTTCTCCTTTATGGATGGATTTTACAGCTACAACCAGATTGAGATCCACCAGGCTGATTAACACAAGACACGAATCTTATCCTGGTACAACATTTTCCTAGTTCTTCTTAGTGAACAATCTTTGCCCTATACAACAAAAAAATAATTTAATTGGTATTCTCCTAGTACAACCTTTTCGCTACCTGTTTTTGGTGAACCTCGCCTATACGATTAGATAATATTTAATTAACATTTTTGCTTATATGGGCACAATCTTTGCTCACACTATTTTTGGTGAACATTGCTTATACGACGAAATAATAGTTTTTTATTGACATTTTTGCTTACTAGGCCAGACCCTGGTGCAATATTTCCCTTGGTTGGTATTAGTGAACATTGTGTGCGTGTTCATGAAGCGGTGGCTATGTTTGAAGGAAACCCTTGCAAATAGTATTGCTTTAAAATCATTTCTGTGAATTGTTGAGCTAGTGTGCACATGTCGAACAACCTATTGAGGCTTTTGAGTCTTGGAGCCCTCAGTAGCGTTATAAAACTGTAAATTTGATAAAGATCTTATGCTTATGAATCTTGATATTCATTGTGTCCTTATTATCATTGTGACAATTTATTTATTTTAATAAGTTTAAATTTGATTGGTTATGTTGTGAGGCTTGTAACTTTAGATTACTTCGTTGGTTCGTTGACATTGGATGTCTGTTGGTTAGTTGCTTTTTACTGGTCAATTGTTATCAACAATCCACTGTTGAAAATATTTTGTTCATAGTTTTATGTGGCAATCCTTTAACTCAGTCGAGTATAATTCGACGGGCAGAAAAGCCTAAGACAACTAGAATTTGATCATGTAAGTGCTTACATGTATCCATTATTGTTTTTTTTAAGTAGACTTTATGTTGTTGATTTAAACCCCTCGTTGGACCCTAATTCAAAACCACAACTTCTACAAGCTATTGTTTCTACTGGTAGAGAATTGGATGGTTGTGTTAACCCCGCATTGGCCAATGTGTGCTATCTATTGCTAGTATTTTTTTTATAAAAGTTAATGTAACACAAGATCAATGGTTGCAATCTGCATAGGGCCACACCATTTTTGTGGTGTTGTAGAAGCCTTGGTAGTTAACCAAGGGTGCATAGAATACATATTTTTATGAGTTTGTCTTTCCCCAATGGTGTGACAGTGTTAGGAACCCATGTCAAACCCTTCTATTTACTTTGTTAGTATATTGTTGTTGGACGCATATGCTTTGTAAGTCGTCCCGTAGTATTTGTTGATCCATAGTTTGTATTATTGTTGTTGGACACATATGCTTTGTAAGTCATCCTGTAGTATTTGTTGTTCCATAGTTTGTATTGGCCCATGGTTTTGACCCATAGTATTGGCACCTAGACTTAGTATATAAGTTTGTGTTGAGGCCAATGAAGGCATCGTGAAGTTATTTTGTATTGAGCTTGCTCAAAGGAGGTTGCCCCCTCGAAGTGGCCTGCGATCAATAAAAATATTATGTGATTTGATATATCGTGTATTTCATCAATTAATTATTGTAGGTTGTTCACATTTGGTATCAGAGCACTTTCTTGGGCTCGTTGGGTGAAATTTCTGCCATTTTTTTTTTGCATCTGTGGCAGGTTCGAATCTGGGAATAATCCCTATCTGCTTAACTGTGGGAAGTACCTGGGCATAAGCCCTAAAACTCATTGTGAGGAGTACCACAGGAACCCCGAGGTAGCTGACCCATTGAGAAGACCTACCAACGAAAAGGGCAATGACCCCTACTTGATTGACTAGTTCCCACCCGTGAGGTAAGCCAAGAGCTGTCGTTTGTGGCAAAGAGGTTACCAGTTTTACCTGCCGTGGAGTGAGGGGTACTGCCCCAATACGCAAGCCATAAGACAACATTTGTGGCCGAGTGAATCCCCTGAACTATTAGGAAGCCGAGCATACCTAGGGTTCATATCTATGTTCAGCTGATAAATCGTATATTTCCTCTGTCCAGAACTGTTGCCGATCACTTCTGCACCGTTGCAAATCCATTTGTTGCCGATCACTTCCGCGTCGTTGCAGTTCCATCTGTTTCTGATCCCTTCTGCGCCGTAGCAGATCCATTTTGGAAAAAAAAGTATAAAATTATGGTTTTTCGCCATATCTCCCTTGCTTTCACTCTGTTTCCCTTGAAACTTCCCTGACACCCCTGTAATCCCATTCTGCATATTTCATTCCTGAGGACCCTATCCCAAATTCCACTTCCCAAAGCCAAAAATCCCACATTTGTATATTTTTAGGGTTTGCCATAACTTCTTCGACTTTCACCCAATCGCCTTCAAATTTTACCACAGAGTTCCTTTACTATTTCTGCTTCTTTGTCCCTCTCTGCCAAATTTTCTCATTCTTTCACCCCGCTTCTGAAATCCTCCTTTTCTGCTTCCCTGTCCCTTTGAAAGTGTCCAAAACCTACTCAAACCCAAATTACCCATCATATTTTTTCCCAAATCCATATTTTCCTTTACTGAAACAGTTTCTATTTCTTTTTATGGTTGTCGCCCGCGCAGGAGCAAAAACCATGGAGGAAGCACTTGCAGCCATCCAAACCAAACTCCAGGATCTGGATGAAAAATTTATCGGCCTCCATCTTGAGCATTCAACCATGCACAACAAACGACAGTCCGAGTCTTCATCAGACAATGGGTTCTCTTCTTCCAACAATTTCTGTGGTTCGAAGCTTGATTTTCCTCGCTTCAATGGTACTGATCCGACTGGATGGATCTATCGTGCAGAACAATATTTCAGTATGCATAATACTTTTGATGTCAACAAAGTTCCACTTGCATCCTTTCATTTGGAACAGGAAGCTCTTCAATGGTACCGTTGGTACATCAAGGCTCATGAAGAGCCAAAATGGCAAGATTTTTTCTAGCTCCTTTTGCAATGATTTGGTCCTAGTGCTTTTGATGACTTCATAGGAGCCCTCACTAAATTTCTCCAAATTGGCACTATGAGAGAGTATCAAACCGAATTTGAGAAACTATCCAACCACACCGAAGGATTTCCTGATAACTTCTATCGAAGTTGTTTTATCAATGGTCTAAAGGATGCAATCCGCTCTGAGGTCAAAACGTTATGTCCCAACAAATGATGGAAGCCCTGGGGTTGGATAAGTTGGCAGAAGACAATATTGCAGCCCACCAACGCTCCAAACCCACTTTTGTTCCCTTTCGTAATATGGGTTCTCAACGACCTTCCATCCCACTAGCTCCTCGACCAACTCCTATCAAGCATTGGTCTGAAACAGAGATGCAGGCATGCAGAGAAAAATGGCTTTGTTATAATTGTGATGAGAAATTCACTCGGGGACATAGATGTGTTTAACAAAAGCTCTATCTCTTGGATGTGGATTCTCCACCTGCCTCTGAAATTAGTGACGAAGCTCCAAATACAATGGCTGATCAGGTCAACATTCATGAGCTGCCTATTGACCCTCCATCTCAGGACAACCACCCAGAGATATCTGTCCATGCTTTAGCCGGAATCACCACCCCCCAAACAATGTGGTTCAGGGGTTACTTCAAGAAGCTTCCTCTTACAATACTCATTGATTCTAGTAGCACTCATAACTTCATTGACCCTCGGATCACGAAACAGGCTGATTGTTTTGTCCATCCTTTCTCCAACTTTGAAGTCATGGTTGCCAATGGGGGCACCTTACCTTGCAAAGGGAAGTGTCGCAATGTGCGTATCTCCATGGGATATTATAACGTGCGCTCTGACATGTTTTCCTTGACCTTAGATGGATGTGATGTGGTTTTGGGTGTTCAATGGCTATGCACACTTGGCCCCATCTTATGGGATTTTGCTGAACTATGGATGCAGTTTTCACCCAATGGAAAAAAACACACATTGATAGGCTTACAACTAGGGTCTCTTAGCATCATTAGTTCACATCGCATGGAAAAAATCCTTAAGAAGAATTCACATGGTGTCATCGCTCAGTTCCATTCCATTCAGATGCAACCTTCAGTGGTCTCCACTACTCATTTGGATCTACAACAAATTCTGGATCAATATACAGTTGTCTTTGCTGAACCAGTGGGATTGCCACCTTCAAGGCCATTGTATTCCTCTCCTTCCTAGAAGCGTTCCTCCCAACATCATGCCATATCGCTACCCATTTCACCAAAAAACAGAGATTGAAATGCTCATTTGGGACTTACTGAAGCAAGGTATTATTCGCCTAAGCACTAATTCCTTTTCTTCACCAGTTCTTCTTGTCCGCAAAAAATATGGGTCATGGCGCCTCTGCATTGACTTACGAGCACTTAATCACCTCACAATCAAGGATAAGTTTCCAATTCCTGTTGTTGATGAGCTTCTTGATGAGCTTCATGGTGCTCAATTTTTCTCCAAGTTGGATCGTCGTTCTGGGTATCATCAAATTCGGGTTCATGAGGATGATATCCCTAAAACAGCTTTCTGCACACATGATGGCCACTACAAGTTTTTGGTCATGCCCTTTGGCCTCACTAATGCTCTTTCCACATTCCAGGCCTTGATGAATAAAATATTCCAGCCCTACTTGCGAAAATTCATTCTGGTCTTCTTTAATGATATCCTCATCTACAGTAAAACATGGGTTGAACATCTCCAGCATCTGGATCTTGTAATGCAACTTTTCTCTGACCATCATCTCCATGCCAAATAGTCTAAATGTGTTTTTGGACAGAAGGAAGTAGAGTATCTCAGGCACATTATTTCAGCACAAGGGGTTCGTGTGGATCCTCCCAAAATCGCTGCCATGAACAATTGGCTGCATCCTCAGACACTCAAGAGCCTTCGTGGTTTTTTGGGGTTGAATGGCTACTACCGCAAGTTTGTCATGGATTATGGGAATATTGCAGCTCCATTAACTGCTCTATTGAAAAATGATGCTTTTACGTGGACACCTTCTACTGAGTGTGCATTTTCCAAACTGAAACAAGCTATGTGTACTACACCTGTTTTAGCTATGCCCGATTTTTCCAAGCCCTTCACTATTGAGAGTGATGCTTGTGGCAATGGAATTTGTGTTGTTCTCCTTCAAGATGAACACCCCAATGCATTCACCAACAAAGCCTTTTCAGGTAAGAATTTAGCTGCCTCTACATACAAGAAGGAAACGATGGCTATTATGCATGCAGTCCAGAAGTGGTGACCCTACCTATTAGGGAATCATTTCTGCATCAAAACTAATCACCATAGTCTGAAATATTTCCTGGAACAACGTGTATCATCCCCAACACAACAAAAATGGGTTAGCAAACTCATGGGTTATGACTATGAGATCACTTACAATAAGGGTAAGGACAATATTGTGGCGGATGCTCTTTCTCGCACAATTGATGACCATGGTTCTCTTTCAGCTATTTCTATGCTTGTTCCATATTGGTTGCAATCTATTCAACAGTGCTATGTCAATGACCCTTCATTATCTCAAATCATCCAACACTTGGCCAACAACCCTTTTGTTGTACCACATTACTCTTGGGATGGTGCTTCCCTGAGATACAAGGGTCGTCTGGTGCTTCCCCAAAGCACAGATCTTCAACAGGATGTCTTCTATGAACTCCATGCTTCTCCATCGGCAGGGCACTTTGGGTTCCTCAAAACGTATGAGCAAGCATGGCATAACTTGTTTTGGCAGGGAATGAAAAGGAAAATTCAAAAGATGGTGGCTGAATGTGATACCTGCCAGCGCAATAGGGGTGAAACGACTCTCCTTCCGGGATTGCTCGAACCCTTTCCCATACCTACACGGATTTGGACAGATATTTCTATAGATTTCATTGAAGGGCTCCCTAAATCTGGCAGGAAGACAATGATTTTGGTTTTGGTTGATCGCCTCTCCAAATATAGTCATTTTTGTGCTCTCAGCCATCCCTATACATCCTCCTTAGTCGCTCAAATTTTCCTGGACCAGATCTTTCGCCTTCATGGAATCCCTTCTTCCATTGTCTCGGATCGTGATGCGAATTTCACCAGTCATTTTTGGAAAGAATTATTTTGCCACACTGGCACAAAACTGAAGATGAGTTCAAGGTATCACCCACAAACATATGGTTAGACTGAAATTATCAATAAATGCTTAGAAACTTATCTTCGTTGCTTCACCTCTGAACAACAACATCAGTGGGAAAAGTGGCTCCCTCTCACTAAATGGTGGTACAATACCTCTTACCACACTGCCTCTAAAATGACTCCATATGAAGCAGTCTATGGTCAGGCACCGCCAGTTCTTCTTCCATACACCCTCAATAGTTCACCAGTTCAGGCAGTTGACATAGTCCTTCAGAACCGCGATCAGATTCTTCGCATTTTGTGGGACAATCTTCACATGGCAAGAAATCGCATGAAGCAACAAGCCAATCAACACCGTTCTGAGTGCACTTTTCAAGACGGTGATATGGTTTTTCTTCGTCTCCAGCCTTACAAGCAATCCTCCCTGAAACTCAAAGGGCGTCATAATCTCACTCCAAAGTTCTATGGGCCATATAAGATTCTTCAGAAGATTGGGCCCGTTGCTTATAAATTGGAACTTCCTCCTTCTTCCTACATTTATCCAGTATTTAATGTCTCTTGTTTGAAGAAAGTTCTTGGCGCCAACATCAGAGGACAAACTATTTTACCAGAACTGGATAATGAAGGATCCATACTTTTGGAGCCGGAGGCTGTCCTCAATAAGCGCACTCGCCAGCTTCACTCTCTCTCTATCACAGAGGTCTTAATTCAGTGCCACGGAATGCAACTAGAGGATGCTACATGGGAACCACTCCTTTAGATTCAACAACAATTTCCACATCTAAAGCTTTGAGGACAAATATTTTTCTAATGGGGAGGGGATGTTAGGAACCCATGTGAAACCCTTTTATTTACTTTGTTAGTATATTGTTGTTGGACGCATATGCTTTGTAAGTCGTCCCGTAGGATTTGTTGATCCATAGTTTGTATTATTGTTGTTGGACGCATATGCTTTGTAACTCATCCCGTAGTATTTGTTGATCCATAGTTTGTATTATTGTTGTTGGATGCATATGCTTTGTAAGTCGTCCCGTAGTATTTGTTGATCCATAGTTTGTACTGGCCCATGGTTTTGACGCATAGTATTGGCACCTAGACTTAGTATATAAGTTTGTGTTGAGGCCAATGAAGGCACTGTGAAGTTATTTTGTATTGAGCTTGCTCAAAGGAGGTTGCCCCCTCGAAGTGGCCTGCGATCAATAAAAATATTCTGTGATCTGATATATCGTGTATTTCATCAATTAATTGTTGCAGGTTCTTCACAGATAGAAGGATCATAGCCAGCAATCTTGCAATTTTGAAATCTTTGTATTTTATTGATGTGCATGTCGAAAAATTTTGTTTTGGAATTGATAAGGACAATAGTTATCTTCATTCCTAAGGTGCCAACATGATAATTTCAAGATTTGGTATGTGCTTCCATATTGCTGGTGTAACTTTGGACAAGGAGGATGTCTTCTATGAAATCTGATATGGCTCCTATCATGTTAGAATTTTTTTAATTGCCTTGACTACAAGCATAAAGAAAATAGGTTTATCGTTCTATTGAAGTGTAAAATAAGAGAAAAGGCTAGGTGTCTCGTGTGGAGGATGACCTAAGTGGCTTTGCAATATTTTTCAAGGTCACCTCTTAGTTGTGATTGTTTGCATATCTTGTGTTATCTCAAAAGCTACCAATTTTTAGCCCTCCGAGTAGGCACCTAGATTTTATTCCTTGCTGTGTTTTTATCCTTGTGCCTATAAGGAATGTTGTTTCCTTTGTAACACTGATTTGTCTATTCATGAATATTTTGCTCATCTATTAAGTAAGAAAGCAATATTGGATTGATACAAACATGGTCTAGGGTTCATTATTCAGTATAGATAATAGCATGAACTAGTAGTAAAATTGATTTAATGTGCCTTCTGCCTAAAACCAGATTGGCCTGAGTGAATAGATTTTTTGATCAAATTACTCTTTTTTTAAAAAAATTGTGCAGACTTGAATGTTTGTTATGTTGCAGCCCTTGCTTTACTTGAATATTAGGATTTCGTTGGCCATAAAAGTTTCTCTTCTTCCTCTTTAGATCTGTTTTGCATAATAGTCTTCTTGCTTTTTATAATAGGTAGATGCAATATTGTTTTCCCTTTTGCTTGTTTTGTAGGTTTTTGGCATATTTCATGAGTTTGATTACCTTTAATACTTCTTGCTTTTCATTTTCTCTGATGGTGAGTTGATGTGTAGCATCTGTTGCACGTGGATATTCAGATCTAGTTGTTTTGTTGTTACAACACAAAGTGCTATAGATGTTATTGGCATATGCTATGGTTTTGTTTATGTTTGGCATTGACACCATCTTCATCATTGCTGGTAGCAATGGTGGATATTCTTACCATATGGTAACAAGAGAGAACTATGTCTTGGCTTTGTTGTTAGTCTTTTGCTTGTGTGCTATGTCTCCTAGGTTTTTTTCCCAATGTCATTGTTTGGTTTGAGGTCTACGTAGATGTGCTTCTTCCATTGTTCATTATCCCCTTCAAAAAATAAAAATAAATGGACTTGGAAAAGATTGGAATAGTGATTATTATGCTAGAACTATGAAGACTATAGCCTAGATGTACTGGAATCCTTAAATAGGTAGTGTGAATTCAATTTCATGAATGCTTGCTACTTATTTAAAACCTGCAATATGGATAACTTATTGCAGGTACTGACACATGGTCCAAAGGCTGCATGAGTTTATGTTAAAATGATTTAGATGTCTGATTTGAATGGGATGTTCTCTGAGATTGAGTTTTGTTTTGTGGCTTGTGTCTGGTAGTGAAGAGAGAAAAAAAGTGGCTAGATGGTCTCTTTTATAATGGTTGACCACATTTTCTACTTTAGCTTTGATATTTTATCAACATAGATTACAAATTATGGTTGTCCCTATCTCAATCTGATTGACCACATTTTCTAGTTTTCTGGCAAATTCTTTCAGTTGAACATCACCCAACCATGCCAGTGATTGAAGAAGCAAACAAAAAACCTAGGAAACAAAGAACATTCTATAGGGTTCCTCTTCTTCCTAGTAAGAAACTCTAGCACATTTCTTCTCTCCTACAATACTAACACAAATAGAAAGTGAACCAGTGTCTTGCTGACTATCAGGGCCCGAATTTTCTTCTTCCCATCTCCACTGTTGTCGGATGCCGATTCTTCCCTCTCGTCGACTTGCTCATCTCTTCGACGTCTGGGTTTCGACTCCTCTGCAGCATGTAGGTTCTATGGGCATTCATATGCCTTGTGTCTCGCTCCACGACACTTGTAACAGATTATGGCTGGTCTGTTAGCTCCTTTTTTGTCCGATGGACCACCTCGACCGCGGTTCTCACGACCATCGCGTCGGTTCTCTTATGCTTTCTCCCTTGTCAACGTCCCTTCCACATGTCGACTATCTTCGATAGTTTCTCTTCTGTAACCGCTACTTTGGCCTTTCACGGAAACAATCTTCACACCTCGACCAGTCGCCCTACCTTTGGTCGCTGTGGATTTCCTCGACAATTTCTCTTCTTCCTTCAGAGCTAACTGGTAGGCTTCATCTAATGCTCTAAATCTTGACATGCTCAATTCATCCTAAATGGCATATTTCAAGCCGTTCACATACCTAGCGATAGCTTCTTCTCCTTCGTCGGTATGGCCCAACCTTATCAACAATCTATAGAATTCTTCCGTGTACTCCTTCACGGTCGTCTCCTTTTGTCGAAAGTTCTGCAACTTTCTGAACAAGGAAATTACATAGTCGTTCGGAAAGAACTTTCCTTTCAGCTTGGCGAATATCCTGTCCCAAGACTTGATTTTATCCTTGCCCTTCTTGACTCTGTCAGCCTGCACATTGTCCCACCACAATGAGGCATGACCCTTCAACCTCAGACATGCAGTCTTAACCCGTTTAGGATCCTCGATCTGCTCAATGTCGAAGTATTTCTCCATCTCTATGAACCAGTTGATCAAGTCTTCTGGATCCAGGCTTCTCGAGTAGGGACGAACGTCTATCTTTGCTTGACCTCTCATATCCGTCAGAAGCTTGATGAGTTTTTCCTCTAGTTCATCTTCTGCTGCTTCCCGTGGTTCCACTTCTTCGACTTCCTCATCGCTGTGGTCTAACGCATCAGGAATACAACCACGCCTTTGTCTTTCTTTGATCATTGCGACTTCATTTATCAAAGTTCGCATCATTCTGATGCACTCGTCAAACATCTCACGATCAACTGTGACTGCTGCACCACGCTCTCTTTGTCCTCGGATATTAACGCCTCTGTGAGCCATTTTCAACCTCTGTTGAAACTCCCACTCGTCCAATCGCAACTGGACTTCAACAAGTCGTGTACAACTCTACCCAACCTCAGGTGGAGCTGTTCAACGCACTTGCAGGTTCAATACCACTGACGCTATTCTTCAAATCACAGGATGCTATCGCTCTGGTACTAACTGACGCAAGGCCTCCTCGTCGCAACAAGGTTCTTGCTTAACATTACACATGACAAAGCCACAATGCTCACACAAACAAGGTGTAAAACAGGATGCCAGAAGTGGCTTATATTACTTCCACCAATCGGTTACAATGCGGAATAATTGTAAATACAAATAACTAACTATCTATCGGCCTCAGGCGTTACAATACAGAAGTAACTGTGGTGTCTTCTCTCAGTGTGTCGACCTCACCCTCTCCTGGTTCACTGCTGAACTCTGAGCTATGGCTCGATCTCCTCTGCGTTTGGAAGCTGTGTGATTGTTCACTCCAATCTATCGAACTTCTCCGTAACGCTAATCTGCAACTCCAACGAAAATGGAATTGTCCCTCAACTGATTCAAACTCCCTCGTCTTCTACCCTACTACTGCTATTCTCGAGACCACTGCAATCCCCGAGACACGCATCCTTTGTCCGCCGATCCCTCCATGATCCTGCAACTGTCAGCCCCCGACCGTGCTGCACAGCCTTTGCCTATGACGACATCTGTCATGTCTTCACCCACCTGCAATAACTGCTATTAACTTCCTCAGCAACTCCGAACTGTTGCCAAGTACTTTCCTTGACTTCTACGCTTCCTCTGACATGCTACAACAAACCATCACATCGACCATACCGTCTTTGTGAAAATCCTCACAGCAGATCTAAGAGATGATGTATACCTCACAAGAGTAATTATGATTAAGCAGGAAAATAGAAGAAGAGTGGTCAATACAGTATAATGAGCAACAGAATAATATGGTACAGTAGAACTCAGATAGAAGCAATAATACTTCACACACACTAATTAATTAATCACAGTATGGACAAATAAATAGTACAAGCATGAGGATTCGAATGCCTAGGGTGGCAATTCGAATTAGCCTTTATGGAGTGATCAAAGGATCACTGGAGTTTCATCGGAGCACAACTAGGTGTCCTCGTGATCATCAGTAGAGTCATCAATGCACAAGTAACTGTCAACTGTCAGTCAAACTGAGTCTAACTGAGTGTAGTAGGTGTAACTGAATGTAACTAGCACATGGAGACACTAATTGGATGAAGGAGGCTCAGTGGAGGATGCAGTAGGAGCTTACTAGAGTTAGAACAGGCAGTTTAGTCTCACTGGAGGTCCATCGGAGTGGTAAGGTTAGTAAAGAGTCAGTTAATCCTTAAATCAAGGAAGTAACTGAAGATAACTGAATATAACTAGACTGGTAGGTGAAGAAGGCGCCTTTGTCATGCAGTGGATCAAAGGAGGGCGCATTAGTCACTAGGAGGGCTGAAACTGCAAGGAAAGAAGCTCTTGGGGCTAGCTCACTGAGGGCTACGTGCTGGTGCTGATGACTGGAATGCATGCAAACCCTAATTGCATGCAAACCCTAATATTTGCATGCATGACTGAAAATGCAAACAATGGAAATGCTGCTAGGACTAGGATGGAGTATAGGAATATACTAACAGTCTTCTGTCAGCTTCGACTCGCCTGTCGGCTTCACTCTGCGCTTAGTCTTCGTTAGTCCGCCCCTTCCTCCTTGCTTGGATCATGCCCAATCCGTCGATATCGTGGTTCGACAACATGTCGACCTTCCTACGGCTCCGCGGCAACTTGTCGCCTATCGACATTCGCATGTCGACTATCGACTGTCGTCTATCGACATTGACATGTTGACTCTCGACCCCTTCACTCCTATCGACTGCTTCGACAACTGCTCGACTTGTTGACTGCGACAACCAACCTGCTCATCCGCACCAATGGTCATCGGCACTCCCTCTGGTCAGTCTTCTCATGTCGATCAACTTCGACTGATCTGCCTAGGCTCTGACGCTCCTGCATCACTTTTAGGGCAGTCCTTAAAATAATGTGGGTCACCACATTCCCAACACTTTAATGGTTCTTTCTGAGCAGCATGCTTAATAAAGGGTTCTCTTTCTCATATAGCATGGGGTTGGGGTTTGTAATTTTTGTGGTTGTTACCCTAATATCCCCTGTAATTACTTCCCGTATTTCGATGAAATTTATGATTATTGTTTCTCTGGAAGTTATCCCTTTTCTTCACATTCCATCTTGGCATACTTTCTCTTCTATTTTTGTTCTGTTCATAACAGTAGTTCGCCTTCCTCATAGTTTCTTCTAATGTCTTTGGGTTATTAAATTCAATTCATTCCTTGAACGGAGTGGGAAAACAGCTGAGGAAGCGCTGTATTTTTGGCTTTTCATCAACTATATAAGGCACATAACGGAGTAGACTTAGAAATTTACTGCTGAGCTCTTTCATATTCATGGCTCCTAATTTTAACTCGTAGAATTCTTTTTCCTTTTCTTCATAAAATTGTTATGAAAGGTATTTCTCTTTAAATAAATTTTTAAAAGTTTTCCAATTCACTCCTCGTTCCTTTATGCCTTTAACTTTCTTAACGTCCTGCCACCATATATCAGCCTTTCCACTTAGGTTGTATATGGCCATTTTTGCCTTAAGTTCATCAGAATAGTTGTATATCTTAAAATATTTCTTCATGCCTGATAACTAGGCTTCAGCTTCTTCACCTTTTTCAATTTCGCCATTAAACATGGGGGTTTGATCTTCGTAAATTCCCCCGAAATTTCCTCATACGGTCTGTACTTCCTTTTACTTTTATGCTGGTCACTACTTTCGCTGGAATCTTCATGTTCTTGTTTCAATGATTCATCACTGGACGTTTTAGTCTAATGGCTGGAAAAATCCAGCTTTCTCCCTTTAGGTTTAGGGGGTGTAGTTTCCTTAACCTCCTTAGGGTTTTGGTTTTTATCCTTCTCATTACCATGTATTTTGGCTAGTAAGATAGTATTCAGTTCCTCTTGAGCCTTCATTATTCGTTCATTTTCTTCCCTAACTCTATTTAACTTTGCCCTTAATTCCTCAACATTTTTCTGTAAGTCAGCTGGGTTATTATCTCTGCTTTCATTTAGCTGCACCCAAAGTCTGCTTCCTCCAGTATCTTCCAGTTCTCGTGGGGGTGTCTCTTCAGGCATTTCGAATTCTGCCATTTCTTCCTGGGCAACCCATGAAGTAATCCAACATTTTGTACTAATCGCCTAAGGGAAAACAACTCTTCCTATGCGATCATGAGCACCTTCTGTGCTCCACCTCGAAATTTGCATCCGAAGACCTTAGCCAAATCCGACCAAAATGACCAAGTGACCCTTCACCGCTCACCTTTAGGTCTATTTACAATGGAGTTAACCAAGCCTTTTAAAATAAGCTTCATTACATGTAATCTCATGGGCAAAAACATAATACGTGCAACCAATACCATGCACCCAACAACCAACTCAACAAACTAGGGTATGCATGCCATTCGAGGTCTTACAGTGATATGCCCAATTACATGTAAAAATTAAATTTGACAACTCCAAAAAAATAATTATTATTATTTTTATTTTTTTTAAGGATGACTCCACAATCACCATTGCTGCCATTGTTCTCATTACCCGACAAAATGCCACCAACACTCTCACTTCCAAAATATTCCAGAATCTTTACACAGAAAATTAGTAAACCAAAATACCTTTCCACTACAAACACCCACAAAGATTCAGGCAGCTTCTTCACCCACTGATAGTCTCGGTCGTCACCTTTTGCACAGGGAAAACATTTATTTCACACAGGCGGCTCTTCGCGACTCACTACTGCTCTGCTTCACGCGAGCTTCACACTGGCTTCAGGATCTGCGGATAGGAAAAGGCGGTTCTCTGTTCTGCCAGACACGTGAGCACCAACTGAAATGTTCACGCACGTCTTTCCTTCTTCCAAGACGGCTGGATCACCAGCTCCACGGGCTTCCTCACAACACGAGCTCCCCGACGGGATTCTCCACAGACCGACTACAGGATGCAGCGGCTACCTCTCGGCTTCTCCATGCTCCACGGGATTCTCCTCAAGAATGGTGGCTAGCAGTTTCAATGGGCTTGACAGTGGCTCCAGCTCCACGGGCTCCACAGGTACGGCAGCTCCTCACTACGGGCATCTTCTTCTGGGATAGCAGACATCAAGCTCTCCTCTGCTCTGCTTCACATGGGCAGTTCTCTTCCTCTGGACCACGGGCTCCTCCACAGCAACGGATGCCAAGAATGGCGGCTCTCTCCCACCACGGATGGCTTTGCAGACTTCACGTGGAGCAGTCTCACAACAAACGGCGGTGGCTCTTCTGCGACCCTTTCTTCACAGTTGACAAGCATATTCTCAAATGGCTCTCCTCATGGAGCTGCAGCCTCACGAGGCTCTCTCCTTCATGACAGCTGGCTCAACACTGTGTCTCTCTGCTTCTAGATGGGCTCCTCTTCGGCCTCTAGGGCTCTTGGATGGCCTAGAGGCTCCTTTGCAAGCGACGAGCTCTTAAACGGGACTCTCCACCTCCGAAAGGCTCCCACACCAGATCCAATTTCACCTTTCGGTTCTGATACCACTTGTTGGGCAACGGAAGCATAAACTGATAATGAATTTCACAGCATAGAAACATAACAACATAACAATAGCCACACAAGCCACACACAAGGAGGATACAAATATTTACGTGGCAAAAACCCCCAAAGAGGAAAAATCCACGGGACAAGGGTAGGCAGACTTTATTCCATCAACAATAGTAGATTACAGAGTATCCAGGAGAGGGCTTAATGCCCTAGCTCAATATCTGCCTCAATGGGTCACATATTTAAGCAATCCTTCTTCAGTTACACATAACTGATTATACTGTTGGTGAAACCACCATGACCTAAATCGTCAATTGGTTGTCACTTAAACCGTCAATTGGTTGTCACATCCCAACAAGGAGTAATCCTAAACTAAAGAGAGTGTTGATTTCTACGTTTCGTTGAAGTGTTTTCTCCCCATCCGTTTTCTTTCATGGGTTGGTGTCAAGTGGGTGTCAAGTGGAGTTCGTGAATACAGACTGGTTTTTCCTATACCTATATCGTTCTAAACTCATTGGATGCATTTGTGTATTTCTATTTCATATCTTACTCAACTGTTTTTTTTGGCTAGCATATCTCTTAATGCGATTGTAGGTGTGTTTTGAGTGAACTACTGACGATAATAAAAACATGAGTAGCACAAAGACATACTACATTTTATTTGCTCCAACAATAAGCTGGATATGTCACTTCAATACCTTGTATAGAGAGGGCATATCAATGTAAAACTACTCGAAGACTCCCATTCTTAGAACTTCGTACTATTCAACATGTCTTTCTTATTGTCAGATCTTATATTAGGTGCAATTTGCAAATACTGCATTGAATCTATTATAAGTAATTATTACGCAATAATTTGCATAGTTCAATGGAGTGAAAAAACTCAATAAACCACGTCACCTAATACATCAAATAATATAATTTGCATTTAATTATTTTAACAACTTCATAGTTTCTTTCCCACTTATCCTACACATCTGGCTCTTGTGGGTTTACCCTACTTCCACATGATTCACCCTTCATAAACCTTGTGAATTTTGGTCAAATATCATCGTAATGATAATCCTTGGATTTTGGCCAAATATCCTATTCATTTTTGTCCTTCTAAAGTTGCCCAGGTTATTTATGGATCTGACAAGTATACATATTCAACCATTTTCTAAATCTTCGGTGCCTAGTAGACCAGGGTTTGTGCTCAGTATATATATTTGTACAGAGAAAAAATATATACATTGGGGCGGGGATCTATCATTGAATTTTTGGGGGTATATGTATCAAATTTGGGCATTCTTGATGATTATGAAATTAAATGTTGCAAAGTTTAATAACAGTGTTCTGGTTCTTGAAGTGATCTGTAGTAGTCTGTTCTAATTATACTGTGTATTGCCTGTTCACAGTTGTGGTATGCATTAGCCAAGACTCTGTCAGAGAAGGGTGCATGGGCACTGGCCATGGACAGAGAGTTGAATATGGTGACAATCAATGCATCTCTGATTGTAGGACCTGCAATTACATACAAAAGCTCAGCATCTACAATTGCATATATCAAAGGTGTGTGTGAGAGATCTGCACAAATGTATGAGAATGGTACATTAGCGAGTGTAGACATAAGGTTTCTAGCCGATGCACACATCTGTGCTTATGAAGATCCATCTGCCTACGGGAGATATATCTGTTTCAATCAAATAGTCAGTAATGCAGAAGATGTTGTCAATCTAGCACAGAACTTGCGACACCTAATACTGTTTCCTGATAGGTACAAACTTCAAAGCAATTATTTTTTCTTCGTTCATTAAAATCACTGTAGATTCTATATATCTTCAAGATTTGAACTTGGGTCTTACTCATAGTGACATTTAATCCTTCATAATGAAACTAATCATTGAATTTTTTCATATTTTGGTAACAGTTTTGAAGACTCAACGGTCTACCAACAGCGTCTGAGTAATAAGTAGCTGACTGGATTGATGGTTGGATATGGAAATCATGCAACCCTAAGTAGCGATCTGTAAGGGAAGGGGGGCTTTGTCCTATGTTTACAGCTTTACAGCAGCCATGAATGAGGGGCAGTACAGGATTGGGGATTTTGACATGTTCAAAATATATACGTCTTTGTACATTATGTAATGTAATTTTCACTTTAATGTTGGCTGGATAGTTGGCAATAAGTTGTCAACATCTCTAAGTTGATTTCCATCACGATCATCGTTAAACTGATAGCCTGTGATTAAGGCTCACTACCAATTGCATTTCTTTGTTAATTTCTGAAATAAAATCAATTCCCTGATTTCTTGCATGGAAAGTGCAAGCAATTTTTGTGTGTGAATAAAAAGTGGGATACCCCACACTTTGGAATTGTTCTACCATTATGAAAGTTCCTCATTTTTTTATCACTATGAAAGTTACACTTTCTTTTGTTTGTTATGAATGGAACGGAATCTGAATGTTTGTTTATAAGTGAAAGTGCTCCCGGGAAAATGCCTTCGCTTTATATTTGTGAAAAAGGTTTGATTTTTTAATTTAGGTTAAGATAAATTTATAATGGCTTATATAAAATAAAATAAAAAATACCTTTAGTCGAAAGGTTTTAGGATTTGAAACTAAAAAATTTGATATTTTGGGTATGTTGAATTTTTAAAAATTCTCGTACAACTCTTAAACTCTGAAATTTTGGATGCTTCAAGATTTTTTTCTGATGATGTCGAATCCCTACATCCGAATTTTTAAGCAACTCTAAATGTATACTGTCCTGGACTCATTGGTATGTATACCATCTAACTGAGAATTAGCTTGTACACATTGGTAATTTTTCCCATGTAGAAATGCAAATTTCGTATATATCTTTGCCTTTATTATTCCTTTTATATTAAGCTTTTATATACATAATGCTGATGTATATTAGCTATATCCATCATAAACAGCATAAATTACAGTTTTCCAGGTAGTAGTTTATGTATTACAGTTTGCTGGGAATTGTCATCTTATATTTACAGATCCGACTGAGGATTAAACAACTCCACACCAGTTCTTGTATTTGTCCCAAAATAATGTTTGCCATTGACTCGAACTCCAACTGTAATTCATCTTGAGTCCGAAGTTGACATTTTTAAAAATCTATTGAACTTTCGAAAACACTCAAATCTCACACTACTTGATTCAAGAATGGATGCCACAAATCCCACAATATTCCCTCCAGAATGGATAACACACTGCCAATCCTTGGGCTAAAATCCCCAAAAATGCTTCACCTCGCTGTTGATAAAATAAAGCGAAGTGTTTTCCACATATGCCAAAGCATTAGCTACCAATATTTTTAACTACCATGGAAAGGTTATGGACTAAAAATGAAAGCAGTGCAACCAAAACTTTATGTGGACTTTCTCACAGCCAACTGATCTATTCAAACAAAAATGGAATTTTCAAATGCCAACCCATCATAATACTGAATAAAATGTATTAAACGTTTAATAAAACTATTCTAATTGTCAAATTTGACAAGTGATTCCAACCCTAATTTCAAGTGGAGCATGATTTATCTTGAATCAACCTACTTTTACAAATAAAATGCAGTACGATAAGTTTTACCATTTAAAAGAAATCCTAAACAACATCACTACCACAGTCCTCATTTACACTCTACCCATCTGACCGAACGATCTTTTTCTGAAACTGCTGTCCAACTCAGCGTGATGAATTGAATGCTACTGATCACGGATGGTAATAAATAAGGAAATACATTGATTCATTCATTCAGTGTGGGCTCCTGTTTTCTTACAAGTTACAACTGTGTACACCATCTGTCATAGAACTTTAAGTGTTGTATTCATTCAATGCGGGCTCACAACTGTGTACCATCTGTCGTATAAATTTTAAGTGTTTGAATCTCCTTCAAAGCCAGGTACCATATGTGATATAACCATTTAACCTTTGAATTTTTTCCAAAAGCTGGTAACATCTGTCATTTAATTATTTAAAACTTTGAATTTATGGCCAAACCCGATAAAAATAAGAGGAGAATTTAATGAAATTTGTTGACTATTCAACCGCGGACTAACTAGTACCATCTGTCATATAACAGTAATAGATTGAATTTGTGGCCAAACCAGGTAGGAGCCGAGAATATTCATGAAATTTGTGGACTAATTCATCATATCTCTGCTTGGTACGTATCTGAAGGATACTATGATATGTGACACCGATAATGATGCAGTCGCTCTGCTGCAAATTGCCTCAGTCAGCTACAGACTATAAATTCAAATGCATTCAAATTTGATGGGAAGAATAATATTTCATCTCACAATTATGTAGATTAAATCCAATTAACATACATGTATGATATTATAAGAAAGACTACTTTCAATTTTAAAGCAGAAAAAAGCTTGATTACAAAGACATCCAATTAACATACATGTATGATATTATAAGAGAGACTATCAATTTTAAAGCAGAAAAAAAGCTGGACTACACAGGCGGGATCTCTCTTTAAGTATCTCTAGTAAAAAATGAATACGAATCTTTATTTTGATGTGTAATTTACACCTCAATCAATATATTGATGCCAGCATAAATGATTCTTTATTTGCAAACAAAGATGGAGATTTATGATATAAAAAGTAAAATGAATAATGTATTAGAGTCATAACTTGTACTATTGTATTTATTTGAAACAAGGATGAAGATTTATGATATAAGAAGTAAAATGAATAATCTATTATAATTTGTAACATTGTATTTATAATGATAATAGAGTTGTGGTATTTTCACTTTCCTAGTTTTTTTTTATTAATTTTATTTCATATCATTAATATTGGTGGATTCAAAGTTACGAATGTTGTTGTTTTTTGTCCACATATCAAATGCAAGGCATTGATCGTTAAAAAAATCCTTTCCTTTTATCCTTTTTTTGTAAGCTGTAGAGAGGATTTATATTAAAGTACAAAAAATATTACATGCACAAGATAGTTAGGAGTTCTCAGAGTTTGTTGTGGCTTCTCATAGAACAAAAAACTCAAACTAAGGCCTTGGGGGACCTGTCCATACATAGGTTGATAGACTAGTCGCTCACAGGTGTACTGTTCATACATGAAGTTACATAAAGCTGCCAATAAAACTACATTGAGCCTATTACAAAAAATGAGCCTAGAACGGCTTCTTGCTTGAGCATTAACCCTTAGACAAAATAGCTAATAGACCCAGAACAAAGTAGTATTCAATGCTCTCAGTGACATAAAGCAAAAAGAAAATAAACTACATAATTACTTGGAGTTGCAAGTGATGTCTGCTGCATCGGCCTTCTCCTCTGGAATAGGACAATGATAATCCTCGAAGCTTGAAGAATTATCATTAGCACCGGAGCTTGAAGAACTGTCATTGGCGACCTTAGCAGGCAATGAATCTGTTTTTCTAAAAGAGGCAGAAATTAAAAGAACATGGGCGCTCCACATGCTTACGCTTGTGACCGCTGGTGGACGCCACGTTGTTGTAATCCTTAGGCTGCTTAGAATCCTTGTCAAGCTGAGTATCCTTGTTCTCCATTGGCTTGGAGACTTGTGAAGAGGTAGGAGAGGAGGAAGAGTGTATAGCAGGAGTTAGGGAGGGAGGAGGAGGGGGGTTATTCCCCTGCAGAGGCTACTGCGAGTTCATAAGAATGTGTGCAAGCATATTCTTCACCATCCAAAAATTCCTACGCCTGACCTGAGTCCGCTTAGTGACCATTTGCTGTAGCACCAATTCGTCCTCCCAATCGTCAATCATAGTTCTTAGCTGCCTAGGGATAGAATTGTCATAGCCATTGACAAAGGCCTCTCCTCGACCATGATTTCCCAAATTACCACGGCCACCACTTCCTAGACAAGGAGTTGCACAAAGCCTCTAAGAGGTGCAGGACGAAGCCCGAGTGCACTAAAACCATAAAAAAGCCAAGTGCTTAGGCTAGTGAGTTAGACCCATGCAAACAACAAGCGACCACCCAAACGCAGAGAATGAACCTCACCAATCTTCCAGCTGCTCAGAATTCGGGTATGGAAATAATTCCTTCCAAGAGGCTTTAATTCAGTGTCTGTGGAGGCCATTAATTCGCACGGAGGAGGAATGATGACCCTGGTACATAAGTCAGCTCCATTAGGGGCTCGACATTAAGGCATTAGGGCTCGTTTAATGTGCATGGCATGGAGTTCGAAGAGACACCCCGTGGTGGGAGGAGGTGGCCTCTCTGGTTGTCTCCTCACACTTTGTATGAGCTGGAAAATATCTCGCATATGGGGCTTGAAAATCTTGTTCTGCCAGAGTGAAGCATTCCGTTTTGAGAGGTGAATCAAGTAGCAAGGTTGGATCCAAGTCTTGGAGAAAGACATTTCTTGAGACACATTCATTGGCTTGTTGATCAGCCGCTGCGTTAGCTTTCCTTCAAATATGTTGGAAGGTAATGGATCCCAATGCAGATATGAGATTTTCCATTCGAGAAAGACCATAATTGAGTCTCCAACTTGGGGAGAGTTTGTTGATTTGGGATCCACACTAAATTTTCCTGGTGAGAGATATAATTAATTGAGAATCCCCCTCTATTACCAAAGGAAGAAGGGACCAAGAAGAGGTTATTTGAATACCATTGAGAAGTGATGCTAATTCCGTCGCATTGTTGCTATCATGGCCGAGATTACCAAATAAAAGGTGGATGATTTTCCCTGAGCTATCTCTGAACACTCCACCAAAGCTAGAAGGACCCGATTTTCCTTTAAAAGCGCCATCAAAGTTGAGTTTGATAAAACCAATGGGTGGGTTACTCCATTTGTTTGGACTCAAAGGAAGAATCGTCCTGGTGGTGTTGCTAATGGTGGAAGGTTGAGGGGTGATATTCCAACTGTCCAATATCATGGCCTCTGATGGAATGGCTTTGAAATCCCGTTATGAACAATTGTGGAGAAAGAGACTTTCCAAGATGTTATCTTTGCACTTAGCCCACACTATGTCATCATTTCTAGCTTTATCTTCAAATATTCTTGAGTTGCGCTCCTTCCAAATTTCCCAGACCACAAAACCTGGGGCTAAAATCCATAGCCGGTTAAGGATGTTGTTTTGATAGGGCTTATCATTCCAATTTTTTATGGTTTGAACAGGATTTCCTTGCACACGGCCAGTCCTTCTACAGAGGATAATCAGTTTGTCCCATAAATTACTGGAGAAAGGACAAGAGTCCAACAAGTGGTCCATGGTCTCTTCCTAATTGTTGCATAAAACGAATCTGAAGGGGCCACAAAGCCCGCGGTTGATAAGATTGTCCCAAGAGAGGACCACTTGTGGATGATGAGCCACATGAAGGTAGTCATTTTTAGCCAGGTTTCATGCCCCATATTTTTGTCCAAGTGGGATCCCATTGATCTATGTGGTGCTGAGTGTGCAAGTGATAAGCCTCTTTGATGGTAAAGGATTCAATGGGCTTGTAACCCCATCTAATGATATCTGGTTCTGGCTAAGTGCATATCTTGCATTTTTGCAGCTACTGCCAAATCCTGTCCATATCCTCAATATTGATGTGTATGCCCCAGTTCCTTAGGTGCTTCCATATCTGAAAGTATTGTAGCGCATTGTCCGTCAAGTATTCTTTGACTTAGAGCTTTTCATAGGCTTGTATGGACGACATTTGGAGTAGGCGGTGTAAACTAGGCAATTGCTACCAAGAATCCATCCAAAAATGGGTAGAGGACCCATTTCTAATTTCCCAAAACATGTGTCGTTGGACCAGGTACCTCTGAACGTTTTCCGCGTTCCATATAAGAGAGCCATGTATGGGGAGATTAAAGCGAATAATTTCCTATGGGTCCTAGTTGTGGGCATATTTCCAATTCCAAAATTGGGCCCAAAGAGTGGAATTTGTTGTCACCCAGTTCCACCATATTTTAGCACTTAGGATTTCACTGCTTATGGCCGGATCTCTGAGCCCAAACCACCATCTGATTTAGGCATGTAGACCTTTTCCCATTTGAATATGGGCCATTTGAAGTGATTTTTGTCACCCCCCCAAAGAAAGGTGCGCTATAAACTTCTGATGAATTTTAATACCCATTTTGGAGGAGCAAGAACATAAAAAGGTAAAGCGACATAGCTTGAAGAACAAACTTAATGAGGATAAGACGTTGAACGAGATTGAGAGACCTGAAGGTCCATGAGGAGAGCTTAACTTCCAGTTTATCAAGCAATTCTCTCCAGGAAGAGTGTCTGATGGATGAATCCGTAAGTGGGGCTCCCAAATATTTGGAGGGGAGGGAGGAAATGGTGAAACCAAGGATTTTGGCTATATTCCTTTGAGTGATGCTCGGAGTGTTAAAGAAGAAGATGTAAGATTTTTCGACGTTAACTGAAGTTCCTGAGGCATCGAAGAAAATTTTTAAGATGTGTTTCAGGGTTCGAGCTTCATGCACAGAGGGGTGACTTAGGAGGAGGTTATCATCAACAAACTGTTGGTGCGTGATTGGAGGACTATCATGCAGAGTAATACCTTTGAGGAGGCCTATAGAACAATGAGACTTGAGCATGCGTCCTAGACCCTCTTCCATCAGGATAAAGAGAAAGGGGGAGAGGGGGTCTCCTTGGCAGATTCCTCTAGAAGGGGAGAAAGTGGTCGATGGAGTACCGTTTACTAAAATAGAAAAAAAGGGAGTTGAAATTAAGGAGAGGATCCAGCTACTCCAGGAAGGAGAGAAGCCAAAGGAAAGGAGGACTCTTTCAATATAGTTCCAACTAAGCTTATGAAAAGCTTTAGAGAGGTCAAGCTTGAGGAGCATGCCTGGTTTTTTGGAGGTTTAAAGGGAGTGACTGACCTCATGAGCCATGATGATCCCATCAAGGATTTGTCTGCCCTTTACAAATCCAATTTGCTCTGGGAGATAAGGGAAGGTAGAAGAGGTTTGAAGTGGTTAGCAATAACTTTGGAAATGATTTTGTAAATGACACTGCAGAGGGAGATGGGTCTATACTCACTTGGGGAAGTTTTGTTTTCCTCCTTTGGAATGAGAGTGAGGAAGGTGGCATTGAGCGCTAGAAGAAGCCATTGTTTGTTGCGTGATTCCTCCACAATCTCCCAGATTTATTTGAGCAGATCCCAACAATGGTGGAATAAGTCAATGGTAAATCCGTTGGGACCTGGGGCTTTTCCTTCTACCATTTGTTGAACCACCATTTCAACCTCCAAAGGGGGGATGGGTCGCATGAGGGTTGCATTCTGATCATCGGTTATTATTGTCGGGATATGAGTTACAACCTGGTCAATAGCAACACGTATGTTCGGGGTGTCTTCAGTTAGCAGATCCTTGTAAAAGGTGACCAGCTCTTGCTCTATTTCATCATGCGTTTCCAACCCGGTTCCATCTGTTTTCTTGAGAGTGTTGATTTTTTTGTGCATTTTGTGTTGTATGGTAGAGCGATGGAAGAAGGCTGTATTGTGCTCTCCATCCTTTAACCAATTGATTCGTGACTTTTGTTTCCAAATAATCTCCTCCTACCTACGTCACTCATCTATTTGGGCTTGAATATCTACCTCCTTTTTGGTGCTCTCCTCCGTGTGACCCTCGATAATCATCTATTGCCGAAGAGAGTTCATTTCTTGATCTAGGGTAGTTTTGGTTGTGAAGATATCGCCAAACGTGTCCTTATTCCATATTTTCAAATTTTGCTTGAGAAGTTTGAGTTTCTATTGAAGCCTGAGCATCTTGGATGAACTCGCGACTTGGAATCCCGTCCACTAATTTTTAATAGTTTCTTTAAAATCGGGGTGCGAGATCCAAAATTTCTCAAATCTGAAGGGGTGTGGTGAGAAGGATTTTTGTCCCTACCATTTCAGACTGATCGGCCAAAGATCAAAGCCCACTGAGGGAAGAACAGTGGCGATTAGATTCATGCCAATGTCTATTATATCTTCAGAGATCAGAAAGCGGTCGAGTTTGGATGCTATATGGTTGAATCCCCCTCTTCGATTGTTCTAAGTAAATATGCCATTGGTTGTTTCCACATCGACCAACCTGTTATTTTTAATGAAGTTTTTGAATCTTTCATCTTCCTGAGAAAGGGTTCCACGTCCCCCTTTTTTATCGCGAAGATTGGTGATCATATTAAAATCTCTAGCCAGGATCCATGGTTGGCTGAAGGTGTTGTTCCTGTACCATTCCAGGTAATCTAGAAGGTTTATTTTTTGCTCCAGGGATTGAGGGCCATAGACATTGGAGAGTCGTCCGTGGAAATTAGTTCCTATAACATGAAAGGAGGCCAAGATTGAGTTTCTTATGACAAAAAACTCATTGAGATTTACCTCTTAGGGGCTCCATATTAGCGCAAGACCTCTCGAAGCTCCATTTGCATCTACTACTACCGCTTTACTTCCTTTCCAAAGACGCGTCATGAGGGTCTCTAGATTGCTGCTGCTACATTTAGTTTCTCGAATGAGGATCATTAAGGGATTTTCCCGGTGAATTTTGTTGCGAAGCATTCTGTGTTTGGTAAGACTATTGATGCCTCTGATGTTCTAGGAGATAATATTCATTGAGAATTAGGAGTATGGGAGGGAAAAAACTCAGTAAGTTGGGCATATTGCCTTGATTCGACAAGTTTGGTGCCGAGGTTGTTCAGGCACTCCAGATCTATTTTCCTTCCCCGCTTCTTGGGATCCCTTGAGGGTTTCTTTTGAATTTTTTGCGAGAGATTCAAGTTACCCAGCTTGGATTTAGCTATGGCCTTGGCTAAAGCTTATTTTAGGATATGGATCTGCTTGGAAGGAATTGCATTAAAGTATTTACGTCTGCACGCTTCCTCGAGTCCCGGGAGGTCTAGATCCCCCAGATCAAGATCAATCATGTCCTCATCCATGACCACGTCCAGATCAAGGTTTGTAGGGATTGGTTGGGTTTCCGGAGGGACATCCCTTGAAGAGGCCGACGGATCTTGTGTCTTCTAGACTGGTTCCATGATAGGATCCGTATGTTGCTTTTTTGGGGTTTGTTGGTCCTCTGGTTGCTCTAAGAGCACATCGAAGCTGTTGCTAGTGGTAGATGTAGCCGTTTTACTTATTGTAGGATTCTTTCGGTTTTGGCGACGCCTGGGTGGTACTTTCTTAAAACACTCCTCATCTATGATCTGCGCCTTCTTTAGATCTGAAGTATGCTTGTGTTTGGGGAAGTCTTTATAGAGATGTTAGTTTTCATGACATTTACGACATCTGAAGGGTACATGCTCATAATCTATTGGCTAGATCCATTCTAAGTCTTCATGCACTAAGAAAATTGAGTCTGGCAGGGCTTGAGCTATGTGCATATAGACACAGATTCTTGCATATGATGTGTACCTGTTAGATCTGGTTTGACCCGTTATCTTGACAAATTCTCCTAAGGATTTTCCTATTTCTCACAAAGTTTCCTCATCCCAATAGTCTTGTGGTAGAGAGTATAGGCGAACCCATACCAGAGCCCATGTGAAATCTTTAGTGTCTAGATTGAATATTTCGATCTAGTTACGAAGGAACAATCCAGCTGAGTTGAAAAAGTATGGACCTCCATCCATGACTTTGTCTTTGTCCTCGATCCTTGAGAAAATAACTGTGAAGAAGCCCTTGGATCCAAGTTGCATATCGAAGTGGGATTTTGGCTTCCATTTTGCTATCCAACCCATCAAAGCTTTTTCAGTTGGCCAAAGACCAATGGACTTGCAGATGAGTGCTTGGTCTTTCATGTACTGGATTCTGGCGTTTATCCTCTCCGTGGGAAGTTTTATATGCGGTCTGTTCATCGATTTAGCTATGCATGTACTAGTTGTCTTTTTCTCTTCCGAAGCAGAGTCGTTCAATGGCAACGTGGGAATTTATTCCTCCTTTGAATGCGTCCTTTTGCAGTAGACTGTTGTCAGCGGTCCCGTTGGGTAGCTCATTTGGTACCTATTGCATGGTTACGTCAGGGTTTTTTTTGGGGAGGAACGGATGCCTGCCCCAAGTACGGGCCATGGGAAGGCCAAGGCCTGAGTGCGAGTCGGAAGCAGGTCTAAATGGGAGGAAGGTGAACGGTAGGATTTTTTCAGGGCGGTGAGCAATGGTCATTGCAGAGTGGGGCTTCCAAAAGGCATTCTTTCCTTTTACCCTTAATGATATATTTAAAGCTTATAAATGGTCCTCAACCATTGAGCATTTTTAATAATGTTTGGAAAAGAAATATTTTAGAATTTTTTCATTTAAAAACAATTTATATTAATGTTAAGCTCTTCAATAAATCAATAACCACCAAACATGCCATATTAATGCCTTTCAAATAAAATAAAACGAATAGAAAATGACTCTCATATAACAAAGAGCATCCAAATTTAAAACAATGAGGCTATATAGTAAGTATGCGATATACCATAGTTGAGTGGTTTAGTACTTTGAGCTTCATGTAGGAGGTCTTGGGGTCCATCCCTAAGCTACTTGTTATTTATTTTTCCTAGTTCATTTCTAGTGACTCTTCTTCTAGCAACTCTTTATTGCATTCGCCATTTCACATGTTTCCAACCAATGTACCAAAAGATGGACTTGAATATACATAAATCTAGTTGGCATTTTCTTTTAAATCTAGACAAAACTATAAATATTATAAATAAAGAGAATCACACTGTACATAGTTTGTGTTGGTTGCTCTACTCCATGGGAAACCAGACCTGTTGCCAAAAAGGAGTTTTTAGTCCACATTACTAGTGACATACCTCAACAGAAACTTATAGTAAAAAAATTATGTCCATGGCTATCATAACTAGGAATTTCATAGGAAGCTACTAACATATCTAAAATAAAAGGACCCAACAAATCCTATACCAATATATTTATGCATTCTAACCTTCATTATTAGGAATTAACACATTTTAGCTGGGATTGAGGTTGTCTCTCAATTCTCAGATGAGATGACCACTACCTTCTCAGAGCATTAACATGTTTCATAGCTTTACATGGTGAAAATGATACCACAAGGTAGCCTCTTCCAAGATGTCCAACTTCGCATTCAAAGGCCGGACCTGCACTTGAATTTCATCTAGTTATAGCATACTCTCATTATGGTTATATGATTGTATTGGGGAGGCTGAGATTTATTGTCCCCTACGAGACCTCACATATTTCCCCCTCCTTGTCACCCTCTACTCCCCCTTTTGACTCTATCAGACATAAAAGTAGATAAATAAACAAAAGAAACCTTTGTTGATCTCTTTTTCAGTTCCTCTATTCCAACACCAATGCCAATTGAATCCTTTCAGACCATAAAAGAAGGCCTCAAACTTACTATCTCTAGCACCATTAATCATCATCTTTATTGTGACCTCTACGTCTACCATTATTTTCCTTTTCTTCCTATCCCTTTGCCACCCTGAGCCTTCATTTCCCTTCCTCTCATTAAACCTACCACCATTGCCTACTTGTAAAGCTCTCTCCCCTTGCTCATCACCTATCCACTCGTAATATGTGCCTAGAGTTGGCTACACAAGGTGAAGGATTTGTCTTGTCTCTATACGAACCCTACCATTCCTTCTTACCACCCCATTGGGGGATTGGAAATTCATTTTAAAAATTACAAACAATTTTCTATTATTCCATCACACCAACACTAGATGCTAGTGACACACACACACACATACATAAGTCTACAGGATTAACTCAACCAATTGTTACTAATCTTATTGGGCAGTTTGCTAGTTCAGTACCAACAACTAGTGTCTAGTTCGAATCCTCTGGTTGAGGCACACTAGTTTATGTCAAAGGGTTTATTAGGGTTTTTCCATTTACAAATGTGGAGAAACATCCCTTGGTTTAAGAATAGGACACCATGCCACTAGGGTGCCATCGTGTATTAGTGAGAACATCGAGGTTCTATTTGAAACTAATAATAGTTGTTCCATTTCTTGCAAGTTGTCTTTTGTTTCTTCATAGAAGTGAGGAGCGATCTTATTTCTAAGCCAATCCTTCACGGCAGGATTTGGGATTCTTGGCTCAACTAGTTTGAGATTTCCAAGACAATGAAAATCTTCCTTTAAAAACGGTTTATCAAAACGTCACATTCCTTAGTTGTTTAAAATAATGCCAATATGAGTTTCCTATCACCTTGGCTTCATGTTAAAATTCCTCTCATCGGTGGGATTGAAATTCATTTTGCATGTATAAAACAAGATGCTTCCTATCATTGCAAATGATGCCCACCATGAAGGGCATGTCTTTTCTTGCCTTGCACATATTTTAAAAAATAAAATGTGTTTGTGTATTGGCAATCTACATTTTAGGAGTGCATTTTTAGATTTTATTTGCATTTTTTGTGCTAAGGTTGTTTATGTTCCTATTTTTGGTATTACTTTAACATCTATTTTTGGTATTACTTTAACATTTGGTTTGATACGTCTGGTTTTGCTTTTGTTTTACTTCCTATCTGACATATGCATGCACATTTATCATTTCAACACCTTTTCCATTTTCTTGAGTTAGTCTAGGTGCATTGCATTTGGTTTCTAATCATTGCATGCTTACCTAAGAGTTTTGAAAGTTTATGTGCAGCCTAATGAAACCTCGAAGAATGTTGCCTACTTCACTTAGTCATACATGTATGCTACTTTATCTACGACATGGATTGTTAATTTATGACAGGGCGTGTTACATCATGAAATCAAAGTGTAATTGTTGAGGGGTTCTTAATGTTTGGCCCAAGAAAGTTTGGATGTTAGATAGTATCGTTTAGGTTTCCCAACTCTTTTTCATAATCATTTTTCTTTGTTTGTTGTAGAACAAATAACCTAACTATATCCATGTCCTACTCTTTCTAAGGATGGATACAAGTTCTAGTACTTGCCTCGTTATCATGGTCCAATTTGTTTAGGTTTGATTGTTTTAATTTTCCTATAGTTAGCTCAAGTTTATGTTGAAAAACTAGAGATCTGAACGTTCATTTGTTGCTGGAAGTAGTGTGCCTATCTGGTTGTTAGATGTTGACATTAAAAATTGTCAACATAAGTACAATTGCAAAGTATCAAAATGAAGTTATCTATCTATTTTTTTAATTACCTCTAAACCCTTAATAACCACTAATATCACCATGGCTAATGATCAACAAGAATTATAGGGTATCCTGTGACCTTCTAGGAGGAAGCACATGTTCTTAATGATTAGGTCCACTCAAGTATAAGAGATACCGCATTTTTTATTAATCAACAATATTGCACGTTTTGACTGTGATGTCATAGACTTGTTGATTTTGGACTAGAATTATGTATATTTTTTTTGTCATATTGTTGATTTTAGAGTAGAATTATGTATATTTTTTGGGTCATACATGAGGACTATGAAATTCATTTTTTATTAATGTAACTAGTCAATGACAATCAATAACAGATTATAGTAGCTAAGGTTTACCTCATGGTTGAGGGTTTGGGAAAACCCACCATTATAATCTCGGATCGCCAACCCAAATAAAATATTCTCAACTTTTTCCACCATCAATTAGGGTGGCTTGCTCCCTATCCCATGTACCTCTGTCCAATTGGGTTTTGGGGGATCCCCTAATCCCCGTGGCATTCATTGGGTATATAGGGTAATAGGGTTATCTACTTCAAGGTATGTACCATTCAATCAAAGCAATTGAGTTTTGGGGGATCCCCTAATCCCCGTGGCATTCATTGGGTATGTGGGGTAATAGGGTTATCTACTTCAAGGTATGTACCAATCAATCAATACATGTTCTAATGTTCCAACCACTCTTGGTTGTGATTCTTTTTTTTTGCGAATTGTCTAACAAGGCGACGAATTAACTGGCTTCCATCGGGCTCTTTCAAATTTTTACTAAATTTGAACTGGATTTCTTGCTAAAATGACCCAAAACAGTTCTTTTATTTTGGCTTGCATATCTCTTAGTGCGATCGTAGGTGTGTTTTGAGTGAACTGTTGACGATTAAAAAATGAGTAGCACAAAGACATACTACATTTGATTTGCTCGAACAAGTCTGGATATGTCACTTCAATAACTTGTATAGGGAGGGCAACCAATGTAAAATTACTCGAAGACTCCCTATCTTAGCACTTCGTACTTTATGTCGCTGAAGTGGTAAGACATCCTGCTAGGTTTTAGATTGCACCTAACTTCTCTAGATAGAACAGTAGACATCTGATTTTGTTTTCTGCCTTTTAAGATTGATGAAGTGATTACACATCCTGCTGGACAGTAGAGTGGATTTAGCTGCTCTATAAGCAATAATCCATATCCAATTCATTTTTCCCCTTCTGAAGTTGCCCAGGTTATTTATGGATTTGAGAAGTATACATATCCAACTATTTTCTAAATCTTCGGTGCCTATTAAAGCAGGGCTTAACTGGGTTTGTGCCAAGTATATATATTTGTACAGAGAAAACTATATACATTGGGGTGGGGATCTATCATTGATATTTTGGGGGTATATATATAAATTTTGGGTGTTTTTGATGGTTATGAAGTTCAAGGTTGCAAAGTTTAATAGCAGTGTTCTGATTCTCGAAATGATCTGTGATTCTGTAGTAGTCTGTCTAATTGTACTGTATTGCCTGTTCACAGTTGTGGTATGCATCAGCCAAGACACTGTCAGAGAAGAGTGCATGGGCACTGGCCATGGATAGAGGGTAAAATATGGTGACAACCAATGCATCTCTGATTGTAGGACCTGCAATCACATACAAAAGCTCAGCATCTACCATTCCATATCTTAAAGGTGAGGGTGAGAGATCTGCATACCAAATTCATATGAATTAGACTCTGCTCTAGAACATATAAATATGGTATATCAATCACTTGGAAAGGATTTAATATCTGGAGGTGCAGTATATATGCTAGTTTATTTACAGCTGCTAGTACTTGTGATAACAGGGGCTGCACAAATGTATGAGAATGGGTCATTAGCGAGTGTAGACATAAGGTTTCTAGCCGATGCATACATCTGTGCTTATGAAGATCCATCTGCCTACAGGAGATATATCTGTTTTCAATCAAATAGTCAGTAATGCAGAAGATGTTGTCAATCTAGCACAGAGCTTGCGACACCTGATACCGTTTCCTGATAGGTACAACCTTCAAAGCAATTAATTTTTCTTCAGTCATTAAAATCACTGTAGATTCTATATATCTTCAAGATTTGAACTTGGGTCTTCTTCACAGTGACATTTAATCCTTCATAATGAAACTAATCATTGAATTTTTTTCATATTTTGGTAACAGATTTGAAGACTCAACGGTCTACCAACAACGTCTGAGTAATAAGAAGCTGACTGGATTGATGGTTGGATATGGAAATTGTGCAACCCTAAGTAGCGAGCTGTAAGGGAAGGGGGGCTTTGTCCTATGTTTACAGCATTACAGCAGCCATGAATGAGGGACAGTACAGTATTATTGGGGGATTTTGACATGTTCAAAATATATACGTCTTTGTACATTATGTAATGTAATTTTCACTTTAATGTTGGCTGGATAGTTGGCAATAAGTTGTCAACATCTCAGTCGATTTCCATCACGATCATCGTTAAAGTTATAGCCTGTGATTAAGGCTCACTACCAATTGCATTTCTTTGTTAATTTCTGAAATAAAATCAATTCCCTGATTTTCTGAAACTGCTGTCCAACTCAGTGTGATGAATTGGATGCTACTGCTCTCGGACGGTAATAAATTAGGAAATACATTGATTGATTCATTCAGTGTGGGCTCCTGTTTTCTTACAACTGTGTACACCATCTGTCATAGAACTTGTAAGTATTTGGATTCATTCAATGTCGGCTCCTGTTTTCTTACAACTGTGTACCATCTTCATATAGTTTTATGTGTTTGAATCTCCTTCAAAACCAGGTACCATCTGTCATATAACCATTCTTTTGAATTTTTGCCAAAAGCTGGGTCATTTAATTATGGAGAAGTTTGAATTTATGACCAAACCCGATAAAATAAGAGGAAAATTTAATGAAATTTGTTGACTATTCAACCACGGACTAGTACCATCTGTCATGAATTTTGCCCAAACCAGGTAGGAGCCGAGAATATTAATGAAATTTGTGGACTAATTCATCTCTGCTTGGTACGTATCTGATGGATACTATGATATCTGTCACCGATAACCATCCACCAGTAGCAATAAGACCATTGGACCGACCGATTAATCACAGCATTAACAATAAATATATTGTTATTGCTGTGAGATGCTTATTGCTTGTCCAGTGACATCTAATGTATTGCATTTAGATATGATGCTACGTTGTAACATATATATGGACAAATAGGAGCATCTGTTCATAACATATATATGGACAAACAGGAGCATATGTTCATGAGAATTATTAAGATTAAACACTAGATGGGTGGCATTTGATTTTAACTAATTTATTTTGATTTTGATTGGATTGCATTTTGAATGTTTCCATTAACATGAGGTAATTTAAGAATAGGACTAAAAGTTATTATAACAATATTTTTATTATGAATTTAAATTTGGGTAGGAACGATAATATTCCATTGCACATATATATATGTATGATATTACGACATAAACTGCTTTCAATTTTAAAGCAGAAAAAACTTGACTACAAAGACATCCAATTAACATACATGTAGGATATTATGGTATACATGGTGAAAATGGTACCACAAGGTATGCTCTGACTTGATGGACCAAATTGCCGAGTGGTGAGGGTTCGAGGGATGAAGATTGAGAGTAGACCAATCCTTTTTACTTGGCACGCAGTAGGATCTACTCCCAAGCCTAGGCCCTTTGGCCTTTCCACTAATTTAATGGACTACCTTGGCCTTCTTTCCCCAATCCTCATTCTCCTGAAAATCCTTTGTCTTGCATCATGGGGATGGCCTTAGGGCAAGGAAAAATATTTTGAGGCTGAGATGTAGTGCACTATTGATGTGGAAGAGTAGTCCTTTGTTCAACCTTCTCCTTAAGTTTTTCATTGGCAAAGTTTACTTTATTTTTTCTCGGGCCCAGCCTTCATCTATGCCCTCATCATCATTGTGCATACCATCATATAACCTGAAAAATTCCTCATATTGAGGAATACTATGATACGGGGAATATTCAATCCCGAAATATAATCGCATCCCCAACTAGGCCCCTCTCTTATACTCATTGTAATTGTCCTTATGGACTTTAACTCTCCTTGGCTCTAAAGGGGCCTTAAATTTCATGTCTTCTTTCCTCACCATATCACCTAGGGACTTGTAGAATGTATAATAGGATGGTAAATCATGCTTCTTAGGATGAGGAGCTCAGAAGACCTAAGTTGCATCATTGGAGGGATTAGATTCTACCCCTAAGATGGCCTCCTCTTATTCATATGTCTCTTTATTTTCCATCCTTTCAATTTCTGTCCTAGGCTCAAGGTCTTGGGGATTTGCTTGTTTCCTACCCTTCTCAACCGCCAATAGGAAGTGTGGGTCATACCTCCAAGGTTGTTCTAGTGGGAGTTTAAGCTACGTTATGGCTTAAATGACATCCTTAATGCCCCTTTTGTCATTGATAGAACAACCTCCCACGACGACGGGAAAGGTCATCCTACCTTTCTTCACGGACTTCGAAAAATGGAGGTCATCAACCTCTGTCGTCTGTTTCATGTACTCCAACAAAAACACTTATGGTGTAAGAAACTTGGGTATATTGTAGGGTGTTGATTGTGTCCCATATAGTATAGTGATAGTGAAATTAGGCCCCCAAAACTAGTCCCCCTTTATGTTAGCCTTTCCTAATTGTAAATATGGTTTGACATCTACATGCATCGTTTCGGGTTCCTTTCTCCTGATTATGGAGAAGTAAACATACATGAAGTGGGACACATACTTGAGGAAAGAGGCTCCAAACTCTCATTTCTTGACCCATGACAACTAATCAATGCCCCTAGTAGGAAAGCCCTTTTGCGTGTTTTGCAAATCCAAGAATTCTAGGCGATGACCCTATTGATACATGAACATATATACCAAGTATGGCGGGTATCTGAGTGTACCATTGGTTTAAACATATTCATATTAAAGCTGCCTCATTCCTATAGTTATGGCCTCAACATACCTAAAGTCGAGGATAATAGGTGCATTGTAGGCATCAACAATTTCCACCATCCCTACCTAGGATTAGAGTGAATATAGACAGACATTCTTGGACCCATAGGGTAAATATTTTGGTCTTCCATGGGGTAGGAGGAACTTCAACTAAACCTTGGTTGTAATGCAATCTTTGGAAAATTTCCCCATTCTAGGCTTGATTTAGGATTTTAAACCTTTTAGTTGGGTTTTGATGCAAGAGGACAACAAAACCCAAGGATGTGCTAAACACATGGAAGTTAGGTTGGGCATTGATAGAAAATATTACATTCTAATCGTTAGCAGAGGTTTTCATGGAGGAAGTAGGGTTATAATTCTTAGCAAAAAGTTCAATGAATTCAAGGAAAGTTGTGTGTCTCAAGAATCAGGTGTTGATCTAGGCCAAATAGCCATTGGGAAAGGCCTTTTACCCCCTTTCTAAATCTATCATACGCCAAGCCAATCATTTTTTTTGGAGAGGAGGAAGTCATGCTAGGGGTGGCTATGCAAGCAAAGTTGTCAATGAAAGGGGGGGGATGGAAGAAGAGACCTAGTTGGTGACAAACTTAGTATTGGTAGAATGGGAAAAAGAGTTTCCCAAGGTGGCTTTGGAGGTTCTTGAAAGGTGACTAGGTTACAAATAGCTTGAATATTATAAGGAATAGGCTCTAAGTAGGAGGAAAAACGATAGAAGAGTATATTTTTATAACTATCAAGAGGGAAATTGTAATACCCCAATTTTGACATGGAATGTATTTAATCAAAATTATGTAAATGATGTAAATATGCTAGTATGGATTCCTGTTGTGGAGCTCAAGGCCAAGGCCCAACTAGAGAATGGCTAGGCATGTATGATGTATATATTTTTATTTCGACCATATGATTGGCTTGTGATGCCAATTCAAAATGTATGTAAATAGTATGTTGGAAATTAATAAAATGGTCCAAGATAGTTGTGTAAAGAGCACTAGAGGGGCTGTGATTCCACCAGAGGGGAAGAGGAAAGGGGGACTATGGGGAAACAAAATCCTATGTTGCCATGTGTCAACCTTAGAACTCATCCAAAATCTACCACGTGCCTTAAATAAGCCAATTACTTTCTCTTGACTATTAAATCTAATCATTGAATTCACATGTGAGGTTGGTGGGAAAAGTCACTTCATGTAGTTATTGAAGCATGGGGGTTGTGACAGTTATGTCAACTGTCAACACTCATATTTCTTCTATGGTCAAAAGCTATGTCAGTTGTCTTTTCACCCTTACCTCATATCCTTGGACTCAACACTCTTTTTATCATTCTCTCATGCATGTTCCTACACTACATAGAGTTTTCCATTGTTGTTCATGTCCATTATCAGACTATGTTTAACCCAGAAATTCGAGTTTGAAGGCAAGGCTGCATTTTTGGAAGGGAAAATAGATGGCTGTAAGTGGGCATGGAGGTTGGGAAAGCTAGGAAGCTTTACCCATTGATTTCTGCTACTTTTGGATGCTTGAGAAGCCATGGATTAATATTGCAGGAGGTTCTCCATTAGCATACATTAGGTTGGACTCTTACTACACACACTAGTAATCACTGTAAGGGTTGGATTTCCTGAGGGGACTGTGGATTAGTGAAGGGAAATTCCTTCCTTTTGTTGTGTGGGGTAGTTGGAAGGAATGCCATGGCTGTGATGGCTCAATGAGACCCCTGTAGAGCTCTGGTTGAGATTTTGGCTAAGCATAGAGAGCAGAATGGGTTGTGGGATGAGAGATAGAAGCTTGTAGGTGTTTCCTTCGCCCTGATGGCCTCATAACCCAGCTTGGGGTTGGCCTCTCAGCAGAAAGAGTATATGTTGGACAGAGTGCCTATGGCTGGGTGGAAAATTGCTCTTACACAATCAGTTGCTTGGATCTTCTTTGCTTAAAGATAAGTATTCTTATGTATTTGATGTGCAATGATTTTTATATGTGTTCATGTGATAATTATGCCTGTAAATTGCATGTTGTGTGTATGGACTTAGTTCATTCCGCTGTGTGTTTTATTTTCATGTCTGCACATGCATTTTAGTTGTTGTAAATTCGTAATTATGGCTATGGGGCAAAATTTAAAGGCCCCAATCCAGTTAATGTCCCCTCCTACTGATCGGATTGAGGGATGGGGACCTTACAGAAATTACCTAAATTCAGGCCCAAATAACTCACTTACCTAACAAATTTAAAGAGAAACAATTCTTTAGAGGCAATAGTGGTGGCAAGGCAAAGGCTCTGTTACAATTGTTTGGGTGGCTTAGGAAGTCACTTTGGCTTGCAGAAGATGCTTCTTATGGCTTGGAGGCTTGAAAAATCATAAAAATATGATGATGAGTTCATTCTATATCCTTAAAGGGGGAATATCTTCATTCAGTTTTGTGTAAATCCTCACATTAATTGTTATTCATGGTAGGAGTGTGGCCGTGTCAATGATTTTTTTTTCTAAATCTAGCAAGACAACTGTCACCATTTTATTGGATGGCTAGAATTGAGGTGAACGGAACAGAACAGACCAGACCCGACCCTTGGCTTGTATCATTGGAAGGTAGGATCCCAGACATCTAATCTAAAATAGAGAATGATGCCGTTGAATCTTTTGTAACATACATAATATATATTTTTTAGTCGTAACTCTACCAAATGAGAAGGCAGACACTAATTATTCATTAATTTTATGAAGATGCCATTAAATATATAGCAAGTATAAGTCAAGGGAATAATATGTTGAAATTTGAGACAAAGGGAGGCGCATCCTCAAACCGTGACAATCCAAACAAGAAAAGTCGTGACTCTAAAATCTAATTACATATGTGTGCATTGTGTTATAAACAATACAAATAAGAACAAGATAGTGGATTATATTTAAGGGGGCATTACACTATAAAGTGAATAGCTAATTTACTTAAGCTTTGGATGACCCTATTTTTTGCCAAGCGGAAATCTATTCCTCTTAAGTAAATTGTTGGGGATTCCTTGACAATTATTGATTGGGCATGTGGCCGTTGCTCACTACACTCTTTGGCGCTCTCCCCTTGGATGGATATGGTGGAATCACTTTTAAAATATTTCTGTCACTTGTCCATCAACCATTTATATCGTGAGCACAACTTGCAGGAAGATTTACTATCTAAGCGGGCTCTGTCAGCGGTTGGTGGTTGTATCCATTTTGAGTTTTGGTCCCACTCGCTTCTTTCTTCTTGTGGGAGCGTCCCACTATCAACATCCTCATGGTGGTAGATGCGGTCTTTTTTGGTGGCTGGGGTTTTTTGCGGCTGTATTTTATTTTAGTCGTCTCATCTATTTTCTTTATTTTCGGCATACTATTTTTTTGGGCTCCATATTCCATAAGATTGGCGTGCTGTGCCTCTTGTGGTTTGTCATTTCCCTTGGGTTCTATTGGCTTTTCCGGATGTTGTGGACATTGGGTGATTGAGTCTCGTTTCGCCTTGGTCTTTGTCGGTCAGACTATGACTATCTCCATGTGGAGGATTGTATGGACACTTACTCATATATTTTTATTATAAGAATATAGCTATTTTTTTGTTTGAAAAAAAAGTGAATAACTAATTTGTGAAGAATATAGGTGGAATATATATAGAGAGATAAGAATTATTTAAAAAGAAGAAGTATTATGATATTTAAGTGAAGAAATAATTAAAAAAAAAAAGTAGGATATAAAAAAAGAAAAGAAACCGAAGTAATTAAGGTAAAAAATATCAGATTTTTGTGTTCACTACATTTACATATTGTCGAAGAAGTACATCAGAGAACCCGAAGCTGCAAACTATGGCAATTATAAATTCACAAATACAATCATGATTACAAGTATTAATGGGTGATATAGGACATCATAAAGCGAACAATAGGCAATTACAGTTTGAGATTAAGAAGGGAATTATTCTAATGAGTTAATAGAGAAAGAGTATCGTCGCCTAAAAAAATCAAAATCAAAAGTTAGAATAAGCTAATTAAGACCTTTAGAAGAAATTAGCAGAGAAGGATGAATAAATATCACACTTAAAAAATCATAGTCAATTTAATAGCAAAAATCGAGAAGTCAAAAGACAAAATGCAAGATGACAAAAATTTAGAACACGAAAATCAAGGTCTCGAAAAGATTTTATTTGCAAAAGTTGAAGACAACTCCTACCTAAGGAACTTTAATAAGAGATTGCTTGATCAATTTAAAATATTAAGCGACGACAAAATGGAAAATCTAGAATAAAATAATAAAGACGAGAAGTCAGATAATAAGGAAGAACTCTTACATTTAAGGTGGCATAATCGAGACGTACTTACACAAATTAAAAAGCTAAAGCATGATAAGAAACATTTACAAGAAGAGTTAGATTGAAAAGGATCATTATTCGACAAAGAAATGATGGCCAACCGAATAGAGAAGTTATTAGACGCTCAAATTCAAATGTCAGAAAAGAGAACCCATACAGAGTTAGTTGAAGCTCAAATTTAGAAGAATGCTTATATTGACAAATCGCTACAAACATCAAGAGAAGATGGTTCCAAGGAATGATCGCAGAAGATTAGGATGCCTTATTGTCATCCAAATCACAATAATCGATATGGACAACGACAATATCAAAAGATATAAAAACAACAATTTTCTTTTAGATAGACGATAACCAAATGTGATAAAAGCACCTTTAGAATTTGTATATATACGACACTATCATTGTATCTTCAATCATCTCATATTTTCTCAAATTATACATATTTATCCATATGAATTCTTTTATACTATCATATCTATTTTGGATATTTACTATTTGAACTAGATTGGTTCTTCTCACATTCCTTTTAAAACATAATCCCATGAGATCTTTTTGTATGTCAATATAATTATGTGATCAAATCTAGGTTGTTTCCACCCCTATCCTCCTCTCATGATCTAATGGGACCCTTTCATCATGGAATGATCTGAGCCTTGGTTGAGGATGGGTAATAAAATTATAATCATTCACACCATATCCCTTTTTTGGGGACACCGTTGACACATCCAAGCACAAAGAAATCATGATCATTGATCTGCAGGGCATGATGTAATCTTAGTCGTTTTATGCCAAAGTACCCTATAATATAGCATGATCAATTTCTTTTGTGCAGACGATCCATATCTATGGATCTCATCGACATTATAATATTTGAGTCATCGACATTATTACTCGTTGTGTTATAGCCTAATCACTTGCTTTAGCATAGATTGTCCAGATTCGTAAATCTCACCAGTGCAATATATAGTAGTTGATGTTGTTTCCTATTGTATTATGGTTTGATCACCTTCCTTTACGTGAATGGATATGATCTATTGTTCTTGATGTGTCAATGAGATCCAACCACTGGTGCAAATGATCTTCATATTAGAATCCAATTAATTTCCCTAACACAAATAGGTGAGATCTGTTAATGTTGGTGGTCCGATACAATGTTAGTTTTCGATGCTAATGTCCCCTCCCTTATAGTTTGATCTTTTCCCTTTATGTGAGTGCACTAGAACTGTTTCTATACCAGGTGGGGTTGAGTTTTCTTGTCCAACTACTCTGAAAATTTTATAGAGAATTTCATGTAGGATTTTTTCCAAGGGAAAAACAATCCCTCCAACCTAAGTGTCTCCATGTGACTTTCTCACCAAGTTAGGGCATGGACCTCTAACTTTAGTTGGGTAAATGAAATTGTTTACTCTACTTGTATGTTATGGACTTTTAAATACACTTCTAAATATTGCAACCGATTATTCAATTTAACAACATCAATCTCACCCTAGTAGGTTTTGATGTCCACTTTCACTTCCATTTTGAATAGAGATTATGAAGAATGATGGTAGTGCAACTTGGTTGTATTTATTTGGATCTTTTATGGACTCCTTTTCTAGCTCTTCATTATCTCCAAATTTCCCATCTGATCCAACTTTTTAGTTAGATCTATTGAACTCCCCAAACATTCCAAACTTGTTCTCTAGCGTCACCATGAGAATGGTCATGTTGTAAGAGATGTCAATGATTTATGCTTCCACCATTAGGAACAATCCTCTAACTCATCCCTTGGAATGTTATTGTTGTACTCATCCACTATGGCTACGGTTTTAAGACTTCTTCCTTATGCCACTTCTTAGATCCTATAACTTCCTACAAAAACCCCAAAGAAAACTACTCTAATACCAATATGATATGTAAACTACTATGAATATTCCACTTGGCCAATTTGTCACAACTAATCTTCTAATATTCTACAATATCTTACTATACAGTGTTTTACTTTAGATTGCAAATTTAATCTTATTGCTGAAATAAACTGAAATGAAAGAAGCAACCAAATAACAGACTATCCACACAATAAACACAAGCCGTATACCCTTGGAAGACCCAATGGATCCAACTTGAAGGCAAGGCATATGCTCTACTATTTTCTTATCAGCTATAAAATGCAAATGACAAAGAAATAGGCACTCACGCTAGAGTTACCATGGGAACTGTGGCTAGTATGTTTGCTACAAGATTTCTATTTCCTATTTTCTACATCAATATCCCAGTCTCAAGTGGTCTACTCAACTATGGAACAATATAGAGTATAATAAGAATGAAACCCCTTCTTTTCTTAGCAGCCTAGCATTTAACATATCCTGATAGTTGTATAGTGTTAGGGTTAGGATTATTCCATGCCTCACCCCAAATTAATGTTAGCATTTTGGATCCTCTAGAATCTTCTTGAAAGACCACATGTGACTAGCTTCACACGCGTGAGTAATGGGAATTTATGTGGCATCCACTTGGTATCATGGTGGTCAATAGGATAGGTCAACTTGTGGGAAGCATAACTTTTTCTTGTGAACTCCGATTGAGGTGATTTTCACACTATAAAAAATTCCTCAATGTGTAGAATGATGATGAGAGATTGCGAGCCTTTGCTTGTGATTTTTTAACCCAAAAAACAATTATTTAAATCCTTAAACAATTTTCAGAAGGCTCTGGACCCCAAACACTAAAGTGGAGTCTTCTCATAAAATAGGCCCTACAAGCCAATTATGTATTGTAAAAATTTATGTAATTTTTTGCACCAATTTATTCGACATTTTCAAATACACTTATTTTAAACAATAAATCATGTTATCCATAATAACATGATATTGAACATTTTTGTAACCAAAATATTCTCGATTAATTATTTTAATCTATATGATGATAATGTCAAATGCCATATTTCAATACTTTCAACTCGTAGTTTTCTATCTATTCTTCCTTTTCCACATAGTATTTTGCTATTTCAAAATATGATTATTATGCCACTATAGCCCAGTTGTTTGTGAATTAACTAACAATAAGAAAATTGTTGATCATGTTATTGTTTCATCTCATGATTTGTTGGCTACTAATATTGTTGTTTCTCCTAGCGTTGAGAAGCATACTACAGGTATAGGGTTTCTACTATCAAGCAAAATGGGATATACCGTAGGAGGAATTTTGAAGAATGGATAAGGTATTGTTGTTCTTATTACCCATGAATTGAATCCACCAAGAGAAGGTCTTGGATATGATGGTGCTACACCTAGTTTTGATAACACTAGGAAAGTGTTGTTTGTTGCTGGAGGTGTCCATATTGATTTATTGGAACCAATTGTGGAAAGTGTTGAGAATATCAATGAGATAGTTGTCACAGATGAGACCGAAGTTGAATATGTTGTTGAAGATGACACTGTTGATGATGTTTAGGCATATTCTGCTCCTATTGATGTACCAGAACATGACCCTGTTGCAAGTGTTCTACCCGAACAGGGATCTAGGCCATATCGACCTCCTCATGAGAAGAATTGGAGGAATTTTTCTAGAAATCAAAATTCTTGGAAAGGTGGCAACTATTCTTTTAGAACCTTGCAGAAAAGACGTGAAAGATAGAATCGAGGAATAGTTCCAACTACTCAGATAGATTTTGGTTGGATTGATGACTGGTCATGGAATAAATTGAACATATATTTTAGGACGTCATACAGATGCCTATATTCCACTGTCTACATATAGTTCACCTCTTGCTCGATTTTAATTTCTTTGGAGGTGATCGATTGATGCTCGACCAACGATGGTTGTCGATAAATGGATCAACTATAGATGAACTACCACCTAATGACTGATATGCTCGACTGAGACTTGACAAAGTACTGGAATATCAACTATAATGGTCGTTTTCAATTACACTTCGACCGATGATGTCGTTGGCTTTGCTTCGTTGACTGGAATATGATTTGTTTGTCGATCAAGCCTCAACTAATATCATTGCGATGGCTATTTTCTTGGCTTTCAGATATGTTTAATGGGGGGATTTGTAGAGCTTGATATGAGTGTTGTAGAATATTTGGACGACTGCATTGAGTTTGACGACGATCGTGATAGTGTTTTGGACTTCTTTGAGGAGTGTTTATTGTATCATTTATTGATCATTTTGGTGGTGACAATTGTGTTTGATCATTGTTTCATTTTAGATCAAATTAAGGGAGGATGCTGTGTAATTTTTTATTTCCTCCAAGCTGAGTTAACGAGGGGGGGGTGGAACGTTTGGTCCATTTTACCCTCACCTTTTTGGATCTTAACTACCTTGGATTATTTTAATCCTTCTTTTATGGACATTTGGTCATGTGGTTGTTAGTTTGGGTCCCTACCAAAACCTATTTATAGATAGCCTTCTTGGCTAGTTTATCATCACTTAGACCATGCTCTTAATGCTTAAGTACAATCCAGTGTGTATAGACAACACCTCTAGTTCTCGGAAATCTTTTCTCTTATGTTGTGTCTACATGTCCCAATAGTTGGAAATGGCAATCGGGATTGATTTCATAGTTGGGGAAAGAATGGTTGAATTGTACCCACTTCCACTACGAGACCTTCAATCAGTGGGTTGAGAGGCTCACATTTCGTCTCAATGATACTCTCTAAAAGTGATTTTCTTCCAATTTATGTTAGAAAAAAGTATGTATATGTTGTTCTTGTTTTCTTCTTTAATGCTTATTGACTGGTTTTGTGTGTTGTATATGCAGTGCTCCGATACACAAAAAGCTATAATATATGCTCTTTGTTAATATCAAGAGTGTACGTAAGACAATCCCCAAGTGTTTGTGTGTTTTGGTTAAGGATACCAACGACCCTTCACTTAGCGTATCTGTCAATCAAACTCTCCCTTTGGGGTTTCCCTCTTCCTGCAAAGTGAATAACATGATCTCCAAGTGTCCAGGTACCTTTTCTTCCAGAGCTCCCATGCAATATCTTGTTTCAATCACTTTTCTCTTCTCAGTTTTCTTTCCTTTTCACAACACTTCTCAACAAATTCACCCAACGCTAAGATTTTCCAAGCTGCTAATAGCTCCTCTTCTGCTCTGCCTTCCTCTAGTGGTAATATGAATTTTGTATAGAATTGTGAATTTATAGTTTTTTATTATAGTGTACAAGACTCGGCTAATTTGGTTGCAGGGTTCTCAAGTTGTTGTTTTTTTATCTTTATCTTTTTCTTATTAGAATCTTCTCCATCTATGGTGACTAAGGTTTCAGGAAAGATATTTTTAAATCCTCAACTAAGTCTGAGTACGTTGGTGGTCTTGTTTCCGCTTAGGTTTTCAAAAATTTCAAAGTTTTGATCAAAGTTTTCGATTTTTTCATTTTAGTAGATATTAGGGTTTTGGATTTGCTTTTATCTTCAACTATGTGAAAATGGATTCTCCGGAATGGCTATCGATTTGGTTACACTAGAGAAATTTTGAGGTAAAAAATGGGCCTAAAAAAAACAATATTGTACAAAAAAAATCACCAATAGGATTCAAGATGACTATGTCAACCATGGGGGATGAATTACCATTTTTGGGTAAAAAGGTAAAAACGTGAAAAGTGAAAAAACTACTTTTTCAACTAGTATCGTCAACTTATCTCCATGCATATTCACTCAAATTTCGAGCAGGAGCACTCGTTGGATGGGGAATTCGATTATGCATCCAACGTGTACCCACATGACATACGTTTGATGGATCCCTCTACCCGAAAATAAATAATTTCATAAAAAATGTGATGATGACATCATCATCACATTTTTTTATGAATTTCTTTCTTTTTGGGGAGAGAGGTCCATCAAAAGTATGTCGTGTGGGTGCAAGTTGGATGCAGAATCGAATTCCCCATCCAACGAGATAAGTTGAAAAAATAAGTTGAAATAAGTTGATAAGTTGGATGCTCCTGCTCAATATTTGTGTGAATATACATGGAGATAAGTTGAAAAAATAATTTTCTTCTTTTTTCCTCCAAATTTTTTATGAGGTGTGCTAATATTATTTCATTATTTCCACTATTATTTTATAATTTTCGTTAAGATGCCCATTTTAGGCCCCAAAAATTCTCTAATATTTTCTCAGCTTGTTTATTTAAATTTGTACACTTCATGTATTTTTTGGTCTTATAGTTCAGCCAATTCTTCAACCTAATTTTATGCCTGGTTCCATTCTGGTCCCAGTTTGACCATCAATTGGTTCCAGTTTGGATTCCATTTCAAACACCATGGTGGATCAATTTTCAGAAGAAATTAAGTGCTATGGTGCGAGTTTATCAACATTAAGGATGCATGATTTTAAGAATCTCCTATACAAGGATTTTTAGATATATCAGTTCCATGGGAGCCACAAAAGTGAAAAATTCTATTAGATTTACATAACAGATTTATTAGGATCCCCGATATCAGTTTGCCCTAGTGGATTTCAGAAATCGAGAGAAAGGATAGTAGTTCTACAAGGGATTTTCCAAAATAATAATGGTTGTAGCAAAATCATCTCCTACTTATTGTTAATATAAGTAGTTGGACGCTACCAATAGCCTCCCATTCAATATTTGATGCATGATGCTGCATGTCCCTTACAACCGTTGATGTTCCTACAACTCCAATCTAAGTCGACATACCATAAAGCATGCACAACAATGTTATATGAGAGTTAACAGAACAACCCATGTGTTTCAAGAGGACATATCAATATGATGCATTTGTTCTTGGTTTTGTTAATCTATGACCTGTTGAGCATTGGTTGCCATTGATGTTAAATGTTTGACTGAAGAAGATATCAAGTTTTTGACTAGGATATTGTTGAGCATTGGTTGTCAATGATGTCAACTGAAGAGGATGTCAAGTGTTTAACTGTCATCCAATGTCAAAGAGGATGTCAACTGATTCAGTATGAATCATTGATATCAACCTAAGTCAAAGTGGATAAAGCATTCCTACAGAAGTATGAAGAAGCCACTTTGAGGTAGTCCATGCGCATGATGAAGAAATCATGAACACCAGAAGTATATGCACAAATGGTGAAGGTGGCATATATGTATGCAACTTTGGAGTATATCTAAGAGGGCATTAAGTCTGAAGATGTGTATCAAGGATACAACACTCAAGCAACTTTGGAGTATATCTAGGAGTGCATTATGTCTGAGGATGTATATCAAGGATACAACACTCAAGCAACTTTGGAATATATCTAATAGTGCATTAAGGATACGTCTGGCAGGTCAAGATGATACATCATGCAGAGCAAGAAGATACTTCATGAATATCCATTCCAAGAAGAAACATAAGTAATGAATCCTACATCATGTGGTCCTTGCGCATAAATCAAGTCCACCAAGTCATACTCTCTCATGACAGCAAATTGAAGGAATTGGTTGGACAATGGTAAAAGTGCTCAAATTGCCAAGGATTTGGTTGAAGAAATGGGACAAGTAAGCAAGCAAGCCTAAGCATTTCTTAGTTGATGTTTGGGAGTGTGCAGGAAGAAAGGAACAATAGATGGTCGGAAAATCCTGAAAGTGCGCAAGCATAGCCAATTAGTAGATGCTTTCAGTAAGTGGAACATGCAAAAACCCCTGGAATGGTACAACGGTTGAAGATCATATATAAGCAAATTCTGCAGCCAACGAACAACAAGTGCGCAAGTTCCACAAGTAATGACAAGGCATAATTCAAAGTCCTACCAAGTAAAAGTTGGAGTATGCACAGAATCCGTAAAGTATCAATACACCAAGGGTGCATAACCCAAATTCAATGATGAAGCAGATGTCAAAATAATGGAGAATGTGCAGATTACGCAGAGTATTGATATCACAAGGACACATTACCCACAAAGGTTGATACAGAAAATTTCATGGACACACGAAGATGAAGTAGAAGATTGCACACACACCATAAGGAAATGGTACATCAAGAGCGCAATGAAGATGTAAAGTCCCACTAAGTTGTGGACCTTGAAGGAACTTGATACATCTGAGATGACACATCAATAGCGTAGATGATGATGCATGGCATATGCACAATCCGTGAACTATGGAAGAAGGGATGCCATGACCAACTTGCGAACATACAATCCATGCGAGACATGTATAAATAGAGATGTAAGGTGAAGATTTGAAGTAAGCTTGATAGAAAGACTCACACAAGTGTTTTTGTGTGAAAGTTTCAGTTTGTTTTTGGGGCATCAAGGGGCTCGTGGACAGAACAGAATGATCTAGCGAAGAGTTGAATGTGCACATGCATCATAACAAAGTTTTGATGGTGCGTAGAAAGATGTTGTAGACCTATGACAGTTGCACAAATTCTGAAAGAAAGAGATACTGAAGAATGCACAAGTGATGGATATCTCAAAGAAAAGTATCACATTCAACACGTCAATAGTCAAATAATTTGAAGAGACAGAAGCGCAGAGACAAAACTGAAGTTTATCAGAAATTGCGTAGATGTCTAGCTAATGTATAAGATCAGAAGTGAAAGTGTGTAGAATTTGAATATTCCATCTGATGTGCAATAAAAGAACAACAATAGAACTCGACAGGCACATCACGATGCAAATGATCTGAGACAAGTGCATTAAACTGAATGGACCAACTATTTGATGCACGGGACATCGCAGATTATCTGAGTAACTGCAACACTTTATCAAAACGGACATATCAGAATGTGAGCAGTTCCATATGTTACTGGTGCTCCACTTTGACCAACAAGCTATCAATTGAAAGCACAATATCAGTCGATCTTTGCAGTCACGTAGAAGAGAATGCAAAATCAAAAGTGCGGACTTCAGATTTAGGAGAGCACACAATACAAGAAGCAATTCATCAACATAAGTTAAGTGATGTATGTAGCGCAGTGACAAAGTACAGTCTGCATACAAAGGTAGCGCACAACATAATCATCATCAGAAGAACTGAAGAAGTGCGCAGAGTTGAAGTTTGGCAAGGAAGTAAAATATATTGGACATCAGGGCGGTCGGACGGGGCAACGAGACAGGGAGTTGAAGCTTCCTTCAGGTTGGTTCCTGTAAAACTACAAGAAGACAGGGAGTTGCAGCTTCCTTCAGGTTAGTGCCTGTTAAAAAAAGTGATAGGGGTTCGGTGTATCCTTCCAGTTGGTTCTGGAGAAAACACAGGGGGTTGGTGCCTCCTTATAGTTGGTGCTGATAAACAACATATGAAGTTGGTGCTTCCTCGAATGTATTCTTTCTCACTATAAAGAAGCATTCCATGGTTTTCTCTCGTTTGGGTTTCAACGTAAACATTATGTGTGTTATGTGTTGATGATGTGGTGCATATATGTGTGAGTGTTTTTTTACTTATGCATAATAGAAGATAAAGATTAAGTAAAGGATAATCTGTTAAAGAAGTTAAGATATGCTAATAACTACGGTAATACTGATTCACCCCCCTCTCAATATTAAATAGATTCCAACATGACCTCCTTATGGATGGATAACCTAGTGATGATGACCACAAAGTAATCGTTAGAGCATGCATACATTCATTGAAAGAGTTTCAAAAATAGTACAAGAGTGATGCCAAAAAGGTTATGAGAGAAATTGGAACATTTATGCAAATCCAATCCTTTGAGGTGCAAAATAGCAATAATGCCTATCGTTGCATCATTGAGTTAGCTGCAAAATCATGTAAGGGTCCTAACTGAATCATCACTAAGAAGGATATACTCAATACCTTATCCAGAATAACTTCAGAGAGAGTAATGGTATCAAGCGATCTTAATACTTAAGGGACATGGTAGTGTTGTAATCTGCATGTTGGTGTTACAGCAGAGAGATATTGTTAATGTAATAAGATCTCCTGAATCTTAGCCGGTGTAAGGTTCTCAAACTTGGAATCAGACATTTTCATTTTCTTTATTTCAATGGATGAAGTCTTCATAAACCTAGCGTACAAGAATGAAAGAAAAAAGTAACTTGTAACTGAATCTTTTTTCCATGGCATAATACCCTACAACTTAGTTTTATAAGAGATCTTTAAAGGGGCTCAACTTTGGTAAATATACTAAATAAAATTAAAAAGTATGGAGATTCAACATCATGTGATGCTAGATCACTTTTCAGTGGCTTTGATGAAACTTCTGCAGCACCGACAATGATAGACATTTAAAACACACAATTGGTTTGGATGAAACAATGTCCAGAGACTCAATATATCTTTAATGCAATAATTCTAGTGTAATCAAGTCATGTGGCATTTAAAGTTATCCATCTTGCATGAGACATCACCATGCCAATATGAAACATATTCAACCCTTGAAAATTAGTCTTATTTCTCACATTCTTCCTTGCCAAATCAACAAATTGGAAATGCACGGATTGATCAAGTAGTTACTCCTCTCTCTATTCTAGATACACTGGACATTGAGTTTGCAAGTTGCATCCCTTTCCTGCTAATAGTTCAAACAACCTCTTTTAGAAGACACGAGTAGATTCCTTTGTTTCCGAGTCACACTTGAGTCATCTCTCCAATATAGGATCATATTATATTGTAGAGTGGTAGGAATGCATATTTGTTACAAATATCCATCATACACCACTTCAAACACAGTATCCATAAACCAATATAGCTTAAACATCAACTAGCAGTCTACACAAATGTAGCTGTTGGTTATGGTCAAGATAAAATTTGTCTAGATGAGTTTAAACTAAAAGACAAAAAAGTTGAATTTTAGGTAATGTTTTAAGTAGCACCAAGGGCCGCCACAGGTGGTGCTAGAGATCTTACAATACTTGAGCCTTTGGAGAAGTGATTAGAGAGTTGAAAAGATACAAACCTGATTACTGAGTCTCTTCACCCCTAAATATGATCCTAGAGTAGGATCGAAACTATTGAGATAAATAAAACTAACACAAATTCTGGTAATGATTGAAATTTAGTCACTGCATATTTATGTTCAACAAGAAACAACCTGCTAATTTATTCAAACTAATTATGGATATATAGAGATACAATAATTTATACCCTGTGAGCAGGTCAGGTATGAACAAGGGACAAAGTTCCTAGCCCCTATTGTCATCTTCTTTCCACCTCGGTGTCAAATGACTGGCATAATAGTTAAAGGAAGCTTCTTCATATTTCTAAACCTAGCCTAACCATACTAACAAAGCGATATTAAAGCTAACTATTTGAGCATAGTAAACTTGTCATGATAAAAGAAACCAATGAAAAAAATATAATTTTATTTTGAGAGATTGGACAATTATCCTGATTAGACTGAAATAATTTATTTATTTTTAATATAAAATTATCACTTCCCAAATAATAGAAAACAATCATTCTTATGTTTATTTTAATTATTAAATTAATATAGTGACGAGGATAATGATGTCTTTTAGTATCATTTCATTTAGCTTAACTTGGTATGTAAGACCCAAACAAGAGAGCATGAACAAACAAAACTAAGAAATTAAAATCTTAAAATTAAGTTTTTTTATAATAGTTTAAATTCACAATAAAAATTTTAATTTTAATTTAGTTATTTTGGTTTAGAATTTCATGACCTAAATTGTGATTGCAGATATCAAATGTAAGAGCATCTAATATCATTGATATTGTAAAAATGGCACCATAAAAGGAAATCAACATCAACTTCAATTTCATCTAAGTTCTATATATTATAGATATTTTTCAATGAATTTTCAAAAGAATTCACAGATTCATACTAAAGTAGGAAGGATGATCAAACTTAGAATTGATGGTGTTTCTATAACAACATAAAAATAATTTTGTTTCATAAAAAGATTGGACAAACAAAAAAACTTCAATTGAGATGCTTTGTAAAACTTAGTAATCCACTTATGCATGGTATAATTTAGTACTCCTATTCATACACCATGTTTTGTTTTTGTTTTTTAATTGGATTATATTTGCAAATTGATTTACTTTATGTTGGTTTTATTTTAATAATTATATTTATTGTCTTAACTTGAATAGATATGTATCAATCTATTAGAATCCAAACAAATTTTATAAAGAATTCAAACGAATTTTAAAAAATTAAAAAGTTTGAAGTTAATATTTTATAAAATTAAAAGGTTTGAAGTAAGAATTAAGATGCTTTGTAAAATTTAGTAATCTAATTGAGATGATTTGTAAAACATAGTCCTATTGACATTATAGTCCAATTGAGATGCTATGCATTGTTATGTCCCCGAAGGGGATCATCTATATTTCGTGAAACTCCTATTAATTTGGGCCAGTATAACCTATAACATATAAATTTTTCCTCAAATCTATAGTTTAAACTATATTATATTAAATCTAATTTTCAAATTTAGTATTTTTTGAAAATTTTATTGGTTGAAAAACAGTGACGCCATCCTCGATTCTCCCTTCCCAGGAGGTGGCTGCGGGATGACGTCCAGGGACAGCTTTTTCACATCTACTAAATTTAATGTAAATTTGCCGTGAGTTTTGCTTTCTACGATCCGACGGTTATCAAAATTTATTGTGGTTTGATCCAGAGGTGAAAATCAGGCTCTTCATATTACCTGCAACCTTGATGTACCCAAAGAATTCAGACATGGAAGCCGTTCCGTGTTCTATTATCTCTTCTTGTTTGCAAATAATCGCAACCGGAGGCTTCTCACAATCTCGGCCTTAGACTCAACACCAGTTTCACATCCTTCGAAATCTCAGTTAATGAAATCCATAGTTCGATTCCTTCGAAATCTCGGTTAATGAAAATCCACAGTTCGATTCCTGTAATCTCTGCCATGGGGTAGGTTTCAGAACCTAAGCCTTAATGATAATCGTGTCTCAGGCTACCAACTGTAAAAATTTTCCCATTACTATAATCTGAAGTGGCACGTTGTAGCATGCACAACCACTTGAAAGCCACATAACTTGTTTTTTTGTATGCTGCATAACTATATATTAGATATTGCTCAACCTTAGCCAGCATATGAATTTTGGATTCCAGTCTATTGTTTGTTAGCTGTATTTGAATTGAAGATCATGCTGATCAGTCTCACACTAGGAGATGTTGTTCCAAATATTGAGGTTGTTTCAACTCATGGCCATATCAAGCTGTATGGGTATATTGGAGATAATTGGGCTATCATCTTTTTGCACTCTCGTCAGCCAAAAATCTAGTAAAATTACAACATGATATGGGTTTCTCAATTTTATTTATATATATCTGTGTGTAAATTCTTACATTGTGTGGTTTTGAACTTTGATTGCAGCAGATTTTACCCGTGTGTGTACGAGTGAAACTGCAAGGATGGCCCAGTATAGTGATGAATTTGAAAAGCATGGAGTAAAACTTGTAGGGCTCTCAGGCGACAATGTTACATAGCATCAAGCTTGGGTGGAAGATATTGAAGTTTTGGAGGTTAGTTAATAATTTTGTCATATAATTTTATTTATATATATCTGTGTGTAAATTCTTACATTGTGTGGTTTTGAACTTTGATTGCAGCAGATTTTACCCGTGTGTGTACGAGTGAAACTGCAAGGATGGCCCAGTATAGTGATGAATTTGAAAAGCATGGAGTAAAACTTGTAGGGCTCTCAGGCGACGATGTTACATAGCATCAAGCTTGGGTGGAAGATATTGAAGTTTTGGCGGTTAGTTAATAATTTTTTCATATAATGATCGTTCAGTATAGCTTGAAATATATGGAAATGGTGTTTTTATAGATTTAAATGTGATGGTCGTTTGTAATTTTTGCAGCCTGGGAAAAAGGTGAAGTGCCCCATATTGGCAGATCCAGACAGGAAGATTTTCCAGCAGCTGAACATGTTGGACCCGGACGAGAAAGATGCAAATGGAAAACCAGATAAAAGGGTGAGTAGATCAGCTTTTTTTTCTCATTGAATTTGATTTATTCATGTTAAAAAATTCATGGGTTTGGTGTATGTTTCGAGCAATTGAAGCTGAGTTTTCTGTACCCAACAAAGTTGGAAGAAATTTTGATGAAGTGATGCGTGTAGTGGATTCTCTTCAGTTGGAAGCCAAGCATCCTATTGGAAGTCGGGTGAACGTGTGATGATATCACCCTCTGTATCAAATGAAGAGGCAAAACAGATATTTCCACAGGGATATGAAACCATCAGCCTCCCATCTGGGAGGGAGTATCTTCGTCTTATCCATGTTTGAAGCTACAGTTTTGTTTGTATTTTTTAGGAGTTCAGTGCTTACTGTATGTAATATAAGTAGGGTAGATGCCTGTGAACCTTGTTTTTCTACATAATTGATATACCCAGTCAAGTCATAATATATATAGAATATATTGAAAAATATACAATTAGATACACATGACTTCTCAGAGAATTCATGTGTATCTGCTCTGATAAGAACTGATTCTTGGTTCTAGCTTCATTTTGGTGTTGTTCTCTGATAATTGAGCCATGTGGAATGGGTGGCCTGTTAAAATTTAAAATATATCATTGGCTATCTACCATTTCCAAAGATTTTATTTTAAAATATAATATATTTTTTTAAAACATATTTATGTCTTAAGTTTTGTGTTTTGTTTTAAAAGTTACATGGTTTTTTCTGAGAGTTTTCTCAAGTCTATTAAGTTTTGTGTTGTGTGTTTTGTTTCAAAAGTTATATGGTTGAGATTTTAATTTTAGAGTCTAAAATCAATGGTAGATTTTAGTCAAATTAATTGAGATTTTAACTCACGGTCGTGCATCTTTAAATCCCCTGGTCGCGAACTGCACTTCGAAAAAACCCTGTCCGCTGTTCAGATAAGATATGCCCCGCTGGCCAGATGAATTAGATATGCCATTCGAGATGGCCAAGCCTCAGATCCCATTTCGGTATTAGTCTTTCCTTGCTCTCCCTTTGTTTGAGCAATTTTATAAATCCCTGGCCTCCCCCTTATTAAATAAGTGAAATTCCTCTCACGGTTTAGCGGCTCAAGTCTATTTTATGAGAGTTTTGTCTAATTGAGATTTTAAATTCCCAGTTTAAATTAATTGGGATTTTAACTCAAGTCTATTTTATGAGAGTTTTGTCTAATTTATTCATTAATAGATGTTTGAAATTGAGATTTTAATTTCAAAATTCAAGCTTAAATTAATTGTGATTTTAACTTAACTCTATTTTATGAGAGGTTTGTCTAATTTATTCATCATAATTTAATCATCATAGATGTTTGAAATTAATTGAGATTTTAACTTTTAATTGACTTCAAAGTCTAAGTTTAAATTAATTGGGATTTTTAATTGAGATTTTAACTTCAAAGTCAAGTTTAAATTAATTGGGATTTTAACTCAAGTCTATTTTATGAGAGTTTTGTCTAATTGATTCATCATTATAGATGTTTGAAATTAATTGAGATTTTAACTTCAAAGTCCATATTCATCATTATAGATGTTTGAAATTAATTGAGATTTTAACTTCAAAGTCCATTTTATGAGAGTTTTGTCTAATTGATTCATCATTATAGATGTTTGAAATTAATTGAGATTTTAACTTCAAAGTCCATATTCATCGTTACAGATGTTTGAAATTAATTGAGATTTTAACTTCAAAGTCCATTTTATGAGAGTTTTATTATGTTTGAAATTAATTGAGATTTTAACTTCAAAGTCCATTTTATGAGAGTTTTATTCGTATAGATGTTTTGTAAAACTTGATTTAATCATGCGGGTTTTGTCTAATTTCATTTAGACGTTTATAAAATTTGATATAATTTTCTTTATAAATATTCGTAAAATTTGATCAATTGAGATTAGATTTTAGAATTTCAATTTGATATAAATGTTTATAAAATTTGATATACTTATGAGAATTTTGTCTACTTTAATTTATAGATGTCTGTAAAATTTGATAATTGAGATTTCAAAATTTCAAAGAGTTTTGTCTATAATCGTATATGTTTTGTAAAACTTGATTTAATCATGAGAGTTTTGTCTAAATTCATTTAGACGTTTATAAAATTTGATATGTTTTGTAAAACTTGATTAATCTTGAGAGTTTTGTCTAATTTTATTTAGACGTTTATAAAATTTGATATAATTTTATTAATAAATGTTTGTAAAATTTGACCAATTAACATTAAATTTCAGAATTTCAATTTGATATAAATGTTTATAAAATTTGATATACTTATGAGAATTTTGTCTAATTTCATTTATAAATGTTTGTAAAATTTGATAATTGAAATTTCAAAATTTTAAAGGGTTTTGTCTATAATCGTATCTAATTTCATTTTAAATGTTTATAAAATCTCAAACAATTATTTGAGAGAGTTTTGTTTATATTTGTGTCTAATTTAATTTAAAATTATTTGAGAGAGTTTTGTCTATATTCGTGTTTAATTTAATTTAATTTTAAATTTTTGTAAAATCTCAAACAATTGAGAGACTTTTGTCAATATAGTGTCTAATTTAATTTCTTTTTAAAAGTTTGTAAAATCTCAATCAATTTCATTTGAAAACAATTGAGATTTTAACTTCAAATCAATTTCAATTTCATACATTAATGAGAGTTTTGTCTATATTAGTATCTAATTTCCTTTTAAATGTTTATAAAATCTCAATCAATTATTTGAGAGAGTTTTGTCTATATTAATGTTTAATTTAATTTCTTTTTAAAAATTTGTTTATTTGAAAACAATTGAGATTTTAACTTCAAATCAAATCTCAATTAAATGTTTGTAAAATCTTAATCAATTTCAATTGAAAACATTTGAGATTTTAATTTCATTTCAAATCAATTGAAATTTCAGAATTTCCATTTGATATATTAATGAAAGTTTTGTCTATATTCATATTTAATTTCATTTTAAATGTTTGTAAAATCTCAATCAATCAATTGAGATTTGGGAATTGATTTCAATTCAATTGTTGAAATTTCATATTAATATTAATGAAAGTTTGGTCTATATTCGTAAATATAATTTCATTTTAAGTGTTTGTAAAATATTGAAAATAATTGATATTTTAACTTCTAAATTTGGATTTCATTTTAAGTGTTTGTAAAATATTGAAAATAATTGATATTTTAACTTCCAAATTATCAAATTTGGAAGATTGAAAATTTGAATTCTAACTTCACAAATTCTCGTAACTTTTTGGATCATCAAATTTGAAAGATTGGATATTGAGATTCTAACTCCTTAGGCTACCAAATTTATAGATTGGAAATTTATTTTAACTTCAATCAGAATTGGATTCACTTCCAAATCAATTGAGAATCTAACTTTTTTGGATTACCAAATTTGGTAACTTCTTGGATTACCAAATTTGGGCATTGGAAATTTAGATTGGATTGGAGATTGGAATTTGTTTAAAAATTGTCTTTAAATACTTACATACCATAAATCTTTACTTTTACAAAATTATCTATCTAATTTGTTCCAAAAATAAATATTGGAATTTGTTTTAAAAGTTTTGTCCACTCTAATTTATCCATCTAACAAACAGTCAATCAAAATTCCAAATCGATTTCAAACTTAAAAGACCAATTTAGATTTCAAACTTATTGAATTATCAAATTTCGACTGAGTTTTGTCCATTTTAATTTATCACGTGGATGTAAATGTTTGTAAAATCAGCCCATTTTAATAATATCCATTTAAATGTTTATATTTTTAAAATCAATAAGAATTCCAAATCGATTTCAAACGTCAAATCAAACCAATTGAGATTTCAACTTTTTGGATTATCAAATTCCGACAGAGTTTTGTCCATTTTAATTTATCCATCTAAATGTTTGCAGTAAAATCAATCAGATTTAATTTGGGTAGTTGGAAGGATCATGGATTTAGTTTGGGTATTTTGGGACGAATGATTATTATTTTTCTATGGTTCAATTCCCTAGGTGACATGTTGAGTTATTAATGAACATATTATTTTAATGATCTTTAATAGCTATTTTGACAAAGATTTCAATTCTGCTTCTCACAATTGTTCATGCAAAGCATCATTAATCTTAAGGTATTGTCAAGTGGTCGGTTGGATCTCATAATAATGTTATTTCGCTTAAAGAGTCAATTGGATCTAGTTTGGATAGTTGGGAAGAATGATTGTTATCCTTCCAACTAAGATTCAATTTACTTAAATGACATGTTAAGTTATTATGTCCCCAATAGGGTATATATAGAGTCAAGCCTCTATTAATTTGGGTCTATAGGCTAAAATTCGTTGTTCTCGCTATCGTGTTAAATATATTATATTAAATTTAATTATTAAAAATGTTTTTTTTTTCATTCTAATTGGCTATAGGACACTGACGTCGTCCTTGTTTTTCCCTTCCAAGAAGTGAAGTGGTGACTAGATGACATCACATCACATCCTGCAGAGTAGAGGCACGACAGGTTGCAGAGTGAAGCATGTTAGGTGAAGAATTTATAGATTTGTTGGGGGAACACAACTGAATTTAGCTATTTGCATGAAAGAAAAGCCCAAGTGATTGAGGTTTTAACAATTAAATCGAAGAAAGGGGAAATAAAAGGGGATTTTTTTGCACGAAGAAACTTTACTCGAGATAAATTCTACACTTGAATGAGCATAACACTGGAAATACTGGGAAGAATAAGCTATTGATCTCACAGAATGTCATGGAATGAAGAAGTTTGCGATTTCCCATAGTGGGAGACAGATTTTGGAGCTCTGTCAGACTCTAGACGACATGGAAATCATCATCAAAACAAAAATATATATATGCGAAACGATGAAAACCCTAGCGGGAGGGTCAAAGAGAGCACGAGTTAAATTTAATTGCAAAGGAAGCTTAATACTTACGTATTGTTTGGTTAATCTTCAATTTAAGTTTGCATGTATATATCTGCATATTTAAGAGTTGTCCTTCTTGAGTGGGGAAAACGTATTTGTATTTGTAATATCTGTGTATTCAAAAACTTTTCCTATGGAACACATGTTGTTGGTGAAAATGTATTCAGTTTTTAGGATTCTCAACCTCACATCCATCCTATCCTACTATTGTGTTAAAATTTAATAACTACTATCTTAACCCTATGTCCATTTCTCTTCTATGGACATGCAAGCCGACAATGTAAACAACTCTTTCTCTTTCTCACAAGAGCAGATGGCAATGTCAGAGACATTGCCACCTCGTGGCTCTTGTTTTTATGTTTGCTTTGTTTTTTATTTAATTGTTTTAATTTGATCAAATTTATATTTATTTTGTATTATATTAATTTATTTTTATTTTTTTTGTATATTGATTTACTTTCTGTTGTATTAATTTAAATTAAATTTATATTTACATATTAATTTACTTTATGTTATTTAAATTTATTTTGTTTTATTTTATTTTAATAAATAATTATATAATTTGAATTTGGATAACTACGTTTAGGTATATACTCTATTCTATTGTACTATTGAATATTAAATGAAGTATTCAAAGGTTGAAGTCAGAAGAAAAAATTAGGAAAAATGGTCAAAATTTAAGAATGTATTATATAAGAAAGTAGAAACATGAATATCATCATTCATCATACATATCAACGTATACATATGGTGTGTATGATATCTATTGTGTAAAGATAAATGCGTGGAAGATTATGATATGATAAATAAAGTCACAATTACACACTACAGGAGGAAGGGTAAGTTCTCTTTGGGTCTTTATATAAGGTTTGTGTCACATACCCAAATTTTGAACATTTTATTTCATGAGAAAAACATTATGTTATATGTTATTGTAAAGTTTTATGATTATTGACCAAGTGGGGTCAAGGATCGCTGTAATTAATTATTCTAATATTTTATTATTAATAAATAAAAGAGGAGGCGCATATCCCAAGGAGATTGTTGAAAGAGTTTTCACTGACCCACTAGGAGGAATGAACAAGGGTGGAGAGCAAATTGACACTTGGCAGCATCATCAATGCACCTCTAGCTGTTGCAGGTGGTAACTTCCCTACATTTATGGTTATGTTCCCCAAGAAAGTGGAACAGAGCAGGTGGCTCAATAATTGTTAAACTGACAAAAGACCTAGGCAATTTATTACACCCATTGAATTGGAGCAGGAGGCTAATCAAGTTTTACCTTGTGATATTTCTAAACAAAAAAAAAACAGAAATACACAAGAGATTCGATGAGGGGAAGGCTAGAGGGATTGACTGAGATAAGACTGTTAATATGAGTTAGTACTGCTTTATGCATAACTCAATATTGCTGAAAAGCAGAAGTCTCATTATTGAGTATTGTCAACATCATTATTGAGTTGCAAAGGATAACATTTGACTCCACACAGCATCTTCGTCCTAGTGGTTCAGTGAACAGGCTCAGGGGTCCTAAGGAAAGTGATTTGGCTGTCTTCAGGAGTAGGTTGGGAGGAACGGGCTCCCTTGGGTGTTTGTTTCCCTCTTCAGTTTCAGGTTCTTATTGTCTTATTTTTTTATTTCACTGTATATTTATTTTTGAAAATGTTTAAGTATATTAGGAACTGCATATTCATTTCAGTTAGTATAGAAGATAATTATAAATGTGATTATGTACTGTGATTGAAGAAATAGATTAGAAATGTAGTATGATTGAATAAAATACTTCTCTGTATTTTTCCACACACTTTAAGTGTCGTACTCTTGTACAAAGAAGTTAAAATTATAAATAGATTACAATGATGGATTATCATAGATAGAATTTGTTTTATTTCAGTACAACCATTATGTTTTAATTTCAGTAAAACATTACTGAACCCTAATTAGAAAACCTAGATTTTATGTGCCAAGCTTAGCAACCGAACTGTCAATGCATATATACATCTGTAAAATATTTTTATAAGAACAAAATTTATACTTAAAAGCAAACCATACTTGTATACAAGATCCTGATGCAAAACCTAATTTATAAACATTATAAAATAGGTCAAATTTCATGATTTATCTCACATACAGTTTAACATTTTATAGCTTCTCACGGTTTTTTATAGAAATAATAATATTCGAATCAAGCTTACTCTCAGAAGCTAACCTAGGATATATACATAGTATTATCCTTTGTTATAATACAATCTGAAATCAAATACTTTCTAAATGAATACAAAAACCTTATTGAATCCTAATTCTTAGTATTATAAATAGTATATATCGTAAAACCTTAGCAGTATCGTATCCATATACATACATTTAATTATTATTAACAATAAATATTATGCATCATTTCATCATAAGTTATCCACCTAAAATATCTTACATTGAGATCATTTTAATAAACATGTTGAATGTAATACGTTCTGGAGAAATATTCTCTCCACAAAATTATCTCAACTATTAAAATGTACAAGGAATATCTAAGCAAAATAACCATAAGAATTTATTGGATATACCAGGGTTGAAACCCTGTATTTAAATCACTGTCGTAAGACTGTAGGGTTTTCGCATCAATTCCAGATTTTCCAAATAATTCTTTAACACAGTGTTTAGCAAACAGCACGGGTTCGACCCCCATTGGAAGGTTCACCCAAGTATGAAGATAGCTACCCTTCTACAAATGCAACGCAAATAAATACAAGACCCGGGTTCGAGACCCGTAAGGGCTCACCCAACTGGGTCAGTACAAATATAAATATCATTAAATAAGCTAAATCGTAAGCCAGTAAGAGGTCATGTACATTTTGGTTTGAACATTCAAACATACAGAGGTTTAGGGTTCGAGTCTCAACTCACCCAACCTACTGTTTAGAATTATAATTTCTCAAATAAAAACATAAGTGCTTAAATAAGATTTGGGTTAGAAACCCATATCAACTCAACGACTGAACCATCAACATTTATAACATTTAGGGTTCCACCCAACAACAAGTTCATCGCCGGAAGGGATTTTACCAACCATAACACAATAACTTTGAAATAGCCATACAAAAACGACGAGAAAGTCGTGAGCACAGCTCAAAAAATTAAAGCAATTTATATATTAAAAACCAGAAGATCCTTTTTATTAATCCATAAATTCATTTACAAACAGTAATTAAGGGAAGTGTTGAGAAACCAACGCAAAGCCAAAAGGCACGAGGGTCTAACCTTCTCAGTTTTACAAAATGCCATACGGCTTACAAGGTATGAAAACTAATTGTAAGAACCATTTTATAGATGGAAAACCTCATCTCGGAAAGTTCCAGACTAATATTTTTTGCACTGCCATCACCTACACATCAAGAGTTACAACTCAGGGTTTCCAGAGAGTCTCCGAGGCTTACCAGGGCGTTCGTTGAAACCACGGATGGAGTATTTTCCCAGGATTTACTTGCAAACCCAGCCGAGAGGAAACCTGTCACTCCACATTAAACACCGACAAGTATAATGGGATTAAATAATGATATTAAAGATCGATTAAAAATAAACAAATGAACTTCTCAACGTTGTAGGGAAAGCTCACCTATGGCAGGTTCCATTTAGCTGAACATCCACCCGTAGCTTTGAAACCACCTTTGAAAAACCTAGAACATCACATAAAGCATATCAAACCCTAACAACTCGGGAGACGGTCGGCCTCTACCACCGGTCTTGCAGAAAGAACAAATGAAAAGAGCTAGTGAGGGTGATAGTCATTCAAAGTACGGTTAGGGTTTATCTCAAAACCCAAGGCAATCATGTGGTCCATGCCATGGAGCTGCCACGATGTAATCCACTAAGACATCATTAATATCAACATTTAATTGTTAACCTGCCAACGTGCCAACGAAGAACTCCACTAAGAGATTTTTACGTTGATAGCTATGTATAGTATAGATCACAAGTCCAAGGTCGTATTATATCCTAAAGTCTTTGCATGTTACAAGAGTGTAATCGTGGCCAAGGGTTAATACCCTGCCACATATAAACAAATTGACATATAAGAATCTTATAACATTGAGATTCGACCATATGGTATTAAACTATGATCACATCATAATAATAATTAAAAAAATAATTGAAATTGCTAACTTGTTGTTAACCCATATTGTTAACCAATATCAAATCATATATAATGAACAATATAATCAAGTTTAAGCTAAAAGATACATAGATTTATATACTTTTAAAAATGTATATAAATGTCATTTAAATGAAAATAGCAACATAAGCTAGGGTAGGTCTTACCCTAGGTTTTCAAGTAGGATTTCTCATGTGTGTCGTTAATACCAAAGTATAGGGTAATTACAACAAACTATTTAACGTACAATAATTTGATCTTCAACTGAAGATAGCACTCTCAACTGCAAATTTGTACAATAGTAGTAAGAGCATTAGCTATGCAAATAGTTAAGTAAGCCTCAGGGAATCCATAGGACCCCTTCATCAAAGAAAATAAAAAGGTTAGTAGGTATAAAATTATATTTGTCAAGTTGCTAAGATTGGATTAAATGCTGATCCATAAATAAGTCGACACATTAATGATGTATGCATTTTAAACAAAAGGAAGCGACATTCATATATGAGATAAAACTACTTGAGTTTTTAACACTTAAATTCCGACAGTAACTTCATAAACATTTATGACACTACGACATTTAAAATGAATTAAGACGATGCATAAATAAATACAAGAACGACATCATAAATATGAGAGAATAGTTCTTATTGAGACAGATGTCATTAAAAGTATCTTCCCCATAACAAATAAATGTCATTTATACTATTCATAATTTTTTTAAATTTTTTTGTGAAATTTGGGGATGTTACAGTTTGTTATTGTTATTATGGGTTCCTTTTATTGTTATTATATGACTTATTAATGGATTATCAATGGATGTAATGGGAAAAAACCAATAATCAAGAAATCATTTGTTGAAAAGATGTTTTTGAAAAAAATTATGATACAGTTGAGTTGCAGAGCAATTGCTTTTGAGCCTAACTTCATCAAAGTAGTCTTTAGCCTATTTGTTGATGCATCAATCAAAATATCTTTAAGCAAATTTACCTCTAATGCCTTTAGTCTTTATTGAACTTAGGCAAGTTATCAACCCCATCATTATGTGGTAATTGATGGCTTGGATATTGTTAGTCTTAGATCTGTCAACTTCCTTTTTTTATATACCCCGTTATAACTACCTTACATTCTTTTTACTTCATTTTATTTTACTCTGTTTTCGATTGCTTGAATTTCTTTTCGAATTCATTTCTGCATTTTAAGTCATGTAAGTGTTAGCTTGGCTCCCAATTTTTTAATCTTTTTAGTGTTCCTTATGTTCAAAATGTTTTGTACATATGCGCGCTGCCAGATTGTCAAATTATGGTTTGTGCATATTTAAAGGCATGTTTTATTTCATCGTTGGGCGCTAATTTCGAGGAGCTGGAGAGGAATATCACAAAACTAAAACATGGGTTTTGTCGGGAATGGGCCAATTGTCAAAAACCTCTCTCAATTTTTACAAAGCTATTACAATTTGAGATCTACAAGTGGCGCTTTGAAGTCTATTTTTCAAATTTTTGCCTTCTGAAAAGCAGGAAATAAGTTAAAACGTGTCATTTCCTTTGTAACTGTTCCTATTTTGGGAAAAGGGATAAGGTTAGAAGTTGTGAGCCTGAAAACGACCTAAGAGTGCTATATATTCATAGGAGAAAGACACAAGAGCAGACAAGGGAGACACATGAGGGTCGACAATATATATGACACCATTTTGACAATCTGATATATATTGTTTATATAAGGACTTATTTTATGATGGAAATGGATAATTGTTTAATTTTGGGAGCTAGGTTTTAATCTTCATGTCATCTAAACATTCCATGGTTCTGTTTGAACTATTGTATGTGTTTTTTGTTTATATAGATGTTTTCTATATAGATCCCTATGCATGCAAATGAATGTTTATTGCAGAGATGCTTAAACTGTATTTTTGAACACCAAAATTACTGTGATGCAATATTTTAAACTATTTGTTTTTCCTTGTATCATTTATGGTTAAAACCTTATTTTTTCCTTTTTATTAGTTATTCATTTTCAACCTATTAGATTCATATCCTTATGTATGCAATTAGTCTGATGTTTTCAGATCTTCACTAGTCTATCAATGATTGAAATGTTTTATCTCTTTATCCTTCATAGTTATCCAATCATGAATAAAAATCAACCTTTAAACTTTGAGGTGCCTAAACTCTTCTATCACGTAGTTTAGTTGGAAGACTTTAGGACTAATAGCTATCTAATAGAACATAAAGCTAGCTTTATGGGTTTTAATTGAGGGATTTTTTTACCTAAGGTCAATATTCAATCAAAGGCTATTTTGTTGTTTCTTATTTTCTCACAATTCAATTAGATGAGGACATTGTGAAGAGAAAAATGGATCTCATCTACGTATTTTATTATGCAACCCAAAATTTGAAACTACAATAAACGAAATCCTTCAATTTCACACCAAAATGCAAATAAATTTTTACTTGTTTCCTATCTTTTCAACAACACCGAAAAAGAGATCCCTAAGCTATGAAGAAAAAGATCCTACTGGTTTTTCCAATCACAATGCAAAGCAAATAAAATAACACTGACAAATTCTTTTAAGACTCAAATGCCTATGAAACTTGATTTTTTTTTCTTTTATATGAATACAAGATCTAAAAAGCTTAAATGAAACTACTACAAAAGCATTTTTTTTTTAATTTTCAAGTCTTTTCAAACTAATAAAAGAAAAAAAATTCTTTTGAACCACTATGGAAACAAGAAGATCAATTTGCTTTACAAAATTAGTGGCTAAAGAGATCTAAGGAAACAAAGATCAAACCCAAGATAGCAGGGCTCACTATGCACACCAAACTTTTAAAGATTCCTGTGCAAACCAAACCATACTTCAATATCTAAGCAATGACCAAAAAGGAGTCAACAACCAGTTCTGGAGAAAAATACCACTATGAAAGACAGTGAAAAACCCCGAGGAATAGCCCAACCCAAAACTTAAGGAGGAAACTTAGACAGAATTCAAATATTCTGCACAGTGTCGCGGTTTGCAGGCACACACCAGCGTGACAATTGGCAGTGTCGTAGGCAAAGCAAGACCCAGGTGCGACAATTTCGCATTATTTCTTAATACAGAGTGCGACAGACGAAAGATAAAATTTCAAATGAGCAAAGGTTTCAAGAAAACTCGTGAATCTTGATGGACTAAAGGTCTGAGATTCAATCTGGATCACCCAGCAATTCAATGGACCAATCTCACGCAAAAAATAAGGAAAAAATGATAAGATCAAAGAAGGGTAAATTTTCAAGATCAAGCAAACCCTAAGGCCAATTCCCCAATAAAGTCACCAATTTTGTTTGTGGATTATTCGGTCAATGCGGACAAAGACTGAACTCCCTAGATCAAATGGTTTGAACTAGAACAAAAAAGACAAAATACACTACTTTCCCTAGATCATGTAGTCAAAGTACTGACTAGTGAAGAGATTTCATACCTTATGACTGAAGTTTGTGCTCGCTAGTTGTGCCTTCCAACTCCTTTGTTTCAGTTGATGACCTATAGATGGAGACAACACAAAACAACAAGTGAAAGTAATAATATACTAATGATATGATCTAAACAAATGGTCAAGGAAAAATGGTTTAAAGATTTAAATCACATAAGATAAACCTTTATGGGAAAGAGAACGTATTATTGTATTATAAAGCAATCATGGAACAAACATACAACCATGCCTTGGTGTTGTGAAGGTCCTTCTGATGGGTCTTTTGCCTTAACTTGTCACCTTGCCTCAAGAGAAAAACTACCAAAGGTTCAACACAGTTTCTTCATCCTCTAACTACTATGAAATCTTAACTCCCCTCACCCATGGGAATGACCTTGCATTTATAGGGAAAAAGGGATAAGGAGGAGATGAGAGATAAGAGGAGAAGGATAGGGTGAGATCCCAACAAGTAAGGAGTTTGACTGAGATCCATCCTAATAGGATGGGATATATCCATCCACAAGGGCTTCTCTCTAGAAGCTCCTCGAACTTTTTTTTTTTCCATATGTACAGACAGTGTTGCACCCTGCTGAATAGAAACCTGCGACAATTAGGGGTGTCGCAGTCTGCACTAAAGCAACCTACGAAAACGTCTTGAGTTGTTGGAAATCAACCTGCGACAATGAAGAGTATCGCAAGTTATCATACAACAACCTGCGACAATGCTGTCAAATAAGTTGTTTGGAGGGAAAAACTCATGATTCTCATCTTCCAGGTAAGTTTAGTCAAAAGTGCTTCATGGGTTATGGCAAGGTTAAAGGATACATGGTTCATTAGATCATGGTGATGGCAAAATTTCCATGTAACAGTTTGTTGTTGATTTAGTTCATTTCTATACGATGTGGGTGTTTGAAAAATAAACTTTGAATTGAAGTAAGAGAAATTATCTTCTCGTACATTATAGTAGAATTGTAACAAAAATTATTTTTGTACATATAATAAAAGTCTAGTGAATATAACACTTTGATAGTTACAACTGCGTGTATTTCCTTTTTTTAGGCAATACAATGTGTCAATTCTCAACTAACTTTAATTTTTATGATTGTTGCTTTTATTCAAGCAAGAATCTAGAAGATCACCCTACTAACTCATATGATTTAGTTTTATAATTATATTTATTATGTGCCAACCCAGAGGTAGTAATTTTTTTAATAAGGAAATAGTGAAAAAAATGTTAGGCACTATCAACTACTTATTCCCATTTAGCTTAACTTATTTCCACTTAGCTTATACAATAATTATATAATAGTACCATAGATATTAAGAGTATACATGCATAAATGATAAATATATTGTTTATGCACCTAAACAGAATTATATATCTCCATCTGTATATAAATTTGATAGTCTTTTTTCCACAAAAGGTTTTAAATTTAACCAATTTATTTATAAAAAAAATGCATTGATCGCATTCATCTTATTATCTTATACATAGATATTAAGCTGCAAGGAGCTCTTGTTTGAAATGCATTAGACTTTCTCTCTAGAGGGATTTTCCTGTAGCGACGGGTCAAGTAGGTTTTCATGTATATGGGATAGATCACGGGTGAGGTTGATTCCTTGGAAAATTTGGCGAAGTAGATATTTTCCAGACCGCACGTTCCACGATTGTAAGGCCGTGTTACAATTTCATTGAAATATTCCAAAATAGGGACATGCACTTGCATTTGCACAAAACCATTGATTTTAAGATTCTTTTCCCATGATATGAAGAGTTTCATTCAATACAATTTAATTTTGTTGGATTTTTTTATTGAAGGTTGAAATTATAAGTTTTAATTATTGAATTAAGTATTTATTTAAAATAAAATTTAGAACTATTTGCTATTTATTTTGAATTTTTCAAATTGTAGTTTTTAAGTTATCATACAACAACCTTGTTGCAAAGTTTGCAAAGTGTGGTGCAAGAATTTCCAAATGCTCTCACCGAAGCCCTCAAGCTACAACCTAGGTCTTCGTCATCCACCTTCCAAAAGTAAAAAAAGAGGAACACCTATGAGTTCATAATCCTCATTAAGGATTAGTTTTCCTAATAGGTTAAATGCATGGTAATATACTAATCTGAAATGGATTTGGTGTAATGAATTCAATTTTCACGTCTAACCTTTGGTTGAGTTAAAAGCACATAAGCCATAAAAAATGCATGCAAAGATGTGACAGTGGCATGTTGCATAATGTGGACTTGGTGTTGCAACTATCATAGATGCAAGATGCTCATGATCGCTACAGAAGAGTGAAGCGATTATTCTAGAAGTCACTACAGATTATGTAATACAATGCAAAAAATCCCTAAAATGTATTTGTTGCAGAAGTGGACAACTTGAAAAACTAGTTTCTTATTTTTTGTATAATGGGGGCATATGAAGTCAAATGAGTGGACAAAGTTTGCATTCGGGTTAGATGGCACAGATCCATATGTTTCCACTAAATTTCAGCGTTTGTTTACCCCTCAAAAATTCGAAATGGTTGTAAATTTAATTTTTCTATAACTCAATCATTAAGATGTTCATGGGAAATTAAAGTTTTACAAAAGGTAGCTAACAATCATCTCCATGTTCCCATCGAATACATGGAATCTCTTGGCACACTGGAGGAAAACGATTGGAATCTCTTTCATGGGAATGGAAATGAATTTGTAGAGGAATTTAAATGGCAATTAGAGCTAAGGAAAGAAAAATGATGACACGCTTAAACCATTAGGGATAAAGAACATAGAGGGAGGAAAAGCAGTGTGGAAGGGGAATTTTTTTAGTAGGTATAAGTCGAGCATATAGAGAGGACTATCCAAAAGGTCAAATGAATTAAATATTGTTGGTCCATGGTTGACTAATTTAGTCTACTTCATAGTGAAGCATGGAAAATATCCAAAGGAATTGTTTACGTTCCTTTGTCTCTTGGCCTTCATACTGATGGATTTATTAAAGAGGATCTAGGAGGAAGTTGTGGAAGTAGAAGTTGTCCAGGAGCACCGTTGAAGAATGCCCAATGTTGAAAAACACAATAAGAAGCATGATGCATGAATGAATTTGGAATTAAAGATAGAAGAGGTGTGTGATGGTGACAACATGTTCCAACATTGAATGGACAGAAGCTTTATATCTTGTCCATGGAAAAGGGAGAGAAATTTGTTGCCAACCATCGAGTATATCTTTTGTAGACAAGAGGAAGTAAATTGAATTCAAGTGGGAGCTTTTAAAAATCTCCATTGGAGAGTAATATTAAGAACACTATAGAATCTCTTAGTGAGAGAGTAGCTATTTTATTGCATTGTGTGTAATTTCCTGCTAAATGATTCCATAAGCGATTTTTTTTTTTTTTCCAAGATTGGGTTTCTAGAATATCTGTGTTATTGTTATGTAGATGATTGTTTACTCACATTTAATACCAAGATTACAAATAGGAAAAGGTGCTTGTAATTTTTTATCGAGGTGGATATGACCAAGGTTGAAGTGCTAATTCCCATATTAATTGTTTAATTTGCCATGGCACAAATCACATAAGTTTAAAGCACCTAGGTTAGATGGACATAACACTTTGCATCCTACTTGTTAATGACACCCAATGGAAATCTATCTTTATGTTATTAGAGAAAGTTTGGGAGAGAAGAAATGTTAACATACTCAAATCAATTCCTCAAATAATTGTCAATTACTTTGGAACCTACTTGTTGGATATAGTCACCCCACATGGAGCAAAGACTGACATAGATGTTGTTGGTCATTCTTAGGGTAGACTCGGACAAAATACTAGACGAATGAAGGAGAAGAAACATTTTTTCTTGATAGGCTACCCAACCAAAATTAAATCTTGCGGTTAACTATTCAAATGTTTCAGGAGTTGTTTGACAAAGATCAAACCATTACATGTTTCAAGAGTTGACTAACAAAGGTCAAGATGACACTTTATGAAGTAGATGATCGCAATTGACCTACCAAAACAACACCATGAACAAGTGCAATAGATACTTGCACTTTTAAGAGAGGATAGTACCAAATTTACCAAAATTTTGAAATGTTTCTTTTAAGAATACAAAATATTCTTTTACAACCAAAATAATTAAATGACCTCAATTAAATTTCTTGCTCAACTAAATTTCAATAATTCATTTCTTCTTTGAATAAAAATATTTAAATAATTATGGATAATTCTAAAAAACTTGATCACATTTGAACTTATAACATATGACCTCCTTGTAAACACAACATAACTTGAAAAAATACTTTAACAAATTGAAGTAACCCTTGGAATCTAAAAACCCTAATTAACCTACAAAATCAACAAAGAAAATACCCTAATTAACCTATAAAACCAGCAAAGAAAATAAATAAGATATAGATTATCCTTAACCATTTTGATTTGTTTTGAAAGCTAAAGGTTACTTCTTACCACTCATTGTTAATTTAAACCCTGAGATAATATCCTTCTAAGATTGCATGTGAATAAAAAGTGGAATAGCCCAAGGTGCGGGAATTTTGAATTATTTTACAAAATTTGGTTTGTTTTTAATATTTATCTATATATTTGTTTCAAGAATATAAAAAAAAAGTGTACTTATTTCTTTTTGAAAAAGGCCTTTTACACATATTTGTTTCAAAAATATTTTATATTCTTGAATTATTGATCTCCTTTTGAAAAAAGGCTGTTTTACATATTTATTTTATTTTAAATAAATTTAAATCTTTATTTTAAATAAAGTTTATTATATATATTAAAAAAATTGCCAATATTTGTAATTTATTGTAAGAATAGATCTCAACCTTACACCTTTCTAACATAAAGTTTATTTTTATATATATTATATAATTTGAAGAATATTATGAATATATTTTTTAGGTGATATTTATATTATAAGTTTTTTTTAGAGTTTTAAAATCCTTTGTGTTTTCATATTGATCATGAAATAATGTTTCCAAATAATTTAAATACTAATTTATATCTAACTTGGATCTAAATTTATAATCACAAAATCTTTATAACTCTTGAAAAATCATAATGCCTAATTTGAAATTTAAAATCTACAATTCTTCAAATTAAACACCGATAAAAACAAATTTATAAAATTCAATAAAAGTGTTATCACAAATACCAAAGGTATTGCAAATAACAAAAGGTATCCTTATAATATACCGAGCTAATGCCAAATTATGTCAAAGTAATGCAATGTAACTTTGAGAAAAACATACATATTTACAATCCATATTATTTTATACATATGTAATTTTGAAAGCATAAGATAACTAACTTGAGTGCGAAATTATTCCAAGTAGTGCAATATAACTCAAAGACAAACATACATGTATATAATCCATATTCTTTAATACATATGTTATTATTTTGAAAGCATGAGATAACTAACTCAAAAAATGTTTTTAGATTGTTTTAAATTTGCGTTAAAATTTTTTAAAATTGTTTTAAATTCATTTGATGTTATTTTTTATTTAAACTTTTAAGATGTTAATTAATGTTATTTTAAATAATATTAATAACATTAAAAATATTATAATATTTATATTTAAGAAGAAATTATGATACAATTAAGAAATAAAGAATGAAAAAAAATTAAAATATTATAAAAAAAGTTATTAACTCCAATCTAAAAGTTCAAACTTATTTTTTTGTCATAGTTAACTTAGAGAGAAAAACTAACATTGCAAAAATAAGAACAAATTCTCACAGACTTCATGGTGAAGTTGGGCCTCAGGCCAATCTTAAAATGTTATGGGATGGAAGAATTTACCCTCTTTGTAATATTAAGAAGGTGGATGATGAAAAACACTTTCTATAAAAATGTGTGTGTATCTACATTAGATCTCAATCTCAATTTCAAAATATTTGTAGCACAAATGATTAGCATAACTAGTCAACTCACCAAAATTATAAATATTTAGGTAAACTCCTCTAATCTATTTGATCGTAAAAAAAAAATTAATTATTTATTTATAAAAAAAAACTAAATTAAAGTTATGATACACCAAAGTTGATCTCAATAGAGTGGATGATTACCACCACCATCATATTACAAAGCTATAACTCACTCTAAATTAATAAAAATATATTTTATAAAAAAATTAATTAAATTAATTTGTGGAAAAAACAAAAAATTACTATAGCATCATTAAGATTTAAATATCTTTAATAATAAATTTGCACTTGTGTTTATAATATCGGCATGTTAATAACAATTGAGATTGTGAATGTGGATTTGTTAACACATATAACTATTAAATCCAAGGTCAAATTAAAGGAGTTGTCTAATTATTATATTTTTTTTATTTATAATATACAAAAAAATATAATACTTGCTACATTATATTATCTTTTTTAGTATTTTGGTAATCATATAAAATAATTTTTCATTAATTATTATTAATTGAAAGGGGTTGTAATTAATTTAATTGAAAGTAGAATTAATATTATTGATACTCATATGAGAAGAAATGGGATTAACACTAGCGATGCTCATAAGGTGAAGAAGTAAGATTAAAATTAGCAAAATGAATTGCATAGCATCAATCATCACTTCTCATGATTAAAATAATTTATCTCCCTCCTTATTTGACTCTCACATAATTCCCCTTTTTAATTACTATACTCACATCCATTTTAATTAAACATATTATATTTACATTTAATTTAAAAATATTTAATTTATGTTCATTAAATTGATGGCAAACATCTTCCTTCCATAGTAAAGTAAAAGTAGAAAAAAGCTAACCTCATGTTCAAAAACAAGCTTGCACCTTAATTTCCACAAAACAAATAGCACCTCTATCCTCAAGCAATGCCAAATCGCAAAAAAAAACATTACAAATAAGAGTGTGGCCATCTGAAAACAACGTTGCTTGCTAATAAACCTTTCCCTAATGAAGCACCAAGTGATGACCCTCAAACTAACTCCAAAAACACCTAGCAAATTGATAGCCCCCAAAAAATTGCCTACCTATCTCTAGGCACTAATAAACATGACAAAGGTCATTTGACAAACTAGTCTTGGCCACCTGGCCTTATCCCCTCATAAATGGCAAGCCACACAAACACTCTTAGCTTATATGAAAGCCGGTACAGTCCAAATACTGTGCAAGTTCCTCATCAAATGTTGTTATGGATCCATAGAGACCTAATGAGTATTAAGAATCAGGGAAGAGGGTGTCTCGAGTGAAGAACTGAATACAAATGATGAGAATCATACTATAGAAATAGTCTTCCAAAACTCCACCCTGATATCTCCAAAAAGATCCCGAATACCAATATTCATCTTAAATAACTCAAATGCTATAATGAGGGAATGCAACTCCATGATTGAGAGATGATAAATGGTAAGATGTATGTGCGCCTAATTAGGTTGCCTCCACTCCTTCCAAGAGAATGCACTTGAATCCCATAGATCACACCATAAGAAGGTGCCCTTCTAGCTCATTATGCATACCAAAAATTGTGGCATCTTCGCAATACAAACACTTTTCTCCTTCCAAATCCAAATTGACTGGTAAGATAAATCCCAATTGTCTCGGTTTTTTTCCCAATGCTATCAAACCAACCCTAGTACAAATCTCCAAGAAAACCAAATTCCCTTGAAAATTAGTGAGCCCAAAACTTAAAAGAGGCGGGGAGAATAAATAATGTAACATAGATTAAAGCCCCTCGAACTCTATCAATATGTTGTGTTGTCCTCACCTAGTGTTGAAATAGAACCCACTAATGCACTAAACGATACAAACACCACACCACCCACTTGTCTACTAGAATGAGAGGTGACATCTAATACCCCCTTCATCCTCGAGCATAGTGCAAACATACCAAGGAATCAAAGTTAGGCCTCACTCAAAAGCATATTTTAACCAGAAGTATGCCTTGAATATTTTCTCGGCCATTGAAACTAAGTCTTTTTGGGATACCAACTATAAACAAAATACACATGAGATGCTTAGAGGATGTGTCCAACCATAGTCAACTTCCTTGAAAATGGGAGTTCCTTATGATGCCAAATATGTAACTTACTCTAGAGTATTTGAAGGCACCGATCCCATATAACAACTAGCGACAACCCAACCCCAAAAGGCCCATGCCTAAATATCTTATTATAATTCCTGAACAAATATGAGACCATGTTTTAGGAATTTAGTCCAATAATCTAGTAATTAGTTTTATGAGCATTGATCATGACGGCCTTAAAGTAGCACAAAAGGTGTCCAAGCAAGAGATAGCCCCATCAACAAACCCTTGATGAGAACTAAAAGAGAGGAGAGACACATCTGGAAAATGGTTATTGACTATATTTGAGCCATTTGGGAGCATAATACCTATTTCTCGTCCTATAATACAATCTACCTCCAATAAATAACCCAATGAATATGCAGTCAAAACATATGAATTGGGACTCAGAGGGTGCCTAACATGAATGGATCAATGAGTAGAAATACAAGGAGGCATGGATTTGTTAACTCAAACAAAGGTTGAAGCATTGGTGAAGACAATGTTCACCATGGAAACACACTAGGAACCAAAACCTAAGCAAGACAACATCTTAGAGATAAAGGATCAATTAATTTGATCATAAGCCTTGTCAAAATCAATATTCAACATAAGGAATTGTTGAAAAGTCTCTTGGGTCAACTCCATAGCCTTCCAAGATGAAACCAAAATTTCAAGATTGCACCTCCCCTAAACAAATTTAGTATGCTCTGGTTGAACCACATACCTAGCATCCGATCAAATTCTTAGAGCCAAGACCTTAACGATCATGTTATAAGAAACCGCGAGCAAGGTGATCAAACATTAATCCCCAATGATATCTCTTATTGCATTCTTGGTAATGATATTTATCAACCCCTCACCAAGAATATCGAAAAGTTAATTGGAAACAAATACCCCTAAGGTGATGCAGGGGCATCAGGGCCTAGGCGAAACCGTCGAAGTTGATCAACAGAAGAAGTTCGACTAGGGGGATCACCAACGACCATTGGTGCGGAAGAGACTGGAAGTCAAAGCCAGGTAGTCGAGTTGGAGGTTGTCGAAGTGTAGTCGATAAGAGAAAAGGTCGAAGGTCGAAAAAGTCTCACGTCGACATCGACATAAGTGGAATTTGACAAGGTCGAGCATCGACACTGACGCAAGCGACAAAGGCCAAGCGAGAGGGATGGGGCAGACTGGAAACCATAGAGACTAAAGTGAAGTCAACAAGTTACGTCGAGGACAGTGATAAGACCGATCACTGTAGAAAATTCAGAGAAGCACAGAATTCAAAGGAAACGTACCTACAATCGTTGAGGGTTTTTGAGGAAGTTATGGCAGTTAAGAAGGTAGTTGAGACCAAAGCAGGTGCTGCCACCGAAAAATATTGTGCATGCACGGACAGGGGCACTGAAAACTATAGGTTTACAGGATCCATCGGGATAGAGGCAGAGTGGCATACAGAGAAGGACGTCTTGGGGAGATCGACAGAGTGGACCTCGGGAACAATAGCAAAGCAGGGTAGAAGACTGGTGCGGAGGCACATACGAGGGATCAATCTTTCTTTGGTTATTCAGAGGATCGAAATACGAAGAGGATCACACACAGGGAGAAACACACTGAGAGAACAGATTTTTACTTTTGTATATTGTAACAGGCTAAGGCCGACTTATTTATTTGCTTTTTATGTAACATTGTAATCGATTCAAGTAATAGAAGCCAACTTCTTAGCATTTCCAGTTCACATCTAGTCTTTATGAGCACACTGTGTGTTTGTTGTGTGTTATTATTAAGTAAGAGGGTCCGACCGACCCACCCTTGTACCAGGTGGTATCATAGCAGTAGTATCCTGAGGATAGGAGAGATCCCAATATCATCTTACATAGCGTCAAGTGGTATTGATCAGGAAGAAGCTATGTAGGCGTGAACAACTCCAGCTGCGGTTGGGTATAGTAGTGCGCGAGTAGTGAAAGTATGGTTGCGATTGGACGAGAGGAGATTTTAGCTACGGTTGAAAGGATCGCAGAAAGAGGTGTAAATGTTCGTGGTGAAGGTCGAAGAGCACGAGGCGCAGGAGTTACAGTTGATCGTGAAATGTTCGACGAATGCATGCGAACAATGAGAAGTTTGACCAATGAGGTCGAAGCGATAAAAGAAATCTAGATACGTGGATGCATTCCCAATGCACTTGACCATAGCAACGAAGAAGTCAAGGAAGTGGAAGCTCAGGAAGCAGTGGAAGAAGAACTAGAAGATAGATACATCATGTTACTAACAGAGATGAGGGGTAAGACGAAAATGGATGTACCTACCTACTCAGGTAGTCTGGATCCAGAATGCTTGATAGATTGGTTCAAAGAGATGGAGAAATACTTCGACATAGAGCAGATAGAGGATCCTAAAAGGGTTAAAACTGCATGTCTAATGTTGAAGGGTCATGCCTCATTGTGGTGGGACAATGTACAGGCTGACAAAGTCAAGAAAGGCAAGGAGAAAATCAAGTCTTGGGACATAATGGTTTCCAATCTGAAAGGGAATTTCTTTCCTAACGACTATGTGATTTCTTTGTTTAGGAAGTTGCAAAAATTTTGACAGAAAGAGATGACCGTGAAGGAATACACGGCTACAGACTGTCGATAAGATCTGGTCAAACCGATGAAGGCGAAGAAGTAGTCACAAGATATGTGAATGGATTGAAGTATGTCATATAGGACAAGTTGAGTCTGTCGAAGTTCAGAATGGTTGGAGAAGCCTACCAACTATCCCTGAAGGCAGAAGAAAATATTTCGAGGAGAACTGCATCGACTAGAGGGAGGATGACTGGTCGAGGTGTGAAGACTATTCCTGCGAAGGGACAAATTTGTGGAACCAGGAGAGAAGCCGCCAAAGACAACTGACGTGCGGAAGGGACAACGACCAGAGAGAAAGCACAAGGAAACTGACGGGAAGGTCGAGATAACCGTGATCGGGGTGCGTTTGGTCGGAATGGTCTAGCAAAAAGGAAAGGAGCTAACAGACCAACTATAGTCTGTTATAAGTTTCAAGGTGTAGGACAAAGCTTATGAATTCAAGGAGAATCTACACGTGGCAGAAGAGTCAAAACCTAGATGCCAATGGGATGATCAAGGCGACAAGAAGACGGATTCGACATCTGACAGTGGCGTAGAGGAAAAGGTCAAAACATGATGACCTGGAGAATGTTGGTCAAGGACAACCAGTGCGAAGAGAAGGAGATGACATATCGAAAGGCCATATGTAGGACCAAAGTGTTGATCGCTGACAGGTATTGCAAGACCATTGTCGATGGTGGCAGTACAGAGAATTTAGTGTCGACGGAGGTCATTGACAAGTTGGGTTTGAGATGTCAACAAAACCCAAATCCATACAAGATATCCTGGTTACAGAAAGGAAATCATGTGAAGGTAACTAAGCAATACATGATCAAATTTAAAGTTGGAAAATTTGAAGATAGTGTACTGTGCGACATAATCTCAATGGACGCTTGTCATCTGTTGTTAGGGAGACCATGGCAATATGATCAGAAGATGATCTATGATGGTTGAGTCAACACAGTCACACTGTGGAAAAATGGCATGCGGAGGATGTTGAAGCCAAAGCAAGAGAATCGTGCTAAATGCAAGGAGGGTGAGAGCAACTATTGGGAGAGGCGAGTGATGATGTGCTTAACGAAGGAATTCCTAGCGGAGTAAGAGAAATAGTTGGGATGTTTTGCCATCATTCCGAAAGGACCATGTGTCGAAAGGTCAAGGAAGAAAAGGATTCCGGTCGAAGTCGAAGAAATGCTCGACGAATTTAAGAGAATAATGGTTGACGGGGCATCGACGGTATTGCCATCGACGAGAAGCATATCCCATCAGATCGACTTGATTCTAGGATCGAGTTTTCCAAACAAAGAACCACATAGAATGACTCCGACAGAGGGTCAGGAACTCAATAGACAAGTCCAGTATTTGTTGGAAAAAGGGTTGCTCAGAAGAGTCTAAGCCCATGTGCGGTACCAGTTGTTCTAGCACCGAAGAAGGGTGGAGAATGGAGGATGTGTACAGACTCCAGAGTGATCAACAAGATCACGATCAAGTACATATTTCCATTTCCAAGGATGGATGACTTGATGTACTGCTTGAGTGGAGCGAGATAATTAACCAAGATCGACCTGAAAAGTGGATATCACCAGATCAGGATCAGAGAAGGCGATGAGTGGAAGACAACCTTCAAGACGAGGGAATGACTATATGAGTGGTTAGTCATTCCCTTTGGATTGACTAATGCACCCATTACGTTCATGCAATTGATGAACGAAGTACTGAAAATTCTTGGGAAAATTCATTGTAGTGTATCTCGACGACATCTTTATATTCAGTCGAACCAAGGCCGAACATTTGGAGCAAATTCGACAAGTGTTGCAGAAGCTACAGGAAGAGAAGCTGATGGTGAACCTACATAAATGCATCTTCATGAAAGAAGAACTGGTGTACTTGGGATTTGTAATCTCGGGTAAAGGGTTAGTGTTGGAGCCGGAAAAGGTAAAGGCTATATTGGAGTGGCCAGAACCGACAAGAACAACAGGAGTATGGAGTTTTCATGGACTTCCTAGTTTCTACCGGAAGTTCATAAGAGGATTCGGTCGGATATGTGCACCGTTGACAAAGTGCATGAAAAAAGGGGAGTTCAAGTGGACAGAAGCTGCCCATAAATCCTTCGACAAGTTGAAGCAGAAGGTGACAGAGAGCCCAGTGCTATCTCTCCCAGATTTCGACAAATTTTTCCAAGCCGATTGCGATGCGAGTGGAATGGAAATTGGCGCAGTGTTGAGCCAGGAGGGCCGACCAATTGCATTCTTCAGCGAGAAGTTGGATGAAGCGAAGAGAAAATATTCGGTCTACGACCGAGAATTCTATGCTATTGTCCAAGTGTTAAATAAGTGGAAGCATTATTTGTTTCCCAAGGAGTTTGTGTTATATACAGACCACCTAGCATTGAAGTACTTGAATACTCAGTCAAAGTTGAATCAGTGACACATGAAATGGGTTGAATTCTTGCAGGGATACACCTTCATGTTGCGACATAAGTCGAGAAAGTCGAACAAGTTTGCCGACGCACTGAGTCAAAGAGTTGCATTGATGAACACGAGGACAATTCAGGCGACAGGAATAGAGTCGGTAAAGACAGAGTATGAGATTGATGAGGGTTTTGCGAGAGCATGGAAGGCTAGTCGCGAACCATGGAGTGTCGACAGGACTCCATACTGGGATTATTTTATCCAAGAAGGATACCTATTCAGGGGACAACAGTTGTGTATTCCCAGGGGATCCGTAAGAGAGAATCTAATCCGAGAACTGCATAGTGGTGGATTAGCAGGTCATTTTGGCATTGACAAGACCAAGGCGTTGGTCGAAGAAAAGTATTATTGTCCAGGGATGATGACAGATGTCGGTAAGTGGGTACGACAGTGTCAAACTTGCCAGTTGGAAAAGGGACGAAGTCAGAATACGGGGTTGTATGCACCATTACCAGTGCCAAATACCCCATGGGAGCACCTGAGCATGGATTTTGTGCTAGGATTGCCAAAGACACAGAAAGGTAATGACTCAATATTTTTAGTAGTCGACGGATTTTTGAAAATGGCACACTTTATTCCATGTCGGAAGACAAGTGACGCCACAAGCATTGTTGTACTATTCTTAAAGGAGATAGTCAGATTGCATGGGTTTCCGAAGAGTATAACATCAGACAGAGATACCAAGTTTATGGGTCATTTATGGAGAACCCTGTGGAATAAGATGGACATGAAGTTGCAATTTAGCTCGGCATACCATCCATGGAATGATGGACAGACCAAGGTAGTAAACAGAAGTTTGGGAAACCTTCTGAGATGTTTGACGCCCAATAGACCCAAGCAGTGGGAGAATGTGTTGGCACAAGTAGAATTCACATACAACAACTCTATGAATCGGTCGACAGGTATGAGCCCATTCCAGATTGTTCAAGGTCGAATCCCACATGGTGTGGTGTATTTGGTTGCGATACCAACAGAGATCAGAAAGAGCGCGTATGCAGAAACATTCGCATAGCATATGAAAGAAGTGCATGAAGATGTGCGTAAGCGCATTGAAAAGAGCAACGCGGCATACAAGTTGAGAGCCGACATGAAGAAGAGGCTACAGTCATTCAGTGAAGGAGACTTAGTCTATGTGCACTTGAGGAAAGAGAGGTTCCCGACAGGAACATACAACAAGATGAAGCTGAAGAAGATTGTACCATGTAATATTCTGAAGAAGATTTCAAACAATTCTTATGTGTTGGAACTACCGAAGGAATTGAAAATTTCTCCTGCATTCAACGTATCATATCTGTATAAGTATGAAGAAGGTTCAACAAGCAGCAGCGTAGAAGTGTCAAACATTGAGTGGACAGGACAAATTTTAGACTGACACAAAGAAGAGATCACTGAAGTAGTGGATGAGAGCAAAGTCGGATGCACAAGGAGTTCACGGAAGAGAGAATACCTAGTTCGATGGAAGTATGATCAGATGAAGGAGGCGGCATGGATTTCAGAAGAAGAATACAGGAGACTGACCTAGCAGTCGAGTTCTTTTTCACCTGGGGAGACTGATGCAAGGGCATCGGGGCCTAGGCGAAACAGTCGAAGTTGATCAACAGAAGAAGGTCGACTAGGGGGATCACCGACAACCACTGGTGTGAAAGAGACTAGGAGTCGAATCTAGGTAGTCGAACATGAGGTTGTCGAAGTGTAGTCGACAGGAGAAAAAGTAGAAGGTCGAAAAAGTCTCACATCGACATCGACAGAAGCGAAAGTCAACAAATTCATAAGTCGACAACGTCGAGCATCGACACCAACGAAAGTGGAAAAGGCCAAGCGAGGGGGATGGGGTGGAATGGAAACCGTAGAGACTAAAGTGAAGTCGACAAGTTACGTCGAGGACAGTGATAAGACCAACCACTGTAGCAAAGTCAGAGAAGTGCAGAATTCAAAGGCAACGTACCTACATCTGTTGAGGGTTGTTGATGAAGTTATGGAAGTTAAGAAGGTAGTTGAGACCAGGCCAGGTACTGCCACAGGAAGAGATTGTGAAGGCACAGACAGGGGCACTGATAACTGTAGGTCTGCAGAATCCGTCAGGACATAGGCAGATTGGCGGACAGAGAAGGGCGTCTCTGGGAGATCGCCAGATTGGACCTTGGGAGCAGCAAGAGAGTAGGGTAGAAGACCGGTGCAGAAAATTTAGCCAGCAAGCTTTCAAGGTTGAAGGTGAAATTGTTGAATTGCATTGAAATGTCAATTCTAAGCAGAATTTCAATAGATGTAGGCTTTTTATCCCACTAGCTCCATAAGGGTTACAAAGGATTGCATCTTCTCACCACCTTTTTTTGAACCATGAGAGTTAATAGAGTTACCATCAAAAGAGTTAACAGGCCAAGCCAACCAAGTTAAGTGAAGTCACATAATAATGAGAATTTTGCCCAAATTATAAACAATCTTTAGGATGACAATGATTACCATATTCCTCAACATTAATAAGCCCTTGTGCAAATGATTGCCACAAGATACCAAAATTGATGAACAATGTTATTGTGTTTAGACCATGTAAGGTGTTGGTGTTGTTCAACTTCATTCATTCTTGCCCAGAAGTTAAGTTGCCTCTATGTAAATATAACTATATATTTCATATTCTTTTCTCTCCTCAATGTTCTACAATCAAGCTAATTTGCAGAAACAAAGTGCCAACCTCAAGACAATCCCAATAACATGACTAATATTCTTACAAGCAAATTATATAGCTAGAAAATCATATGTAATGACATAAGCCATTTCCAACAAATTTCAGTAGGATGGTAGATAATTTTTTTTAAAAGCAAGCCATGCTCAATTCAAAGAAGCATCTACATTTTCAAGGGAATTTCAAAAATCCTTGAAATAAGATAAGGAAAGAGCAAAGTGATAAGGAGAAATAATAAATGCCAAATATAGATATGTTAACATTCAGTGACTTCATAAAGGAAAAAACAAATGCTCTTTTTCCAGGAGTAAACTAGAGGTACAAGTAGCAAAGAGAGCAGTAGAATTACCAAACTGAAAACAAGTTTGAAAAATTCAAATTGAAACACTGCAAATATAAATTAATGAAAGGAAAGGGTATCTGCCAAGTGCCTAATTTCATACAGAAGACTAAAGCAAAATCGAGGATAAGAATCAAAATTCCTAATTTAATTCAAGTAAAGGCCAGAAATTTGAAAAATGAGATTGAATTGAAAAACTTCACAACACCAATTCCCTTTGAAAAACCTAGAAACGTTCTATTGTGACACAGAGTAAGGGCTACCAATTTTCTTAAAGCACATGAAATCTTGTGCAACAACCTTGATCCATTTCAAAACCACCTATTGTGGACAAAAAACAGAGTTCGTATGAGAGAGTTATGCCCTTTGGACGTTGACCTAGCAGTTTAACCATCACAGTACCAAGTGGATACCATGTCAACTCTCATTACTCATACATGTGGACTTTCAAGAAGTTTCTAGAGAGTCTAAAACTGATCCTCACCCTGTTTATTGATTTCATCATTAATCTTGAGCATTATTATCATTTGGATGTCTTAATTTTCCTCTATAGGGTCTTGTTTAGTAATATAATTGTTAGGTCATTGTTTTATATGTACTTGGTGCTATGCTAGGGTGATTAATTCTATTTTAGAGCACTTAACCAACAGGTCTGAAAATTTGGAATTGCATGTGCAGGTGAAAGGAGGACGGGGTCCCATTTTTTAGGATGGACCCAATTTTGATACTGCTTTCATACTTTTTCATGGATGTGATGGGGTGGTTCCACTTTCTGGAAGGTCATCAGTAGACATTTATGAGACATGGTCTGATGCAGACAATACTACAAGCACAAAGTTTCATCCATTTGCAGCATCAATAGTAACTGTTAGCCTATCAGCATTTGGACCTGGTGGTCCTTTCAGTTTTGATTTTTTCATGATGGAGCACAAACGCAATAAGAAAAATGAAAAGAGATAGGCAAATGAAAAGAAGTCAAACCCATTACAAGAGGTAACTTCAACATCTTGGGTAACCCAATAGTTTTTTGCTTCACTCTGTGTAACTAGGGCTCCAACTTTACTCCCAGTCAAATTTACAACATGCAAGTTTCTGATATTTGATATTATTCATTAGAATATTTTGCTAGTTTAACTGTCCTTGTCATTATAAGGCTACTATATGCATTTATTCCGCCTTTGATTTATGCCAATGTATTTCTGTTATTTTGTATTGTATCAGACCTTCAGAAAATCTTCTTGTTTTAAAGACATCTGAATAATAACACTAAAAAAATCTTCTGAATTAGATCTATCATTCAGTTTTCTTTTATTTGGTGATAACTCCATGAATTTTGTTTCACATGACTGACTTTACACCTATTATTTATTGTTGTTGTAGGATATGTTATTTCTATAAAAATTTCTTGTTATTTCATCGACATGCTAAGATTTATTTTTCAATATTGTAGGGTCAATTTCATGAGGAAACTGGCATTGAATGGTTGGAGACAAGGAAATGTCTGATTGCCAAATATTATCAAGCTGTGAGCAAGGTTCTTCCTCTAGTTGCAAAAAGTTTGCAACCCCCACTTGGGATGAAGATAAAATTCACCCCTGCTATAGTTGCATCCCGTGTTGCATTGGCAAAGACTCCCTTAGTAAAGTCTTTGAGACCAAAACCATTACCTACAAAGATGCTTGCAATTGGGCTTTTGGGAATGGTTGTTAATGTCCCATTAGGTGTCTGGAGGGAACACACACATAAGTTTTCACCAGCATGGTTTGTTGTTATTCATTATGCAATTCACTTTATTGCAATGCTGAGGAAGTCTGTAAACATGCCAAAGTATGCTATGGCTTTCACAATTGCAGCGTCCATTATGGGTCAAATGATAGGGTCAAGAGCAGAAAAAGATAGACTTAAACATTCAACAGATATGCCCAATGTGGTGGATCACACTTATGAGCATGTGAAAATGGACACAAAATCTCTAATTCCTGCAACTGCTTATGTCTCCATTGATGAGAAGGGAACGATGAACTCCCAGTGTGGAGCCAAGATATGGGATACTATCGACAGTACTAATCCCTCTTTTGATGTTATTGGTGCCTACTAATTTTCTTGTACAATAATAATTGTTTGGATGCATAATTGTTTCTAAGTGCTCTAAAGAGGTAACGCCAATGATAACCATTGTCCTTCCAATTGAGATTCAAAAAAATTGGGTAACTACCCTCAAATATTCAGAAAAATGATACCATGGACACATATACAATCTCCTTAGCCAGCAATATTGCCCCTTGATGACATCCTAATATAGCAACATTTTATAGGTTGTGTGCAACAAACAACACCTTCATTCTGAGTCTACAAACACAGTAAACCTACAAACTACTTTGTAGCATGGCCTTGGTATGAATGGAATCAGTGATGTATTACTAACATGTGAAGAAGAAGAAAAACTAGCTCCAGGGTTTCCTCAGGCTGTGGCAAATTGGAAACTAGGGTTACCTCAGAATGTGTTGACGAAAGAAACCTTTGGATATTAAAAGAAAATTCCAAACATGAGACCCTTAATGGGATCAACTATGTGTAAAATGCTTTGGAATTTGTTTTATTCTTTGAAGGGAGAGTAACTATAAAGAAAAGCAGGCTTAAAACTTAAGAATCGGGTAAATTGAGTATCTCTTGCATAGAGGCATTAATGACACCTCTAATAGAAAGAGAGAGAGAGAGAGAGAGAGAGAGAGAGAGAGAAGTTGTTAGGAATACAATTTAGCCTCTTCTTTATTAGAAACATTTATTTTCTAGCATGAAATATTGACTTTGAAGGTTTATATTATGATAGAGTAGTTGTCTAGAGTGAAAATGTTGGAAGGAATTTCTTAGCTATCTTAAGCCCTGTAGCAGAGCACCTTTAGACCATTTGCTTCTGGTAACAAAGAAGTCATTCTCCTACCACAGAATAATCATAAACGGATGGACTCCGTGATAATGATGATTATGCTTCCTCTAATAGTGCCAACATACATATAAAGGCTTAAAAAACTAAATAATGAAGGCTTAGTGTCATGAACTCTTTGTGATATATGAACCGCATGGATACAAATGATTGATTCATATATTGGAGATTAATATCAACACTGCACCTATTAGGGAAAATATTGACCATAAAGTCGATCAAGTGACCATACTTAGGTTGAAGGGACTGTTAGGTACATCAGAAACAATAAATATTGGGAGTGAGGTAAAATCCTACAAAAACGTATCTAACCTCTAAGGTTAGAGACCTAGAGTATAAAGTTCGTCAAGATACAAAGCTAGGAGTCCTAGAGAAAGAAGGATTTCTCTCAAGAACTAAAGAACTAATAAATTGTTGAAATGTACGATGCTTTCCCAAATGTCCAAATGTACAATGTATAAGTTTTTCTACAAAAGTGTTTCCCATAGGAAAGAAGATCCCCATATACATTTGAGTAAGTGGGAACACTATCCATGCAACTTTTACTCTGATTTTGCAGCTAGGCTTTACCATAAGGTGATTGTTCACATTCTCCATGTTACCACCAAAAGTATGGTACTACTTTGAACTTTGAGGAGTTGGGGTTTCATTGAGATGGAGGAAGGATTCACCAAAAGAATGTGATAATTGGGACACCTCATGATAGATGATAGGGACTTCTACCATACTTGCCAAGTCTGAAGGTACACCAATAAATGACAATCTATGGAAGCAAATGGTTGCTCAACAATTTGAGCTCGGTCTGAAGGTGTTCTTATTTATCCTAGCAGTTTCAAAACAACTGGATAACTAACCTCAAATATTCAGAAAAAGGATACCATGGACGGATATACAATCTCCTTAACCAACAATATTGCCCCTTGATGACAACCTGAGATAGCAACATTTTATAGGTTGTTTGCAGCAAACAACACCTTCATTCTGAGTCTACAAACACAGTAAAACTGCAAACAACCTTGTAGTATGGCCTTGGTATGAATGGATTATGGAAGCAACGATGTATTAGTAACATGTGAAGAAGAAGAAAAACTAGCTCTAGGGTTTCCTCAAACAAGCAGAAAACAAGAAGTTGGGAAAGGAGAGGATGTATAAAAAACAAAGAACATACAAAAAGAGAAGGATGGAGAATTTAAAGAGGAAATAGCAACAACCTTGATGGAACTCAATATAACTTTTAACAAAGCATTAAAGATCAAGGAAAAATACCAAACTCCATAGACAAATAAACAAACATCAGGCAATAGGAGAATGAAGACTAGACCACAATCTACCAAGAAGCTAGAAATCACTCCACCCAAGGATACCACCATCAACATAGATGAGGATGTTCTCACTCCTCACAATACTAAAAAAAGCATTGTAGAACATAATGATATAGGACTTGATTAGGCCAAGGGTATTCAAATTCAAAATCTATTAATGGAGCTAGAAAGGTGCAAGGTGGAGACATTACAGTGTTGAAGATAGCAATAGATTATAAAACAAGGACATAGAGTAATGGCTGTAGCACCTCACAACTTGATTGTTTACCTTGTAAGAAAAACTATAGATTATTAAAGAAACACCTTGAGGAAAGAAACAAATACTTGAGGAGTGAACTATGTGACTATAAATGGGAATTATTCACAAAAACTAAGAATATAGAGATCTTAGATGCCATCATTCCAAAATAATTATGTTATCATAAGACTCTCTGAGTTGTATACCACCTTTGAGGGTCTATACCCTCTTCCCCAAGGATTATGATAGGTGGCATAAGTTTCATTTGAACATTCTAGCAAAATAGCTTCCCTATTCATTGGATACATCAAAATACTTTATAGAATTATGCATGTAAAAAATGAGGAGGAGAAGGATTCAATGAGTGTCAAGTGAGTTGTATATGTAGAGATACATCATCCCTTTCCCCTTCAAATGGTCTTCCAATCCATATGTGGGATATTTTCAGCTAAGAGCCTTGTGCACTTGGATGAGTTATGAGGAAGCAAGGGCCAAGGATATGTGGGAGTATACAAGTAAAAAACACATATTGAACTATGGATTAGGGTGTTGGCAGGCGGTTGGGACAAGTCGGCATCGCAGCATCGTGGATGCTACGCAAGGCCAAAGATACCGCAGAAGGCGGGAAGTCAAGCGCAAATGATGATATTTAATTTATTTTTGGGTCTGTCGAACTGCAGTATTTGGGTCATTTGGACCACAATAGATAGATTTTGGGTCATTTGCTTTGAAGTGTCAGTTAGGAAGTAGTTAGAAAGTGGACAAGCAATGTAAAGGTGAAAGCCTATAAATAGACATAGATTTGTAAGTGTTGAATCATCTTGGATTGTGTATCTTAGATCTAGGGATATCTGTTAGATCTGTCTTTTGCGGAGTACAAGTTGAAGACTAAATGTTTTGTATCTGGGTTTTTGCGGAATTAATATGATGTGATAGAGTTATTGAGTAGAATCCTTGTGTTTTCATGTTTATCTATGGTAATTCATTTCGCAATATGAATATATGAATGATGCGATGTTTCCTTGCTACAGTTAATGCTTTATTGTTATATCTGTTGCAATTATGACTTGTTTTGTTGAATGATGCCATGAATACGAATAATGGTTGAGTTAAATGCTTAGATCTATTTCGGAATTGTTGTAATGAGTTGGGTAATTGAGCCACATCATCCTCCTTCATTCGGTGGAAACATGGTTCCGTTGACTCTACCTTGAACATCTCGGGTGATACCTCATATGCTCTGCAGGTGTTGTTGGACAGGGTAAAACCTGTCTGGGCTGGTGCTCAGGGAGATCGCGGTGCTCTAGGTGTCAACAATGTTGGGAACCCCTATCGACTGGGTTTGTGTCAACATAGGGCAGAGGTAGCCAAACCAGAGGAGGTTATAAATAGTTATGAAACACTAGTGGTTGATGAATACCTCATCCCCATATTGGAGGAAAAATAAACAAGGGCAACTATCCATTTTGAGAATAAGCTTAAGGAGAGCAAAGAAAAAAAATTGATGGCCTATGAGTAGGTGGATGGAAATCTCCTTAAGGCTCCAACACATGGAGATGCATTCCCCTCAAAACCTACAGGCTACCATGTTCAAGGCATAGTTATGCAAGGACACCCTAAGGAGAATTAAGTTGAATTGGATTTGACTTTAGTTCAATCCACCTTTTTTTCTTCACCTATCAGCAGGAAGTGAATTAGATGAGAAAACGACAAAGAAGACAATGGAAGGAATCCACACTTACTATGTAGGATATGGGATTTTTGGGATAAGGTGGATTAGGAAAAGGATGCCAAGGCATCACTCTTCTTTGAAATGCATGCATTACTTTTCATCAAATATCGGTGTAACTCAAGGCTCTAACAACAATGTTGCCAGTCACATAAGATATGCATTAACTCTTTCTATATATTGAGTGATGTATCATACTGGGGACACTTTTCCAAGCCACTGTCCATGCACATGACATAATAAGGAACAAGACCTGATCACACAAATATGCTCAGAAATAGTCTCATAACACGATGACGGTTACAACTAAACCTACTATAACGTTGGCTTCAAATCAAAGCACAATGCAAAAGCCCAAAATATTTTCTATAACGTTGGATTCAAATCAAAGCACAATGCAAAATCCCAAAATATTCATGATGATATACAAAACATGTAAACCAAAATAAAAATTTTAAAGTACCTAAATGTAATTTACTCATTCTAACCTTGAAAAAATGCAGAGATTTTCCACCCAACAACCAGCTTGTCATGTCCCAAATTTTTCATTGGATCACAATGGCCTAATCCCATTGGACATATTGATTAGAGTTTGTCAAATTGATGCTAAGGGTCAAATAATTGCCAAGGAGAAAAATTCTAGTTTCCTAGGTTTGGGGTGGAAGCTTTGGGATTTGGAATAAGGGGAATAATAAATTATGTTTGAACATTAGAATGGAATACATATTTAATAAATGAGCTAAATAAATATATACAAGCGAAAATCAAAGTGGCATTTGATCATGAAGACACATGGAGGAAGGGGGACCCACATATGGCTAGATTTCCCCACTACACTTGGCATCATTCTCTCACCAATTTGAATTCAAGGTGAATGGTAACATACTTGGGGGATTTCAAAAGGTATTATTCATTGCATGACTCATCCAAGGTCGAAATGTAGAGTAAGAGTAACTCCCATGGAAGAAGAAGAGACAATTTGGAGCTAGTGAGACACTTGGGCTAGATTCCCTAGCTCTATGACAACAATGATGAAGATGTTATGACACATATGAAACAAATCCGACCTGAAGGATGACATATGACATATATGACATGTCAGGGATAAAAATAGCCTCCAAGAGGGTGCTCAAGGGATTTAGGGCAGCTAAGATGCTTCCACATGTGATTTGGTGGAAGTGGGAGACTAGGAATTGTTGTACAAGTGGCGTTCTTTGGAATCTCTTCCTAACTTGAGTTGGCATGAGTCTCTTGGAAGGAATTTGAACCATGGAGGACATTAGAAGTTTATAAATGTCAATAACAAAGAATGAAACCAGCCTTTGATCATTTGATAAATTTGCAATTGCATTTGTGAAGAGGGAGAGCTAGTGGATGACTAGTTTCTTACCTTAGCCAATTTCGAGGGTGAACGATTCCCATCCAAGTTGGTAATTGGAAAAGCCATTCAAACATTTCATTTGGAGATTTAATGGAGTCTTAATTTGAAGGTTTAAGCTACAGGGTAGCTCATGGTTTCTTCTTGTGCAAAACACTCTCTCAACCATTTTCAGTTCTCATGGCATATTCTTGATCCTTGAGGGAGGGCGTTTTTGGTGAGCTATTGTACTCGTTGGGGGAGCTTCTCATGCCCCATTTATTTTTTAATATGAATTAAATACTCTGTTCTTCATCTCATGCCCCATTTATTTTGTAATATGAATTAATTACTAGTAAAGTTGCTTACATTGGCCTTAATGAAATGATATTGCAACTAAAGGAATGATATTCACAAATTGAAAATTTGTAGTCTTATGACTTAAGCATAGCTACTTTACTACAATACCGAGTTCCATCCTAAAATATTTTTATTTTTTGAGCACTCCTAAAATATCCATAAAAGATTATGGTTTTTATTCAATGCAACAAAAACATTTTGCAAATAGACATAATATTACATAATTTCAAATGAAATGATATTGCAACTATTGGAATGATATTTCCAAATTGAAAATTCATACTCTTCCTAATATGTTTCAATAACAATATAGGTTTAGTTTTTGTGGCTTAAACCATCATCCTTCTACAAAGTAATGTCCCAATGCTTTTGTCGCAATGTGACGTTCAACGAGCGTTATGTTCGATTGTGACATTCCTCCATAGTTATCTCAAGTTGTAACATTCATCTTTGCAATGTTCCTCAAAGGATTTAATCGATTCTAATATAAATTTTGTTCTCAACGTAATCCCGTAGTAGCGATCGAAACATCTCTTCATGGATGTCATGATGCCACATTTCTCCATGCTTAGGTTACATTGTGACATTCATCGAGAAAATGCATTAGTCATGTTATAGTGTGTGTCATAACCTTCATGGACCTCCTACATAAAATTCGAAAGGTTGCATTCTCCAATGCTTTTTTTATTATCTTATAAATATTTAAATAATATTATCTTGATTTAAATAATAATACTTTATTATTACTTTCATTATAAGGTTCTCCCATGAAGATGGGTAACACTTTTTGGCAAGATGTGGGCGCGGATTTCCCAAAACATGAGTTTGATCGAGTGTTATTTAAGCCCTCAATCAAGCTTTCAAAAGCTTGATCAAAGACTTAAAAAAGCCCTCGATCGAGCTTTTTCAAATAACTCAATCGAGGGATTAAATAATCCTCAATCTAGCTTTGGAGTTCAATGGAAGGTTAGCTAAACCCTCGATTGAGCTAATAGCTCGATCAAGCTATTAACTCAATCGAAGGTTTGATATAACTTATAGTAAAAAACTTATTTTTTAAATACCTCAATCAAGCTAATAGCTTGATCGAGGATTTTGTCAACATAAAAATTTATATGTTATACTAAAAAACTTATTTTTAGTAGTTTTAAAAAAAAATGCCAACGTGAAAAATTAAAAGTTACAGTCAAAAACTAACTACTAGGTAAAAAAAGAATTACTATTATTTTTCTAATAGTTATATTTGTATTCAATAGTTGATAGTTAATTTACTTTAGACTATTTATTATTAACATGTAATGAGTTATCAACATTTAAATTTTGCAACATAGAAACAAAATCATAAATATAATGTATGACATCAAATACTATGGGTAAATTTACCATGGAATATCAAAATACGGGCCATATTAACGTTAATTAATGTTTGTTGTTAGTGATTTATGGTCCATAGTTTTTATATCCCATGGTATTTGATGTTGTAAATTATTTTTATAATTTTGTTTCAAGTGATATTTTTTACTATAGCTTTTATTATCTTTTTTGCTCTTAATATAATAATGTAAGTTTTGTTTTTTATAACTGAAAAAAATTAATATATTGTAAGTTGTTTTTAGTATAATAATGTAATAATATGAATTTTTTTCCTAAAAAAAAATATCTACAAAAAATGAAGAGTTAGTTTACATGTAAGAGCAAATTAAAACGAGTATTAATACATATAACTATGCTATAAATGTTACATTGAGTGCATAGAAATGAGTTTGGTGGTAAATTGGTTATGGTGAATGGCTTGATATGGTTCTAAGTGACAATAAGGTTACTTTCATTAATTGATTAAACTATAGAACCTTTTCTTATTGTTTTATTAGACTATAGACATGGCAAAATAATTTGTGAGGATTTGTTTTTTTAAGATACAAAATGCAAATATAATGAGATGAATTACTATGAAGTGCAACAAACATTATCGTTTAAATAACTAGTACAAGGTATTTTATTTTATTTGTTTTTCTACAATATTCTATTCTTTTTCTTTACTTAATTATGGAACAATAAATTAATATAATAGGAATTTAACCTTTTTCTTTCCTAGAGATCTAGGATTTAATTTATTGAGGATAAGTTTTTTTGCATGTCTCGACTCTTCATTAGGGGAATGTTTTTAGACTATGTATAATCTTCTTGAAAGTCCATGTCAAATTATATCCATGTGCAAGTAATGGGCACTGGCATGGCATGACATTCACTTAGTGTTATTGTTGACAAAGCATAAGTCAACTTAAGGGAGACATAACTTCCTCGTACAAACCCCAATTGAGGTAATATTTGCACCTATTGAAGTTCTCAATGAATAGAACAATGTTAGAGAGTTGTAAAATTTGTTCACAAATTTTTGACCCCAAAATCATCTTTTTAATGCCTCAAATTAGCTCCAAATATCATTAAAATATAAATCACCAAAATTAGACCTACCCTTAAAATGGACAAATCCATGACAACATTTTTCTATTAAAAAATATTAAAACATATGACAAATTATATAGTAATATATTTCAGATACAAATAACTTTTAAGTGATGACATAAAGACTAAATAGACTTGAAAATTGTGTGATCTAATTTGCTATCAAAATCACTCAATAAAAAACTATATTTTACACTATTAAATTATCTAAATCTTTTATATTATTGGAGAAAGTTTGCAAGAGAAGAAATGTTAACATGCTCCAATCAATTCCTAAGAAAGTTGTCAATTACTTTGGAACACGTTTGTTGGATATAGTCACCCTGCATGGAGAAAATACTAGAGATGTAGTTGGGATAGACTTAGATAAGATATTAGAAGAATGAAGGAGAAGCAAGCATTATTTTTGACAGGGTAGCCAATTTAAAATAGATCTTGAAAATAATTGATCTTAATGTTTTGCAAGTCTTGTTTTTTTTGCTAGTTTGTTTGTGACTTGTGGGACTAGCCTTTGGTCTAAAAAACTATGACCCAGGGGTATCTAAGACAACATCATACGTGGATCGCACCCAGCCTGGGCCACACCAACCCTTAGCATGATTGGATTTTAAGTGTCTCCTCCCAATGACCTTGCAGGGCTTGAACTTAGGTTGCCATGCAAAATATGACCCATTGAAACCAACTGTGCTAGTGAGATTTAACTTTTGTTTTGAAAGTTGATTGAGAAAGATCAACCCAATATGCTACTACAAAAATCAACATGTTTTCATCAAAATGATCAAATGAAATAAATGCTTTCGATTTTAAAAAAGGACAATATCATTATCAAAATTTTGAAAATGTTGTGGGAATTTCACTATATTGAAGTTTAAAAAATTCTGTAAATTTTAACATAGTGACTAATCACTGTGAAAACCTCCATAATCAAAATTTAAATTTTTTTTACTACCACAATGAATTATTAACTAGACCGGCCCTATATAACTTGATGAATGCAAGCGCTTAGGAGGTACAACTATTCCCCTCTTATCAGGACGGGATCACTTCGTCCCTCATCCTTACCTTTCCTTTCAGACTACCCACCATACATACCATACAACATAACACCATTGCTTTTTTTCCCGTGATGGAAGACGGATTGGAAGAATAGGAACTAATAATGTCTATGATCATCCATCATTGGTAATTTTATTATTCCAGTTAAATGCTCATTACCCAAGTAAGCTCACAAATTCGATCATGATTGATATGCCTTTTGGACCATATTAGTCCTTGTAATTTGAAATTGCACTTTAATTGAACTATTAAAAAATAAAATTAAAGATATTCAATTAAAAAACCAAATTTAAAGAAATCGAATAAATTATTGTTAACCTACCTTGCTAAAACTCAGAAACGACATTTAAAGATGTTCAATTAAGATAACAAAGTTAAAGAAACCGAATAAATTATTGCTGATCCTTACCTTGCTAAAACTCAGAAATTGAAATTTAAAGATGTTCAACTAAAAAACAAATTTAAAGAAATCGAATAAATTATTGTTGATCCTTACCATGCTAAAACTCAGAAATTGAAATTTAAAGATGTTCAATTAAGGAAACAAACTTAAAGAAATCGAGGAAATTGTTGTTGATCCTTACCTTGCTAAAACTCAAAAAATGAAATTTAAAGATGTTCAATTAAGGAAACAAAATTAAAGAAATTAAATAAATTACTGGAGTTCGTTACCTTAGTAAAACTCAATGATTTCAATTGACCTAAAAAATGATTTTTTATTTTTGTTATTTTATTTTTCAACGTTTGAGCGGGATTTTTTAATGTTTTTTCTTATTTGATTTTTCAGCGTTTGAGAGGGTTTCCTTTAATTGCCTAATCGTCAAACCAGAACAGTTCATTCAAGAGCTATGACTATGGTTATCGTCAAACTAGAAAAACTAATGAAACAGGTTGATCAAAGCTTCATTTGATTGAAGCTTTATCATTAAAGTCATTTTGGATTTAATTGTGGTTTCACGTTTATATTATCCAATCAAATTGTTGATGTTTTAGTGTAAATAAATTATTAAAGAATATAAGTCGTTCACATTGTTATATGTTATAATATTAATTTAGATTTATCTTAATTTTGGATTTATTAAAAGTTGAGTGGGATCAAATCTTTGGTAAATCTTAAGTTTTTGTGATTGAAAAAATGTTTACACTTCAAGATAATTGATCTCTCTTAGTTCTGAATAGATATGTGATTAAGATAAATTTAAGATAATTTTAAAATAATATTTTTTACTGGAATATATTATTTTAATGTTACAAACAAATACAATACATTTCTGCATATTGCATATTACATTCCATAGACATGTTTCTTTAACTAAAATAATACAAAAGACTCTAAAACCAAGGGTCCTAAGGTATATGGTCATTTATTAGTGAATATATTGGGCCAAGCAATGAGCCAAGAATAATTTTGACATAAGGTGAAAATGAAATGAAATTATCAAAGCTAATGGTCATTGAAAAGGGAATAATGTAAACTTTTGTGTTTCCATAAAAATATGAAGTGATGGTGAAAGACAAATACCTAGTATCATTCAATGTATCACTATTAAGATGAAGTTATGTGCAATGTCATTTCTATAAATGTATCATATTGAAAAATTTCAATTATTCTCAATGAAAGAGGAAGAGTTAATTAAAGAATTATCATTATTGTCATCTAAATCATTTTTACATATTGTTTAGGAAATTAGAGAAAATATTGCAATGGTGTGAGACAGTTAAAATATTGATGGGCACTTTGACCATGAACTTTGTCTTTATGAGTTTTAGCTCATTTTAAAAGACCCAAATTATTGGAATGTCAAAAAATGAGTGAATCAAGGTGAAACTTTACCTCACCCAAAAAACTATACTCATAAAAAAGAGAGTTTTTCCACCCTTTAACTCCTCCTAATATCACCAAATAAAGTGTATACAAAAATTAAAAAGATTATTAAAAAATTATTTAAAAAAATATAAAACTGTTATGAGAGATTATTGACTTATTTGTTTAGTGCGCCAAATAAATATTACTCTATCATTTAAGTCTAGTGAAGTGAAGAATGAAGAAAGCCAAAGAAGTATTATTGTATCATTTAAGTCCACTGGAGAATGAAGAGAGAAATTCAAGAATTAGTCTTCAAAGAGTATGAGTATGTGTTTTGTGTCTAAGAGAATGAAGAGAGTATGATTATGTGTGTTGTGTCTACTTTGATTCCATACTAAAACAAAGATAGATAATAGAGAATGTGTATGGATTTGAGAACAATCAAGAAAATGGATTGTGTTAGTATTTAATTATGCTATTTAGATTATTGTTTCTTACACCAACACTTCATAAATTTGATGATCGAGACATTAAAACTTGTATTGTTTCTTGCACCAACACTTTATAAATTTGATGATCGAGACATTAAACCTTTACATGGATACATTTGTTTGCGTTTATGTGTTTGTAATAGATGATACTTTTTGTTTTCAGTAATGGTAAAGGAAAAACATTTAAACTTTACATGGATAAATTTGTATGCGTACTATACATGAAATATCTCTCAAATTATAAGCTTAAAAATAAATCTATAAAATTATGAACTACACAAAAACAATAATTATGGGATAAACAGTTAAAACGATACTGCACAGGTTCAAACTTGAACGGAATAGACAGATCAATGGTGCTGCCCAGGTTCGAACTGGAAATAATAATTATGGGATAAACAGTTAAAACGAGGGATAAACAGTTACAACGATACTACACAGGTTCAAACTTGAACGGAATAGACAGATCAATGGTGCTGCCCAGGTTTGAACTGGGGACCTTCAGTGTGTAAGACTGACGTGATAACCGACTACACCACAGCACCCCTTTATTTTCTAAATTAGGATTTTAAAATTCCATACAAGAAGTTAATAGGAAGCGCAACGAAAATTAATTTAAAGTATTTTAATGCAAAACAAAAATCATAGTTCACACTATAGGTGTAATTACAAAATGCATGTTTGATTAGTATGATATTATACGATTGTGGCTTGCTTTATGTTTAAATATGCAACCCCACGTCTAACCTTTCGTATGCCATATCTCCATTCATTTAAATTGTTTTGAGAAATCCATTTCAAGATGGGTCATTGCACCACATGGCATATATTTGGCTCAGATGCCAAGACTCAGGGGTAACTACTTTTCCAAAGTCACTCGTTACTTGCACTTGACACCATCCCATCTTTTTGGGTTGACCACTAAGTATGGGACTTGGTGAATGGTTTAATATTTTGTCTACCTCATCCATAAAGTAAGGAGGTCAATATGCACCTTGCAACAACGTATTTATTGTTGTTGCTGTAAGAATGTGGATCGTTAGATTTGATTCAATGACCAATCCAATGGTTGAGATCTTTACAATGACAACAATAAATACACTACTACAAAGTACATATTAAATGCTATAAAGCAAGGCTCCATAAACCTTTTCAATGCTTTTGCATACTTTGTCCATTATATACTATATTTACCCACAAATGTATTTCCAAGATAAACCCAAACCTGCCTTATTGTGTTTAAAAATATCATTTTATATGCACTAAAAACTATTGATAATGTTTTTTTTTCTTTGGAATATTCTTAAAGTAAGACAAAGAAATTGGGGGCTATACTGTGTAACATGGATTTCCTTTTGCTGCCAAATTTGCATGCGACTTACCCATGGCATTTTTCCTGTTGGGTGTGGCGACCACAACCAAAATGAAACATCAAAGAACAAGATTGATGATGTGTCAACATGGCTAGTTAACCAAGGCCTCATTGGCCTTTTCAATGTTAATGCATATTTTTTCAATTGTATACTAAATGTATCCACAAAGTGTATTTTTCCAAATAGTATAAGAGAGTATATTTAACAAAAAGTTAATTTTTTACAAGATTTAAGTTATTCTTGAAGTAAATGTTTGCAACATGTGCTATCAATGAACTAAACAATTATTTGCGGTGTTTAAAAAGACATTCAAGTGTAACTTGAAAATGCTTATCAAGTTAACATAAAAGTGGTATAACTCAAACTAAATCAAAGTGTTTATTTGGGTTTTTTCCTTCCTAGCAAATATTTTGAAAATGAAATCACATGGTCAATTTCTATGCATAAATTTGTGACATTGCAAACCCTATGATATTTTTCTTAAGAAAGAAAGTTTAAATATAAATAAAAAATGAAAATGAAAATAAACATGATCCATCTAAACATTGGATCAAGTATTTAGATTCATAGTTTCGAATCTTGGAGAGGTTTGTAAAAACTAGAAATAACTCACATGACATAGATGGATTTTGTTGACCTTGTGATTTATATAAAATTTTGAAATAAGGAAAAATGAACAAAAAACAAAAGAGTATCAATGTTGATGGCCTCCATGGCCCTCTATCTAATCTAGAGTGAACGAAGGGATTCAACCATCTCACCTATCAAGTAAAGAGAGATATGTACTTGGGTTTTCGTTATGCTTTCAAGTATTTAATAGGTTCTATTTTGCTTCAAGGTTTTTATTAGACTTTCTCTTATGTTGTAGTGACTTGGATGGGTTTTCCTATCATATTTTTTCTTTATAATTTACATTTGATGTTGCATCCATCACAAAGAAGGGTGCAAAGATGTGGTTTCAAGAGGGAATTTGACTTATTAATGGCTTTGTCGCATGATAAACCTAAAGAGGCAACATCCACTCTACAATACATCATTGACCTAATTTTTGCACATAATTTATAGATTCTCTCCATTTTTAACTCTAAACCTCAAATTATTCTATCTCTAACCCCTAAATAATGTCCATGATTATGATATTGTAGGCCCCATGTCATTTGGCATTCATTAATTGAATCACATCTACATCAATTGATTTAGATATAGATGTGGCAATAAAGTGATGTTAGGAGATGGAGTCAATATCCAATTCTCCAATATTCTTCTTGTAGAGTTCATGAGTAGGCCCTTGGGATAAAATTTCAAGGGTGGAGCCCCTAAGGTGAAAATTTCTAGAGCCTTCTAGTGTATTTTAGTTCCTTCTGGAACCCTCATATGTATTGTATAAAATGGAAGTGACCCCTTGTATTGTAATGCAAAGAGAAGAAAGCATTATAAGTTGTTTTCCAAGTAATAATAAAATATCAAAGTTGTTATTGCCTTGTGGTTTTACCTGTGCATAACAAGGTTTCCACGTAAATCTTGAGTTCTATTATTATTGTTGTTTGCTTATGTTTTTATATTTTTTCTAACATTTGGTATCAAATCCTAAAAAACTCATAGGCATAGGGTTTTCTGTGAGTGGGAGTTGCAACAATGATGGGAGGTTTAGCCAAGTTCAAGATTGAGAAGTTTGATGAAAAGAATTTATCGCTATTGAAGATGAAGGTGGACGATTTGTTGGTTCAAAATGACGAAGACCTAGCCTTGCAAGGGGTAGCAAAAAAACCAAGCGGCATGACAAATGAGGACTGGATAAAGCTAGATAGGAAGGTAGTTTCTACAATTCGTCTTTGCCTGGTAGAATCTATCTTGTTTAGTGTTGTTGAAGAAAAGAACGCGGAATCCCTTTGGCAAAAACTTGGGTAGTTGTATAAGACTAAATTGGAAACAAATAAGGTTTCCATGAAAAAACAACTTTATCATTTGAGGAAGAAGGAGGGTTGAACTGTGGCAGATCATTTGAACAAGTTTAATACCCTAATCAACAAACTACTCTTAGTTGGTGTAAAAGTGGAGGATGAAGACAAAGTGATCATTTTACTATGTTCCCTCCCAGATACTTGAGATCACATAATGGTGACCATCACCAACTCATCATCTAGAACTCTGAAATTTGAGGATGTGATAGTTTCTTTCTTGGGAGAAGAGTTGAGGCAAAAATCGTCTCTTGATCCCTCTATGAGTGAAGCCCTATCTATGAGAGGGTGATCTAGAAAAAGGGATCAATGAGGGAGAACACAGTCCATATTCGAGTCCAAAGGACATAAGATGAAAGGGAAGTGATGAAATTGTGGGAACATAGGGCACTTGAGGAAGGACTGTTGGCATCTAAAGAAGGAAAAGAATGATGAAAATCTAGATCAACTATCAGTTGAAGCTAGTACAACATATTCAGAAGAGACAACAACATGTGAGGCTTTATGTCTCAATAACAATAGATCTCTTTTATATGCTTTTGTTTTGGAATCAAGTGCATCTTTCCAATTGTCTCCACATAGAGACTGGTTTATAAAATATCATCCCTATAGAAGTGGGATAGTTTACTTGGGTGATGATCATCCTTTGGAAATTGTGGGAAGAGGGGACATTAAGATCAAGTTGGATGATGGCAGAAAAAGAAGTTGTGTGATGTATGACATGTACCATATCTATCGAATAATTTTCTCTCAATCAAGATGATGGATAAGCTAGGGTATTCTACTAACTTTAGTGACAATCATTGCAAAACTACCAAAGATCCTCGGTGTTAGCGAAAGGAGAATCTTATGGGACCCTGTATCACTTATGCAGTGATACAGTGACAAATCATGCAACAAAAACACATTCAGGGAATGATCTAGATGCAGTGATGCTATGGCATCAACGACTTGGCCATATGAGTGAAAAAGGTTTAAAAAATCTACATGACTAAGGTATGCCTTTTGGGGTTAATTCTTGTAATTTAGACTTGTGAAAGCACTATATTTTTGGTAAACATAAGATATTTTGGTTAACTGCAAGCTCTAGTAAAAGTTTCGATCTTTTTCAACTTAATAATTTTGATATCTTTTGACCATTCCCCACTCTACGTATAAATGGTGCTAGATATTTTTTGAATTTTATAGATGATTAATCTAGAAGAGTGTGGGTGTATTTTTTGAAAAATAAGTTAGAATCCTTTGAGGAATTTAAAGAGTTCAAGGCACAAGTAGTGAAATTTTTTGGCAAGTTTTATTTATGTCTCAGATATGATAATGGAGGAGAATATTTCTCCAAGGAATTTGATAAATTTTGTATGCGAGAAGGAATTAAGCACCAAAATACTGCTCCATATACTCCATAAAAAAATGGTGTGGTTGAGCGGATGAATCGCACAATCATGGAATGTGCAAGAAGCATGCTCAACACATATGGGTTGGATAGTGGATTCTTGGAAGAGCCTGTAAATACAATTTTGTATTTGATTACATTATCACATATAACTACATTGGATGGATAGATTCCAAAGGAGGTTTAGTGTGGTAAGCCAATTGATTATTCTCATTTACTTATTTTTGGTGGTGATGCATTTTCCCACGTGTCTAAAGAGCAAAGGTCTAAGCTTGACCCAAAGTCAAGGAAATGCATTTTTCTCAACTATGATAATATAGTAAAGGGGTATAGAATTACCACAAGGTACTTGTTAGTTGGGATGCTATTTTTAATGAAAAATACATGCAAAGAAAGGAGGTATAGAAGACACCTGAGATTGTACCAGTTGAAATAGAAATGAGTGAAGATGAAAATGGAGCTTTTGATCAACATGAATACTAGCAAATTCCATAGCCACAACTCGGAAGATTTACATGTCCCAAGAGACGTCCAGAAAGATATTGTCCTAATTTTCGATCTTATTTTGCTTTGTTAATTGATGATGGTGAACCCGGTTCATTTCAAGAAGCTAGATAATCTAAGAATGCAGATAAATGAAGGAAATCAATGGATGAATAAATGAAAGCATTACGCAAGAATGAAACGTGGGAATTTGAGGATCTCCCACCAGGAAGAAAAGTTGTTATAAATAAGTGGGTGTATAAAGTTAAGAAGAATAACAATGGGTTGTTGGAACATTATAAAGCTCGCCTAGTGGAAAAATGCTATGTGTAGAAGTCAGGTATAAATTTTAACGAAATCTTCTCTCCACGTGTGAATCTTACTACTGTAAGGGATTTACTTGCACTTGTAGCAACATAGGGCTTAGATTTCGACCATCTAGATGTAAAAACTGCTTTCCTGCATGTTGATCTCAAGGAATAAATTTATATGGATCAACCTAAGGGATATAAAGAAAGAGGCCAAGAGAATCTGGTTACATGGTCTTATGAATATCTAAACGAAGCTATTCCAAAAATTATGCAGTGTCAATAATTTAAGACTAAACTAGATTTTGTGTAAAATTTAAAATGGTATAAACAATTCAAATGACGTTTCCCAAGTTCAAACTAGGGACCTTTAGTGTGTAAGGATGACGTGATAAATGACTACACCACAACACCTTATTATATATTTTGGCAAATAGGTATAGAAGTTAATAGGAAGAGCGTAGTTAAAAGAAATCTAACTAAAAGCATTTTCAATGGAAAAACAAAACATATGGTTCTAACTTGTTTGTTTCTTTTCCTAACGGTGTACAGAGTTCCAATCAACAATGTCATCCCATACATACAAATAAAACCAGACTTGATGAATTGAATGCGGTTTACTTTCTCTAGGCTATAAGAACCAAATATTTTGTAAGAAAATATATTAAGATGTAATAACATGTGTTTCCTCTTAAGAGGTCATAAGTTCAAATCCATGGAATAGAGTATTTACATCTCTGTAAATTTAGAGTGAAATTTCTATGAGGAGGGGGGCCTTGTCCCATAAACAAGGGGGTCTCATATGCCAAATTGGTGTTTGACTAGACTGTGATCGTAAACATAGATTATTATTATTATCATCATGACAATTATATGGATTTGAACTCAATTATTCTTTTTCCATTTAAGGATTTATTGTTTAGGGTAGCGAGTTGAGTTTTTATTGATGGGAAACGATGTCAGTGGGATGACATGTGCAATTGAGCTAACATCATTACCCTAGCAATTTACATAGTGAGATGGGTGCAATTACAAAATACATGTTTGGTGAGCATGATATTATATGATTGTGGCTAGCTTTATGTTTAGAAATGCAAAATATTATAGGTACAACCCCACGTCTAACGTTTGGATTGGTGGGCATGCCATACCTCCATATCTCCATGCATGTGGGGACAATAGTAGTCATATTAAAAATAAACTGCCATTGATGCATGTCAAAAACACAAAAATGATTCCCATATAGATTACATAATTACACAATGAACTCATTCCATATCAAATTTGTCAATGCAAGCATGAGCATACGGATTCAGTGTGAAAATTCCACAAACCTAGCAACTCAAGACGACAAATACACTAACTAACTAATGATAGGGTGGATGCTAGAGGACTAACTAATAGATGACAAATAAAGGTGTCTGGTGGTCAAATCACCACATAACTTCATAACGAGGTGATTTATAACGTAAATAAAAGTTTCTAAGAGTAGATCATTGTGTGTATTATATGAGAAATACCTCAAATGAGAATCCTTATTGATTGGTTTGATAGTCCTTTGCTTATACAAAGCCAACATCTTCAGTAACACTCCTCAATAATATTTGAGGACATGCACCCAAAAATATTAAACCCTTGAACTAAAATAAAGACATAGGTGCAACAAAAGTAACAAACAATCAAAGTAATTTTTTTTCGTTCATTTAAATTGTTTTGAGAAATGCATTTCAAGATAGAACATTATGCGGCTTAGATGCCAAGACTTAGGGGTAACTACTTTCCAATGTCACTCATTACTTGTACTCGATACCATTCCAGCTTTTTGATATGTTGTATGATCACAATAAGTATGGGCTCGTGGTTGGCTTAATATTGTGTCAACCTCACCCATAAAGCAAGTCTCCATAGACCTTTTCAATGTTTTTGCATGTTTTTCTAGTTATATACTATATTTACCAACAATTGTATTTCGAAGATAAACCCAAACATGCCTCATTCCGTTTAAAATTGCCATTTTATGTATACTAGAAATTATTATGTCTTTGACATTAAGTTTTCGCGTAGCGCTATTAATCTGTGCTTGGGATGAAATGTTTGGCATACTATGGCCAAAAGCTTAGAGCAATATTTTTATTATTAAATTTTTCTAATAAATGGATGTTTTTTCTACCCTCTTATTGGATCAGGACTCATATGATGTATGCCTCGTTCTTTGCTTCTAGGGAGCCGACGGCGTGCTTACCTCAACGTATCCTGCTTCTCGATTTAGCATATCCTGCTTCCTGATTTGTCATCAGAGCTCGCAGTTAATGTGAGACCATGTCCTTCACCTTCATTCGTACGCTGATGTTCCCTGCATGTACCAGTCATTTTATCCTACCGAAGTGATTTAGCTCTGGGATCGATCTTTCTGGTCATTTCTTGCCTGAGATTTGTCTTGAAATCTTTTTGAGCTTCCGACGCTGGCTCTGTTTGGAGAGCCTTGATGTTTACATGTAAGAAAAACAGTGCAGGAGGATCCTGAGGCTGGAAATAATGAACCGTGGATTTTCTCAGCACACTGAGTGAGGGAATAATGAACATGGAATTTTCTCAACACACTTACTAAGGGAAAAGGTTAAAGTCTGGTGGGTGCCAAATTTATCATCCATGTATTCTCTTAGTAGAGAACTCGTGTTTTTCATTCTCCGGTTTCTATGATTAATATCCTTATTATCTTTTTGATATTTTATTATTTATAACTTCCTTTACTCTCTCTGATTTATAAGGATTTCCATGCATTGATTTTATAGGAGGAAACTTAGGTTTTGGAAATGTTGTTTAGTTGGAATATAATTATTAGCAGCCATTATTTCGTTCATACTTGAAAAACATACGAACAGATAGTACATTGTACATTGGTGTTAAGTAGTTATTTTTGTCATGGAAACATTTGGAGAGATACTTTTCTGGTTTTGTGGAAGTGGATGGCAATCGATACTCCATGAGGATATTCTTTGAAATCAAGAAGCAAAAATATCTAGAGGCAGTGGACAAGTAAGTTAAGACAACACGATTAAATTTACTATTCATGTGTTTCATGCTTTGTAGTCTATCTCTTTATATGGAGAATTGAAAAGTGTTGATTGTAATGTATAATTATTGATTCCTATCATCAAGAATAATGTGCTTGAATTAACTTCAGAGATTGTTTCATTTTTATAGATTGTAATTAAGATGTACATCATATTAAATATTCTATGCCTTTAGATTCATAAGCCTTTGGCAGAATTACAAATGTAGAATGTACTTTTTTTTCCAAAGCCCGTATGATTTATGTGGTTTGTCACCCAACAGTGTTAATCCCTTTCATATGAATCCCTTAGTTAGTAGATATGAAATTTCCAAAATTGGATCCTCGATATTGTGCTCTGTTTTCATAGCTTTTCTGCAATTGTGGTTGTGATCCATTTTGCTCCATATGCAATCAAATCAAGTTTGTTGCTTACAGATTTTGAAATTTGAGATCATTCCTATCCTCTACATTAGTTATCCCCTTGAGGAATAGTATCAGCTTTGCATATTCTAAATCAAACTACATAGTTTCCGACTAATTCAATTTGTTTTGAATACTAAAATGTCTTGTGAATAAGTAATTGAAAATATTCGTAGTGGTACAAAAAATATGCAATTCCTATAAATAATTGTTGTTTGCAGTGTGTTACCTATTCCTATAAATAATTTTTGTTTTCAATATGTAACCTAATTTTTTGTATCGTTGAAAATTGTGCTTTTCAATTTAACTATGTACGTCTACCATGTCATCGATGGATTTAATTTTGTTTGTCATTGTAGTTGTAGATAGGATGTATACTTCTTCTTTCTTGTGATGAGCTTTAGATCATTGTTAGCTAGTATGGCCTCTTTGGCTATCCAATAGTTATGCCCTTGTAGGTGCATAGGTTCTTAGCAAAAATAGGATATAGAAAAGAAAATTTCCTTTAACCCTTTTGCAATGCACTTGTTTCTAGGAAAAAAAACATTCTAGCAATTGTTTGTCTTCTCTATACAATGGCTATGTATAGATAAAGGGCAATGCCAATAGTCATTGCAAAGCAAATTGTTTATTTTCAGAATTGCAAAATATCTTCAAGTGCCATTGATCGGGAGGGATTCAGATTAGGTAGTTCGCCTTCAATTTTGGGAAGAAGTTAGCAGCAATAGAAACTTAGAACGGTTTGATGCGAGCTCTCACCCAATTTCACAGAGAAATCCATACTTGGACCCTCGACTTCAAAGTTTAGGGGTTAATGCTGAAGCCACCAGAAATAGAAATCACGAGATTAGAAGACTCATAGAAATCCTTCTAAAGCTTAAGAAGAAGAATCTGGTTCTTGTAGGGAAGAAAGAGCCTGAAGCTGTAATAAAAGAACATGTGCAGAGAATAGAAAAAGAACTCAACACTTGAGTTGAGGGATGAGTTGTGTTTATGGTTTTGTTTAAAAATATATTGTATGGTATTCAAATGTATTTTGGCTGGCATTTATGCTAGTTGCATGTTTGTGAGTATTTGTTGGTTATCAAAAAATATTGATGTTTCCTTTCAAAACAATCCTTTTGCCTGGACAGTTACAAACTTATAATAAGTGATATTCCGATATAATACCTTGGTCACCTTTCTTCTTTGCACAGAGGCTTCTATCGATGCCAATAGTTGTAGATTGTTATGGATATCATACGATTTAATGCTCAGCCAATTGGTTTCTCTTTTTGAAATTGGATTCGTCTTCTTGTTTACAACTTATTGGTATTCATTTTATGGCTTTGGCATTAGACTTTATAATGATGGTTTCTGATACTGAAATGCATCATACTACACAAAATTACGAGGTTAAAAAGAACGTATTCATTCTACATACCCATCCCAGATCCATTTTATGAACAAATTTATTTAGGGTATGTTTCCCGTGGTTGATTATTGTATGTACCCAGAGTTGTTGATATAGCTCCAAGCCATTCCAAGAAGAAAATTTAGTGATTTCCATAATTCCACTTCATTGGTGTTTTCATAGTATTCTTTTGATTTTGATTGGGAAAACATTTGTCGTGCCTATGAGGTTCTTGAAGTTTATCAAGATGACGCTAGTCAACTTCACACTTAAGGCATAGACATAATGCCCCATTTGGTATTTCCCGCAATAAAATGTCCTTGGTAATGGTAAAGGTAAGAGGAGTCTTCTTGGTGTTTTGATTAGATCCTCCATTTATGTTTTTCTCGAAATTAAGGAGTTTCTAGCCATCTTAAGGTTTGAAGTTTGAACTCTTGTCAACCTGGTCAAAGGCTTCTCTAAGCTCTTTTTTCTCAAACCTTTTTTATAAGGATTATAATTTCAATCACAAGACTTGTTCTCACCACACATCCCGAATGGTATGTTTTTTATTTTCTCGTAGCCATAAGTAGATTTAATGAAAAAAATGGCCAAGTAAAATATATTACAAAGTTTTCCTTAGTGTACAATTGGTTACCGGTTACCTTGATTGTATGGGCAGTCATCCATTTTATTTTTCTTCTAATGTTTATTTAGAAGCTCCTATTATGCAAGGCATGTAATTTTAATTTTGTTATCTCTCGCACATCTTTATCATGGTTACGCAAGATGTCTCTTCTTCAACTATGCTAGTTGGAGCATTTAGTTTGATCATAGCCTCTTTAACTTTATTTTAACATATAGTTTTGAAATAGGACAAAATGTTAGATTTTTCATTTAGTTTGACCACTCACTTGATCTTTTTTATATAGAACCTCTCATGAAGTAGCTTTCCATGAATTGTAATGCAATTACAAAGATAAAATTAGCAAACGGAAGTGTGCGTACATATTGAAAAAATAACACATAAAGCTCACAATAAACATTGAAAAATGCACACAAATGAGAAGAAAAACATTGGAATTGAGAACATATATATCATTAAATAGACAAATACATGCACAAGCATTCTTTTGAGCTATTGGCAATGTCAAAGACATTGCCACCTCGTGGCTCTTGTTTATTAATTTGTTTTTTCTTTGGAATAATCTTAGAGTAACACACTAAGAAATTAGGGGCTACACTGTATAACATGGATTTCCTTTTGCTACCAAATTTGCATGGGACTTGCCCTTGGTTTTATTATTTTTTCGTATTGGATGTGGCATACCACAACAAAAAAATGGAAATGTCAATGAACAAGATTGATGATGTGTCAACCTGGCTAGTAAACCAAGGCCCTATTGGCCTTTTCAATTTTCATGCATATTTTGTGACCTTTTCAATTTTCATGCATATTTGTCAATTGTCAATTGTATACTAAATTTGCCCACAAAGAGTATTTTTAAATAGTATAAGAGAGAGTGTATTTACCACGTAGTTATTTTTTACAATAGTTAAGTTATTATTGACGTACATGTTTGCAACATTTTCTATAAATGAACTAAACAATGATTTGTAGTCTTTAAAAAGACATTCAAGTGTCACTTGAAAGTGCTCATCAAGTTAACTTAAAAGTTGCATAACTCAAGATAAATCCAACTGAGACATGTTTGTTTTGGGGTTTTCTTTTCATCTAGCCAATGACCTACTTTTAAGATTTTACAAATTGTACTCATTTTAATTCAGTGTGACCTACTTTTAAGATTTTACAAATTGTCACTTTAATTCAATGAGCAAAATTGTAGCAAATATTTTGAAAATGGAATCACAAAGTCAATTCCCATGCACAAATTTGTGGCATTGCAAACCCTATCATGTTTTTCCTAAGAAATAAAGATTGATAGTAAGCATAAATTGAAAATGAAAATAAACATGATCAATCTACACATTGAATAAGTATTTACATTCACAATTACTCAGTTACACATTGAATAAATATTTACGTTCACAATTTCGAATTCCAGAGAGGTGTGTAAACATTGGAAATAACTCACATGACATGGATGGATTTTGTTGACTTTACAATTTATGTAAAATTTTGAAACAAGGAAAATTTGAGAAAAAAAAAGCATATCAATGTTGATGGGTTCCATGGGCCTCTATCTAATTTAGAGTGAACGAAGGGATTCAATCATCTCACCTATCAAGTAAAGAGAGATATCTACTTAGGTTTATGTTATCCTTCCAAGTATTTAATAGGTTCTATTATGCTTCAAGGTTTTTAATAGTATTTCTCTTATGTTGGAGTGACTAGGAATGGCTTTGCTTATCATAATATTTTTATAAATTACATTTTATGTTGCATCCATCACAAAGAAGGGTGGAAAGATGTGGTTTCAAGAGGGCATTTGACCCATGAATGGATTTGTCATATGATAACCTAAAGAGGCGACATCCAGTCTACCATACATCACTCACTTAATTTTGCATATAATTTATATATTGTATCTATTTTTAACTCTAAACCTCAAATTCTTCTAACTCTAATCCCCAAATAATGTCCATGATCTTTATATCGTAGGCCCCATGCCGTTTGGCATTCATTAATTGAATCTCATCTACATCAAGCGGTATTTATATATATGTGGCAATTAAGTTATGTTAGGAGATGAAGTCAATATCCAATTCTTCAATATTCTTCCTATAGTGTTCATGACTAGTCCCATGGGAAAAAAAATTGAGGGTGGAGCCCCCGAGGTGAAAATTCCTAGAGTCTTATAGTATGTCTTGGTTCCTTATGGAACCCTCATATGTATTGTATAAAATGGAAGTGACCCCTGGTATTATAACACAAAGAGAAGAAAGCATTGGAATTTTTTTGCCAAGTAATAATGAAAGATAAAATATTCCATTGTCTTGTGGTTTTACATGCGCATCACAGGGTTTCCATGCAAATCTTGTGTTCTATTGTTATTGTTGTTTGCTTATGTTTTTATATTTTTTCTAGCATTCGGTATCAAATCCTAAAAAAATCGTAGGCATAGGGTTTTCTGTGAGTGGGAGTTGCAACAATGACAGGAAGTTTAATCAAGTTCGAGATTGAGAAGTTTGATGGAAATAATTTCTCGCTATGGAAAATGAAGGTGGTGCATTTATTAGATCAGAATGACCAAGCTCTCTCCTTAAAAGGGGCAGCAAAAAAACTGATTGGCATGGTAGATGAGGAATGGATAAAGCTAGATAGGAAGTCAATTTCTACAATTCGTCTGTACTTAGTAAACTCTATCTTGTTCAATGTTGATGATGAAAAGACCATGAAATACCTTTGGCAGAAACTTGGGAAGTTGTATGAGACTAAATTGGAAACAAATAAGGTTTTCCTGAAGAAAAAAATATTTATCATTTGAGAATGAAGGAGGGTTCAACTGTGGAAAATCATTTGAATGAGATTAATATCCTAATAAAAAAACTACTCTTGGTTGGTGTAAAAGTGGGGGATGAGGACAAAGTGATCATTTTACTGTGTTTATCCCTGGATACCTAGGATCATATAATGGTGGCCATCATTGAATCATCATTAGGAACTCTAAAATTTGAGGATGTGATAGTTGCTTTGCTGGGAGAAGAGTCGAGGAAAAAATTCCTCTATGGATCCTTCTACTACTGAATCCATATTTGTGAGACGGTGATCTAGAAAAAAAGGGTCAACAAGGGATATAAAAATCCAAATCCAAGTCCAAAGGATACAAGATGAAAGGGAAGTGATGGAATTGTGGGAAACTAGGGAACTCAGGGAAGGATTGTTGGCATCTAAAGAAGGAAAAGAATGATGAAAATCTAGATCAACCATTAACTGTATTTGGTACAACAATTTTAGAAGAGATGACAACAAGTGTGGCTTTCTGTCTCAATAACAATATATATCTTTTGTAGGCTTGGATTTTGGACTTAAGTGCATCTTTCCAATTGTCTCCACATAGAGTCTGGTTTGTAAAATAACATCCCTATAGTGGTGGGATACTTTACTTGGGTGTTGATCATCCTTTAGAAATTGTGGGAAGAGAGGACATTAAGATCAAGTTGGACGATGGCAGGGAAACTGATTTGTGTGATATATGACATGTACCAAATATACAAAAGAATTTGCTCTCAATTAAGATGAAGGCAAGTTTGGGTATTCTACTACCTTTAGTAACAATCATTGCAAAACTACAAAAGGATCCCCGATGGTAGCAAAAGGAGAATCTTATGGGACCCTATATCGATTATGCAATGATATAGTGACACATCATATAACAGGAACACACTGAGGGAATGATATGAATGCAGTGATGCTATGGAATCGACGACTTGGACATATGAGTGAAAAAAGGTTTAAAAAATTTACATGACCGAGGTACGATTTTTGGGTTTAAGCCTTGTGATTTAGACTTGTGCAAGAATTGTATTTTTGGTAAACATAAGAGTTTGGTTAACTACAAGCTCTAGTAAAAGTTTTGATCTTTTTCAAGTTATTCATTCTGATATATTTGGACTAGTCACCACTCTGCGTGTAAATGGTGCTAGATATTTTCTGACTTTTTATAGATGATTATTCTAGAAGAGAGTGTGTGTATTTTTTTCAAAAAGAATTCGGAACCCTTTGAGAAATTTAAAGAGTTCAATAAAGAGTTCAAGGCATAAGTAGAGAAAAAAAATTCAAGTCTATTTTATGTCTCGGATTTGATAATGGAGGAGAATATTACTCCAAGGAATTTGATAAATTAGGTACACGAGAAGGAATTAAGCACCAAAATACTGTTTCATGTACTCCATGAAAAAATGGTGTGGTTATGGGGATGAATCGCACAATCATGGAACATGAAAGAAGCATGCTCAACACATCTAAGTTGTATAATGGATTATGGGTACAGGTTGTAAATACAATTGTGTATCTGATTAAGAAATCACCTGCAACTACATTGGATGGATAGATTCTGGAGGAGGTTTTATGTGCTAAGCAAGTTGATTATTCTTATTTGCTTATCTTTTGTTGTGATGCATTTGTCCATTTTTCTAAAGAGAAAAGGTCCAATCTTGACCCAAATTCAAGGAAATGCATTTTCACAGCTATGATAATACAATAAATGGGTTTAGGCTATGGGATCCTACTTACCACAAGGTAATTATTAGAGGGGATGTTATTTTTAATGAAAAATCCATGCAAAGGAAGGAGGTATAGGAGACCATTCAGATTGTACCAATTGAATTGGAAATGAGTGAAGATGAAAATGAAACGTTTGATGAACATAAATTCCAGCAAATTCCATAGCCACAACTCAAAAGATCTACATGTCCCAAGAGACGTACATAAAGTATTCCCCTGATTTCCAATCTTCTTTTGCTTTCTTAACTGATGATAGTGAACCTAGTTCATTTTAGGAAGCTAGATATTCTAAGAATCAGATAAATGGAGGAAAGCCACAGATCAAGAAATGAAAGCATTACACAAGAATGAAACATGGGAACTTGTGGATCTCCCACCAAGAAGAAAGGTCATTGGAAATACGTGGGTGTATAAAGTTAAGAAGAATAATTATGGGTTGTTGGAATGTTATAAAGCTTGCTTGGTGGAAAAGGGCTATGTGAAGAAGTCAGGTATAGATTTTAATGAAATCTTCTCTCCAATTGTGAAGCTTAATATTGTAAGGGTTTTGCTTGCACTTGTAGAAGCATTGGATATAGAGTTGGAGCAACTAGATTTAAAAACTACTTTCCTACATGTTGATCTTGAGGAAGAAATTTATATGGATTAACCTAAGGGATATAAAAAAGAGGAAAAGAGAATTTGGTTTAAGTACTCAATAAATCTATGTATGGATTGAAATAGGCACCAAGGATGTGGTAAAAAAGAAATTGACACCTTTGTGAACGACCAAGGTTTCAATAGAAGTGTAGCTAACCATTGTGCATATTATAAGAGTTTTTATGATTGAAGTTTTATTAGCTCACTATTGTATGTTGATGATATGTTGGTTCCAGGCCCGAACATGTAGAAAATCATTGATCTTAAGGCTTAGTTAGCTAGGACATTTGAAATGAAGGATTTAGGAATAGAAAATCAAATTCTAGGGATAAAGATACATAGGGACATAACACGTAGGAATCTCTAGTTAAGTCAAAAGTATAATATATAAAATATTATGTAGCGCTTCAATATACAACATGAAAAACCAATTAGCACCCCACTTCATGCACACTTCAAGTTTTCTTCTAAGCAATGTCCTGGCACAGAAGCAGAGAAGACAAGCATGTCTCATATATCGTATTCATCATCAATAGGAGCACCATACCATATATTGTTCAAGTAGTGGGATTTGTTAGTCAGTTCATGGTGAATATTGGTAAGGAGCATTAGAATGTTGTGAAGTGGATATTGAGATACTTAAGGGGCACTTTAGATGTTATTTTCTATAGATAAAAAAATATACAAATTAAAGGTTTTGCATATTCTGATTTTGGTAGAGATAGAGATGGATGAAATTCTACAATGACATACTTTCACTCTTGTTGGTAGAGTGTTGGCTTCCAACAACCCCCCGTGTTCTTATGCTACCTAAGTCAATAAAAATTATGAGAGGGATATATCATAAATTATGTGGTTTCCAAACATGAAATTCATGACCGGTTTATAAATCAAAAGTATTTATTTTAGGACTACCGTTAGAATCTTTCATTCTGAATTTACTCCCAATTGAGAAAGTCTCTTGAGGTAAGAGGTTTGACACGGGCTAAAACTGATGATCGTATGATGATTATTTTGTTGATCAAATTATTGCTCACCAAATTTGAATCTATGTTTGATCAGTCATTAAACAATATTGAAGTTTTGTAGCTGCTAAATTCTCATTTCACTTTTGGCCTAGGTTGAAGAATTGTTTTTTTTCAATTTCACACAAATAATCTCAAATCAATTTGTTGCCATAAAAGATCAATCCAATAATCACTTGTAAAATTTAGCAGTTCCAATTGTTTATCATAAAGTGTTGGGTTATTTTAGTTTAGAAGGGTATGCATGATGTTGGTAGTGTAATTGATTTATATTGGATCAAATTATTTAATATTACATTGCTTGGGTAATGATACAAACCTTTTATGCCTTAATTTTAACTCCAAACACACTTCATTTATAATGACCTTGTTTTGATTCTTCGATCAATCATGGAATTTCAATATAAATGTTGATATAATAAGCTTAGTCGTGTCACTTGAACTTTTGTAGGGTTTATTCAAATTTATGATGAGTTGTTTTTACAAACTTGATTCATTATCAAATCAATATGTGATTAACCCTATAACTTCTAAGTTAGACTTCCATCATAGTTAAATGTGTATTTGTTGGCCTTTTGAGAAATTTTTTGGTTTACTATTTGCTCTGGCCAAGGTACAAGTATACATCATCCTTTCAGCATCTTGTAATCATTACCCACTTTAATAAGGATTATCAATTAAGATTTTTGTGAAGGGCCTACTCGAAATTCTGTTTATTATATTTATAACATCGATCAAGGTCCTATCAAATTCTATAATTATATCATTTTCTAATGTTGATATGTCACCTAAATGATTTCAAGCCATGATAAGTGAATGGGTAATCTTTAAACGTTACATACGATCGACCCAATGGTTAGTTGCATGTGTCATATGAGAGGCATAATTATAAGGCTATCTTGCCAACTGGTGTGACGAGGACAAGCAAGTGTCATGTCAATTTCAAATACCTGGTGCTACACAATCAACTTAATTAATATGGTTCGTTATCTCAAATTTCGAAACCCTTAGTATGTAAACATTTGCCTCGATCATTCGGTTTGAAGGGGTTTATGTACTCTTCAATCATGGAGGGTGATGTTTCTTCTACGAACCCTCGGATACATTTGGGCGTGGTCAGGGTAAGAGAAAACGTATCATTCTGTTGTTTAACTCCCTTGATTTTCTATGCTTGGTATGAACCCTCGTTCACTGTTATGGCTCCTATCAACCCTTTTGAAGTGTTTAGTAACAAAATGCTTGAAGTAGATCTAGATTGTGCAAAGAAATTTGAAGAGATAGGTTGGGCATCGTTCTTTGTGAAGTCGTTCTTTGTGAAGTTTGATGGCATAATGTATAAGTTACTAAGCGCTTCGCATTATCTTTTGATGGTCAGAAGCCTTAGGTCAGGGATCTTGAACTTCACCTTTCTGAAGATATCGTGGCTCAAGCCATTGGTCTCCCACATAATGGGGAGAAATGGTTTAAAGGAAACCACTTAAAAGATCAGTCCTAGAAGCAATTATTTGTTAAAATTCCCTTAGATGTTGACATTAAATATGGAATCCCATACCATTTTCTAAAGAATCCATGGATCCCTCTTCTCAAACTTATCATCAAGTATGTGATTTGTGATGGCCTCTATTCCCTAATCCATTATTATCACTTGAGGTTCCTATTGGTGTTTAGAGGTTCTCCTATGAATTTTCCATTCTATCTATTCAATAGCTTAAAAAAAATGGTGTCTACGGTTCAGAAGACCACTAGTGATCTTGAAAGAAGCTTATTCCACCACGGGTTGATTAAAATTATAGTTCAATTTCGACTTAGTCAACTAGATAGAGTTTGGGATAAATTCCTGCTTTTTAATGGATTTGGCGCTACTCATTTTTGGCCCATGCCTTTACCAAAAATTAGACGCAAGTGTAGAGCCCATGCTATGGAGAACCTAAACCAAGTGTTAAAGGCCGATGGTCTTGAGGATGCCCCAATTAAATTTTTTGTGAGAAGTGCCCTCGGGATAAAGAATCAGATGACCAATTAGAGAAGGAGAAATCCAAAACTCTTAATGGGGTTGCATTTTTTAGTTGAGGCTATCGAAGGGTCTGGTCATGACGATAGTCTGCGCTCTATATTTTCTGGTTCTGGAGCCTATTCCTCACCCTGCAAAAGGAAAGATAAAGCAATATTAGAGGATATTTTTCAAAATCCCAAAATTTTCTCAAAAAGATTCAAGGTTAAAACTAAGGTCCAAACTAGTAGCAGTTGTTTGATGTGGCAGCCTCGATTTTTCCGTTCCAAGTGTAACAATTGGTTTGAAGATGTTCGTAATTTCTAGATCATATCGAATGTCCCTGATTTGCATGATCAGTTGTGAAGACTCGGCATAGAAATTTAAACCACAGTCTTAACTAGAATCTTCGAGTAAGTCCCAGTATTATCTGTCCCACTGCCAATGACATGCAATTTCTTGACTTTGAGGATACATGGTTCAAGCTCATTTATTTTGATCATGATGAGTGATTACAACTGTTAAGTGTTGTCACTCTAAATGTAATGAGTTTTACGAGTCATAGGTATGTTTGTTAGAGGTCAAGGTTATATAAGTTGAGTATTTTTAGTTTGAAAGGGTTCAATTTCAATGTATGGAGGAAGCTTACGAGTAGCCAAGAATACAATTATTGTGAACAAGTTACTTCTTTTGGATATTCACAAGCAACTTCTTTGTGAAAAGTTTGGTACTGGTATCATTTGAATTTAGTTTCAAACATTAATACATATAAACTCATGTTGGTTTCTCTTACACCTATTTTCTTTGTGCATATATATTTACATGCTATGCGTGAATGAATCATTTTGAAGTTTGAGCACAAGTAATCCTTTTGAATTCTATTTAAATCTAATGATCCAAGTTATATCTTGAATCCAAGTTATATCTTGAGAATTTTTTTGTTAAGATATAATTTTGTCTTTGGACATTAATATTTTTCCACTTGAATGTATATTTGGGATACCCATTATCTAGGGGAATATTTATTTTAAATTCAGATTTTAAAAATTACTAAAATTTAATCTATGTTATTTCTTTGTTATCGAATTGTTGATTACATATTTCAACTTTTCATAATTTGAATTATTAGTTATGAAATGTGTAACTACAATTTTATTTTATTGGTTATGTCCTAATCTTGGTGATTTTTCCTAGATTATATTGACTCAAAATAGCATCATAATCATCACTCTGCTCCTGACCAGGATAGGGGTTGCATGTGTTAGGTTAATAGAGTTAGGATATTAAGGTTAGATTAAATTTAGCAGTTACTAAATTTTAAGATTAGTTTAGTAGTTAGTAGTTTTAGTTACATTAATCTCTAGTATTTAGTTGTAGCTTTAGAAAATTATCTCATAAAAAGCCAAAACAAAACTCAACTGAGACTCTCTTTTCGAGTGCAAAACTTCAAAGGAAACGGGGCCTTAATCCTATGAGAAACGACTATTCCAAAAACACAAAAGGAGTTGATAAGATTTTGGTGTGGGTTGTTTTTCCGTAGTTGGCCACCTGACAGAAAATCAGGTCAACATAGAGTTGTAAGCTAGACATCTAAGTTGTAGCTAGTGGTGGCTTTATCAACCACTAAAGAAAAATATGTGGCAGCAACTAAGGCTAGCAAAGAGGCAATATGGCTGAAGTCACTTATGGATGGCTTCAAGATAAAACAGGGAAGATCACTTTGCATTGTGATAATCAAATTGATATTGATGATATAATGAAGAATCCTTCATTTTTTAATCTCATGAAGCATATCGATATTAATTACCATTTCATAAGAAAAATTGTGGGAGAAGGTAGGATCTTGTTCGAAAAAATTGATACTGATGAGAATACTACAAATATGGTTTCAAATCCGGTGAAAACGGAGAAGTTTGAATGGTGCAAAACTTCTTTGGGCTTGTTGAAATTGTGATGAAGGAAGCATTGGGAAATGGTATGCGAGTGGAAAACATTGGCAAGGAAATTCCTATATGTTGAATTCATGTTGAAGAATGTTAGGATATGAAGTCAATATCCATATCTCCAATATTCTTCCTATAGAGTTCATGACTAGGCCCACACGCAAAAATTTCAGGGGTAAAGCCCCCAAGGCGAATTTTTTAAACCTTTCTAGTATATTTGGATTCCCTCTAAAACTCTCATATTTATTGTATAAAAGGAAAGTGACCCCTGGTATTGTAACCCAAAGAGAATAAAGCATTGTAATTTTTTTGTTGAGTAATAATAAAATATCGAAGCTACCATTGCCCCATGGTTTTACCTATCCATAATAGGGTTTCCACCTAAATCTCATGTTATATTGTTATTTTTTTTTTTTTTTTTTTTTTTTTTTTTAACAAGTGAAAGTACAGTAATGCTTGTACATTTGGTGGATCTTATTTTGGAATTTATGTGCAAAAAAAAATTAGACATCAAAAGTTGTTCTATATAATTCATTAAAGGACGAGGTTGATCTGACACCAATTGATCAATATCAAAGCAACAAACAAGATTCCATATCAAAATTTTGAGGAGATTTCAATAAGAACTCATCCCAAATTCTAGTGCAACAAGGGTCCTAGAATAATAGCCATGTAAATGTTAGAAAATGTGATCCTAAAGTTCAACTCAGAAAGTTAGTTTAGAGAATAAACTAGATTTTTAAATGGTCACTTATCACTTCACGTGAATATGTGAGTAGTTGTCCATGTTAGTTATTTGGAACCACTTTTTTCAGTTATGGGAGATGAACTATTTATGTTCACTTCCATTTGATGTGAGGTGGATTTTCGCCCTTACTCCTCACATTGTCTCTGAGGTAAATTTCATTTTTCTCATTAATAAAGGTTGTGTGTCTAAGGACACTTCCGTATTTTTGTGTTAAAGTGGTATCAAAGTGCCATTGTTTGAAAGGTGTTGATTATTTTCACTCATCATCTATGCATTGAAAGAGTTGAAGGAGGAATGAAGGATGCAGGATTTGGAATAGCAAAATTTGATAGTGAGTTATTATTTACTATTCTAGTTTTTATGTTATTTGGGCAAAATCAAGAAAGTGTGGAAATTAATTTTGCCATTATTTTTTATTTCATCTTGGGAAGAAATTCTTGAAGTTATTTTAGTTCAAAGAAACAAGAATTTATGAAGTTTGGAATTTTACTGTGTGGTTGAAAATTTATGAATTTGTGGGTTAATATCATTGACTTCAAATGCATCATACTTTCAATCTTAGTGTGTATTCGTATGGTTGGATAACTTCATTCGAGGCTTGATAATGATCTACACAATGTTTTCCATTCAAAACATAACCGACTTTTGAGTTTCTATTGATTTCTTTAGAAGTTTCAGGATATCTTCCAATTTTGTAAGAGTCTACTTTGAGAATTCGATTAACCTCTTCATATGTTTAGAGGAGGTTGAAGAACTTCTTACAGGATGAGTTTGAATTGAGGATATTTGACATGCCATCTCAATCAATCATCTTGGTGGCCTTCTCCACAAGCTTCTTCTCATTTCCGCTCATCTTTACCATGTGATCTGATCTTGCAGCCTACGTTTCTATTGTTCCTACCTATGATTGTTGTAACACCCTCGGTTTAACCATTGTAATGTATTCAATTAGATTATGAAAAGGATGTAAATATGTGTAATACCCTAGTTGTTAAACCCTGGACATATGTTATTATTTGTTTATTATTGGTAACTACGTACTGGGACTATGGACTTTATTATTATTATTATTTAATTATATAACTAGCTTCAACATGGACAACTAACGAGAATAGGGAGCCATGGATTCCACATGTGAGGGGGATGGAGACTAGAAGTTGTTGCTCTCCCTAACATCACTCTTTGGACACTATTTATTATTATTTTGGTTTATGGAGGTAATATTGCTCCCTCGTTGATGTTTAGTGTGGCCAACTTGGCTAGTGTGCCCTCCTTGGCTATTCCAAGCCTCCTCTGATGCTCCTCATGTGTTAGTGTTCCCTCACTGGCTATTTTAAGCCTAGACTCCTTGAAAAAAAGTGTAACTCCCCTCGTGTTTCATTTTTTTCTATTCTGGGAAAGGTAATCTTTGATTGTAACCTCTCTCTCATGAATTGAGTAACTCCTAGTGAATTTGAGTTACCTCTCTTGGAATCTTGGTCTTGATGGGAGCCATAAATCCATCAAAGGACCATGCTTTGGTTGTTGTAGATTCAAAGAATTCAAAAAGAAAGAAGAAGGCTAATCCCCAAAAGCCACCAGATCAGAAGAAAGAGAAGCAAAAAGCACATGAAGAGGGTTCCTCAAGCTCCAAGAAGAATCCACAGAAGAAGAAAGAGAAGAGAAAGTGCACATACTACAATATGGGATTTCATCCTGAGAGTTCCTACATAAATAATAACATTGACATGATGGCTCAACTTCTTGAAAATAACAACATCCCTCTTCCAGATGGCACAAAGAAGAAGGAAGGAGGTTCAAATTCTGAAGACAAGGAGAAATTTCATGCTTTTATAGCCAACACATCAAAATATTCCTCTTTCATCATTGATTAAGGAGCTTCCAGGCATATGGTATCCACAAGAGAGTCTTTTTCCTCTCTTGATTCTTCTGGCGGTCCGACAATTGTGTTGGGATATGACTCTAAAACTGCATCCAAAGGGAAGGGTAGAATAGATCTAGACCATGGTTCCTTCACTAATTTCTTGTTTGTCCTTGGTCTTGCTGCCAATCTCTTTTCAGTCTATCAGATGACTCATACTAGGTATCCTAAAAAGGTCATTTTCACCCCCAATGATGTGGAAATTTCTTAAATTTCTACAGGTAGAGTTGTTGCCATAGGTATTGCTGATCATGGCTCTAAAGTCTACAAGTTTTCTCACTTTGTGCCTTTCTCTCACCCTCTACTCTCCTCACTCATGCCAATGAAGCAAGAAAAATGTGGCATAATATATTTGGTCACCTTAATTACAAGTACCTTTATCAATTGCATGAGAAGAACATGGTCATAGGGCTGCCCAACATCAAAATTTCCAAAGGAATCTATCAAGGTTGCATCCTTGGAAAACACCCTGAGCATAAGTATGAGAGAGCTAGGTCTGATCGAACCTATGCACCCCGTGAGCTTATTCATAGTGATATATCAGTTCCATTCCCCAATTTGTATTTGAATAATGTGAAATATGTCCTTACCTTCATTGATGACTTTTCGAGATTTTGTTGGGTCTTCTTCCTTCAATTCAAGTCAAACATTTTTGGCTTTTTCAATATTTTTAAAGCCTCTGTAGATAACTTGTCTGGTACGAATATCAAATTCCTCAGAACTAATAATGGTGGGGAGTACATCAAATATAATTTTCAACAACTATGTGCTAATGTTGGCACCCAGATGTAGCATACAGTGCCATACACACCTCAACAGAATGGTGTTGCTGAGAGAAAGAATAGATCTCTCAAGGAGATGGCTACTTGCATGTTGGAGTCCAAGTCTTTGTCTCCAAGACTTTGGGATAAATCCATCAACTATGTAGCCTATATTCAAAATAGGGTGCCACATAAATCCTTGAAATGAATCACTCCTTTTGAATCTTGGAATGGGCACAAGCATGATGTGTCTCATTTTAGGATTTTTTGCTCAAAGGCTTGGGCTAGAATTCCACCTGAGAAGAGAAGGGATTTGCAGCCCCAAATCCAACCATGCATCTTTGTTGGCTATCCAGAAGAATACAAGGGTTACAATTTGTTGAATATGACCACTCAAAAATCTTTCATTGAAAGAAGTGTTCAATTCGAAGAAGAACCCTTGCGGGTAGTTGAATTGGAGAATCCTCTGAACCACCACCCGTTGAAATAAGTGAAGCTTCTCATGAAAGTTCTAATTCTGATATTTTTGATGATGAATACCATATGATTTCAGATCCAAGATCACCTACAAGGCCTAAGTGGGCTGCAAAAACAATTGAAGCAGCTGGAATACTTGCGGGTGATCCTCAAGATCATAGGAGGACTAGATCTTAGTTTGATAATGCTCTTTCTGTCAAAGATCCTTTCCTACCTGAGAAGTGTTTTTTGATGGTTTAATATGATCCTCATTCATATGAATAAGCCTCATAAGAACCAATATGGAAGGATTCCATCAATGAGGAGTTTCATTCTCTTCAAAAGAATGGAACTTGGAAGCTAGTCAAGCTTCCACCTGGTAAAAAATTGGTAAAGTGTAAGTGGATCTCCATAACAAAGTTTGTTGTTGATGGTGCAGCAGTTAAGTACAAACCAATGCTAGTGTCTAAGGGATTTTCCCTTGTTCAAGGCCTTGACTACAATGATACCTTTGCACCAGTTGCAAAGATGGATTCAATAAGACTAGTTCTGGCAATTTCTGCGTCCAAGCGTTGGGAAGTGCATCATATGGATGTAAAAAGTGATTTCTTCCATGGATACCTTGAGGAGGATATCTATATGCAATATCCAGAAGGTTATATTTATGATCATAATCTTGTGTGCAGGTTGAAGAAGTCACTATATGGGCTTAAGCAAGCTCCTAGAGCTTTGTATGTGTAACGTCCCCATCTTAACCCCATGGAATTAAAAATGTAAATGATGTAATATTGTTATAAAATCATGGTGAGGAGCTCAAGGCCAAGGCCCTACCATCAATTTATTGATGCATACGGTTTGCATGCTAGCCAGGCACATTGGAATTTCAGCATCATGTAATATGCATTATAATAAAAATACCCACAACTAGCTATGCAATGCAATAAGAGATGGGGTCATGATTTTTACAAGGAATTGGGAGGGAAATATTCAAACCCTTGGAGCCAATCAGGCCAAGCCAAGTGTCAATGAGAAAACACATCAAACCCTCAACTACCCATGTTGACTTTTGTACCCAATCATTGATTTCTCCCAAGAGTTGGTTGAGGTAGTTAATGCCTTGGGGAATGAGAGGTATGGCTGTCCAAATTCGGGTATGGGAAAGCCACCCTACATGGAAAATCGTGTTTTGCTTCTTGGGCAAGAAAAGAGCCATGAATTGCTCCCCAAGCCATTATCCATCAACCAATTTCTCTCCCTCACGAGTTGGGATCTACCTAGGCGTTTTCCATCCATGTTTTTGGGTGTTCTCCTTGATCCTCAGCTGTGATAAGGGCGTTTTTGTATTGTATACCAGTGGGGAAGATGGAAAATCGAATTGGGGTTCTATAGAGATCATTCTGGCTGTTAAATGCTGAGATGGTTGGGGAGAAATCGTTTTTCCTCCCTGTGAATGTTTTTCCTCATCCCACAATTCGTTTTGGATGGAAACGATTTGGGGAAAGCCCAAACCCATGGCCATCCTGTTGGTAAATCCATTGCTTTGGCTTGAGCTTGAGTGTAAGGCTCCAGGGTTCAAATGTAGCCTGATAAACCCAGCTGTGGACTGGCTTGGCTCAGATGAAATGATTAAGTGGCCGTGAATGAGTGAATGTCCCCTTTTCCTTGTAAGAATCATGCCCAGCTCGGGGGTGGCCTTCGGACGGAATGAGTATATGCCGTCGAAGAGCCTACGGTTGGGTGGAATGTTGCAGTGACATAGCTAGTTGTTTTGGGACAATTGCACAACGAAGATAAGTGTTTTCTGTCTATGTATCTACTTCTGCAACGCTTAAATTAATGACTGTTATTGATATGTTGAATGCATATGAAGAGTGTGTGGATGAATATGCTTTATTCCAATGTGTATGTTTAACTGATTTGCATCTACACACATTTAATTTATGGCTGTGAATCTAATGAATGGGCTGAGTTTTAGGAAAAGCCCCAGAGATTGCCATCATGTACCCTTCCTTGCCTTGGATAGATGGGTGGGTACGTTATAGTATGCCAATACAGATAGTTTTCTCCTGTCACAAAGATTCAATAGATTCAAATATCATCCAAATGTTTACATGAAGATAATAAATGGTTCTATTTTGATTAGTGTGTTATATGTTGATGACCTTTTGATCACAGGAAGCTCCATTTATGTGATTGCTTCATTGAAAATTGCTTTGCATCATGCTTTTTCCATGACTAACTTAGGAATACTTGGAAAACTCTTGCGAATTTAGATCTCTCAGTGCAACTTAGGAATTAAAGTATCTCAGTCAAAATATGCATTAGATCTGCTAAAGAAATTCAAAATGGAAGAATGCAACCCTACAAAGAATCCCTTCCTTTCAGAATTTAGACTTGAAGATGCAGAATCTACCCTTTTGGTGAACAACGCCTTGTATAGATAGCTAGTTGGTAGTTTGTTGTATCTTACTCACACTCGAACTGATATTGCATATGCAGTGAGTGTATCATCAAGGTACATGGAGTAGCCACATGAGCTTCATTGGAGGGTTTCCAAAAGGATCTTGCATTATGTGAAAGGCACCAAGTCTCATGGGATTCATTATGTTTTTGGTTCTTACGTGGATATTCATGGTTTTTCAAACTCTCATTGGGCCGGAGATAGCTCAGACCAGAAATCTGTAATGTCCCCAATTTGAAGTTTTTCCCAATTTAGTCAATTTTCGAAACTTGGACTAGTGAAGCCCCAAACTGTCCCAAATGATCCCAAATATTTTCGAATGATATATGGAGTGGATTGAGGTGTATTTGGACTCAATAAAGGATCTATTATAATTTGGGACACTTTCTAAATACTTCAACAACTTGCATTTACAATTAGAGAATGAAAGGAATAATTACTAGGAAAATCGATGTTGAAACCCCCAAGGGTAGATGGCTCCAAAAGACTCATAAGGATTTCGAATTGGGACTGAGAGTGTTTTAAAGGTATTGAGACATAAAAATTAATCTTATGAATGCTTGGAAACTCTCAAAACAAGTCTGCAACATTCATTTAAGTTAAGGAAAAATAGTGAAATTCACTAGGAAATTCGAGGTTCAAACCCCCAAGGGTAGGAGTCACAAATGGATTCCCAAATGTAGTATGAACCTCCCAAATTTCAGAAAAGAGACATGGATTAGTTAAAGGAATTCAATGGGAACCAAAATGCATCATTAATCAGTTCCTAAAGGCTTCTGCAACTCTTATAAATCAGAGGTTTGTAGACATGTCTTCAGATAAGGGGAAAAGCTAGGAAACACCACCACTTGTTATGAATTTCGAGATTTATGTTCCAAAGACTTATCCAATGTGTATGAAAATTATTCAGGACATTAATTTCTATCCATAAATCAACAAAATCAAATATATTGACTGATACAAATTGAAATAAAGCAACTTCAAGCTCTCACAACAAGATATAGGGAAAATGGCACCATTTATGCATTGTTTGGTATTTTTGCATAGTTTCACTTGGTATTTTGACATGAGGATCTTCTAAGCACCAAATATAGAGTAAATATATCATATTACAAATAAATTGTTTATCTTGGATTCTCACAAATAGATCATCATCTCACCATGTGCGCCCTTCCTCCAAGAGCCAAAATATGCAGAGAAAGGTGAGATAGAGATGTGAACAAGTTGAAGAAGAAAGAATCATGATTTGACCTGTATCTTCAACCTGCAACAAATAAATCCATTGTAGCTTCAAATGAAAGGTCTGAATTGTTGGAATATCCATCAATACTGAGAGGGGGGGGGGTGAATCAGTATTGCCTTCCTTTTCCTTTTATTAAAACAATTAGTACAATACACACAAATAATCAAACAAGTTAGGACACAAGATTCTATCGTGGAAACCTCAAAGAGAAAACCACAAACTCATACTCATTAATAAGATGAATTTTTACAAAATTGTTTATCTGCTACTACAGAAGGGATGCAAATACACCCCATATTTTTCCTATTGCTACAGACAAGGATGCTACTACACCCCATATCTTCTGCCTGTTGCTACAGACAAGGATGCAACGACACCCTAGAACTTATGCCTGTTGCTACGGACAAGGATACAACGACACCCTGTTTTTCAGCTTCTATTGGAAGGAGGCTATGACCCCCTGTAGGATTTCTGCCTGCCCAAGCACAACCCTACCCCCCTAATATGTTTCTGTCAATCTTTCAGATCTTCCTCTTTTGACTCTATCATACATTCTTCTTCATCTTGTTGATCTCTGTCTTCTTATGCTGCTGCTTGATCTGGACTACTGAGACACCGAAGACAAACTTCTCTTCTAATTTGAATATTCATTTAAATACCTTTTTCATGCCTCTTCAAATCATCACTCCCTTTTAGAATCGTATATACACTAGTACATATGGGCAGATTGTTCCATGCAATATTTCCACGTTTTCAACATTCGTGGATTAATGAAATGATTTTTTTTTTTTTTAATTTACATGGCGGAAAAACCGTGGCAATAGCGACGATGTTTAATTTACGACGAACTTTCATCCCTATAGCGACGAAATTTCTATGTTGCAATTTTCGTTGCAATAGAGATGAAAGTCGAGCTATATATACTACATACTCTAACCATTATTTACACATTTGCTATATTTGTGACACATTAAGCACGGATTTTGAACTTGCGAGGTGATTGTTTGAGCTTGGATATTCTACATAGCTCTGATTTTGAACTTGCAAGGTTGGTATTTTATATTTTTTTGTCTATATTTTTATAAGGGTTAGAATTTAATATTGATTAGTAAGGAGGCTTAGGTGTTAAATGATACATCTATTAGGGTTAGGCTAATTTTTTTTTTCCATTTATTAAATGTATCTATGAATGTATTTATAAAGTTTATAATAATTGTAGATAACTATGATATAATAGATCAGAATTAGGTCACCATATTACATATAACAAGATTATTCTATTGTTTTGAATTATAAGGTTATGGAAATACTTAACACAAGAAGATGGTACATTGGAAGTATATATTGTCATCATTACGATTTAAGAAAACACACAATGTCTATTAAGTAACCTCCAAGCGACAATTGGTTTAATTAATCTACACCAAAAAAAAATGTCTTTATTTCATGTATCTTAATACATGACAGCTGGGACATTGTGCAAGTTATTTTAGTGGCCTAACATCACTTTTTAAAACAAAAATGGATAAGACTTGTATAAAAAGGCTGGATTTAATCAGAGTCAATTGTTTTTACAACTTTCAGTTATGATTGTGATTGCCTTGTATTCTTCAACAATTGAACTGTGAGCTTCAACTGTGTCACATGGTTTTGTCGCCCTTCTTATTTGTTTTCTCTTGTATGTTTGTCCAATAATATAAACCATACAATCAGATACAAAGCACAAGTGTTTCTTAAATCCATTCTTTTTTCCAACCAATATGCTATCCAAAACTAGAGAGAGTCTTACTCAACAATCATCTGGTAAATTCATATATATAAGGTAAGCATGCATCAAGGACAACTTTCATTTGGAACATTAATTTGGGACACCTAGTACTATCCAATGACCAAACTATCAAGGTCTCCTTTTGAATAAATCAAAAGCCATTGCACAACACTTGTTGGCATCAATGAAAACTTTAGTCTGCATGTTTTTCTTTATAAATATAGAAATTGGTTTATAATATACTGTATTAAGAAATATACTTATAATATCTAATGTAATTGACAAGTTATTGTTTGGTATGGTGTAGGTAGGGCAATTACTTGTACCACTACAAGGATTTGTCACTATGAATGAAAAGGCAAGGAAACTTGCTCAATTTAGAGCTGCATTAGAGGCGAGAGGAGATGGAAAATGTTATTGTCCTTGCTCTGATAGCAGGGGCTTGCAAAAAAAAAGACTTTTAATAACAACAGTTGAAATACATTGTAGGGAGAAGGGGCACGCCGAAGGGGGTTATGAATATCGTCCCCTGGTAAGAGGTTGTTATTCAATTTTTAATATATTCACTGTAATCGTCATTGTAACATCCCCTCCTACCAAACCAGCATGATAGAGAGGACGTGATGCTAAAACCGGGCATCTAGCCCCATGAACTTTTAACCAAGCATTCACATAATTGAAAGAACATATGGAAATGTATAATATATGAAAAAAACAGCGGAAGTAGTATCAATTACACATTCATCATACATTCAAGATATTCACCAAATAATAATTGCAAAGTTAACACAAGAGAATACTTATCTTAACAAAGTAGTCCCAAGCAACTGGCTATGCAACTGCAACGTTCCACCCAACCATAGGCCAGTTGTGCTTATCAACCTCTTGATACAACTACCACCCCCGATCTGGGCATGATCTCTACAAGGAATCAGGGAACATCAGACTCACACATAGCCCAAAGATACACCAAATCAGCCAAGCCAAACTACAGTTGGGTTTATCAGGCTATTAGGAAATGGAAAGGAAGAATTGCTAAGCTAGCGAGCTCAACCACAGAGCTATGGATACCCCTCCCAGATCTATTCAGCTTGGCACTCACAATGCCTACACACCCAACACAAGGAAGTATCCTCTTCACTACCACACAGTCCCTCAAGCCATACCTTCCTTTCCAGTGTTCTCAGGGTGTGCATAGAAAAGTAGCCAAAGCCCTCTTGATCTTCTTGAGAGGTTCCTCCCTTCACTAGGTTTATCAAGCCAATTCTGTCCACTAACACTCCAAGTTTCTTGCTCACAGATTTAAATCAAACAGGGATGCAGATAATCAGCTAACTGCAATGGCTGGACAGGAGAAAAATGTTTGTACAGTGATCGGCATGAAAATGATTCCCTGAGCTTCAGAAAAACGTGGGAAGGCTAAAAATGAACAATGGAGGTTTGGGAAAACCCCAGGAAGCAGAAATCGTTTTTAGGAAAACGCCCATGGCAATTCTGGGACAAAACGACCTCCATACAGTCCCAAATCGCAGCCCCTTCTTCCCAATTACTGTCCAAAACCAAAAATGAGTTTTTGGGCAAGGAAAACCCTGCGTTTTTTATGAAAAACATGACTGTAACTTCCAGCAGTCTCCATCTACGTGAGAGAGGAAAAGCTCTATGTTCAGAATGGCTTTGGGCACCATTTCGTGGGTGTTTTCTTGCCCAAGAAGCAAAAAACACGAATTTTCAGGTTGATGGCTTTCCCATACACGAAATTGGCTGCCATACCTCCTTATTCCCAAGACATTAACTGCCTCAACCAATTTCTAGAAGAATTAAATGATTGGGTCCATAACCCAAAATGGGTAGTTGAGGGTTTATGGGTTTTCTCATTGACACATGGATTAACACTATTGGCTCAAGGGTTTGAATAATTTCCCTCCCTCTTCCTTGTAGAATCATGCCCCATCTCTTTGTTGCATTGCATAGCTAGTTGTGGGTATTTTTATTAAAATTCGTATTTACATGATGTCTCATTTACATTGTGCCTATCTAGCATAAGAACCATAAGCATCTATTTTTAATTTCCGATACATAAAACGCTAAATCAATGGTGGGGCCTTGGCCTTGAGCTCCTCACCATGATTAAATATCAATATTTACATCATTTACGATTTAATACAAAGAGGATCAAGATGGGGACATTACAGTCATCATGTCATGAATTTCAATAAAATGTCTTATTTTTTTACTATATGTTCTATACACACTAATTTTTATATGTTGTTTGTAAATTTATAGACAATGCCCCCAAAATGTCACCCTCAAGAGAGTTATTTTCCAAGTACTAGCAGAAATACTCATTTACAGCCTGAAGAACTTCTACATCGGAATATTGAAGATGATCAAGTTATTACTAATGATATGGATGTAGATAACATTAATGATACAAATCAGGAAGATGAGATACATAGATTGATCCAAGACACATGTGTTCCAATGGATGAGGACAATTAGGATGATAGTCATGATGTTGATCCTCTACTCGAGAAGTCACGTCAACCTCTTTATGAAGGTTCAAAAACAAATATTCTATCTGCTATATTGTTGTTAGTGAACTTGGGTTTTGAATGGTTTATCAAACACCTATCTGACACAGATACTAAGGTATGTAATTTGTTAATTATTTTTGTCTACATGTTCACATCTATAGAAAGGGTTGACTTTTTTCCTATATTATTGCTATTGTTATCTAATTTGTAAAGTTTGGATGCGATATTGATGATTAATATTGTTTACATTGACTTATTCTTTTGAATTTTGTAGATTATTAGGTGAATTTCTATTACCAACTTCAAATATTTTATCAGGGACATATCGAGAGATATATGTCATTATGAAAGAAGTTGGAATGGAGTATCAAGCTATTGATGCATGTCCTAATGATCATATCATATACTATGGACAATATGCATTAGAAAATGAATGCCCACAATGTCAAACAAGTAGGTATCGAACCGATAAAGTGACAAAAAAGGTGCCTCAAAAAGTTCTTCATTATATGCCGATAATTCCACATTTCCAGCAGTTGTTCAGGTGTCAAAGTATAGTACATTTTATGGATTTCCATGCAAAGAACAGAAGTCGCGGTGATGTTCTTCGAATGCCTGCAGATGGTTTTGCATTGAGGTACATCGATGAAAAGTGGCCAATTTTTAAAGAAGAACCTCGTAATGTTAAAATTTCATTGGTAGTTGATGGTGTCAATCGATTTGGAGAGCTTCATTCTACCTACTCAGTGTGGCCTATTTTTGTTATAAACAATAACCTTCCTCCTTGGATGTCGATCAAGAGAGAGCACACAATGTTGGCAATGATTGTTCTAGGTATTTAATTAATATGTAATTTTTTACTTGAAAGTCTGATCACTAAATATTTCATTGATTTGTTTCGTGCATGATAATTATGTATTTTATATATAACAACATATAGGTGCTAAATATAATTAATCATATATGTTGGACCAATTAGGCAAGTACCAAGTTAAAGATATGAACGTATATATTGAGCCTCTTATCGATGAGTTGTTGAAGTTATGGGCTGGCGTCACTATGTATGACATCTCTAGACCAATAGGGCAAAAACGATTTCAATTCCATGGAATACTTGCATGGACAATTCATGATGCTCCCAGGTTAACACATTTTTGTGGTATATTGTTACTTTATTTTGTTCCTCAATATTTTATATATTTGTTGAAAATATCATGCATTATTTTAAATGGTAATTCTAATTTGCTACACCAATTCATATATCTTGTAGGTCTTCAAACAAAGGGTAAATTTGCATGTCTAGTTTGCGGTCCCAGGATAAAATCTTGTCGTTCAAGGAGTTTAGCAAAGGAAGTGTTCGATGAGTATAGGAACTTTCTTCTTAAGAACCATAGTTATCGAACTACAGACAAAGAAAAAATTAATCGTAAAGAAGAGAATGGAAAAAAACCACGAAGAATGACACCTCACCTAGGGAAGTTGGAATATAATAGAAACCATCAAGGTATGACAATTTTTTTTTTTTTACTGAATTATGTTCAGTGCGATATGTTATACCTATATTGATTAATTAGTGTTAATTTGATTTTGTTGATGTTTCATGAATTCCATTAAGGCACTAATGGGCTTCTACGAGGAATGAAAATTTACTCGATTCAATTTAGTAGGTTGCCATACTATGAGCACCTCCAAATAGTTCATTTGTTTGATACAATGCATATCGGGAAGAACATAACAGAAATGTTATGGCGAATATTAGATGGAAGGACTGACAAAGAAAAAATTGGAAAGATTTGTAGTGACATCCAAGAAGCTAATCACGCATTGCAAAGTGTGATCGTTAATTCTAATGGCGATGGTAGTCAACAGAATATTAGGCTTCATTGGTGCTTGATGGAGCAACAGAGCAATATTGTAAAAGAGGTCATAAAAAAAATTAGGTTTCCGACAGGTTTTTCGTCAAACATAAAGAATATCTTGACGAAAAAAGGTGATTTTGTTGGGGTTAAAACACATGATTGGCATACATTCATTAAGGTAATTATGAGTCTATAATATATTTCATTATTGGTATGCACTATATTATTAATTGTATTCTCTTCTTTTGAAATAAATATTAATAATTATGTGTTTTTTGATACAGTATGTTCTACCTTTATCTCTCCTAGACGAATTTGACAACAACATAAAACATATTATTTATGTTCTTGGAAAATACATGAGGTAAGTAATGTTTTACATGGAAAATGTACTTGGTCTGTGATTTGTAGCGGAACTTATTGACATATTATGTTTTTCCCGCAAATATTATATATGCCTTGATAATATTTTATTGCATCATTTGTAGGTGGCTTTCATCAAAAGAAATCCATAAAGAAGATATAAGGCGTTGGAAGAGAGAAATTCCCCGACTAATGTGTGAAATGCAACAGTATCTACCTCCAACATTTTTCAATGCACAAGAACACTACTTCATACACCAAGTTGAGGAGATTGAATTATGTGGACCAGTACACACAAGGTAGATGTGGATGGTGGAGAAGCAGTTGAAGACATTGAAGGATTTTGTTTGACAAAGAGCACGTCTTGAGGGTTCTATGGTTGAAGGATATATGGTATATCAATGCATGGTGTATATTAGTGAATATCTACCTAAATTAGCAGAAAATATGAATGTGCCTCGCATTTGGCATCTCGGCTCCATCAACAAATTTGAAGGGGAGGTCCTATTGGGGAGAGGTACATTGAGGACTGTGAAATGTAATTATTATATGTTGATGAATTAATATATTACACATGTATTTTTTCCAATTTTATATTAGCATACTGTTTTTTAACTTTTTTGATTAATTATGCATTTTCAACTATATTAAACTATGTGCCTTTAATGATATCTAATTAATGATATTGAATTGTTATTTTTTCCTATAGTTGGTTGAGTGTGGGATGCTTTACATTTATACATTGCAAACAACCTTGATTGGATGGAGCATTGGATAGAATATTGTGAAGAATTCTTTGGTAGGTTATCATGGGAAGGGGTCAGTAACATGTTTAAAACAACTCATCGTATTCGACATCAATTTCCTAAACTTACGTTGCAAAAGGAAGTTGATTTAGCCTATGGTTTAAAAGATAAAAAGGAAAGTAAATTGTTTACCCACATTTTTCTAGTTACTTCAATCCATTTTTCCAATTACATTTCGTTTGTTTAAGTTTTCAATTATATTTACTAAGTCCTATATGACATTTATTAATTCACAATATATTTTTAACCTGTTGACAATGTTGCAGTTGAAACATCATAAGGCTATGTGGTGTAATGGTCGTAAATTGCATATCAAAAAGTTGGATGATAACATGAAAACCTTGGATTGTGGGATAACTGCAGTGTTTAAGGTCACCAATGTTTCCTCTAGAAGTGATAGACATCCAGAAGAAACTGAGAATAGGTACTATGGGCATTTGGAGGACATTATTGAGTGTGATTTTAATTCCTTTAAAATAGTTTTGTTTGAGGTGAAGTGGTACAGGCTACGAATGCATGAATGTAATCCTGAAAGAACTGTTATTGAGCATGCTAATGGATTTACCATGTTTAATACAAGGGCATTTGAACCGAGTACAGATCCCTATGTTCTTCCAAGTCAATGTGAGTAATTCTTTTACTCCGAGGTACCAGGTAAAGCAGGTTAGTCATACGTTGTTCGATACGATCCAAGAGGAAGACTAGTAAAGTATAATCATGTACTAGATGATGAAGATTATCATGAAGAAGAAGAATATGGTGATGATTCAGATCAGGCTGCATTCGATGTGTTAGATGAAGAATTTGAAGAGGTTGATCATGCAAATGTAGCAGATGATGACCTCATTGACGATATGGATGACTATATTAGCGAAGATGACTTTGATGATGATGACGATGTGAATGATCCTTTCATCAATATCTATTCAGAACTAGATCCTGATACAGATGTTGAGTTGGATGAAGAAGAAGATGAATGATATTTAATTGTTGAAAAGTAGAGGTACGTAATGTTTATAAGTTAAAGTAAATGCACTCACCATATGTTCATTTTGTTGATTAACTTGGTTATATTTGAAAATTAGTTTTCTAATCTTATGTTCTACATGTGCAGTAGCGTGGGTGTTCCTGGAGGTTGTAGTGGTAATGGTTTGAATCGAACATGTGTCGATTGAGCAAGATACAAAATTAATTTACCGAACAGGGCCAAATTAATGTATAGTGACAATTTGAAGAAGTTGTGAGGATGACCAAATTATCGATATTGCTCCGACATACATGACAAGGATGTTTGGCATTTAGGTTCTTGATGTGATTTTTACTAATATATTCATTGTTAATGACCCTCGGAGCCATCTTGGTTTGAGTTCAAGTGCAGTTTGTTTATATGCTATTATTTTAATATTTTTAAATTTAATCAATCAAGTCTTTATACACAAAGGCTATAACCACAACTCTTGAGAAATTGAAACTTTTCATTGGTTTATACATGGTTGCATTTGTTTGAATGTTTATATTTTCAATCTATGAGGTGGATTGGGTTTCTATCACATTTGGACATAGTAATCCTTGTGATGGATTCCAATCACCTTAGAATATAAGGTTTGGAAGGCCACCTTTAGGGATTTCATCACATGTGTTTGAAACTTTTATGTTTAAACTTTATGTGATGTCACCATTGATTGGACTAAGAGATCATAGGATATCACCCCTTTAAAACTTCAAACACTTATAATATAGTATTGTGACATGGCCACATTTATATAAAATGGTTTTAAACATTTTTCTTATGCCTTCTAGTCACTTCTTGTTGAGATTTATCCAAACCATGCCTTCAATTATTTCTTCTGATCTTTGTATTGATTTTATTAACACTAGATCTCTAGGGACTAAGATATAATACATATGTCTAACTAATATAGTTGAACTCCCAATCACCGTTAATTATTAGTTGAATCCCCAATCAATGTGAATTGTTATTTGAATCCACAATCACTATGAATTGTTTGATCCCTCCATTAAGTGGAAGCATTAATCATTAGAGGAGGGAAAACACCTTTGCCTCATTGTTTGTTGATTTGTCCAAAGCCCAAGATAATTTTAGTTCTTAATTTCCTTTGGGGTCTTAATTTATGCATTGATATAGAGAGGTGGCACTAGGCACACAATATGGAGAAACAATGAGTTAGGAAAAACATTTGGACCAAAGTACATAATGGTTATTAATAAAATTTAAAAAAAAATTAATATAAACAAATATAAGTATTAATATTAATATTACATTCTGGGTTGGCAGGTGCGGGAGAAGTTCTCTTCGACTCCGATGGAAAAAAAAGGAAGGAAATATTACGCTTGGGGAATAGGTAGCACAACAAATAATAACGTTGAGTGGCTTGCGCTCATAAAAGGCCTGGAGATTGCTAAGGGGGAAGGCATCAATGAACTCATTGTTTGTGGAGATTCCATGATGGTCATCAAAGATGCCTGGAACCTGAGTAAAAATAGAAAGAGTCCTGTTTCAAAACAACACAATCTTCTAAAGTGCTTGGCAAGAGAATTCACCAACATCAGATTTCTTCATATTCTGAGAAGCAACAATCAGGAGGCTGATGAAATGGCCAATACCGGCGTCAAGATAGATCGAGGAGTCTTGGTAAGCAACCAGGTTATGGAAAGCAATGTTTGGGTCCAGATTTGAATCTCATATTCATTTATTTCATGGAAAACCTCATTTCCTCATGGGGGGCTTGGAGAGTATTAATCCCTTGCAACTCCTGGACATTTTAACCAAAGTTGAAAACCCTCCATGGAACCTCTAATGGAGTGATGAACACACGAGACCTTCACATGGACCCCAGCTGGAGCGCATGCAAAACCTCTCCTCATCTGGCTAAGGGACTACCCAATTGTACAACGGGCATTGGAAAAATTTCCCTATTTATTTCTACACGTAGAGGAAGAAGGCACAACGTCTTTCTCACCCTAAGCATTTCTTAACAAGCTGTTTGGTATTTACAGTGACAGAGCAACATAGTGTTCATCTCGAGACATTAGATATGTCGGATGCTGGGTTTTCCTTTCGTGGTAAGCAGACAATACCTCGTCAGGGTAGTGAACCCTTGCCTGACTTTCGAAAGCGGCAACCATCTTGGCCTGGAGCATATGAATGTGTGGCCTGCGAGCAACACAGAACCAAGGTCCGTGTCCATGGTGGTATGGAAGAGCAGTTGGAGATAAAGTCTTCATTTATGGTGGTAGATGACCATTTGTCAATCCTGGACACACAGATTCTAGTCCTGAAGAATGAGAATTATGATATAAAGCAATTCCCGCAACAAATGAATTCAAGTGAGCAAATTGGACAACTGGAGATGCACAACCACATTAGCAGCCTTAACACAAAGGTAGACTCTCTCTCTGCTAAAATTGACGAAGGATGTACATGCCAGATACGGGCGGTTCGGGTCATAGCTCAGCGCATTGAGGAAAAAGTGGATAATCTGAGCCAGGAGCTGGTGGATTTGAAGAAAATTCTCTTGAACATGGAAGCCGAGCCTCTCACTAGTTGAACCCTGGTTTTCGTGCCTAGTTTGGAATTATGGAGTTAGAAAATCCCTACGTTTTGTCATTGTTAATTGTATTTTCTTGTATGGGCAGATACGTCTTTTTATTACTGTTAGATGTAATTTCCGAAGCCCACTCTTTTGGGCCACTGCAGTCTTTTTGAGTCTGTAATGAAGGGAACAAAGGTACTTTCATTTTGAGTTTGTAATGAAGGTAATGTAGGTAGTGACATGAAGTTTTGTAGAGTCTGTCGATCTCGAGCACTTTCAGGTCTCTTAAGTCCATACTGTCAATAGAACAGAGTTTAGTCTAAGATGATAATGAAGGTTTGTTGGCACTTCACTGGCGAGAAGCTGCAAGACCTTTCTCTTTGTAACTTGGCTCCAGCCGCCCCTTTTTATTAATACAAAATATCTCAACCATTTTCGTAAAAAAAAAAAATATTAATATTACATTAATAAATATTAATATTACATTATATATATATGTATATAAACATAAATATATATTATAATTTTTTAAACAATAAAAAAAACATAATTGAAAAACATACCTGTCGCATGAGCTTGGCCAAAACTCTCTGTTGCTCTGTTGGGTTCGATGGCACCTCCCTGCATGCAACTGGATCTTGGGCCGTGTCCTCCTTGACTGTGCATGTTCCACCGGGATTTTTGTGGCACCCCGGTCCGACCTTATCCTCATTGCACTCTGCTATGAGTTTGGACTGTGCATGTTCCACCTGGTTTTTGGTTGCACCCGCTCCGGCCGTGTCCTCATTTCGATTTTCTACGAGCGCTATTGAAGTAGGGTTTTTTGTGGCACCTACTTCGGCTGTGTCTGCATATCCCCGGAGACCCTCAATGGAAACCATAAGTTGAAACCCTCCTCTATTGAGTCGAATCTCTACATTTTTTAGTGCGAATTAGGTGGTTTTGATTTCATTTTCTGATTAGGTGGTTTTGATTTTATTTTGAATCTCTGGATATTCATTTTATTTTCTAAAATATTTGAGGCCGACTTGTCCAAGTCAAATTCATCATTTTAAATATTGTTTTATTTCCACAATATACGTTTGAATTTTATGTTTTGGCCTTCTTGTCCGCAATACCTCCCTTAAGCCATCAAGGATGCCTTCTTATGCCCACACTGTCCATTTTTCATATGCCCGCAATACCCCAGCTGGAGAAGCCCGCAGTTGGGGTTTTGGTGATGCCCGTGGCTGGCTTCAATGGTATGATCGTAGAGTCTTTCTCTCATGCCCGCGGGGGCCATTCTAACCCTCCAAAAGGTACCAGCAAGACCTCACAATGGTTCCCACAATGTGCCATAAGGGATGACCACAGGCATCTTCCTTAGTGGCATCAGCAAGTCCTTCCTCATGCCCGTAGCTCACACTAGGATGCCCGTAGGTGTTTTGTGGATGCCTGTAACTATCAATAACACCTTAAAGAGATGCCCGCATGACCTTCTTTTTATCCCCACACTCTTCATTTAAAATGTGCTTCAGGATGCCCGTAATGGAGTTTTTTCTCATGCCCGTAGATGTGTTAGGAGGGATGCCCGTAAGGGATTGCAAGATTTTTCATGTCCCGTTTCCCACAACAGCTTCATGAAGCATGCCCGCAAGCTCATGCTTGCTTGGCATGTCTTCTCCAATGTTATCATCATCCTTCAAGCCATGTATCATGTCCAGCCTTGTCTCCAATCCATCCATATCATTCTTACTAGTTTTGTCAAGACCTTTGTCTAGGGTATTAGGGCCATCTAGAATGTAATCTCGACCAAAGTACCACAATGGTTATTAATAAAATTTAAAAAATAATTTTTGGCTCAGGAATTGTCTTCAATTTGATGGTTGGCATGATCATGAATCATGTAATCTCCTTTTGTCCTTCCAAACATATGTGGTTTCTCACCATGTTTCTCTTCGATAGTTGCCACCAAATTACGTGTAAAAATAACATGTCTTTACATCCTCTTCCATTTAAATCCTCATCGCATAGTCATAAACAAGGATTATTATGCATGCACATCCTCACCTTATAATATCAATTGGGTCAAGGCGCAAAGAAAACCATAAGTTATCAAATGTGTCAAGATGCAAAGAGTAAGAGACAACTATAAGTAAGTCTTATATTAAATTTTCCATATAAGTCTTTAATTGACACTATCATCTGAGATTTCACAAGTTGGATTGTTGTGATCTTCTTATCACTCCTTACCAATGTGATTGTAAGGCTTCTTTGATGGTGAAGTCCATAATTTTAAGTCGTATTCCTCACGCTCATGCCTTTTGGTAAGACAATAAGGAGGGCAGTGGCCCGCATCAGCATGGAAAACAATTTCAACATAGAGGTAGATACATTAATTCTTTCATTAAATAACTTAAATTTCATGCCAATGACTATGAATTCACTGAATCGTGGATTGGTAAAAAACACATGAAATTTTAGAGCCTTGAGCTCTTAATTACTCGTGTATCTTGAATTTTTCACAAATCGAGCCATTAACAAACTTCTTTTGTTGTTCTGGTTCAATTTAAAAGTTAGATTGTCGAGACTCGAACATGCAGCGAATCGCAAGGTGACTCATGCTTGCTTGGCATGTCTTCTCCAATGTTGCCATCATCCTTCAAGCCATGTCATCATATCTAGCCTTGTCTCCAATCCATCCATGTCATTCTTGCTAGTTTTATCAAGACCTTTGTCTAGGGTATTAGGGCCATCTAGAATGTCTTTGTCCATTTACATCATCTTCAAATGACCACAGTATGGGTTATTTGACTCTTGGCTTAGTAGGGTTGCCAATGGCTCTAATTCCCATCAACTTGTTGTCATCCAATTTCCAAGTCATTGTGCCAATAAATGCTTTCTTAGTCACTTCTTTCCACTTGCCATGATCATTTTCATTAATGTTGTCATCAATGACAATCCTATTCATCATGAGACTATGAACATGGACTTCATTTCTTCTTTGTATGCATGGTGCTTTCGAATTTTCAAAATTGTCTTATTGCACATTTGATTTTCAGCTATCATTGTAGTCATGGTTTGGTTGTTTCCAACACTTATATCTCTTGTTGATTTCACTTAAGTTAAGGCTTAAATTGTCAAGGATTTTAACATTAGTGTTAAAGACAAAAAGGAAGATTTGCTGCTGATGGAGTTGTTCTAATGCATGATTTTCTATGGTTTTTTCTCTATATAGCACATCACCATGGTGGGATTGTTTATGATGGTATATTATTTATGTATAGTATTTAGACGATGTTCATTGTCTTCTTGTTTTGCATCATCATCTCTTATTTGAATGTTTGCATCAAGCACATGTGGTGTATAAGGGTTGTTTGAGGGTCTTACATAACATTCCCCGCACATTTGATTGCAACTAACACATTGCTCCTGAATGTTGTTATTTAATTATTTATCCTAATGGTGTCAAGGACCTCTATGATTTTGACTATCAGGTGCTGAGGTGGAATCTTTCGGTTGTTTGATTGCTTGGGAGACTAGAGTGCTCCCCTTATTTGGCATATTTTGTAGTTATTTGGAGGCATAGAAACCTTTTTAACAATCTATTAAAAAGTTCATTGATACCATTAGGATAAATAATTAAATAACAACATTCGGGAGCAAATCAGCCTTGGTACACTCACTCATGTCATGCACTCACTGCTTAGCTTTGCAAGGTGACGAGTGATGACTGATGACTACGAGGTACTAGCCACTGGGATTTGACTACAAATCCTGATTCACTTCGGGCTTAGATCTAAGGTGTTTTAATTTGTCAATGACTATGGCTGTGACAATAGAGAATTACTAAAGGCCCAAAACAAGGCCAACGTTGTGCCTACTACCTATGTGAACCTAGCTACTAATGTCCACTTGTTTTTCATTAAAATGAAATTCAAATTGCCACTTTGATGAGTCATCTTCTACAAGAATTCATTTATTGCATGAATGCCAGAGACTCATGACAATTCTAAACAACACTCAATGGCATGCAACTACAAATAATGGTATGCAACTAGAACCACAAACCAAGCAGATGTTGATTTATGCATTGACATAGAGAGGTGGCACTAGGCACACAATATGGAGAAACAATGAGTTAGGAAAAACATTTGGACCAAAGTACCACAATGGTTATTAATAAGAGAATCTTTGACACAGAAGTATGTTGTTAATTTTTAACAAGCGAGCTTGAAGCAAGTGATCCTGAAACAAGTGATCCCGGTGCAAGCGAGCCCGAGGCAAGCAAGCATAGAAGGTCAAAGCGAAATCCAATGGGCCCATAACCCACAAGTAAACATGGAAATCTCTACTTGGACCGAAGGAAAACATCAAATCTATACTATTGATGATAATATGAGTTGGTTGGATTATATGCAAGATTGGAAACCTAGGTGGGAATTGAGACATACTGAAGTATTAGATGCTAACTTACAAGGATCTGATGCTTTTATTAGACTAGTGCCATAACTTAGAAGAATGCCTATGGGATCCAGTATTGTACCAGAGATTATTTACAACAACTCCCTGAGAAAAGCAGCTGATGCAAGCAATTGGTTAACACACCTCTACCATGATCTTAACTTAATCTCGACAGAGGTCTCCACACATCACCCCGGGCTACTGTATTAACCGGATACATTCTTTGGGAGCATGGCCACATCAATATGCTAGTCTCATGTTTCCAAGTACTACACACACTTATGAAAAATATAAAAAATTATGGTGGAAATTCTTGAGAAAAGAAAATACAGATAGAACATATTATACCATGCTAAAGTTTGGACTTCAAATTACACATATCCATGAGGATCCTGCATTCTATGTCCCTGATTGGATGAGAGACTAGTGGCAGTCATTCAGCATCAACCTGACAGCATTAGAACCAGCTATTATTTATAATCTAAAACGGGAAGTTGGAGAATCTCTCGAACAGTTCAAAGATATTTTGCAGACAAAGATGACTGAGGATCAAATCCTTGGGTACTACATTAAATACAAAGAACAATGGCTTGTCAAAACCTGCATAGACGTCCACATGCATCAGAATAGACGTGTGGTTCGGAGGTCTATTTATTCAAAGGCATGGTGCACTGAATCCAACGTCTTTCAAGAAATATATGGTCCCCCATACTCTGATGATTTGTAAATATCTAAAAAGTATTTGGCTATGAGTGGGGCCTGTCCGTTCAGATTGTCATAAAGATTGAATGGAAAGTCTTTGCAACTATGTCATGATAATATAAAGAAAGCCCTACTTTTCTCTGTGTCAATATGATTGAAAATCTATGTTATGCAATAAATACCCTCAGTCAATATTACAAGTAATTGTCCAAAGGAAACATTAGTTGGGAGTAGGACTGAAAGCTACCATTTTTCAAAACAACTTACATGTTTATAGTTCCGTTGTTTGCTTTCTTGGGAGAGTAGAGTGCTCCCCTTATTTGGCATATTTTGTAGTTATTTGGAGGCATATAAACCTTTTTAACAGTCTATTAAAAAGGTCATTGATACCATTAGGATAAATAATTAAATAACAACATTCGGGAGCAACTCAGCCTTGGTACGTCACTCAATTCAAAGTCCTCAATAGGTGATGTTATCCAGTTCTATAGCAACAGTTCCAAAACCCCAAAGTCATCCCACTAGTCAGCTAGCAAGAGATGATACCCACGTAGCTGTACAGTACCACATGATCACATCATCCGTGTGAACCTTACCGTATACAATGATGATGAACTTTCAGTTAGTTAATGGAACATTTGTACATTTGAGAGAGATAACTGGTTGTACCTTTACCCCATCCTGGTTGATTTACTTTTGGTCCTTTTACCCTGTTGATTTTTGGTCTTATGGTACCTTGTATTTTGACTTGTGATTATTAGGGTCACTTACCCACCTTAATTTATTCTCTAACTTATTGCTTTGGTCTTTTGGGTACTTTGGTTGTGGTACACCCTTTGGTACAAAGGGAGTTCGGTCATAAAACCCATTATCATCTTTTTAACTTGTACCATTTTTTTTATTTTAGTCATGGTACCCTCACCCACGTTTGACTTGACATAGTTTTGTGATTATGTCTTAGTGGGATACATGATCAATGACCTCTGAAAAATGACCTATGATGATATGAACTTAACCTCATATGATGATACTCTTACCCGGGAAAATCTGAGGTTTTTACTTTGTGTCGAGTCTCACTTATATTGAGATCTATTATTTCTGACCTTTTGGGTGATTTTTCTTTAAGTTGAGTTCTGTAAAAGTTCAACTCTCCATTTCTGGTTGTCATTGACTTCTACCTCGACCCAGTTATCTCTCTCTCTGGTTTGTACTTACCCTTAATGGGGTTTTCTAGTTCCTAGAGCTTGACAAGCCTCTACGAGGCACAAACCCTTATTTGAAAGTAATAATTATGAGTTCAACACCGGAAGGGCTTCACACCAAGGTAAGTATCCTAAACCATGTTATTATGTGATTAATGTATTTATCTTACATTACATGTTACTGAAAATTGTATTAGCACAGTGACCTAACTGGTAGTGTTGAATTTTCTTCAACATAGTGACCGACTTGGGAGTGCTAAAGATGAAAAGTTGAAAAATATGAAAACTGTGTTTAATTTATGTCTTGCTATTTAATTTCAGTACTTGCTTATTAAATGAAATGTGGCATTAAAGTATATTGATGTGTACACCTATCCAATTGAATTATTGAGATATTGTGGAGGGTTAATAAATGTCAATCTCCCTTAACTGAGTCGTTGTTGTTAATTTCCCTTATTAATATAAATTCATTTCTAGTTTTTCACCATACTATTCTTAGGTTGCCATTTTTCTAGTTTGGTCCTCCTGTTTGGTTGATGGATATGCTCTTTCTTGATTGAAATTTATTATTTGTTTTTTTTTAAATCAATATAGTCGGAAAATCAATATACACGTAATGTCTGAAAATCTATCCTACAAGTTGCTTGCTAAAGCTTGATACAAAAAAGATCCTTGTAATATTGAAAGTCTTTGAAAATCAAATTTCTCATGGCCATTTGAGTGCCACTTTGCATGAATTTGAAATTTGCAACATGTCTAAGCTGACAAATGACATTGGGTGTTGTTAGTAGATGACTCCTCCTTCAGTTTGGCCTCCATCTATACAAATCTCTACCAATTAGCCTTTGCATTGCATTTCTACTACTAGGTCAAAATAAGGTGTAATATCTCACCTAAGTTAGCCGATGTATTTTGCATTCTCTGCTGTAGTATTTTACTGATTATTTTGTTCAGATGTATTGACAAATAGTTACAAACACTGCTGCAATGTACTCCTGAGTGGACCCTCTCACTATAGTTATGGTTTGTTGGGATGATATAGTCAATTAATGTTTCTTAGTTGAGTGATTTTTCCAAACAGTTCACTAACAAATAGTTTTCATATGCATTAGCGTAAAATACCAACATGTAAATTTTAAAAATGAAGGGTAGGCTGCCAATAATATGCCATTCAAAGAAAGAGGGTAGGCTTCCAATAATATACCCAGCAGTGTTAGAAGGACCAAAATTGGGTGATATACTAGTTAAATTCCTTAATTTGTTGTCCCCGGTGGTTTTGTTCTCCCCGCAAGAGAAAAACACCCCCAAATATGCAAACTCAGTCCACAAAAGAGCTCACAACCTACAATGATGAATGTGGTGTTGTATGAACAGCTTGTTATGGCACTGTAACTTGGTCTCTTCCTTCCACAAATCATCCTCCCAATACCAAACACTTCAGCTGAGATTTGTAACACTACATCCACTAGGGTTTGCATGTACCTCCTAAGCCTCATATTTGAGGGAAGTAAATGTGTTTAACTAAGAATCTTTGCATTTGTGGATGTGTACTTTCAAAGAAGAAAGAAAGCATCGTCTTGTCTATTCTTGTTTTATCGAGTGTAGGTACCACCAAATAGGTATCTGTCAGATCTATCTTCCTCAAATGATGATGAAGATATACTCAGAGAGGATGAAAGTGAGACAAGTTGTACTAGATCTACCAGTTTTATATCAACTAGATCTGAAAAGATAAGGAAAAGATTTCATAGACGCATGAAATATTTTATTGCCAACGGTAGGTCATGTAATTATGATGCTGAGAGCATAGGAGACATTGATTTTCCATTGAGGTATAAACATCTAGTGCAACGATGGCTACCTAATATGCTACCTCAAGTGGACACAGATTTCCTCATCATTGGGAGGATGTATCGCATCGCTCCTTCATCCTTACATGGATTGGCGCTATTTTCCATGGATGGAATAAAGGTAGGCTATGGCACTGTAACTGAATTGATGGAGTATGTAGGACCACTATACAGATACAATAACTGGTTGATATTGGTCCAATATACTCGAAGTATGCGGAGATATGGAGTTGTCGCGAATTATATTCAACTAGCATAAAACAATAAAAACAAAGGGGCAACTATGTATATTGATGGGAGACCAAAAGCGTCTGGAAACGTTGTTGGATTTATAAATAGTACACAACCAGTGACAAAAAATAAGCAACCAAATTGCAAATTTGAGGGACGTGAACAACATCGTATATTTGTATGTGCAATAAAAACAGTACTTCCAGGTGACGAGTTGTTGATCAATTACAACTTAAATCGAATAGATGTGGCTTCCGTGGTCTAGGGTAACCTTGGACCGTCAGAAACTATGCCTCATCAGTGAAATGCTAATTGTATTAACTAAACATGACTACAATAACTAAATGTTTTGTTTTTTCTGTTAACATTCGATTTCCACTGTTGAAATTCGCTTTTTTCATGCTTATTATGAAAATTTCCATGTGATTACATGGTGATTACACTACTATGAATATCTCATTTTTGTTTATGTTGCAACTATTGACTCAACGTTTTTTAAGGGTGGCAGCACGTGGGCTTCACTCAATAAACCGCTATCATAGCACGTTCGATCGTGGCATATGAAACAATACCCCTAATTTCACTAAATATTGGAAAATACCTTCCAAAATAGTTTTTTTTAACCCCCTCCCAATATGCCTTCCCAATTTTAAAAATCCCCTATTTTCACTGGATATTGTATGTATCAATTTTTTCATTAACATTTTTTATACCCCTTTATATTTCTACCTAGTATATTGATATGATACCCCTCTTATGACCCCACATGCATTTTGCAATGCACCTTGCTTCTTTCGATGTATATTGTGGATGCACATTACTTCACCCTCAATGCAAGTACTCGGCCACATATCATTATGATTTGCAACATCTAATGGTATAATGAAGAGATAGGAGATCACTTAATGTATGTCACTAGATCCAATGCACATAGTACAACATTTAGATTACATGTTACAGTTCCCCAATCACTGACTAAGCCTGTTGTGGGCTAGGTATCCAACCCCCCAGGGCATGTAACAAGCTCTAGGAGGCTAACTAAACCTCCCAAGGCCTGTAATAGGCACGAGTGGTTGGGTATTCAAGCCCCCGAGGCCTATCGAGGGCCTATAACAGGCCTTGAAGGCTTGGAGCTTCCCAAGGATATTGGTAACAACTGGCTGAGTGTTATTGGTGACAATGGGTTGTCAATGACCACTGTCTCTCGACTATGATCAACTGGAAACCCACTTCACCACAAACCCCCCTAGCCTCAAGCATGCCTGAAGACGCGATTTCCCTGCGTACTGGTAAGCCCGAGCCTTGCCTCAACCCGATTTCTCCTCCGACCGTGATCCCACCATCTCCATTTGGCAGATATTTGTTAGCCCGCCCATATAAAAAAGACCCCAAAGTATTTTTGTATTGTTACATTATATAAAAAAAACCTTTTGCCCCTTAATATATAAGCAATATAATTTTTAGGTTTTCATGAATATTTAATATAGCAATATGAATGAACGTGGTATTATATTTCCTTCTAGTGAAGCCCTCGTGGGTGGCAGCAGTGGAAATGCACATGCTGCTTCCATGGTCTAGGGTGACCGTGGAAGGTTAGAATCTATGCCTCGTTAGGTAAATGTTAAATATAGTAAATAAATATGACTACAATAACAATATGTTCCGATTTTCACTGTTAGCATTCACTTTTTCCGTGCTTATTGTTAATATTTCCATATGATAACATGCTTATTAAACTGTGGCAGGAGTCTGCTCATGGCCATGGAGCAGAACATGTATCTTCTACTTCTGAGGTAAAAATAAATATTAATGCAATATATCATGTTTGTTTATGTTACAATTATTTAGTATGAGGTAAACATTTATTTATTGACTTATTGTGTCAGGGTGGCGCCATTGGAAAGGCACTTGCTGATTCCATGGTCGAGGGTGACCGTGGAAGGTCACACTCTGTGGCCCTTCAGGTAAGTGTTAAGTATAATAACTAAATGTTTCAATTTAGTATGCTAACATTCAATGTCCACTATTGACATTCACATTTTTTTGAGCTTATGATGGATTATTGGTTCATTTATCGTGTCAGGGTGAGGATCGTGGAAAGGCACCTGCTACTTCCACAGTGTCGGTTGATTGTGGACACTCACCGGCCATAAAACCGCATCAGGTAGTTGTTAGTGCATAATAGTAACTTAATTTTCATTACAATATCAATATTTGAATGATGTCAAAATTATATTGCTTAATTTTATTATTTGATGAATTTAGTCACGTGCACTCGATCTGGGTGATGAGGGGTTTGAGGAAGACATTTTCTATTCCACTAACCCAATGCAAACTTTAAGAATAGCCCTGAAAAAGGAAAACATAGAAATGCTTGCCTTGGCTTGCAAAAGGCCCTTGACACAGGAGAACAGGGCAAGGATTCAAGAGCTGCAAGATCAAATACAATCTTATGGGTTAAGTGGCATCTTCACAAATTTTTTTAAGCTATGACATGATTTCATATCTGATATTATGTTTTTTTATTTTTCCAAGTGATCTGATAAAGTAAAGTTTATTGTTTATAGGATTTTTTAAAACTCATGACTAGAGAACCTGCCAAGACAGGTATAGGTAGTAGTGATGGTCCAATGCAGCAAAAAAGAAGCAATGTACCAATGAGGCCTTTTGGCACTCCTGCAGTTGGCCTTGAATCCATTGATGATTACACTGATGAGACGGAGCATGATGCCATGCCGGAGCATGACGAGATGGAGCCTAGGACTCCACATGACTCTGGAGATGAACATACTGTAGACGACCAGGAAACTTTTCCTGGAGCAGCACGTGTTAAAAGCATCAGATCACTAGATCTCACCTTTCTGGTGGATGACTCTTGTGTTCCTATCAAGATTCAGTAGATTGCAGGTATTTATTAATTAATTTATTGATTTTAATCATGAAATTGAAATAGAAATATGCTGAAATTATTATAAATTAATGGATTACATGTTTTTGTAGGAAAGAATGTTTTCTACAGGCATTTGAATGACAAAGCATTGGAGCTATTTGGCCCCACCATTCGCACACGGTGGAATATCCAAGATAGCAATAAGAGAGATGAATTGATAGACCACATGGTAAACTTGTTCGGCAATACTTTCAACAGGAAAGTGGTTGCAAAGTTAGCCGGGGAGAATTTGAAATATACCAGGGCCCACTATAGGGAAATATTGCAAGATGACCTCAAGCATGAGCGCCCTCCCATGGTTCTGGAGAAACAGTGGAAGGCAATCATAGAGGATGCAAAGGAGAACTTGCTAAAAAGACAAGGAAAACAACCACTGCCTGCTAAAGCAAGGTACAACATATATCATATTTTTACTGAAATAAGCTCAAATATTTTTTTCTTTTTTCTTGTGAGTAAGATTTCTAATATCTAAGGTTTTTCAAACTTTTCATATATAGGCTACCTGACACCTCCAATGAAACCAAGGCTAGAATGGAAAAGCACGGGCAACATAGACTGGGCTAGGGTGGGTATAGAAAACTAAGAGCAAGAATCGTAAGTATTAAATGATTAATTGTTGGGAATATTTATTTAACAGTATCAAACAAATATCTGATTTTAATACTGGAAATTTTAAAATGTGTTATCATTCATTGCAGGGAAATACGTTCCAAGCTCCTGCCACCAAGGAAGACCTAAAGCTTGGTTTCAAGTTTGGTTTTAAAAGTGTGGTTAAATATCAGAGAAGCTTGGCGCAGACTCTAATCTCCCCAATGATGCAAATGCAGGTATATCACCAATTGTAGTATACTATTAAAGTCTATTCAGTTCTGATTATATCGCCCATAACTAAAAATTTATGTTTTTTTTAAGCAACAATGCAACCGCAACAATGAATCTAGCGGTACTCAGCAAGTACTAGTTGATGTTGGGGTGCACATGTCCCATGATAGTGTGGAGCATAGTGTCCATTCTGGTATGTATGCTTTGGAAATAGAAATATCTACTATGATTAGATATATATATTTCCTGACATATACTTATAAATTTTCTTCTTTCAATGGAAGACCATGTAGCTCAAGAGCGTGAACTGCACAAGGAAGAAACTAGACCTCCAATTAACACCCTAGCCATCACAACTACACAGACAGGTAAAGAGAAATATTGTAATTTTAATCAAAATAATGAAATATTTATTTCAATAATATTTCAACATATATATATGCTCATTTTCATTGTTGCAGTTCACACCCCTTCAGAACTTCATCCACGCCTTGCTCAGCGACTTACAAGAAGTATGATACATGAGGGCATGGAAACACAAACAAGAATAGGAGATATCGCAGTAAATACTGCGCCAAATGATGATTGTGATACCCTACTCGCAAGTTTTTACAATGCAAAAAAACAAAAATCAAAGAAAAAGTAGATGCAACATAAATTCATGACTTGTTTTTTGATGTATATCGATGTTGTTAGTATGAAACATGGGTTCTCTTAATATTAGCTATTAGTAACATAATCGGGTTCTTAAAATATAATCATTTTTCCCATTTATATGAAAGGTAACATAGTTAACTTTTATTTGGTATAGTTACGAGGTACTTATCTTTTATGTGATGCTCTTAGGAATTTTCCCATTTATATCTTTTATTTTCTTAGAATTTGAATTTTAAATTTAAATGTCATCACAAGTCATTGTATGCTTGTTTATAATTATTTTGTATTTTAATATTCAATTTTTTTGTTTTCTCACACATCATCACTCCTGTATGTGCTGCATGTAGATATATTAGTCCGAAACATTGATTCTCTTTATATTAGATATATTAGATATGCTCATCATTACTTCGATCATCATCACTCTTTATAAATTGATTACTGCCCATTACATCTCGAGGACCAACTTCAGCACAGGGACCACAAAGGAGTGTTGAAGTTGATAGAGATCAAATTTATGTTATAAAATCTTTTACTGTTGCTTTAGCACTAGTCAAAAATTTGGATGGTAATTGTGAGGAAATTTTGATTTTGTAGACCATATTCCTAAATTGAAAGGTAACACAGGTGGCTTTTATTCTCTATAGTACAAGGTACTTATCTGTTATGTGATGCTATCAGGATTGCATAGAGAAAAATGAGGGATATTTTTATTTGGCATCCCACCACCCTTCCTTATACTGCGATGATGAACTTTCAGGTTATATGGAACGTCTGTACATTTGAGAGAGATATGACTGGTTGTACCTTCCCCACCTTGATTGAGTTATGATTGGTCTTGTGGTACTTTCACTTGTGTTTAATGGGGTCATTTACCCTCCTTGAGTAACTTTTTTAAAACCACCTTGTTGAAGTTTTGGTCTTATAGAGTACTATGGTTGTTTGGCCACATTTGGATCATACCCTTGGTTCTAAGGGTCATGGGTGCGATAAGCCCACAACACCGTTGGAACTCTCAAATCCCAGTCGTCGCGGTTTGCATTGCAAACCTTTGTCAATGCGTGCTCCAATACCTTATTGAATGCCTCTACTGTCCCATTCTCCTATGGGTGATAGGGTGTACTCTTTTTGTGCTGAATCTGCAATTCCTCCGTCAATGCGTTGATGGTGCGGTTGAGAAAATGGCTGCCTTGATCACTCAGCAAAATCTTAGGGAAGCCAAACCAAGTGATAATGTGGTCAAACAAGAACCGAGCAGCTGTCATTGCGGAACAATCAACGATAGGGGCCGCCTCCTCCCATTGGGTCAAATACTCTGTCGCCGTGATAAGATACCGGGCACCTGTACGCTTCCCTGGTGGATTGATCGGCCCTACAAAATCCACATCCCATTTCTCAAACGGTTGTAATGTTAATTGAGGGAGTAGTGGCATCTCATCGTGTTTGGATGGTTTGCCAGTTTGTTGACAAACATCATAAGACCAGGTGTAGTCTGTCGCATCATTATGTAATTTGGGCCACCAAAGCCCTGCACACAACACCTTCTAGGCAGTCGCCCAACCGCCGTAATGTCCTCCTATGACTCCACCATGTGCCTCAACCAGTATCTGCACCTACTCATGCGACAAGACACATATGCGCAAAATCTCATTAGCACCCAACTTATACAACTCTCCCACGATCAGTTGAAAGTCTACAGCCTTGACGACTAATTACTTCTTCTGCAAAGTGTTAAAGTCATCCGGTACAGTGTCGGTCACCAAAAACAGAAGAATATCATCAAAGTAGTGATTGGCAGCGGTTACATGGAACAACTGGGCATCCGGAAACCCATCTTCGATATTAGTCGGCTCTTCCCTTGTGTCAATCCACGACAAATGGTCTGGTCCAACATTCAATCATCTCGGCTTCACAATGACTTCGAAATCGAACTCCTAAAACAAAAGTAGCCATCGGCAGATATTCGCCCCCAACACAGGATTATTGACCAAGTATTTTAATGCAGAATGATTAGTAAACATTTTAAAATGGACGGGATCAGTTCGGCCATCATACTTTCCAGTGTGATAAACCTCTGTATTGGCAAATTGAACCATCATCAACCTTCGACATTGTGACCAGTCTTTGATAAATTTCTTATGCGTCGCCCACCAACGTGCTTGAGCAGCCTTCAGTGCTTCCTCTAAGGCCAACAGTCGCTGTGGTTCTGGAACACGGTCTTCAAATTCTGCTACAAAAGTGTCTAATCCAGGCAACCCATCATAGATAGGCAATGTGATCGTTTCTGTCACAACCCGACATAAAGATTGCGTAACTAAACCGCACTTCCGGACTGAGACTTCATGCATGCGATTCTGCCAATGTTCCAATGCCTCATCGGAGTCGGAAGACGTAGAACTCTCACTGCGCCACTCCAACTCACCGTGAACAGTGGGATGAATGTAATATTCAGAAATATTAAATGCATGATCCCAGCCAAGGTGATCATCATCTTTGATAGGTTCAACATATCGGCATCCTTCAGCCGGATCCAACGGAGCGATAACTCGAAAATCACGGTTCTCGAAAGTCATCATTCACTTTTTAAAGTTAATTACAGCTCCACTATCATTAGCCCATCCTATCCCCAACAGCGCAACATAGGAGATTCCACCGTCAACTACCTCTATGACATCAAAGTCCGCATAAGTCTTCATTCCCTCAATATCGATTGTGAGCTGCAGAACTCGCCCAATAGGTGTTGTTCGAATATCCACATCATCTTTTTCAGGATCTTGCATGCAATTAGGGTTTGCATGCAAAATCTAGGGTTTGCATGCACCTGCATGCACTTGCATGCATCCCAGTCACCAGTTTGATGCCTCCAGCACCTTAGCCACCTCATTCTAGCACCCGGGAGCCACTTACTATAGAGTTTTAGCCCTCCTAGGCTGAAAGGCACCCACTTCTCACCTACTGCCAGAGAAGGGTGCACTTGTTCACCTACCACTGCAGTTCCACTTCAGTTACATTCAGTTAGATCCGATTCTCCCTGATTTGAGGCTAGTTTCACTCCCGACTGACTGTTTCACTTCCGTTGGACCTCCAGTTTGACTAGATGACTTTTTCTGACTTCAGTTAGTCTCCCATGCGCCCCCCACTGAGCCTCCTTCCCTTAATCAGTGCTACATACTTCAGTTACACATGACACACTCAGTTAGACTCAGATTGACACCTGGATGACTGGTTCTTGTGCATTGATGACCACCACCGATTGATGATGAGGACTCCTAGTTGGAGTCAAGCTACTCCATTCAGTGATTCGAATGGCCTACTTAGTCAATTCGAATTGCTCATTGACAGACATTGTATTCTATTATAATTCATTCACCCTTATTGGGATATTGAGCACTGCTGCATGTTTTGCACAGTTTTACACCATATTTTCTATATTCATCTGTTGTGATTGATTTACTTGTTCATTAGATCTGCTGTGACTAATTTTACATGGTATCAGAGCCATGACAGGGACAAGATTTCTTTTCTACAGGTGTTCTACATGAAGAGAGAGCAATCTTTGCTCACCAATATATTTCAGCAGCGGCATGCAAAATCTCATGTGCATTCGCCCATGTGCATGCAAGGCTGAAAACATAGTGTTTGTTTGTGTGTGATTTGCAGGTTTCTTACTTCCTCCATGTGCATTCGCTAATGCAAAGATGGAGACCTCTTCTTCACAAAATATTCTTACTCTATTCAACTATGATGAATGGAAACCAAAGATGATTGCATTCTTGAAGAGACAATGTCTTTTTGATATGTGCATTGGTAATACAAGAGTTTTTGATTCCGATGAAGAGGAGAATGATTGGCTCAATGATTGTGACAAAGATTTTGGAACAATGTGTCTTGCTATGTCTCCTTGTATGCACTACCTCAGTAATACTGCTGAAAATCCAAGTGATCTATGGGTCCAACTTGACAGAGAATTTGGAAAGCAGGAAGAAGAGGATCATGCTAGCCTTTTGGAGAACAAGCCCAATGAGATCTCCTTATGTGTTCTTTCCGATCATGTGTTGGCCTCAACAATTGTTCAAGATGAAGAAGAAACTGTAGATTCAACACTCATTCTCTCAAAGTCTTCTATTTCGAATTCTGAGCAAGATAAACAAGCTCATACTCTAGATTCCGAAGAGGTTCTTGAATCCTCTCTTTCACATGAGTTTGTCGGCATGCAGAATAATGATCTACTTGATGTTTTGGAGGTAAAATATGATCTTGGAGGTGAAGCATTCACCCTCCTTGATTGCATGCCTTCTATAAACTTATGTTCTATCATTTGCAAAGTTTCTCAGAGTTTTAATGAAGATGAAGAGCACTACCATTCGCTTGAGTTCAATTCTCATGCACTTTTTGCTGATTTTGGTTTTGATCTCACCCTTGTGGGTTCAAAGGAGATCTCAAGAAACCATTCATCTATTTTTGGAGCTAATTTAACTTCTATTGATAAGAAGTTCAAGTTTCAAGATCTATTTGATCCGATTGGAGCTATTCCTACCTCACTTGGTTCGAATCACAGGTTCCAGGATCATCCTCATATTTTCAGATTTGTTCTCACCTTTTTCGGTATAAAGAGCAAGTTCTTAAAGTCTCCACATTCGCTTGCATCCACTGATGGAGAATTCAAGCACATGTTTTTGGAGCATGATCCATTTACTCCCAAGAGTAAGATACCTCCAGACATATCTACTTGATTTTGGAGCAGTTAAATCTTTTGGTGTACTACAGTCTATTTTGAGGGGGGGTATTTTTCCCATGAGGTTTTCCCCATTTCCTCGGTTTATTGACTGTTATTAGTTTTTGGATTATTGTATTGGGGTGACCTTTGGTCTTAGTTACCAGGGCCCCACATTATTTTTTGCACATCATAGTCTAGCTTGAGGGGGGGTGTTCGGATATCCACATCATCTTTTTCAGAATCTTGCATGCAATTAGGGTTTGCATGCAAAATCTAGGGTTTGCATGCACCTGCATGCACTTGCATGCATCCCAGTCACCAGTTTGATGCCTCCAGCACCTTAGCCACCTCATTCTAGCACCCGGGAGCCACTTACTACAGAGTTTTAGCCCTCCTAGGCTGAAAGGCGCCCACTTCTCACCTACTGCCAGAGAAGGGCGCACTTGTTCACCTACCACTGCAGTTCCACTTCAGTTACATTCAGTTAGCTCCGATTCTCCCTGATTTGAGGCTAGTTTCACTCCCGACTGACTGTTTCACTTCCGTTGGACCTCCAGTTTGACTAGATGACTTGTTCTAACTTCAGTTAGTCTCCCATGTGCCCCCCACTGAGCCTCCTTCCCTTAATCAGTGCTACACACTTCAGTTACACATGACACACTCAGTTAGACTCAGATTGACACCTGGATGACTGGTTCTTGTGCATTGATGACCACCACCGATTGATGATGAGGACTCCTAGTTGGAGTCAAGCTACTCCATTCAGTGATTCGAATGGCCTACTCAGTCAATTCGAATTGCTCATTGACAGACATTGTATTCTATTATAATTCATTCACCCTTATTGGGATATTGAGCACTGCTGCATGTTTTGCACAGTTTTACACCATATTTTCTATATTCATCTGTTGTGATTGATTTACTTGTTCATTAGATCTGCTGTGACTAATTTTACAGGTGTGACCTTCACATGGTTGGCCAAACGGAGCTGTACATGGGTCCAGCTCAATGGGGGACTCCCCATTTTCTGCCATGCCTGCCTGGTTAAGATGTTAACATCCGAACCAATATCAAGAATCACATAATCAACATCATAATACCCAATCTGAATATTCATTCACATTTCCTTGCCAGTCTTCCTCTGTTGTAAGGAGTTTACTGCCGACTCCTACCGTCCTTTTGGAAGTCACTGCAGCCATCCCTCAATCTCAACCAGGGCAACCGGATCTCGTGCCAAGGACAGACAGCTTTCAAGGAACTTCTGCAGTATTCCTAGTGGTGGTTGATCAACGTCTGACGTAGCATCAAAGATAGGTGGCATATCACAAACAACAGCCTTACCACGATATTTCTCCAAAGTGAGATATGCCTCCATGAACGTTTCCCATTCCACATCAATATCGAAATTCACCATCTTTTGACCAGCCAAGTGAATGAGCGGTCGTGAACCATCTTCCCCAGTCGTTTTACCTCCACGAGTGACAACAGCCACCGAAGCATCTTGTGGTCGCGGTTCTGCAGAAAAGTCGCAATATTAGCACCCTGTGCCTGGTTCTGTTGCATATTTCCTGGTTGATTTACATTCAGGTTGGCGTTTGGCGATGGTCGCGGAGGCTAGTCCTGAACTGGTTGCTTCATCAGGTTCTGCACTGGTTGGTGTACTGGGTTCTATAGCTGCGGAGTGTTTCCAGCCTACCATCTGGAAATCAACTACGGACAATTCTCGACTGTATGATCATTACTAGAACAAAACATACACTGATTCTGTAGCAGTGGGCAATCACGCTAATAATGCCCCCATACCACACAGTGGAAACATTGAACAGTTCCTTGACCACCTCGGCCTCCTCCTCCACAACCAAGTCCGCCACCGCGTCCGCCCCTATAGCCTCCCTACTGCTAATACTGAGGTTGGTTAAACTGCTACTGCATGGTTGTTGACGGCATCCCTTGCCCTTGTGGTGCATACTGTGGTTGTTGCACATACTGAGGCTGCAGGGGGTTCACCGATGTATATTGTGGTACAAATTGTTGCGGTTGCTGCTGCTGCGGTACAAACTACATCTGTGCTTGAGGCATCGGCTGAGCTACCTGTGGCTGTAGCGGTGCAGTACGCTGATCATCTTTGACATAGAATGCATCACACATTCTCTCTTATAGCAACCCATATGCACGACAATCCTTGTCATCATGTCCTACCGACTTACAGAAGGTGCAATACAAATTCCGCAGAGTTGTGACCATTTTCTGCATATACAGGCAACTATCATGACTATGCCCAAACACCAAACAAACACAACACCATGACATGCTGCCACCATTCAACGGGTTTGTGCACCTGACACCAAATAATTATGGAAATCCGGACAACCATCTTTCGTATGCCCTTCTCTTCGGTAGCGCGTACACCATACTTCATCATGTGGTTCTTTGTTCTTCATTAAATCTTGCAACTGTATAGTCATATTAGCGAGTTGTGTCTATATCTGCGACATCTCCAACTGCATTGCGATCTCTAGAGCCTCACTAGGCGTCGAAATGTTTTGCTGCATCAGCGGCAACCGATTATGGGGTAGCAGTGCCGCAATGAACCATTCTTTGTGTTGGACAGCGCTCATGTCAAAACTAACCTTGGTCATTGGCGTTTTGAATCGCTGGTCAAAATCCCACACCGTCTCATTGGGATACTGCTTAATTTCCTTTAATTCAATAATATACTGGGCCTCTGACTTAGGTTGTCTAAATTCAGCAATCAGCCCATCCCGAATCTCATTCAATGACTTATCTGGAGTCCCAATAGGGACTAAGACAAATTTCATGAACCAATATAATGCACGACTTCGCAGCGTCGTGGCCAACTGTCCCTTCTTAACATTGTCATCAGTGATCTGTTTCACGGTCCAGACTGCTTCACACAAAAACCAATACTGCTCTGGATTATCTATCGCACTGCCATGGAACAACGATAGCTTAGCATCATCGCCCTCCATGTTGGGCATTCTTCCTCCTGTTGCTGCACTACTACTACCAATTAACTTTTTCGGCGTCGACGTACTCGGAGGTGTCAAAGTAGTTTTCCTTGCTGGTTGAGAGCTAGTGAACGGAGGTGTAGGCACGCTAGTGCTGGGGTTCGGTCCTGCCTCTATCCTGGGTGTAGTCTGGTTGTTCCTATCAGGACTGTGAGTTCGCTTCATCCCGTGTGGCCTTCCTTCACGGTCTTGCAGTCTGATCACAACAAGACCTTCTCCTATCCTCTATCTCTTTTCCTGTTGGAACCTTGCTCCTCCCCTCGTAAGGCCACTTTCTTCCTCAGCTTCGCTCACAGTCTTCTCATGGTCTACACCCATCTACCCCCTTACCATTTCATGCACTGTTACCCAACAGTCGCGGTACCCATGGCCTCTGCCCACCTGGCTGTCTACTGATCAAGGTGCATCTTTAATATACCTTTCTCGCAGATTAGCATCTTAATCGACAGTTGGAGCGTTAAAAGAAACCTTCCCCTCAGTCCGTCAAAGAAGTATCTTTCATCTTCACTATAGGATTTCTTCGTATCAACCGCAAATTCTGTAATGTATCCTTCCAAGATGCTATCAAGCCAAACCTCGACAGCCCGTAATGCCTTATTATTGACTTTCTGCAATTCCTGAATCAGTTCCAGGGTCCAGGTCGTCGGCTCACCACCCTGGAAGTTCCTCTTTTGAAAGGTCAGTTTTGACAACCATTCATACAAAATGACAGGGAATTCACAAAAAAACCATTCATGCGGACCGTCGTGAATATATCTTCCCACCCACTGATCTACCGTAAGTCGTGTGTTCTGACTTTCTTCTTCAGCGAACTCCTACAACCTCTGATTGAACCATTTTTCTATCTCCAGCTTCGTTGGGTGCCACAACATGGCCTCTTCCTACTCTGCACACGGTCCCGGCAACGGAACCACTTGTTGACCAAATCGCAACCTCACAGTCGACATGGGTCCACCGACTGTCGACCCATACCCCAGTCTTCCTGAGCACCGGTCCGGGCAAGGTTGAGCCCGCCCAGCAACACCCACAGAGCGGATGAGGTCTCACCCGAGGCGTCCAGGAAGAGCAGACGGAACCATGTTTCCACCGAGGAAGGAGGCAAGTTGTGGCACTATCGTACTAGCAGCAATTCCAAACATTCATCATGAAGTTCTAACATATCACAACATTTAACATTACCAGAAACAGAGATTGCATATTACTTTAATCGTAACATGTTCATGTGGATAGATAACATATTATCGCAGCATTCACATTATAGCAATAGAAAACAGATAACTGCATTAAGAATAAATAACATGAACAACCAGCAACATTACACATAGATTGCACCAAATCATCATCCTTATATTACTCGGCAAACCAAAAGCAGTACATAAACATCTGCATTATCTCTGTCAATCTCCGCATATATCACTTCTCTCCTCTCTCTTTTTCTTCCTCCACACCTTTCTAACACTTACAATTCTCATCTATTTATAGGCTTCCGCCAATTACAATACTTGTCCACTTACCTAACCGACACTATGGACACTCTACTAACTGACTTGGTCTAATCACCCAAAAACCCCCATACCGGTAGTACAATGACTCGATATTACAAAATATATGACCAAAAACCCGCCAACTGCGGTATACTTGACTCAATATTACAAAATATGTGGTCCAAGTGACCCAAAACTCGCCAAGTGCGGTATCCTTTGGCCCAAAATACTCCTTTCGTACCTTCATCCAACGTGTCGCGGCGTCAACAGTACCGCGACCTTTCCTCATCAAACCACCTGCCAACAAGAATTGTTATGCTACTGTACCTATCTTTCATCTATGTGCTTAATTGTTGTAGTATGTGGACTGTGTTAACCTATTTGAGGTCGGTACTTAACCTTTCCTCTCTCTCAAGGTACTTTCATGTTCCCTTTGTGGCTTTTCCCTTGAAAGGATAAGATCTGAACCAAAATGTTGTCTGAGTACAAGGAAGCCTAATCAATTTTTATTCGCTTTTTTCATTGCTTATTTATTGCTGCTGCATATGTTATAATTTGATTACTTCCCATTACATATAGAGGACCAACTTCAACACAGGGACCACAAAGGAGTGTTGAAGTTGATAGAGATCAAATTTATGTTATAAAATCTTTTACTATTGCTTTAGCACTAGTCAGAAATTTGGATAGTAATTGTGAGCAAATTTGCTTTTGTATACCATATTCCTAAATTGAAAGGTAACACAGGTGGCTTTTATTTTCTATAGTACAAGGTACTTATCTGTTATGTGATGCTATCAAGATTGCATAGAGAGAAATGAGGGATATTTCTATTTGGCATCCCACCACCCTTCCTTATACTGTGATGATGAACTTTCAGGTTATATGGAACGTCTGTACATTTGAGAGAGATATGATTGGTTGTACCTTCCCCACCTTGATTGAGTTATGATTGGTCTTGTGGTACCTTATCTTTCACTTGTGTTTAATGGGGTCATTTACCCTCCTTGAGTAACATTTTTAAAACCACCTTGTTGAATTTTTGGTCTTATAGAGTACTATGGTTGTTTGGCCACATTTGGAGCATACCCTTGATTCTAAGGGTCATGGTTCTTGTACTACCCACACCTATGTTTTGACCATTGTTTATATTTGTACCCACACTTCAGATCTGATTTTTGGTTTAATGTTGACGTGGAGATCTTCAACTATACCTCTCTTATTTTTATATGATCAATATGTTTATTTTATTACATGTTACTGATTGAGTTATTAAATACTTGTTGTACCTTCCCCACCTTGATTGAGTTATTATTGGACTTGTGGTACCTTGTCTTTGACTTGTGGTTAATGCGGTCATTTACCCTCCATTTTTTTTTATACCACCTTGTTGAATTTTTGGTCTTATAGAGTACTTGACTTTGATCACCTGTGATCAGTTGTGGTGTGATCACCTTGATGAGTGCAAAGGTTGAAAGAGATGAAAATTATGTTATAAAATGTTTTACTGTTGCTTTAGCACTATTCAAAAATAGTACCGTTTTATCATGTAGCTGGAGAATTGTTATGTTACTATACCTTTCTTTCATCTGTGTGCTTAATTGTTGTAGTATGTGGACTGTGTTAACCTGTTTGAGGTATGTAGTTAACGTTTCCTCTCTCTCAAGGTACTTTCATGTTCCCTTGGTGACTTGTCCCTTGAAAGGATAAGATCTGAACCAAAATGTTGTCTGAGCACAAGGAAGCCTAATCAATTTTTATTCGCTTTTTCATTGCTTATTTATTGTTGTGGCATATGTTATAATTTGATTACTGCCCATTACATCTCGAGGACCAACTTCAACACAGGGACCATAGAGGAGTGCTGAAGTTGATAGAGATCAAATTTATGTTATAAAATCTTGTATTGTTGCTTTAACACTAGTCAGAAATTTGGATGGTAATTGTGAGGAAATTTTGCTTTTGTAGACCATATTCCTAAATTGAAAGGTAAAACAGGTGGCTTTTATTTTCTATAGTACAAGGTACTTATCTATTATGTGATGCTATTAGGATTGCATAGAGAGAAATAAGGGATATTTTTATTTGGCATCCCACCACCCTTCCTTATACTGTGATGATGAACTTTCAGGTTATATGGAATGTCTATACATTTGAGAGAGATATGACTAGTTGCACCTTCCCCACCTTGATTGAGTTATGATTGGTCTTGTGGTACTTTATCTTTCACTTGTGTTTAATGGGGTCATTTACACTCCTTGAGTAATTTTTTTTAAACCACCTTGTTGAAGTTTTGGTCTTATAGAGTATTATAGTTGTTTGGCCACATTTGGAGCATACCCTTGGTTCTAAGGGTCATGGGTCTTGTACTACCCACACCTATGTTATGACCATTGTTTATATTTTCTTATTTTATGACCATTGTTTATATCTGTACCCACACTTCAGATCTGATTTTTGGTTTAATGTTGACGTGGAGATCTTCAACTATACCTCTCTTATTGTTATATGATTAATATGTTACCTGTTATTGATTGAGTTATTAAATACTTGTTGTACCTTCCCCACCTTGATTGAGTTATTATTGGACTTGTGGTACCTTGTCTTGACTTGTGGTTAATGCGGTCATTTACCCTCCATATTTTTTATACCACCTTGTTGAATTTTTGGTCTTATACAGTACTTGATGTTGATCACCTGTGATCAGTTGTGGTGTGCTGATAATCACTTCTCTTGTGTTGAGACTTTGTTGAAGTTTATAATTTTTGTGACTTTATTTATGTTGAGTTATGTACTGTGCTTGACTGTCATTGACCTAACCAACTCCAGTCATTTCTCTCTCTCTGGTTTGTACACACCCTCTTGTAAGGTCAGCTGGTTCCTAGAGTAGATTGGCCTCTCCGAGGCACAATCAGTCTTTTCTAAAAGTAACACTTCTGAGTATTTTTACAAGGGTTTCACACCCAGGTTGGCATCTTCAACTATATCTCTCTTTTTGTTATATGATCTATATGTTTATTTTATTACATGTTACTGAAGATTAGTTTATCGTTTTAGTTTGCTTTTTAGTGCAACTCATTATAATCTGTTGATATGGCAGTTATGAATATACCAAAGAGCCCGTGTTAAGAAACTTACAGGTAAAGGCAAAGTAAAGAGAGAAGAGAAACAAAGCAAATTGTTGCTCTTGTTAGTTCACCCTTAGATAAGTACAATGATGTTATGAATGTCCTAATTATGACAAATTAACCTTTAATAATGGAGCATCTTGACTATGCGACAAACACGGTGATGGAAGGTGTTATTATTCCAAATATCATGAAGAACACAAGAAAAGAAGAAAAGGAGCCAGTATTCAATGATTAGTACCTGCACATCATGTTTATCATACCAGGTTCCAAATCACGTATTTCGATACACTACATAGCAGCCCACTTAGAGCAAATATTTTATCATCAACCTTCATGATAAATAAGAGATTATCACTCCAACACTTCAAGTTTATGTTTTGTAAAAGATCAAGTTTAGGTATTTTTGGTCATTATTTCAACAACAACATCCAGTCTTCTTTGTTTTGGCTTGATGCTTTTTATTTTTAGTCTCAGTTCTCTCTTGTGACTATATTCATTAAATCCATCATGTATTATTTCATGGGTTCCAACTCCAAATTTCCATCAAGTTCAAATTCATGCAATAGTTGGACAGCTTTAGAAATTCCAGTAATTAAGTTTACTACCAAATTTCTTAGTTCTGGTAGTACATCAGTATTTTCATAAATCCAATTTACTACCGGAATTCCCAATTCCATTAGTTCACCAGTGTTGTTATCCATTCCAATTACTACCACAATTGCAGGTTTTACTACTAGGATTACAAACAAGTTGTTATTATTGGAGGTGTGGGTATCAACTACTAAAATTGTAAGAAGGCACTCTACTCCTGGAGAAATATTCCATGATATTTGGAGTTCTTGGTTACTAAAGTGTGTGAATTTTTTTATGGCCATAGTTTGTTCATGGGACACGATATGTTGATTTTTGTGCCATTAATCTCTAGAGAATATAGTGGAATACACAACACAATATTGCGTGGCAATAATAAAATTGATGGTTAAAGGTTGTGATAGCAGCATTGTGTTTGGCATGTTGTGTAGAGGGGTGATGTAGTTTGCTAGGTTGTATAGAATGAAGCATGTAGAGAGGTTGAACTACCCATATTCTTGAGTCATTTCATCATTGATTGCTACCATGTGTTGAAGATAAGCCATCATGTTATGTATTGAAGTTACAGTCTTGTAAAAGATCACGTAATATTATGAGTTACTGCTCACTATTGTTGTGAGCTACTTGTGCATTAAATTATCCATAACCTGTGAGAAGAAGAAAAGAGATCAACAATAATGGGATGCTTATTGGGAATTAACATGATATTGATCACTGTTGAACAACATTGAAATCTAAGGCTCTCCCTTACTGGTTTTTTTTTTTTAACACTTCCAGGTATCGTCGCTATATTGACGAACTTTCGTGGAGGCTATAGAAGATGTTTCCATGCAGATTGTAAACCTACCACGGAAGTTCATCGCAATAGAAACACACCTCTTCTAGCAGTTCCCACGCAGATGTTGAACCTTCCACGAAAGTTATAGAAGAGATTCGTGTCTATTGCGACACACGTTCGTGGAGCTATAGAAGATGTTTCCACGCAGATGCTATACCTGCCACGAACATTCGTTGCTATTGCAACGAACCTCTTATATAAGTTCATCGCTATAGAAACGAACTTTCGTGACAGGTTTAGCATCTGCGTGGAATCATATAGAAGGGGTTCGTTGATATAGCGACGAACGTTCATGGCAGGTATAGCGTCTGCATCAAAGGCTATAGAAGATTTGCATCGCTATAGAGACGACTGTTCGTGGCAGGTTTCAAATTTTGTAGATCTGAGAACTGTTGTATAGGTGACACGTGACCACTATGAAGCGTTGCTATTTCCACGACAGGGAATGTTCGTCTCTATATCCACAAAAAATTTTCCATGAAAAAATGAAACCCATATCGTCGCAACAGGGACAATAAATCATGGTAATTAGAAGGAAAAACCGTGGCAAATTTGACCATATGTACTAGTCGTACTTCTTCAAATATCTGATAGATTACTCTATAATTCTATTTATTACAATTTTAATTAATTAATTCATTCATTCATGGATCATCTCCAAGCCTGCGGGCTTCATCCCCTTCAAGACTGTGGGCTTGGCTTCTCTCTGGTTTGCGGGCATCACTTCCTTTTTAATTCAGGCATGATCTCCCTCTAATCCCCTGCGGGCATTACACAAGCCCTCGTGGGCATCTTCAAACCCCTGCGGGCATCTGGGCCTACGGGAATTCTCCTTTATCCCTTTACGAGCATCACATAGCCCCTGCGGGCATCCTCAAGACCCTGTGGGCTTACTTAAGCCCCTATGGCTTAACCTCTGCCCCTGCGGGCATCCTTAAGACCATGTGGGCTTAACCTTAGCTCCTGTGGGCATATTTAAGCCTTTGGAAGCTTTTAACCTTTAATCCCCTTTATAAGTAATCATGTTTTTCACTGTTATTGGGAGACCAATACCTCACACATGAGAGCACCAAATAGGATTTTGATTTCATGGCTGGATAGCTAGTTCACCAAGCAACAAGACCATGTCACCTTTAGATTTTATTGACACAACCAAAGCCTCTGGCAATCATTTCAAAATGGATTCTAAAACTCTTGTTTTTAACACTTAAACAAAATTGTTTTCAACATGTAAAAACATTTTTTCTTCTATTTTGGCAGATTGATTTCTTCCTCGTCAGAGGTCTTTTAAGAGAACTGAGACCATGGTCATGTGCACTAATCAGCAAGCTATAGTATGACATTTTCTTATTATTTTTCTCATCATCCTATGATGCACAGAGGGCATTTCCCTGAGGCCACTTAGGTAGTTTTTCCAGTACTGGAATAGTGCAAAACAGCTTGAAACCTTGTTTTGGCAGGCCTATAACTTTCTCCTCAGACACTTTTAAGACAAACTGAAACCATGGTTGGATAGAAAAAACACCAACCTAAAAGATTCCCATATGGTGTGGGCATTTTATTCAACTCACAATTTATGGATGGCATTTTCTTGAGGTCACTTAAGCCAGTTTTCCAACACTTAGTCATTTTCAGGAAGTTCTCCAGAGTTTATCCTAAAACCTTATTTTAGCAGATCCATAACGTTTTCTTCAGAGATGCTTAAGGAAAAATGAGACCATGGTCAGGTAGACAAATCAACAGACTACAACCTGACCATATGCTGCAGGCATTTACTTTAACCTATGATTTATGGCGGGCATTTTCCTATACCAGTTTTGACTAATTTTTCCATAGTCAATTTCTTGATTTTCACCAAATTGCCATATTTCTCCAGAATGATGTCAGATTGCAACACTGTCATGTCCCAAATTTGGAATTGGGTCACAATGGACTAATCACATTGTCCCTATTCATTAGAGTTTGTCAAATTGATGCTAAAGGTCAAATAATTGCCAAGGAGGAAAATTACTAGTTTCCTAGGTTTGGGGTGGAAGCTTTGGGATTTGGAAAAATGGGGATAATAAATGATGTTTGAACATTAGAATGGCATAAATATTTAATAAAGGAGCTAAATAAATATATACAAGTGAAAATCAAAGTGGCATTTCATCATGAAGACACATGGAGGAAGTGGGACCCACATATGGCTAGATTTCCCCACTACACTTGGCATCATTCTCTCACCAATTCGAATTCAAGGTGAATGGTAACATACTTGGGGGATTCCAAAAGGTATTATTCATTGCATGAATCATCCAAGGTCGAAATATAGAGGAATATTAACTCCCATGGAAGAGGAAGAGGCAATTTGGAGCTAGTGAGACACTTGGGCTAGATTCCCTAGCTCTATGACAACAATGATGAAGATGCTATGACACCTATGACACAAATCAGACCTGAAGGATGACATATGACATATATGACATGTCAGGGATAAAAATAGACTCCAAGAGGGCGCTCAAGGGTTTTAGGGCAGCTAAGATGCTTCCACATGTGATTTGGTGGAAGTGGGAGAATAGGAATTGTTGTACAAGTGGCGTTCTTTGGAATCTCTTCCCAACTTGAGTTGGCATGAGTCTCTTGGAAGGAATTCGACCCATGGAGTACATTAGAAGTTTATAAATGTAAATAAAAAAGAATGAAACCAGCTTTTGATCATTTTGTAGAATTTGCAATTGCATTTGTGAAGAGGGAGAGCTAGTGGATGACTAGTTTCTTGCCTTAGCCAACTTTGAGGGTGAAAGATTCCCATCCAAGTTGGTAATTGGAAAGGCCATTCAGACCTTTCATTTGGAGCTTTAATGGAGTATTTATTTTTAGGTGTAAGCTACAGGGCAGCTCATGGTTTCTTCTATTGCAGCTCACTCCTTCAACCATTTCCAGTTTTGATGGCATATTCTTGATCCTTGAGGGAGGGCGTTTTTGGTGAGCTATTGTACTCTTTGGGGGAGATTTTAATGCCCCATTTATTTTTTAATATGAATTAAATACTCTGTTCTTCATCTCCAGAAAGTTTCAGGTCAAAATTCCAAGTAGAAATGTATAAATCTCAATTTTAATGAAAGAACAGTGCCATTTCCCCACTACCTTGTTGTGAATCAATGTAATGCTGATGATTTTGAATGAATGGATTATTATCTGATATATTTGTGATCAATATACTGCCATGGATGTATTATACAAGTTTCATGTACTGTGCTTGAGCATTTGAAGCATTTTTACTCAGTTTAGTTGTATTGGGAGGTGAAATATTGCCATTTCCCCAAGGGTCGAATTGGGTATTTTTGCAGTTGAATGGGAGAGGGGTGAGAACAATTGTAATAATAAATTAATGGTGCATATCAGACTTTAATAACATACTTAACACCTTAAATACCTATGTTCATAAATTTGAGTGGGTTTGGAGGCATTTGGGAAGCCATTTTCAGTACTTACCCCATGGGGATTTGAACCCCAAATTACTAGTAAAATTGCATAATTGGTCCAGAATCTTAAGAGAGTTTGCAGAGGTCTTTTGGTGGACATATGTCATCCATAAATATCATATTCAATTTCTAATATCATTCATACACCTTCCTTGAATATTTGAAGGCATTTGGAGTCAATTTGAGACCTAGAGACCAATACTAGTCAAAGGAAAATCACTAGTAAAGTTACCTACATTGATCAGAATTGAAAGAGGATTTGCAGAAGTATTTTAAAGGTACAAAGGCATCCTAGAAACACATATTTATGTTCTAATATCATTCATATACCTTCTCAGAATATTTGGGATCATTTGGGGCAAATTTGGGACCTAGAGATCAAAACTAGTCAAAGGTCGAACTAGGGAAAAAAAGTGGAAAATTGCAATTTTAATAAAATTCTTAAGAAGGGACATTACAGTGGTATCAGAGCATGGTCCTTGCACCTGTGTATTAGGTACATACATTCAAGAATAATTGGCATCCATGTCTTACTATTATGATGAATCCTATGAGTACAATTCTTATGAGGAATATGCAGATGCTTATGAGCAATATGAAGCATAATGTGAATGGTACGAGGAAGAGGTTCCATCATGCAACACTTCTTACAATTTCAAGAGAAATGAAGATTATTCTTATGACTTTAAATCTGATGAATATGAGTGTGTCACACCAACCAAGGATAATTCTATGAGTGAGTTCCAAAGATTGAGAGCAAAATATAAAACCTTGCCCCAACAATATCAAAAATATCAAGAATATCTTGTTTTTAGCAAAAATACACAAAATGCCATGTCTTTTGAGTACTTTGCTGAACATGTTTTTGAAAATAGGCCCAAAAATGAAGATGTGGAGTTAGTAAAGAAAGGTTTATGCCCTCCTTGTAAAGAACCTTGGAGTGAGTATCATACATGTGTGCATGAAATTATGTCCCACTTGAGGAGAGCTTTTGGGAATTCTTCAAAAAATGATTCCAAAGATATTGATCATAAGGAAAACAAGGGGAAAAATGCATCAGCTTGCTTTAAGGAGCAAAAGGAAGAGACATCACAAGATCATGAAGAAGATTCTATTGAAAATATGGAAGATCATTTCGAGACACCTTCTAACTTAGACATGAACCAAAGAGCATCTACTGATGGATGCTTAAACTAGGAAGGAGTACCTACTGATGGGTGCTCACACCTCTATGTTGGTGACATAGAGATCACTTTTGAAAGTGTTGCTGCAAACCCAAGTTCCATTAAGCATGATAATGAAGACCTTGTAGCAGTTGAAGAAGAACCAAGATCAACTTCCCCATCACCACTTGAGCTTCATGAAGTTGGTCCAAGCAAAAATGAAGAAGATGAGGAGGTTCATTTGCAAGAGCCTCATTTTCTTGAAGGCTCCTTAAAGATGAATGAAAAGAAGATCCAAGAGTCCCTCAGCATTCTCCATGACACTCAAGCATTGGTGTCAAATTCTTGTTGGAGAGCTACTTCATTGGAGGAAACATCCTTCATTGAAGACATGGAGAAGATTCAAAGAGCAATGTGCCACATCAAAGGTAATTTCATGTCTTTGCTTTTTGATAGAAACCATTTGTTTGAGCTTAATGAATTGTTACATGATGCATACTTGAAGAATAATGAGGATATTCATAAGCTCACAAATCAAAATGAGCAACTTCTTGAAAAGTTGCAAGATACTTGTTTTTCCTCCTATGTTTCAGATTGTCAAATGGTAGATTGTTTGGAGGATTCTCATGACATGGTGGATCATGAGAAATGTGGAAATTTGAATGTGCTTAATGTGTTTGAAGATGAAATTGAAGAGATCCAAACACTTGATGTGGTGGAAGAGGAATTTGAATTGTCTCTTGATGAAGGTTATGCAATTTTTAAAGAAGAGCATGATTCCTCTACATTGGAACCAAACTATGACAAAGAGTTCACACTTTTGAAGGAGCTACGTGATACTACCCATATGGATCCTTCCCATGATGAAACTTCAGTATTTTTTTATCATTTGGGTGATTTGGTTCATTCTCCTACATCCTACAATTCCATGTTTTGCAACATTAGTCTCAATGAAGTATGGGTGAAAGGATTCTTTTTTATGGTGCCACATGAGGAGTATGGAACTCCTATATTTACATTTTATGATGATATGGTGGGAGCACATTCTTATTCACATTTGCAGCAGCATCCTTTGTTAATTTATGATGATGCACATCTACATGGATGCACCTATGATATGCATTTGAGTCACTTGAAGACTCATGGTTTTTCTTGCTCAACACTTGATTCATTCGATGTTGGAGGAACTTCATCCAACACTTGGGTGAATAGATTTATGATTGGAGAACATTTTTGTTGGAAGCCACATACTTTGCTATATCTTTATGATGATCACATTCAGGGATGTATGGGTGAGACTTCTTTGAGTCATTTGAAGTCTCCTTGTTTTTTTTGCTCATTATTTGTTTTAGATTTTAGTGGAGATTCTTCCTTCACTTCTTGGATGAAAGAATACATGGCTGAATATTTTGATGCATATCACATCCTTTTGGAGCAGCTTTATAGGACATGGGATCCTCACCTATGTCATTGGAACAGATTTGATTGGTCACTTGAAGCTTGTATGCACTTGGAAAACGGTGGTCTACTTGCTTGGAGCTATAAGCACTTTCACGACTCTTTGATGAAGCATATCCTTGATGTAAATTTTCATTATGTTGTTATGTACTTTGATGATATATATTTGGTACTCATGATGTTTGGAAGGATGCATACAAGAAAATGGGATCCAGGAATCCTCTTAACTAATGGTGTGGGTTGGAGAGCGCTCTTAATTATTGGGGTGCAATACAAGCAATGGGACCCTGGATTAATTTTTATCTCATTGGTTTTCAAATTTTTTTGGGGAAACAATCAGTATGGGAGATGGATTTCCCCACTTAATAAAGTGATTTTTATCAGAGTAGTGCAGCAGCAAGCATGGTGTTTCCTTTCTAAAATCTTCATGGAAACTCAAAGACTCAAGGTTGGGCAATTCAATGGCAACTTCAAAGAATTATACAGAAAGCAGGTTCTTCAACACCCATGTTTAAAATTGCTTGAGGACAAGCAATATTGGGAAGGGAGGATTTGTCATGTCCCAAATTTGGAATTGGGTCACAATGGCCTAATAACATTGGCCCTATTCATTAGAGTTTGTCAAATTGATGCTAAAGGTCAAATAATTGCCAAGGAGGAAAATTACTAGTTTCCTAGGTTTGGGGTGGAAGCTTTGGGATTTGGAATAATGGGGATAATAAATGATGTTTGAACATTAGAATGGCATAAATATTTAATAAAGGAGCTAAATAAATATATACAAGTGAAAATCAAAGTGGCATTTCATCATGAAGACACATGGAGGAAGTGGGACCCACATATGGCTAGATTTCCCCACTACACTTGGCATCATTCTCTCACCAATTCGAATTCAAGGTGAATGGTAACATACTTGGGGGAGTCCAAAAGGTATTATTCATTGCATGACTCATCCAAGGTCGAAATATAGAGGAAGAGTAACTCCCATGGAAGAGGAAGAGGCAATTTGGAGCTAGTGAGACACTTGGGCTAGATTCCCTAGCTCTATGACAACAATGATGAAGATGCTATGACACTTATGACACAAATCAGACCTGAAGGCTGACATATGACATATATGACATGTCAGGGATAAAAATAGACTCCAAGAGGGTGCTCAAGGGTGTTAGGGAAGCTAAGATGCTTCCACATGTGATTTGGTGGAAGTGGGAGACTAGGAATTGTTGTACAAGTGGCGTTCTTTGGAATCTCTTCCCAACTTAAGTTGGCATGAGTCTCTTGGAAGGAATTCGACCCATGGAGGACATTAGAAGTTTATAAATGTAAATAAAAAATAATGAAACTAGATTTTGATCATTTTGTATAATTTGCAATTGCATTTGTGAAGAGGGAGAGCTAGTGGATGACTAGTTTCTTGCCTTAGCCAATTTCGAGGGTGAAAGATTCCCATCCAAGTTGGTAATTGGAAAGGCCATTCAGACCTTTCATTTGGAGCTTTAATGGAGTATTTATTTTTAGGTGTAAGCTACAAGGCAACTCATGGTTTCTTCTATTGCAGCTCACTCCTTCAACCATTTCCAGTTTTGATGGCATATTCTTGATCCTTGAGGGAGGGGGTTTTTGGTGAGCTATTGTACTCTTTGGGGGAGATTTTAATGCCCCATTTCTTTTGTAATATGAATTAAATACTCTATTCTTAATCTCAAAAAAGTTTCAGGTCGAAATTCCAAGTAGAAATGTATAAATCTCAATTTTAATGAAAGAACAGCGCCATTTCCCCACTACCTTGTTGTGAATCAATGTAATGTTGATGATTTCGAATGAATGGATTATTCTCTAATATATTTGTGATCAATATACTGCCATGGATGTCTTCTACAAGTTTTATGTACTGTTCTTGAGCATTTGAAGCATTTTTACTCAATTTAGTTGTATTGGGAGGTGAAATAGTGCCATTTCCCCAAGGGTCGAATTGGGGATTTTTGCAGTTGAATGGGAGAGGGTGAGAATAGTTGTAATAATACATTAATGGTTCATATGATACTTTAATAACATACTTAACACCTTAAATACCTCTGTTCATAAATTTGAGTGGGTTTGGAGGCATTTGGGAAGCCATTTTCAGTACTTATCCCATGGGGATTTGAACCCCAAATTACTAGTAAAATTGCATAATTGGTCTAGAATATTAAGAGAGTTTTCAGAGGTCTTTTGGTGGACATATTTCATCCATAAACATCATATTCAAGTTCTAATATCATTCATACACCTTCCTTGAATATTTGAAGGCATTTGGAGTCAATTTGAGACCTAGAGACCAATACTAGTCAAAGGAAAATCACTAGTAAAGTTACCTACATTGATCAGAATTGAAAGAGGATTTGCAGAAGTATTTTAAAGGTACAAAGGCATCCTGGAAACACATATTTATGTTCTAATATCATTCATATACCTTCTCAAAATATTTGGGATCATTTGGGGCAAATTTGGGACCTAGAGATCAAAACTAGTCAAAGGTCGAACTAGGGAAAAAAAGTGGAAAATTGCAATTTTAATAAAATTCCTAAGAAGGGACATTACAAACACTGACTTAATGATAGCACCAGAACACCATCATGTGTCTTTCCAACCTCATCACACATGACACATCATCATACTGGCCATGTCATCACTCTCTTTGTTATTCCTTTGTCTTTCACTGAGTTTGCCTTGCCATCATGTCCTTGGTTATTCCTTTGTCATTAATGAACTCCTTTGACATCAATGACAACCATATTCAAGATTCTCCCCCTTTGGAATTGATGGAAACATCTAAACATTCTCCCCCTTTGAAAACATTGACAAAGGATAACTTGTTATGCCCTTGCTGCAACTATCTTGACATAGGATTTTCAATCATTCTCCTTTTAGACAACTGCCCCCTTTTTTTGCTTCTCTTCCTCTAGTTAACTTGGACTTGGTGTTGACCATCCATTTATCATCGTGTTGCTTCCCTTTGAATGAGAACCTGAATGATGAGTTCATAAACTCCCCATATCACAGTGCTCCTCCTCTTGCCAACACATTTTCTTTTCTTTGTGACAAAGTTTATACTCATTGGATTATCTTTGAGTTCTTCCATTCAACCCTTAGTTTTCTTCCATAGATTTCTCTTTAAATATACATCATATAACTTGTTCTTCTTTAAGGAGTCTTCAATACCATACAAGCAATTTCACAACTTGATGTTTTTGCTTCCCCTTTTTGACCAAAAATCAAAATGATATGCACTAGCTTCATTCAACCTATACTCTTCTTCCAATGTTACTAAGATCACTTTCTTTTATAGCCTTCACCATGATTCCTCAATCTTTGTCATTTTTCCATAATCATCGCTTTTCTTCACCACAATTATGCTTCTAATTTTACTATACTTCAGCTATTAAGTGTTCTTCACTTGTCACATAGATGGTCTTTTATCCTTACCAAATGATATTTTTCAAGTATCAATTGCAATTTTCTGATATTAACTCCCCCTGAGTATATGATCCCTTCTAATTCTCATTTCAGGGTTCTCTTCTAGGTCATGAGAGTTTTTTTTTTTTTTTAGAAGAGAATTTCATAATTTATCTCTTCATTGGTGAGTTCTTCATCTTCATCTTGATTTCCATCATAATGGATGTCATTTTCATCTGTAGCACTATTATGCTGATCACCACCTTCACTGATGCTTAGAATCTGTGTTTCCTCTGAATCTTTGTAGTCTTCTTTTCTTCTCCATATCTTTGCATGAGGTACCCTACTTACTGATCTTCTTTGTTTCTTGAATTATGTACTTTGATATTTTCCCTTGGTTTTGCAATTAATAGCCTTGTGACCAAACTTGTGATAGTAATGACAATATCCATAGAACCTTCCTTTATATTTGAGGAATTTTTTATCTTCCTGTTTCACATCTTCCATCTTATTCCATTCCTTCTTTTGTTCTTGACCTTCTATTGAAGCATTCTTCCTTTGCTTACATTCTCTATCCACATGTCCAAAATTATGACATGTGTAGCAATGGCCAAAGAAGATCTGTTGGACTCTACTTGTAATTGGTCCTTTAGGTATCACATTAACTATGTTTTTGTCAAGAGAGGATGAAGCAGATCTCTTGCTTTCTTCCCTTTTAAATGAACTCTTTAGTGCAGCAGCATAACTTCTTTTATTTCTTCCTTGGTTTGTGAAGGAGGAATATTCTGGCTTCCTTTCATTGTCATATCCTAAACCAGATTTATATGTTGACGGTCTTTGCATACTCAAGATGTCATCTAAAATATTTGAACTGTTTTCAAACTTTGTTTCAATAGATTCTTCATCAAGCTTCTTTCTAAACTGGATAATTTCTTCTTCAAGCTTCTCTGATTCTTGCATTCTCTTTTTGAGTTGTAACTCTAGGTCCCTTTCAATCTTCTTGGCCTCTTCAAGCTGGGTTTTCAAATTACTAATGATTTGGTTTGATTGTTTGTTCTTTTTCCTGCATTTTTCAAGTTCATCAAGAGCACTGATTAATTCATCTCTTAGATCTACTTGTCCTTCTTCCTCTGATTCATCATCTTGAGCTTGGGCTTCTATTCCCATGAATAGAATCTATGTTTCTTCATCTTCACTTGTGTCTTCACCTTCACTATCTTCCATGGTGTAAAATATCTTCTTCTTTCCAATGAACTTCTTTTTGTTTCCTGTTTTTTCCCTTTTTGAACTTCTTTGAGACTTATTTCTCATCACTTCCATTTTGTTTAGGATAAGGACATTATGTAGCAAAGTGTCCAATTCTTCCACACTTAAAGCACTTTAGAGGTAGCTTTCCCTTGTACTTTCCAATACCTCTTTCAAGCTTCTTGATGAAAAGGGCTTCTTCATCACCTGAGTTTTCTGATTGGTTCTTGGATAAGGCTTTAAATGCTGATTCTTTCTTTGATTGTCAATCCTGTCCTTTCCTCATCTCGTAGGCAGTGAGGATCCCATGTAGTTCATCCACTGTCATGTCTTTAAGATCATATCGTTCTTCTAGAGAAGATACTTTTGAGTCATACTTCATTGGCAGAGTTCTTAGTACTTTGTCCACTACTTCTTTCTCATTTAATTCTCCTCCAAGGCCTCGAATAGCATTGACAGTTTTATCTACTCTTAGAATATACTCTGCAATATTTTCTTCCTCCTTCATTTTTAGAATTTCAAACTGTCCTTTGTATGTCTGAAGTTTTGATAGTTTGACTTTGGATGCTCCTTCATAGAAAATTTTTAATTTATCCCAATCCTCCTTTGTTGTATTGCATTGCATGACTTTCACAACAACTAAGTTTGTTAACCCACTCAATATTACATTCATGGACTTTGCATTGGCCTCATATTGGTCAAGTTCTTCTTGGTCTGTAGGTAGGTTGTTTGCTATGTTATACTTCTTTTCAACTACTCTCCAAACCTTCCATCCAAGATACATTAGGTGACACTTCATTCTTGCACTCCAGTATGCATAGTTAATTCCTGTGAACAGTGGAGGTCTGTTGGTAGCTAATCCTTCCTGCTAATCCATTGTGGTCTTAATGAGGATCTTCCTTCTAGTGGTTAAACTGTAGTGAAGGATCATGCTCTGATACCAATTGTTGGAATATCCAACAATACTGAGAGGGGGGGGGTGAATCAGTATTGCCTTCTTTTCCTTTTATTAAAATAATTAGTACAAGACACACAAATAATCAAACAAGTTAGGACACAAGATTTTATCGTGGAAACCTCAAAGAGAAAACCACAAATCCATACTCATTAATAAGATGATTTTTTACAAAATTGTTTATCTGCTACTATAGAAGGGATGCAACTACACCCCAGATTTTTCCTGCTGCTACAAACAAGGATGCTACTACACCCCAGATATTTTGCATGCTTCTACAAACAAAGATGCAACGACACTCCATAACGTCTTCCTGCTGCTACAGACAAGGATGCAATGACACCTTGTTTTCTAGCTTCTACTGGAAGGAGGCTACGGCCCCCTGCAGGACTTTTTCCTGCCCTAACACCACCCTACCTCCCTAATATGTTTATGTCAATCTTTAAAATCTTCCTCTTTTGACTCTGTCATACATTCTTCTTCATCCTATTGATCTCTGTCTTCTTATGCTGTTGTTTGATCTAGACTACTGAGACACCAAAGACACACTTCTCTTCTAATTCGAATCTTCATTTAAATACCTTATTCATGCCTCTTCAAATCATCACACCCTTTTAGAATCATACCTTTTCAATCCTCTAATAGATTACTCTATAATTTTGTTTATTACAGTTTTAATTAATTAGTTAATTCACTAATTCATGGATCATCTCCAAGCCTGTGGGATTCATCCCCTTCAATATTGCGGTCTTGGGCTCTCTCTCGTTTGCGGGCATATTTATTATGCGAGCATGACTTCATTTTTAATTTGGGCATGATCTCCCTCTAATCCCCTATGGGAATTACAAAAGCACTTGTGGGCATATTCAAACCCCTGTTGGCATCTAGGCCTACGGGAATTCTCCTTTATCCCTTTGCGGGCATCACATAGCCCCTACGGGATTTTTCACAAGCCCCTGCAGGCATTTTAGGCTCCTGGGAGATTTTACTTTAGCCCCCGCGAGCATCCTCGAGCCGTTATGGACTTGCTTAAGCCCCTACGGCTTAACCTCTGCCCCTGTGAGAATTCTTAAGCCCCTGTGGGATTAACCTTAGCTCCCGTGGGCATATTTAAGCCTTTGGGAGCTTTTAACCTTTAATCCCCTTTATAAGTAATCATGTTTTTCATTGTTATTGGGAGACCAATACCTCACACATGAGAGCACCAAATAGGATTTTGATTTCATGGTTGGATAGCCAGTTCACCAAGCAACAAGACCATGTCACCTTTAGATTTTATTGACACAACCAGAGCCTCTGGCGGGAAATTCAAAATGGCTTCTCAAACTCTTGTTTTTAACACTTAGAAAAAATTGTTTTTAACATGTAAAAACATTTGTTCTTCTATTTGGCAGATTGATTTCTTCCTCCCTCCTCGGAGGTCTTTTAAGATAACTGATACCAAGGTCATGTGCACTAATCAATAATATATAGTATGACATTTTCAGATTATTTTTCTCATCATCCTATGAGACATGGAAGGAATTTCCCTGAGGCCACTTAGGCAGTTTGGCCAGTACTGGAATAGTGCAAAACAGCCTGAAACCCTGTTTTGGCGGGCCTATAACTTTCTCCTCATACACTTTTAAGACAAACCGAAACCATGGTTGGGTAGACAAAACACCAACCTACAAGATGCCGACATGGTGCAGGCATTTTCTTAAGGTCACTTGAGCCAGTTTTCCAACACTTGGTCATTTTTAGGAAGTTCTCCAGAGTTTATCCTAAAACCTTATTTTGGAAGATCCATATTTTTGTCTTCAGAGATGCTTAAGGAAAATTGAGACGATGGTCAGGTATACAAATCAACAGACTAAAACCTAACCATATGGTGTGGTCATTTACTTTAACCTATGATTTATGGCAGGCATTTTCCTAAGCGAGTTTTGACTAATTTTTCCATACTTAGTCAACTTCCTTATTTTCACCAAATTGGCATATTTCTCCAGAATGATGTCATATTGCAACACTGACTTAATGATGTCACCAGAACACCATCACGTGTCTTCCCAACCTCATCACACATGCCACATCATCATACTGGCCATGTCATCACTCTCTTTGTTATTCCTTTGTCTTTCACTGAGTTTTCCTTGCCATCATGTCCTTGGTTATTCCCGTGTCATTACTGAACTCCTTTGACATCAATTAAAACCATATTCAACATGAATGGCCTCTCCAATTTCCAATCAGGATGGGAATCTTTCACCCTCTAAATCGGTGCTAAGGCAAGTAGAGTAAACACTCCACTAGCATGGACAACTATGCTCTCCAATTTGCAAAATGAGAAATAATAAAAAATCTTCTCTCTTTCTTTGTTCTTGTATTTTATAAACTTCCAAAGGCCTCATTAGCTTGAATTTCATCCCAAGAGACTCATGCCAACTCAAGCTGGGAAGATATTCCAATGTGTGTCACTTGTCCAACAATTCATAGTCTCCATCTTCCCTCAATTCGAATGGGGAAGCTTCTTGGCTTTGTTAGGAACCTATGTCAACCCTTCTCTTTACTATGTTAGTATATTGTTGTTGGACGCATATGCTTTGTAAGTCGTCCCATAGTATTTGTTGATCCGTAGTTTATATTAGCCCATAATATTGACCCATAGTATTGGACGCACATGCTTTGTAAGTCGTCCCGTAGTATTATATGTCCCATGGTTTTGACTCATAGTATTGGGCATAGACTTAGTATATAAGTGTGTGTTGAGGTCATTGAAGGCACTGTGAAGTTAATTGTATTGAGCTTGCTCAAAGGAGGTTGCCCCCTCGAAGTGGCCCGTGATCAATATAAAAGTGATTATGAGTTCTGCTTGTTGCAGGTGCATCACATCTGGTATCAGAGCACTTTCTTGGGCTCGTTGGGTGGAATTTCTGCCAAAAAAAATTTCGCATTTGTTGCAGCTTCGGATTTGGGAATGATCCCTATCTGCTTAACTGTGGGAAGTACTTGGGAATAAGCCCTAAAACTCATTGTGAGGAGTACCACAGGAACCCCAAAGTAGTTGGCCCATTGAGAGGACCTGCCAGCGAAAAGGGCAATGACCCCTACCTAATTGACTAGTTCCCACCCGTGAGGTAAACCAAGAACTGTCGTTTGTGGCAAAGCAGTTATTAGTTTTACCTGAGCCGTGGAGTGAGGGGTACTGCCCCAATACGCAAGCCGTCAGACAGCATTGGTGGCCGAGTGAAACACCTAAACTGTTAGAAAGTCGTACATACCTGGGCTCCATATCTATTTCCAGTTGCATTGTTGCCGATCACTTCCATTCCAGATCCAACCATTTCAGATCTATTCTGAAAGTCGTTCCAGATCCAGTCACCATTTCAGATCCAGCCGTTTTCGATCCCTTCCGCGCCGTTGCAGATCCAACCATTTTTTATCCCTTCCGCGTTGTTGCAGATCCATCTGTTGCAGATTCCTTCCGCGCCGCTGTTGCCGATCCATTTCTGGAAAAAAAAAAAATAGTTTTTTCTCCATATCTCCCTTGTTTTCACTCTATTTCCCTTGAAATTTTCGGGGAACCCCTGTCATTCCATTCTGCATCTTTCATTCCTAAAGACCCTATTCTCAATTCCCCTTCCCAAAGCCCGAAATCCCACATTTGTCTATTTTTAGGGTTTGCCATAACTTCCTCAGATTTCACCCAATCACCTTCAAATTTTACCACAGAGTTCCTTTCTGAATTCTGCTTCTTTGTCCCTCTCTGCCAAATTTTCTCATTCTATCACCCCGCTTCTGAAATCCCCCTTTTTGCTTTCATGTCCTTTCGACAATGTCCAAAATCTAGTCAAACCCCAATTACCCATCAGATTGTTTCCCCAATCCAAATTTCCCTTTACTAAATCAGCTTCTATTTGTGTTTTTCTACCCATTCCACCAAAAAAAAAAAAAAAAAAACCTGGTTGTGGTTATCACCCGTGCAGGAGCACACACCATGGAGGAAGCACTTGCAGCCATCCAAACCAAACTCCAAGATATGGACGAAAAATTTCTCAGCCTCCATCTTCAGCATTCAACCATGAACAATACCAGACAACCAGAATCTTTTGCAGCCACCGAGTTCTCTTCTTCCAACCATTTTCGTGGGTCGAAGCTTGATTTTCCTCGCTTTAATGGTACTAATTTGACTGGATGGATATATCGAGCAAAACAATATTTCAGTCTGCATAATACTTCTGATGCCCGGAAAGTTCCACTTGCATCCTTTCATTTGGAACAGGAAGCCCTTCAATGGTACCGTTGGTACATCAAAGCTCATCCCGAGCCAAACTGGACAGATTTTTGCCAACTCATTTTGCCACGATTTGGTCCTAGTGCTTTTGATGATTTCACAGGAGCACTCACTAAACTTCACCAAATTGGCACAGTGAGAGAGTATCAAACGGAATTTGAGAAATTGGCCAATCACACAGAAGGATTGTCTGATGAATTCTACAGGAGTTGTTTTATCAGTGGTCTCGAGGATGAAATCCGCTCAGAGGTCAAAATGTTTTGTCCCAACACAATGATGGAAGTCCTAGGGTTGGCTAAGCTGGTCGAGGACAGGATCGCAGCTCAACAACGCTCCAAACCCACCTTTGTTCCCTTCAGAAATATGGGTTCCCAACGACCTCCCATCACGCCTTCTCCTCAACCAACTCCTATCAAGCATTTGTCTGAAATAGAAATGCAGGCACGCCGAGAAAAAGGGCTTTGCTATAATTGTGATGAGAAATTCACTCGGGGACATAGATGTGTTCAACAAAAGCTCTATCTCTTGGATGTGGATTCTTCGCCTGCCTTAGAACTTGGTGAAGAAGCTACAGATACAGTAGATGATCAGGTCAACATTCAACACCCGCCTGTTGACACCCCATCTCAGGATGACCCACCTGAGATCTCTCTCCATGCTGTAACCGGCGTCACCACCCCACAAACAATGCGGGTCAGGGGATACTTCAAGAAGCTCCCTCTTACCATACTCATTGATTCTGGTAGCACTCATAACTTCATTGACCCTCGGATTGCCAAACAGGCTGATTGTTTTGTCCATCCTTGCTCCAACTTTGAAGTCATGGTTGCCAATGGGGGCACCTTACCTTGCAAGGGGAAGTGTCACAATGTGCGTATCTCTATGGAATATTATAACCTATGCTCTGACATGTTTGCCTTGTCCTTAGGCGGATGTGATGTGTTTTTGGGCGTTCAATGGTTACGCACACTTGGCCCCATCTTATGGGATTTTGCTGAACTTTGGATGCAGTTTAAAGTCAATGGGGCACAACACAAATTTATGGGCTTACAACCAGAGTCTCTCTGCATCATCAGTTCACATCGCCTAGAAAAAATCCTTAAGAAGAATTCACATGGTGTCATCGCTCAGCTCAATTCCATTCAAATGCACCCATCAACAGTCTCCACTACTTCCTTGGATAGATATGCAGGTATCCTTGCTGAACCAATGCACTTGCTGCCTTCAAGAGACCTTTCCGGTAAGGATTTAGCCACATCTACCTCTCAGCAGGAAATGATGGCTATTTTGCATGCAGTACAGAAGTGGCAGCCATACCTATTAGGGAATTATTTCTGCATCAAGATTGATCTCCAGAGTCTGGAAAATTTTCTGGAACAATGGATCTCCTCCCCAACACACCTGAAATGGGTTATCCAACTCATGGGTTATCCCTATGTGATCACTTACAAGAAGGGTAAGGACAATATGGTGGAAGATGCTCCTTCTCGCCCAATTGATGACCCAGTTTCTCTTACAGCTCTTTCTCTGCTTGTTCCAAATTGGTTGCCATATGTTCAACAGGGCTCTCTCTTCTATGAACTCCATGCTACTTCATCAACAAGGCACTCTGGGTTCTGCAAAATGTATGACCGGAAACAATGTAACTTCTTTTGGCAGGGACTAAAAATGACAATTCAACAGATGGTGGCTAATGATGATACTTTCCAAGTCAACACGGGTGAAACGACACTCCTTTCGGGATTGCTCAAACCCTTTCCCATCCCTACACAACTTTGGCCAACTATTTCTATGGATTTCCTAGCAATGCTCTGGTGGTACAATACCACATCTCAAAGGACACCATATGAAGCAGTCTATGGAAAAACACCGCTAGTTCTTCTTCCATACATCCTTCGCAGCTCCCCAGTTCAGGAAATTGACTCAGTTCTTCGAAACCGCAATCAGATTCTTCTCATTCTGCAGGACAATCTTCACATGGCCAGAATTCGCCTGAAACAACAAGCCGATCAACACCGTTCTGAGCGCATTTTCCACATAGCTGACAGGGTTCTTCTTCATCTACAACCTTCCAAGCAATCCTCCTTGACACTCCAAAAGCGTCAGTGGCCCGAAATGCAACCCGAGGATGCTACTGGGGAACCACTCCTTCAGATTCTGCAACAATTTCTCCAACCAAAGCTTTGAGGACAAAGCTTTTTCTAAGGGAGAGGGGATGTTAAGAACCTATGTCAACCCTTCTCTTTACTATGTTAGTATATTGTTGTTGGACGCATATGCTTTGTAAGTCGTCCCATAGTATTTGTTGATCCATAGTTTATATTAGCCCATAGTATTGACCCATAGTATTGGACGCATATGCTTTGTAAGTCGTCCCGTAGTATTATATGTCCCATGGTTTTGAATCATAGCATTGGGAATAGACTTAGTATATAAGTGTGTGTTGAGGTCATTGAAGGCACCTTGAAGTTAATTGTATTGAGCTTGCTCAAAGGAGGTTGCCCCCTCGAACTGGCCCGTGATCAATATAAAAGTGATTCTGAGTTCTGTCATTTCTGCTATTTCGCATATTCTTATTAATTAATTGTTGCAGGTGCATCACAGGCTTCCATAAATCCCTTGTGCGCCCTCTTGGAGGCTATTTTTAGCCCTGACATGTTATATGTCATCAATCAATTCTGAACTTTGTCATAGGTGTCATAGAATCTTCATCATTGTTGTCATAGGAGTTAGGGAATCTAGCTCCAAGTGTCACAATTCTTCTAAGATGCCTCTTCCTCTTCCATGGGAGTTATCATTCCACTCCAATTCGAACTTACATCACTCATGACATGAATAATATCTCTTAAAATCCCCCAAGTATGTTACACTTCATCTTGAACTCGAATTGGTGAGAGAATCATGCCAAGTGTAGTGGGGAATCTTGCCACATTTAGGTCCCACAACCTCTTATGTGCCCTCATGATGTAATGCCACCTTATTTTCTTTGTATTATTATTTAATTGACCCATTTAATGTGAATTTGTAAGTCTAAGTTCATTTTGGGTCTTGTAGCTCCTTTACTCCAACTTGTAATGATTCTACCCCAACCTAGGGAACTAGTAATTTTCCTCCATGATATTTCATTTGGATGGGAATATTACAAAATTTGAATTAGTATTTTTTCTCTTAATGTGAACCACCTTGTCCGTTTGAATCTAATTTTACATTCTTACTAACTTGGACATCATTCTTGGCAATTATTTGACCCTTGGTATCAATTTGACAACTCTCATGAATATGGCCAAGGGGCTTAGGCCATTGTGACCCAATGAAAATTTTTGGGACATGACAAAATAAAATTATGGATTTGTTTTCATTATTGCAGGAGGACCTATTTGATGTTCAAGTAAAATTCAAAGTGCCATTGCACTCTCTTTAGCAGAGGTCGAGTACAGAGGAGTAGTGAATGCTGCAACTCAGTGTGTGTAGCTGCAAGGTATACTTTCAGAGTTCGGGATTGACTTTAGCACTCCCATAGTAATATTTTGTGACAATCAAAGTTCTATAAGGATATCAACTGACCCTGTACAAAGGAAAATAACCAAGCATATATAGATTCATATGCACTACATTCAAAGTCTAGTGCATGATCATATCATTGCTCTGTAGTTTTTCCCATCTTCTGAGCAAGTTGCAGACATATTCACCAAAGAATTCTCAAAGAATACTTTCAGCCATCTCATATCAATGCTTGGGATGGGTGAACATGTGGTGAAGAATGATTGAAAAGAAAAAAAAATATTTTTGTTCATGTCCATGTTTTGAGGGGAGGTTTTTTCCCATGAGTTTTTCCCTCTTTCCTTGTTTTGTGGACAAGCGGTATGTAAAAAGGGAGACCAATCCTTGTTGATGGGCCCTATATTTATGATATTTCACATAAATTCATGCTTAAGGGGGGGTGTTATAACATTAAAAACCCACTCCATACTTAGGATATCATTTATTGATCATTTTTTGTTAATTTCCTAGGTGTTGACTAGGTAGTTGGTCTCATTTTGGATTCTTATGCCACCACTTGCCATCATAATTCATAGGAGCATACTTGGAATGATTTTGGATAAGATACTCTCTATTTTATGTCAATACTGGAATAGTAAGTTCACCTTCCTGTTTTAGATAGTTTTACTCTGCTTTTTCTACTTTTAGTGGATAAGGTAAAGCTAGTTTGACTTGGCAACTGGATCGTTTTTTTCCAACTCGCCCTCCTTCTTTTTATTTTCTCCAAAATCCATGATTTAGTTTATTTTACATCACTCAACACCTCACAACACTGCTTTTTCATATTTGTGGTCCTTAGGAGTGATTTGGAAAGTGATTTTGTCACCTAGCGGGGTTTTTTACAAGTTTTGTAAGCCTGCGTTTGTGAAGATTTCGAATTCCTTCCTTGGATTTCAGATATCAGATGTAATTATATATTTGGACAACCATTACATTGCCTAATTTTGGCTGATGTACTTTTATTCAATAAAATTTTATTGTGTGCATCAATTCAATGACTGTTTTGAGTGATCTATGACTAGTTTTTACTTAACAATTTTGTGAGAGTAATTGTTTGCTTTGCAAGATCAACATGTGAACTTATTTTCATGGTACATAGGTTGGGAAAGCTAGGAACCCTTACCCATTGAGTTATGTTTCTCATAGATTCTTGAGAAGCCACATATTAAGGCTACAGGTGGTTCACCAACAACATATAGCAGGTCTATCTACTTATGTGCACACACTGGAAGCACCTAGCAAGATGGATCGCCCAAGAGAACCATGGATCGATGAAGGGGATGCTTGAGCACATAAGGGTGTTGTGTGGGAATGGTATTTTTGGACCCAAGGATATGAGGGTTGATTAAGATCCTTGTATGGCTATGTATGAGCATTTTTCTTAGAATAGAGAGCATAATGTGTTGGGGGTTGAGAGAGAGAAGCATGTAGGTGTCTCCTTTACCCTGATTGTTGGTTGTGGAGCCTGATATTCCTTATTCAGAGGTTTTGTTTTAGCCATTTCTGGATCCCATCCCATGACAAGGGGGACTATGACTTTTAGTCATAATCATTTGAGGAGTTCTACTAGGAAAAAGGTTATCCTAAGAAATTATACATAGCCTGAATACAAAAAGTATAAGTTTTAAAATTATAGGTTAGAAATAATAAAACCTATAATATATGATTATATGTTTGGAAATAATGACATCAAGTAAGAGTATATATATATATATATTGATAAGATATTTGATAAGCTTTGGAGCTAATGTATACTAGTCAAAAATTGGACACTGAACTATACCCTAAAAAGAAAGGGTTACTTGAGCGAATTTATTTTATTGTCCTATAAGACTACAAAGAGTTAAAGGGGATAATAATCCCTAAGTATGAAAGTTATTAACCTATTTTATTTATGCCTTGAGCAAACAAATAGTTATTTTAGCATGCTTTAAGTTATGCTATCAAGGTACAAGATATCATTATAAATTAATAATAGAATCTAGGATTATTATGTGGAAAAATGTATATGCTAAGGTCCTATATGAAACGGGTGGTAATTATAAAGATTATACACTCATGACTTATATTTAGGAACAATTCGGAAATAGTGGGATTTTACTTTGAGTGGTCCTATGACCTTAGGGGTTAATAAAATACACTGTAGTCATGATAAATAATAGAATAGGTGGAAAGGGAGTAATACAAGATATGGGACATGTTCCTCGATTCGAGAATCTCTTGAGGGATGGTGGAGAGATTATTAGGGAGATTTGTCTCCTTAGGGAGAGCACCGAATCTCCACCTTTCCATCGTTAATTCTTCATTAAAGAAAACAAAATGGATTTCTAATGATGGAGCATGGTAGTGAGGGGTATGGTGCCTCTCTCATTTCTTCCACTTGGCATGTCGAGAAATCCAGCTGCCTTGAAGAGAAAATGTATGGACTTGCTACCACCACTGAGTTGGTAATATTAAACCTGGTTAATTTCCTACTTAAGGAGGCTGGGTCATATGGTATGGAGGAGCCTTCGGTTACGAACGGGGAGAGGTTTTTATCTTCAAGGTTTTGTTAATATATAGGCTGCCTGGAAAATGTAGGGAAAAAGTATCTTTGCACCATCTCTACGTATTATTTAGAGGTATTACTGCTCAATAAGGACGAAAATATGATCTCTGTATAATAGAAAATCATGTGGTCAGATTTATACTATAGAAGCTACCACGAACCATTGGGACTTTGGTCCATTTAAACTCCGCGTGTAAAATTTCCAACGTCATTAATGTTGTAGCAATATTTTACTTTTAAATGAACACTAGCAAATACTTGAATTATACATAAAGACTTAAGGAGAGTTAAGATCAACATCCTTCTGGGATATATTTTAATAGTACGAATATTTATAGAACTAAGCAAGCTTAGTTAATATATCTTTCATCTAGACTCAAAAGACGAAAAGAAAATTGTAAAGTGTTGAAGAAATATATCTTAGTAATTTAGATTGAATGTTGGAAAGAACCCCGTCAAGTTATAAATTCATGATAGATTTGAGGATAGGTTATTATATATATATATATATATATATATATATTTGAATACCTTTAAAAGAGGGGTTTAAGGAAGTAGAAAGAAAGTATTACATTAACGATAATTGCTGTAATTAGAAAAAGAAGTTTCACATGTTTTAATTAACATAGTATGTTCATTAAATAAGATAAAGGAGGTTCTTTATAGTAAAGGTATCTTAGACTAAACTTACATATTTCGAAGAACATACATGTTGGAACTTTATCTTGGAAAGTATATAAAGGTATAACCTTTTTTTTAAAGTGTCTTGGACTAGATCCTACTAAAGGGAGAAGAGTTAGAACATTTTAATTAGTCCTTCTTAGATCTTGGATTTATATAATTTTGGTTTTGGCTTAGTACACACACCTGATTCATAGAATAACATGTTAAACAAACTCTTAGTAGAACTTGTATAACAAAATATCCCGCATAGCTAGGGATTATAAGAATTACAGTAGTAGGAATTATATCTATTTAAGTAAGGGTGTATAATAGACCTTCAATAGTAGTGCAAAAGATATTTAATATTGTGATTAGTTTATTTATAAGGATGTATGTTCATCAATGCTGATGGTGCAATGTTAGCAGGTGTAATTATAAATTATTACAAGTTAAGACCTATAAAGATGAATTATGCATAAAAAAGGAAAATAGTAACTTGAAAAGGGTTAAAATTATATTGATTATTAAATAGTAATAAATAGAGTATGTCTTAAAAGGATATTTGGATAATCATCTCTCTATTAAGGGAGCCTTGAAGATTTAATGAAAATTTCCACAATCCGTTACACTGAGGAATACTTTTACTTGGAAATGTTTAGGTTCATATTATAAAAGGTGTGAAGGAGATTTCTTTATATATATATATAAGTAAATATTTATGAGTATATTAAAAGAATTCTCTTGGTAAAAAGTTTGATATTGGTTTTAAATGTACCAGATTTTAGACCCATAGTTTAGCTTCAATTATCTTGAAGAGAAAATGCTCTCTAGGAGAGAAGCACCAAGAATGATGGAAAATTGCAAACAAATGAGTTTGCCATCTTGTAATACTTCACTTGATTCGATAATTATAATAAAAGATGCACACACTTTTGTAGACTAGCCCGTGTACGAGTGAACCACGTTACTCTTGGTCTCCTATGTTTTCTTTTGGTGTTCCTCAATGTGTCTATATGCATGAGTACTAAAATTCTTTCTTAAATATTTATGATAATGCCAATATGTTCACTTTATGATTATGTTAATGTTGTTATCACTTAGGATGTTCTCTGGGTTCAATCAAATGATAAAAGATGTACATGTGCATTTCACCTAGTCTGTCTATGTTGACTTTCTTTACACAAGCGAATGTTTTAGCAATTGATAACTCCTAATGTACCTTTATTTTGTCATTAGTTGCTTTATGGGATTGATGATGGAGAATATTCTATAGTTACATCTAAATACGGAAAATGGTTCAGTTAAAGTATAAATCGAGGTTATCTCTCTCTTGATCGTGCAAAGTATTTGAGTATATGTTTTTCAGCTAAAATATCGCACGATTAAAATGAGTTGTTTGGTCATATAGACATGCGTTGTCAAGAGAATAAATAATTCTAAGATGTTGCTCTCTCTTATTTTATAAATGTTTAAAAGGTGAGAAAGGGGTTGCGTAATTAGGTAATGATACATCATAAAGCTATGTCGTTACATGACATTACGATATGTATGGATTGATGATCGCAAATCTAAGCACTATGATACTCTCTAATTGGTAATTAAATCATTGCGAGATGTTTAAATGTCATTTTTATTTTTAATAGTAATTTAAAATGCCAAAAATTTATGCTTCCGCATAGTAGTTATGAGTAAATAGACTTTTAAAAGGATTTTAAATTTTTATGAAATTCGGGTATGTGACAGAAAAGCATGTAGGTGTCTCCTTTACCCTGATTGTTGGTTGTGGAGCCTGATATTCCTTATTCAGAGGTTTTGTTTTAGCCGTGTCTGGATCCCATCCCATGGCAAGGGGGTTTGGGGGGGCTTTCCCCCCCAAAATAGTCACCATGGGTGGGGGGAAACTACTTTTTGGAGCCCCCCCTGGTAGGGGTTCGGGGGCAGCGCCCCTGTAGTGAAAATTTCGGAAAAAATTCCTTGTGAAATGTTGTTATTTCATAGTCATGACTTGGTCGATAATGGGTGATTTATGGCCCCATGGTATTGGGTGTTCCATAGTATTTCCCCATGGTAATCGCTCGTTAAAAGGAAGGCATTGTAATATGGTTGTGTATTGCATCATTGTAAATATCTCTACGATTGTGTAAGAGAGACTGTGAGAGAGTGAAGAGGAATTTGCAACGGATGTGTTGCGGGTTGTATCCCTTCATTTGTTGGATGGTATAATAATAAGGACTGACAATTTATGTGTGGATGTAGCCCATCTTGGGTGAACCACGTTATATTGGTGTCTCTCTTGTATTGTGTTTATGTGATTTATACTTGCATCATGTTTATTGTTATTGCTCTGTAATCTTGTTTTTCTAACAATTGGTATCAGAGCCAAAGGTCTATTTGGCATATAAACTCGCGAGAAATAAGGGTTCCTGGTTCGAGTGGGAGAAATGGCGGAAGACGGAAAGTTTAAGGTCGAGATTTAATGACCAAAACTACCAGTTATGGAAGATGCAAATGGAGGAATATTTGTACCAGAAGGATCTATTTCTACCGTCGGGAGGAAAAACAAAATATTCGACGACTATGAAGGACGAAGAATGGGAGGTTCTTGATAAAAAGCCACTGGGAACAATACAGATGTGCCTGGATTCTTATCCTCCTTTCCTAGGGTTAAGATGGGAGAAAGGCCAACCATATGAGCTTTAATTCCTTGGCTGCTTATGAGCTTTCATGATTGATGGTTTAACCTATGATCTGCCCTTACCTGTAATCTGCCCTTATGAGCCTTCTGAATGTTTCAAAATAAAAGACAACAGAGGGTATGATGAACACACTGGGTAAGCTAAGTTATGTAAAAGTGAACTTTGATGATGAGGTTAGGGCTCTTCTGATCTTGTGTTCATTTCCATAAAGTTAGAACGGTTTGTTCATGGTTGTAAGTAACTTTGTCTCTGGTTCAAACACTTTGAAATTTGATGATGTTGTTGGTGTTATTCTTAGTGAGGAAATGCGAAGGAAAAGCACAGGTGATACATCAGGTAATACATTGACCATGAAGAGCAGGAGAAAACAAAGGGAGAGAGGAAAGAACCTAGGTAATCGCAGCAAGTCCAGGAAGGGTAGATCCAAGTCCAAATTGGGAAAGATGGAGTGCTGGGAACTATGGAAAGAAAGGACATTTGAAAAAAGAATGCAAATATCTAAAGAAGAAAGGAGATGGACAGCAGGAGACTACTCAGGAATCAAATGTAGCAGGTGATGTGTTACAAAATGTTTTGATTCTTGCATTAGATAATACTAGTGATTAATGGGTAGTAGATTCATGGGATTCATGTCATGCAACACCCCATAGGAGATTATTTCATGATTATGCTCCAGGTGATTTTGGACATGTTTTATTGGGTGATGATGAACCATGTAAAATTGTTGGAATGGGTAAGGTATAGATAAAGTTAAAGAATGGTGAAATGTTGTTGAAAGATGTAAGGCATATTCCTGCTATGAAAATAAATCTGATCTCAACAGGGCAGTTGGGAGATGGTGGTTGTTTATCTACGTTTGGAGAAAGGTGGTGGAATATCACTAAAAGATCAATAGTGATAGAAAAATGAGACAGAATAGGTATGTTGTATTTATGTCCTCATAATATTGATTGTTCTATCTCTTTAGCTTCCACAGAAACATATACAACATTGTGGCATCATAGGCTTGGCCACATGAGTGAGAATGGGATGCATATTCTCCAATCAAGGAAGTTGATGCCAGATCTGAAACAGGTAATTTTGGAATTTTATGAGAACTGTGTTTATGGAAAACAGAAGAGAGTCAAATTTCTCAGGGTTGGGAAACAAAAGAAGAGTGAAAAGTTAGAGCTTGTACATACAGATATATGGGGGCCGGATCAAATATAATCTCTTGGTGGCTCTTGTTAGTATGTTACTTTTATTGATGATGCAACTAGAAAAACTTGGGTTTATTGCATTGGAAATATATCTGATGTGTTTGCTACATTTAAGAAATGGAAAGCTTTGGTTGAGAATGAGACAAGAAAAAGGTTGAAGTGTCTCAGATCTGATAATGGAAGTGAATACTGCGGCAAGGAGTTTGATATTTACTGTTCATACCATGGGATTCGTAGAGAGAAGACAGTCCCAGGAACACCACAAGAAAATGGTGTGTCAGAAAGGATGAATAGAACAATCATGGAGTGTGCAAGGTGTGTGAGATTTCATGCAGGGTTTCCCTTACAGTTTTGGGTAGATGTTGTAGATATTGTTGTTTACTTAATAAATAGAGGGCCTTCAAGTGCTTTGGATGGTGGTATTCCAGAGGAGGCATGGACAGGTAAAAAGGTAAACTACTCTTTTCTGAGAACTTTTGGTTGTGAAGCATTTGTCCATATTGATAAAGAAAATAGAACAAAGCTTGAGGCTAAATCCAAGAAATGTAACTTTATTGGATACAGGTTGATGATTTTGGTTATCGCTTATGGGATTATGAAAATAACAAAATCATTAGGAGTATAGATGTGGTATTCAATTAAAAGGTCATGTATAAAGATCAGTTGCAAAGAAAGAAACGGGAAAAATAAAACACTGAGTACACAGTGCTTGATGAAATCAAAGAAAATGAAGTTCCAAAAATGCCGAAAAATCAAGAACAATAGCAGGTACCTCAAACTCCTGTAAGTGTTAGAAGATATACCAGGTTAAGTAGACCCCCTGAATGATTCTCTCATTCACTGTATTATTTATTGATGATTGATTATGGTGAACCAAAATGTTATGAAGAAGCAATGTAGGTGGAAACTAGAAAGAAGTGGAGCAAGGCATGAATACAGAGATGGACTCATTGGTAAGAAACCAGACTTGGGATTTGGTTCAGTTGCCTTCTGGTAAAAGAGCATTGCAGAATAAATGGGTTTACAGGTTGAAGGAAGAAGATGGAGGAAAGAAGCGATACAAGGCCAGACTTGTTGTAAAGAGGTTTGCACAAAAGAAAGGTATAGATTTTGATGAAATATTTTCTCTTGTTGTTAAAATGAATTCAGTTAGAACTATTTTAAGTCTAGTGGTGGTAGAATATTTGCATATTGAACAGTTAGATTTAAAATCAACCTTTATCCATGGGGATTTGGAGGAAGATATTTATATGCAGTAGCCACAGGGGTATGAGGTCAAAGGGAAGGATAATTTGGTATGCACGTTGAAAAAGAGCTTGTATGGCCTGAAGCAAGCTCCAAGGCAGTGGTATTTGAAATTTGGTAGGTTTATGACATAACAAGGTTATAGTAGATGTCATTCTGACCACTATGTTTATTTCAATAGGCTAGATAATGGAAGATATATTATCTTGTTATTGTATGTGGATGACATGTGTGTTACAGGGTCTAACATGCAGGATATAAATGTGCTCAAAAGGAGGTTAGCTAATTCATTTGTGATGAAGTATTTGGGTGCTGCAAAGTAAATACTTGGTATGAGAATAACAAGAGACAAGAAAAATCGCAAATTGAAATTGTCTCAAGGTGAGTACATACAAAATGTGTTGGAGAGGTTTAGAATGGATAATGCAAAACCAGTTAGTACACCTTTGGTCAGCCATTTCAAACTAAGTGAGGAGATGTGTCCCAAGACACAGGAAGAGATAGATTATATGACCAAGGTTCCCTATTCATCAGCAGTTGGCAGCTTGATGTATTCCATGGTGTGCATAGGACCATATATTGCACATGCAATGGTAGTTGTGACCAGGTATATGAACAATCCGGGTAAAGAACATTGGAAGGAAGTACAGTGGATTCTTAGGTATTTGAGAGGTACTACCACTCATGCATTATATTTTCTAGGTTCTAACATTTTTCTACAAGGATATGTTGATGCAGATATGGCGAGTGATCAAGATAGCAGTAGGAGCACCATAGGGCATGTCTTTATTGTAAGTGGAACAACAGTAAGTTGGATTTTGAAACTACAAAAGGTTGTTGCACTTTCAACAATGGAAGCAGAGTATGATGCTGCTACAGAGGCTAGTAAAGAGATGATTTGGTTACAAAGGTTCATGGAGGAATTGGGTAAGAAGCAGGAGAATAGCAGGTTGTACAGTGACATCCAGAGTTCCATTCATCTTGCAAAGAAATCATCCTTCCATTCTAATACTAAACATATACATCTCAAGTACCATTTCATACAGTATGTTCTGGAAGATGAACTGTTGAACCTGGAAAATATACACACTAGCAAGAATCCTGCAGACATGTTGACAAAAGTAGTAACCAAAGAAAAATTGAGTTCCTGCTCAGTTTTAGTTGGCCTTAATGCATGAAGGTGAATATGAGAAATTTTTCAGATCCAAGGTTCAAAGCATAGTCCAACAGTGATGGAGTTGTTGTGATTAGTATCCAAGTGGAAGATTGTTGGTTGTGGAGCCTAATATTCCTTATTCAGAGGTCATGTTTCAGCCGTGTCTGGATCCCATCCCATGACAAGGGGGTTTGGGGGGGATTCCCCCCCAAAAATAGTCACCATGGGGGGTCCACGGAGGGCAGCGCTTTCGTAGCGAAAATTTCAGAAAGAAAAGAAAATGCCTTGTAAAATTTTGTAATTTCATAGTCATGATTTGGTTAATGATGGGTGATTTATGGGCCCATGGTATTGGGTGTTCCATGGTATTTTTTGCATGGTAATCACTCTTTAAAAGGAATTCATTATAATACAGTTGTGTATTGTAACATTGTAAATATCTCTATGATTGTGTAAGATCAGAGACTGTGAGAGAGTGGAGAGGAAATTGCAGCGGATGTGTTGTGGGTTGTATCTCTTCATTTTGTTGGGTGGTATAATAATAAGGACTAGAAATTTCTGTGTGGACGTAGCCCATCTTGGGTGAACCACGTTATATTGGTGTCTCTCTTGTATTGTGTTTATGTGATTTATATTTGCATCTTGTTTATTGTTATTGCTCTGCGATCCTGTTTTTCTAACACTGGTGGCCTCATAGCCCAGCTTGGGGGTGGCCTCTAGACAAAAAGAGTATATGTTGGACAAAGTGCCTATGGTTGGGTTCAAAATCACTCTTACACAGCCAGTTTCTTTGATATGTATGTTTAAAGATAATTATGCTCTTGTATTTTAATATGAAATGTTTATAATTGATGCCTGTGATTATTATGCTTGTATGTCTATGATGTGTGCGTGTGGATCGACTTTACTTCCGTTGTGTGTTTTATTTTGCATTTGCATACGTATTATACATATTATGAATTTTATAGTATGGTTATGGGGCAACATTTGGAAGCTTGTATTTAGTTCATGTCCCCCTTTGTTGGTTAGATTGATGGAAGGGGATGTTACAATTGTGGCCAAAGATTACCTTTTTATCGCAATCATTCTTAGCTTCAGGTTATACATGGGTTGTGAACTGCAATGTCCCCCTCACCCAATCCGACCATCGGGAGGGGACGTTGGCCAAATCTGGGCTCTCAAATTTCACCCCAAAACCATAATACGATTTTCACGGAATAAAATGTGTGCAGAAACTTAAATAGACATGCACATCGGAATTAAAATCTATCGACACACATATAGTATGCAAATACACAAGAATAAACATTACAGGCATGAAATAAAATCATTTCAAAATCAAATGCATAAGAATACTTATCTTTATCCAACGCAGATCCAAGAAACGGGTTGTGTAAGAGCGATTTTCCACCCAACCATAGGCACTTCGTCCATCATATACTCTTTATGCTGGGATTCCACCCCCACTGTGGGATATGAGGCCACCAGGGCGAAGGAAACACCTACAGAATTCTATCTCTCATCCCACTACCCATTTGTTGGGCCCTAAAAATTCCCCTTTTTTACCATATCTATTACACCATTTTGCCCAGTTACACTCTACCTTCATAAACCATATACATGCCTTTTTCCAGATTAATCAGCAATCCTGACAAGGTATACATCATTATTGTTTCAATGAATTAAATGCCTAATATTGTTATAGTTCAGGATCCTGGACTTTGAATTATGCTAACTTGTGTGGTTTCATTTAGTCAAATCTCAAAGCACAGGTGTATCAGCTACCATGCCTTGAAAGCAATCATACGTGGTGCCAGTTGTTACTCTTTTAGCTCGATTCCTCATGTTTTCAAGGGACAGCGCATCTCTCCATGTGAGCTGTAACAGGTAGCTGTAACAAATTGTTGTAACAGAGTATAGCTGCGACAGACATGTCGCCTTCCAGATTGCTAATCCGTTGATCTATGGCTCGCCAACATAACAACATCTTTTATGATTAAACAGCCTCATTCAATACGGTTGTAACAGTTAGTTATGACTCAGCAGCATGTCGATCATAGATCTTCGTTGCTTCTCAATATTAGTGGATCACGAACTGCATTTTGTATGTATAAATATGGGAAGGATTTCCATGCCTAGGGTTGGTTAATCATCAATTGTTGTACGGGTTGTAACAGAGATTGAGACTGTGAATTTCCATCTTTTAATGAAGAGCAGAGTTACTTCCATTTATGTGTCTTAATTTGTGGTGATTCACGGTGTCTCTGTTAGAAGGCCAGGGCCCGTCTTCTCACAGAGATTGCCGATTTAGTTAGATAGTTAGATTTATTCATTTCCTGTTGTGTGTTGTGGAATTGCATTAGGTATATTTCTGATAGTTGCAACAATGAGTTTATGATTGCATTCTTTATTGGTAGTTTATCTCCTGCATATGAATAGTTGTAACTGCATGGTGTGATAGTCGACTGTGTAGGTTAATTTGATTATGCATGTGTGTTCAATAGCTGTGACAGCCAAGCTCAGCTCCATCCTTTCAGTCATTTATGCTTTCTAGGATTTCCAATAGTTGTCAATTTCGAGTTCAAGCTTATGCTTAATTTCTGGTTGTTGTTGTATCTTCAATTAATTCATTAGAGTAGTCAGATTGTGATTGAGTAACAGTAACTTCTAGATGGATCATTTTGGTAAAGATTGAATACTATAGTTTAATAATTAGAGGATTTAACTTCTTGCAAAAGTAATCTAGTTCATTTATATTATTAGATCAATAATTGCTAGGTCGATTTCTGTAGGAAGGTAGATGCACTTTGATTTCCTAGATGTATGAGTTAGATTAGTTTTCTTATGGAATGAGTTTGGATGAACAGATAGGTAGGATTGTTATCTCCAATTACTTGATCAACTACTGAAAGATGTTTATGCATAGCTTGTGCTTATTGCCATTGAAATAAAAGACCTCCCTGGGTTTGACAATTTATATTGAGCATTCTGTATGTTGGTTGTAATTAATTGACATATAGGGTGACCAACATTTTGGCATCGTTGTCGGGGATGGTAATAGATAGACATAGTTAGTAGTTGGTTTTATTTGATTTCATTTTAGTTTAATCATTTACAGTATGCATGAATACAAGAAAAACAAATCAAGAACCCCCTTTGAATACTAACACTGCAGGTGGACTAGGTCAAGGTCGTAATGCAGGTCTGGGAAGGGCAACATTCATCGACGATATAATTGCTAAGGCAGATTATTCTACCAGACCACCGTGGACGTCTACATGAAGAGGAAATTATGTTCCTCCTCATCTTGAGAATTCAGCATCAACAGTGGAGAATACAACGGGACCTTCAATTCCTGTTGCAGAAAATAAACCTCCTGAAGTTAAGGGAAGTGCTGTGGGTGTACCAGATAGAGAGGAGATTTATCATATCAACGGAACCAAAGTTACTGAAGAAGTGTGGTTGGAGACTTGCCGAGTAGCATAGGAAGAAAGGAGGTGAGAAGAAGAGAGGAGAAGAGAAGCAGAAGCAAAAGCAGAGGAAGAACGCATAAAGGAGGCCATTGAATTCTGGACTAAAAACATGGATGATAGGGAACAGGAAGGCGAGAATGGACATAGGGAGAACTGGGAAGAAGAAATGGAAGATATTCAGTCTGGTAATACTATGGCTACATTGAAATTCCCTATCCTCCAGACACCTGGAGCAGCTCCCATGAAAAACATCTCACCATCATTTCTCTCGAATTTCCATGGTAAATCTTTTGAGGATCCTGATGAATTTCTTCTTGAGTTTGATATCCTCTGTCGCAGCTATGACTATACCTCTAGTGCTCAGAAGTTGAAACTGTTCCCAGCCACCCTGAAGGGAAATGCTCTACGCTGGTTCATGAGTCTAGGTCATGAGACCATTACTACTTGGGACCAAATGAAAAACACCTTCCTTTCTAAATATCAAGAATATTGTAGAACAAGGGATAGAAAGGAGGAATTGTTTAAAATGGTTCAGAAGGAATAAGAGAGCTTGGAATACTTCGTGGAAAGATTGTTGTACAATTTACAAAGGTCTGGACATGTTGAGATTGGAAAAGATGTACTTAAGATCATTCTGCTACGAGGAATTAGAGAAGACTGCCTTGATATGTTGAATTTGATGGGAAAAGGGGACATCTCAAAGGAACCCTTTGAAAAGATTGTTGAATTATGTCGAAGGTACTCAAGGGGATCCTCTAGAACTAACAAACGAGACAAGGATCAAGATCAGGATGTCTTCACTAGGACACAGAAGTCAGCTAGTGGAGGAGCCACTCGAGCATAGATAGGCAATTTGCTGGATAATTTTAAAACTGATGTGATGAGCTCCATTTCCTCAGAGTTAGATTTCTTAAGAGCAAAACAGAGGCAAGTTGTAGAAGATCTTACACTTGGTGTATTCTGTCCCAAATGTAGGAAAAAGCATCCACTGAAGGAGTGCCCGTTGGACAAAGCAGAGATGTGTAGGATATGTGAGTTGGAGCATGACACTAAGGAATGCCCCTCACTACCCAAGGTCAAGGAAGTTCTGCAGGCATCTACTTCAGACATGGAACAGGCTTACTTCATTGCATAGAAGAAACCGTGGCAGCCTTGCAATCAAGGTATGAATCAAGACCCATCATTTTTTCTGAATAATATGAATGGTATGAACAATATGAATAATATGAATACACAATTCCCTTCACATTATTATGGTAACCATTGGCATCCATCTCATAACCCAATGCAAAATCCTAATTCTTGGACACCATGGTCACAGCAGTCAAGCAATCAAGCTCCCTGGAATTCCAACTGGAGAAATTATTACCAAGGAAATAACTTTCCCCATCACCAGAATCAGTATCAACAGTATCAGCACCAACAGTATCAGCAACCACAACTCCCATTTCAAAACAATGTCGCACCTGTCAATGCACCACTTCGACCACAGCTGCCTACACAACCTAACCCGAACCCAAACAATAAAGCAATCCATCAATTTGAGACTGCCAACATGCCTGCGTATTCCATCACCCAGATTCCCTTCAATGATATACAATTACGATCAGGGAGGGTAGTGGAACCCATTATCACTGAGGATGTTTCATCCCCAGTGATTTAAACTGGAGTGAATCAGCACTATGAGAATATGGTTAATTCAGTAAGCCCCATCATTGAGGATGTTGATACTCCTACTGAAACAGTAGCTGAAACTCAAAGAATAACACACGATGTATCACAACCTACATAGTTGATGAGAGAACTGCCATACCCTGAACGATTGGCTCTGCAGAGAACAGTGGAACAGCCTCAATTTAATCTCTTAGGAGAATTGAAAATTTTATATGTCAAAATTCCACTGTTACAAGCCCTTAATGACATGCCCATTTATGCTAATACTGTCAAGGATTTGTGTATCAAGAAACCAGGAAGAAAGCCTAGGGATCCTCCCACTATCCACGTATTGGGAAATCTTTCTGAATTGATAATGGGGAAGACCCCTGTGGCAAAATACAATGACCCTGGCAATCCTACTGTGATAGTTCACATAGGGAACACACAAATCCCCAATGTCTTGGTAGACTTAGGGGCGGCTATTAACGTTATGACCATAGAAACTGTGAAGAAACTTGGACTCCCTAACCTTTGGTCGACCCCTACTATTTTGGAACTTGCTGACAGATCAACAATCAAGCCTGAGGGGATCTTAGATGACCTCATGATCTCAGTTGACTCATGGGAATACCCTGCGGATTTATTGGTGTTACAGCCGAAATCCCAGTTGGGGGGACACCCACTGATCCTGAGAAGACCGTGGTTGGCCACAGCAGATGCATGTATCAGCTGCCAGTCAAGATCTATGACCATTTCAGATGGGACTGAGATCAAGAGCCTAACCTTGTACCCTCCAACTCGACCAAGCACAGGAGTTGAAACTCCACTGTGGGAAGATTTGGAGGAAGAGGAAGGTGTCTAGCCGTTATTAACAATAGGGAGAGCCTTAACATTTAAAGATGAAATAGAGGACGATGCCATTAACAGTTTCATCAATGAGCCCACGTCTGTCAACAAGAACATGTATCAGATTCTTAACAGTACGTTAGATGAAGCAGAATAGGAAAATCTTACAGAAGAAACTCTAGTCAATGATGCCAGTATAATTCCAGTACTTTAGAATTCGAAAAGTGTACCAGTGGAAATTGAGCCAGGGAAAAAATTGAACGTCAATTCAAACCTTGTGCCCAGTGAGATGGAACAACTAGTCACCTTGCTGAAACAACGTAGAGGAGCTTTCACTTGGGAGTATACAGACATGAAAGGTATTCCTTCTAATCTGTGTACCCATCACATTTATATTAAGAGCGACTCCAGGCCTGTGTGTCAACCACAATGAAGGATGAACCCGAACCTAAGAGACATTGTGAAAGAAGAAATCCAAAAACTTTTGGAAGCAGGATTTATATATCTGATTTCAGACAGTGAGTGGGTTTCTCCACTCGTGATTGTGCCAAAGAAGAATGGGAAATGGAGGGTCTGCGTGGATTACAGAGAATTGAACAAGGCAATGCAGAAGGATCACTTCCCCTTACCTTTTATCGATCAGGTCCTTGATACCTTGTATGGGAAGAAGTATTTTTCCTTTTTGGATGGTTTTAGTGGCTACAACCAAATCCAGATTGCTCCAGAAGACCAGGACAACACCACTTTCACCTGTCCCTGGGGGACTTTTGCATACCGGGTACTTACTTTTGGGTTGTGCGACGCACCAACCACATTTCAGAGAGCAGTGATTGGAATCTTTTCAGAGATGGTAAATGATTGCATGGATATTTTTATGGATGACTTTACTCCATATGGTGATAGCTATGAAGAAGCACTGAAAATTTTAGAAAAGGTCTTGAAACATTTTGAACAAAGCCAGCTCTCTTTAAGTACTAAAAAGTTCCATATGATGATGAGAGAGGGCATAGTGCTGGGGCACTTCATCTCTTATGATGGTATCCAAGTAGATCCATCCAAAATCAAGGTAATTGAAAACATACCAACTCCTGGAACACAGAAGGATGTACGTAGCTTCTTGGGGCATGGTGGCTATTACAGAAGATTCATAGAAAATTTTTCCAAACTAGCTTCTCCTTTGTTCACTCTGTTGATGAAGGATGCACAGTTTGTCAGGAATGAAGCATGCCAAACAATGTTTACTAAGCTAAAGAAAAGGCTATCTGCAGCACCCATCTTACGAAGGCCCAACTGGGCTCTGCCTTTTCACATTTCTTCATATTCTTCGGACACTGCCATTGGAGCAGTTTTGGGACAACAGGAAGGTAATGCTCCTTATGCAATTTATTACATTAGTAAGAACTTATCTCCTACTGAACTAAACTATATTGTCACAGAAAATGAATTTCTTGCCATTGTTTATGCCATCAATAAATTTAGACATTATATTACTCAATATTCTACTTTCGTGCACACTGATCATTCTACCATCAAATATTTAATGAATAAACCAATCATGAATGCTAGAGTTACTAGATGGTTGTTACTGTTACAAGAATTTGATATCACAATTATTGATAAACCAGGGAAGGAAAATGTTGTTGCAGATTTTTTATCTCGACTTACTAACAGTGATGACAATTTACCAGTCAAAGATTCCTTCCCTGATGAACATTTGTTTGCAGTATCAGCTCATTCCCCATGGTATGCATATATTGCTAACTTTTTGGCTGCAGGTAAGCTCCCAGCACATATGTCGAAGAGAGAAAAAAGAAAGATCATACAACAGAGTGCTAGGTACTGCTGGATTGATGGCCATATTTTCTACACAGGGCTTGATTTAGAGATCAGAAGATGTGTTAGAGAATATGAGATCTTTAGTATTCTTAAATCTTGCCATGATGAGCCCTATGGGGGACATTTTGCTGACAAAAGGACAGATCATAAAGTCTTGAGAATGGGTTATTTCTGGCCCACATTGTTCAGGGACGCAAAGAAGTATGTTTAGGCATGTGATAGCTTCCAAAGGATGGGCCAACCCAACAGATTAGACGAAATTCCTTTACAGCCACAGCTCGTGGTCGAACCATTTGATAGATGGGCTCTAGATTTTATAGGGCCTATCAACCCTCCCTCAAAACAGAAAGTTCACATCTTGGTTTGTACAGATTACATGATCAAATGGGTAGAAGCTATAGCCTTGGTTAAGGCTAATGATCAGGCTGTGATTGATTTCCTGTATGAAGAAATTTTCACTCGGTTTGGAGTACCCAAGGAAATCGTCACAGATGGTGGACCGCAGTTTGTGTCTCACAAGTTGGAAGCGCTGTTACAGAAATTTCATGTTCATCATAGAATAAACTTGCCATATCATCCACAGGCCAATGGCCAAGTGGAGAGTTCAAACAAGGTTATTGAAGCTATTTTGACAAAGACAGTGAAAATCCATCATAAAGATTAGGTTGAAAGACTTCCAAAGGCACTATGGGCCTATCGCACTACATGGCATAACACCACTGGTTTTTTCCCATATGAGTTAGTGTATCGTAAGAATGTTGTTTTCCCAATTGAATTTGAAATCGGGGCTTTGAAAACAGCTATAGAAGCAAATCTGGATTTATCATAAGCACAGAGGAACCGACTGAATCAACTTAATGAATTGGATGAAAAGTGCACAACAACGGTAAATCATATAACTTTAATCCAACATCAGCGCTCTAAGTGGCATGACAAATTCTTAAAGAAGAAAGTCTTCCAGGAAGGAGACTGGGCTCTGTTATATGATTCACGGTTTAAGAGGGATTTCAAAGGCAAGCTACGCACTCGTTGGTTGGGACCTTATCAAATAGATCGTGTATTTGACAATGGGACAGTTTGGTTGATCACCATTGATGAGAACAAGACACCATTATTCGAAAATGGTCATCGGCTGTGACTGTATCACAAACCGATCTCAAGGGATGCTTTCATTTCATAGGCTGCAGCAGATCCAAATTTTCAGTTAACGTCGGGGCAAGGAGTTTTCTCCACCCCTGTGAATTTTTAAGAACTGCAACTTCCACATCAGTTGTACATAAATAATTTATTTTTCATTCTATATTTTATCTATTTTTTTTTCATTTTGCACTTGAACGGTTTGTTTTGAAGAATTGTGTGTAGGAATTAATTGGAGGAACAGCAGTCGTGATTGGGCCAGACGATTGTAGGCACCTTACATTGTTTCCTGATTTAATAAAGCTCTTTGAAAAGATGGATGATTCTTTAGTTTTTTAGCAGCTAGCTGAAAGTCCGCTTGTTACTCATTTTTGCATAGCTGCGACTCCTTGCCTTGCCCATTCTTCCCATTTTCGCAGCTATAACTCTACCATTTTCCATTCACTTCATTTTTTTAGCAGCTGCGACTCCGCTATTCTTGCCTATTCCGCTAAGTCTAGCAGCTGCGACTCTGCTATTTCCATTTCATTTTCGCTTTTTGCCAGCAGCTGTGATTCTGTTATTCCTGCCTATTCTGCTAGGTCTAGCAGCTGTGACTCCACTATTTCCATTTCAATATCCGCTCTTTTCCAGCAGTTGCAACTCCGCCATTTTTTCCTATTCCGCTAAGTTCAGCAGCTGCGACTCCGCTACCTTCATGTCATTTTCGCCTTTTCCAGCAGCTGCGATTCCACCACTTTTGCCTATTCTGCCAAGTCTAGCAGCTGCTATTCCGCTATTTTTTCCTTTTCTCTAAATTTTTGCAACTGGAACTCTACCATGTTTCGCCGAACTCTTCTCAATCCTCTACAACTCCGCTAGATGGTCTATCTTTTGGAACAGTCTCGCTGTCAATGATCTGACTCAGCTTGAATCTGAATGATTACTCCACAGCTCAAATCACAGTCCGCCAAGAAACCTGTCAGCATAAATGCATGTATTAATTTGATTGACGGTGACCAACTCATCTTGGCACACGCGTATTCTACCAAGATGCGACTGTGAATATCATGCCATGGCAGAATGGCGGCTTGAGCATTCAATTTTTGAAGGTACGGATTCCAACTATAATCATGATTAAGCACCAAATTAATTGTGACGAATTATGAGCATATCTTGTCTTTTGTCGCTATCAGCGTTTTGTACACACTTAATCATCAAAGAATGTGTCGAAGTAAAAACCTGACCATCATTTTACCTGATTCGTACCAAAATTTCCCAATTTCACCCTTTTTCCTTACTGTATCATCTATTGTAAAGTGGAAAACTGCACCATCTTTCCTAGAAAACCATGTTTCAAATCCCGGCTATTCCCTTGAATGTTCGAAGCCTGCAACTTCCACGTCTGAACGGATAAGCGTTGTATCTGTTGTTTGAATTGAAAGGAGGTTGATATGGGTAAACCGGTTAGGCATGAACCTGAAAATATGGAATTGCTGCGTGCCAATGCAGAAGTGTTTTCCATTTTTGCAGCAGCAGGGTGGACTGAATATTTCCAACGTCTAAACGGTTTCCATACTGAAACGACATTACAGTTTGTTTTTAACTTGACTGATACTCATTCTGAAGTCAAGGGGGTACACATTGAGGTTACAGAAGCCATCATATCTGATATTACTGGCTTACCCCAAGTTGGGAAGAAACTGTTTGGACGGAAGGTGCCGAATTCGACTACAATAAGGGAATTTCTCGTAGTTGAGGAGAATGTTCGGCCAAAAGACCATGGATTTGCACTGAACTCATTACCTCGTCCATGGGATCAAGTGGCATTTTTTCTGAAGAAGTATATATCCTATGAAGGTAGGTACCAGACTATCTATCTTTCTAAATTCCCTCTGTTATCTCATATGTGCCATGGCAACCTAGATAATATGTCGTTTTATCTTTTTAAGACCCTACAAAGTATGGTTGGTTATGCAAGAACGGACCGACACCCAACTTTCTCCCTCACTAATCATGGCCTAATTAAATTACTTATCTTAAGGGCCATTGCACGTCAGAATTTGACCTAGGCTCAATTTCTTGCTGGTGCTGGGGTGATTAGAGAACCTACACTGGAATCGAGGGGTATTGCAGAAGAAGAAGAGGACTGGAGTTCCTCAAATCTAGTTGGGGGGGAGGATGAAAACCTAACTGAAAGGGAAGAATAAGTCGACATAGGGGAAGCCGCGACAGCAGAAAAACCTTCATCGAGGAGATAATGATAGCTGGGACTGGAACAGCTGTTGAAGTTGTAACTGCGGAAGGTGGTATGCAAGAAAGCAAGCATCAGGAAGAGGCAGTAGAGGAAGGAAATATAGAGGTGTTGGATATTGCATCCTCCTCGGAAATCAGGGGAACTATCATGGAAGAGGAGGAATTTGATCATCCCTCTAGAAATTTGGAGACCCCTGTATCACAGAAGAAAAGAAGAAGCACAAGGAACAAGGGCTAGACATCTACTTCAATAGAGAAGAAGAGAAGATCCAGAGCTGCTTCAATGGTAGCAAGCAGTGTTGAACATCCATCAGAGGGGGTGAAAATAATAATGACTAGATCTATGGTAGCAGCTGAGACCACAGGATAAATTAGGGCAAATATGGAACTACCCTCAGTTGAGACAGCAGGAGGAATTGGGGAAAATAGTGAAGTACCTTTAGCAGAAGCAGAGTATGTAACCGGCACAGTCATAGAAATCCCTATCTTAAACCCCAAAACACCTGCTGACATATAGGAACCTGTTGTGAACGAATCTCAGATTGAAAATCTCCTGTATAGAAATGAATTATTAAAAGAAGAAGTGCAAGCACTTTGGAATGATTTGGAGAAATGGAAGGAAATAAGCAGGAAAAAAACAAAGAGGAGTCTGGATATATTAGTAGAGGCTGCAGATCAAGTGGAAAACTCATCTCCTGATTTGAGTTATGAGGAGCAGGGAAAAGTGATATGCCCAGAATGTGGAGATGTATATAAAATGGCAGGGCATAAAGTCATACTGGTGGATCTTGTTGCACAATGATCTAAATGAGCAACGCAAGGAGAAGAAGTGCAAACAGTTGAGTTGATGAGGGAAGACCAACCAGGAACGGACTTAATCCCGGATTTTGAACTAGAAGAAGAAGGAGATATACAAACTCAACCATCCAAAGATACAGAACTACTCATAGAACAAGCAGACATTGAGATAGTCCAGGAACCTTTTCAGCAACTTGTAGAAATTAGGGAAAAGGACGTTGTTACACAAGAACCAACGTCCTTGGAGATGCTTATTGAAGTTGCAACTTGGACTGAAATTGTTGAAGGAAAAATCCAAGAAAAGAATGTTGCTACACAAGAACCAGCGTCTTAAAAAATGTTTGTTGAGGTTGCAACTCAAACTGATGTTGCCGAGGTGGAATTGGAGGGACAGGATGCTGTTACACAAGAACCAGCATCCCCAAAAGTAGCCACTGAAACTTCAACATAAGCAGAGGTCACTACAACACCAATGGAAGATGGGGTTGCTGCACCTTTAATCCACGAAGTGGAAGCTGGAACATCTGGGGATGAGGTAAGAATGCTACCTTCTCAAGGCATCATTTATTTAGATTCTGATGATGAAAAGGATGTGGAGAATGGGAGAATTCAACGATTAGAAAAGAAGATTCTCTGGCTGAATATCGAGTTAGAAAAATGGCAGAAATTCATTGCTCAATGCAGGACAGGGATGATCTCTCTCCATGAACATAGAAATATCATCAGGGAGTTGAGAGAAAAATGGGCTGAGGAGTTATTCTTTCAGAAAATCCGGTGGGAAAAACTTCAAGAAAGGTTGGAAGAATTGAAGAAACTCAAAACCTTGCAGCAAGAAAAAGATCAAATGTATACTCTTTCCTTAGAATTATTAAGTTGCAGGGTTCCATCCTCCTCTTACTCTGTCTTTCTTCACGAGCAGATCACTTTATTTAAATTGAGGGCTCTAAAGAAAGGAAGATGATTTGATCTAGCAACAGCTAGCCAGTTTTTAGAAACTTTTCCGGGGAGTGATTTTGAGGATCAGCATTTCTTATGTGAATTATATTTACATAATAGGGCATGTTACATTGACTCTCCCTCCAATCCTTTACCTTGTTTGGGGGATGTTCAGCTGAGGGCGTTTTCCTCTTTTGTCATCAACCATGTAGAATGGAGAAATGCTTTCCAAACTATCATAAAGAATGAGGAAAATTCTACTCTCTGGATTAGGGACGAGCCTCAGGATCCAAAAGAACTCATAGAAAATCATGTTGGATCTCTCAAGGTTCCTGCAATTGCCCAATACTTTGAGATTTTGCAAGATAAAATCCTCACTACCTATGTCCCAATGATTTTTAATATGCAACAGAGTGCTCTGGAAGGAAGTGAATACAGATGGCTATATTCTTCTTCATCTTTGAGGAAAGGGGATCCATATTGCTTTGAAAATTTCAAGCAATCCCTGACAAGGATTCCTAGGTATGTGCAGTGCATGAAAACATGTGGACCTTGGTGGATTGGATTGAAATTCATATTTCCCCTCATATGGCTACCCATGATCCCTTACAAGAACAACTATGTTTTAACTAAGGAAGAGGAGGAGATGTGTTGGGATAAATGGACAACCTGCTATGGATTTGTGCCTTATGGGGAACCACCAGAACCTGCCTATGGTCTCACCAATCTTCACAGATGCAACGTGGACTTAGATTTGGATTAGTGGAAGTTGTTGCATGAGGACATGCAATTGGATAAGTTGGGGGGAGATGTTGGGCCCTAGAAATGCCTATGTTTGACCATATCTATTACACCATTTTTCCCAGTTACACTCTACATAAACCATATACATGCCTTTTTCCAGATTAATCAGCAATCCTGACAAGGTATACATCATTATTGTTTCAATTAATTAAATGCCTAAGATTGTTATAGTTCAGGATCCTAGCCTTTGAATTATGCTAACTTGTGTGGTTTCATTTAGTCAAAGCCCAAAGCACAGGTGTATCAGCTACCATGCCTTGGAAGCAATCATACGTGGTGCCAGCTGTTACTCTTTTAGCTCGATTCCTCATGTTTTCAAGGGACAATGCATCTCTCCACGTGAGCTGTAATAGGTATCTATAACAGATTGTTGTAATAGAGTATAGTTGCGACAGACAGGTCACCTTCCAAATTGCTAATCCGTTGATCTATGGCTCTCCAGCATAACAACATATTTTATGATTAAATAGCCTCATTCAATACAGCTGTAATAGTTAGCTATGACTCGACAGCATGTCGATCATAGATCTTCATTCCTGCTCGAGATTAGTTGATCGTGAACTGCATTTTGTATGTATAAATATGGGAATGCTTTCCATGCCTAGGGTTGTTTAATCATCATTTGTTGTATGGGCTGTAACAGAGATTGAGACTGTGAATTTCCATCTTTTAATGAAGAGCAGAGTTACTTCCATTTATGTGTCTTAATCTGTGGTGATTCACGGCGTCTCTGTTAGAAGGCCAGGGCCCGCCTTCTCACAGAGATTGCTGATTTAGTTAGATAGTTAGATTTATTCATTTCCTATTGTGTGTTGTGGAATTGCATTATGTGTATTTATAATAGCTGCAACGGTGAGTTTATGATTGCATTCTTTATTGGTAGTTTTTCTCCTGCATATGAATAGTTGTAACTGCGTGGTGTGACATTCGACTATGTAGGTTAGTTTGATCATGCATGTGTGTTCAATAGCTGTGACAGCCAAGCTCAACTCCATCCTTTCAGTCATTTATGTTGTTTAGGATTTCCAATAGTTTTCAATTTCGAGTTCAAGCTTAAGTTTAATTTATGGTTGTTGTTGTATCTTCAATTAATCCATTAGAGTAGTCAGATTGTGATTGAGTAACAATAGCTACTAGATGGATAATTTTGGTAAAGATTGAATATTGTAGTTTGATAATTATAGGATTAACTTCTTGCAAAAGTAATCTAGTTCATTTATATTCTTAGATCAATAATTGCTAGGTTGATTTCTGTAGGAAGGTAGCTACACTTTGATTTCCTAGATGTATGAGTTAGATTAGTTTTCTTATGGAATGAGTTTGACTGAATAGATAGGTAGGATTGTTATCTCCAATTACTTGATCAACTACTGAAAGATGTTTATGCATAGATTGTGCTTATTGCCATTGAAATAAAATATCTCCCTGGGTTTGGCAATTTATATTGAGCATTATGTATGTTGGTTGTAATTAATTGACATATAGGGTGACCAACACCATTCTGCTCTCTATGCTTATCCAAATGCTCATACAGAGCTCTACGGGGGTCTCATTCAACCCTCATAGCCCTGGATTCCACACTACCTGCCCCACACAACTCCCTTCTAGATCAGGCATCCCCTTCACCGATCCACGGTTCTCTTGGGAAATCCATCTTGCTGAATGCTTCCAGTGTGTGCATAGAAGAAGTCCAACTTGATACCGGCTGCTATAAAACCACTTTTAGCCTCAATTTGTGGCTTCTCAAGCACCTACGAGCAGCATAACTCAAGAGTAAGGGTTCCTAGATTTCCCAACCTCTTCGCTCACCTACAACCAAAAATATTCACTTCCAAATCTGCAGCATGGTCTCCAAATTTGAATTTTTGGGTTCAAAACATAATGGTAAGTTCATGGACAGCAAGGGAGAGCTCTGCATCTTCTAAATCTACATGAAAGAATAAGAGAAATGAGGGTTGCCTCCAAAGGATATGAGAAAATGGTGAAAAGACAACTGACATAACTTCTGACAGTAGAAGAAAGGACTCCTGGCAGCTGTAGACTGACTTCTGTCATGACAGAACTGTCACAAAAGTGAAGTCAGTCCCATGCTTCAATAACTACATGAGGTGAATCTTCCCACCAACCACACACTTGCATTAATGATTGGAAAATGGTCAAAATAGGAGATAATTGGCTTATTCAAGGCACATGACAAAATTTTAGGTGAGTTCTAAGGTTGACACTTGGCAGCAAGGATTTATTCACCCATGGACCCCCTTTCCTCTTCCCCTCTAGTGGAATCATAGCCCCTTTGGTACTCTTTACACAACCAATCTTGGACCATTTTATTATTTATGCACATAATATTCTAAATCAGCATAAAATCCAACCAAACAGTCCAAATAAAATATAAACATCATACATGCCTAAACATTCACTAGTCGGGCCTTGGTCTTGAGCTCCGCACTAGGAATTTGCACTAGCATATTTACATCATTTACATAATTTTGGATAAATACATTCCAATTCAAAACTAGGGGTATTACATGAATTAGTGGTGAGGTGTCATGTCCCCATTCATCGATCTAACTAACAGAGGGGGATATTTACAAATTCTCGGCTTCTAAATTTCGCCCCATGGCCATATTACATATTCATAAACAATAAAATGCATGTGCAGATGTATAATTGTAAAACATGGAAAAAATCATGCATATATAAGCATAATCATCACAATCATAAAATAAAATCAGTGCACATTCAAATACAAAGAAAATACTTATCTTAAAAAATGAAGATCCAAGTAACTAGTTGTGTAAGAGAGACTTTCCACCCAATCGTAGTCACTTTGTCCAACATATACTATTTATACTGAGAGGCCACCCCCAAGCTAGGATATGAGGACACTAGGGATAAGTAAACACCTACATGCTTCTCTCTCTCATCCCACAACCCATTCTACTCTCAATGCTTAGCTAAATTCTCATTCAGATATTTTCCAGGAATCTCACTTAGTTGTCACAGCCATGGCACTCCTTCCAACTCCCCCAAACAACACAAGGAAGGCATTTCCCTTCATTGATACATAGTTCCCTCGGTAAATCCAACCCTTATAGTTCTTACCACTGTGTGTAGTAAGAGTCCAATCTAATGTATGATGTTGGATATTTTCATGTAGCATTGATTTATGTCTTCTCAAGCACTCAAGAGTAACGAAACTTAATGGGTAAAGGTTCCTATCTTTCCCAACCTCTATGCTCACCTACAACCAAATTGTTTCTCTCAAATATGCAATTCTCCTTCACAATTTCTAATTTTTGGTTAATGTACAGTCTGGTAATGGTAATGGTAATTGAATGAACAACAAGAGGAAGGAGTCTAAGTAGTTGTAAATCTGTTGTAAAAATATTCATATAAAAAATGGATGATAGATCCCAAAAAGAGATGAGAGGATGGTGGAAAATATAACTAACATAAATTTTGACCATAGAAGAGAGGAATCTTACCATAGTCATAGAATTATATTCATCCCATGCGTCCATAACTACATGAGAAGACTTTCCCTACCAACCTCACACATGCATTCAATTATTGGATAAAGTAGTCAAAAGGAAGTGACTAGCTCATTTAAGGAAAATGAAAATAAGTGGATGAGTTCTAAGGTTGACATCTTGCAATAAAGGAATTAATATCCCATAGGACCCCCTTCCTCTTCCCCTCTAGTGGAATCATAGCTCCTTTATTGCTCTTTACACAACCATCTTGGACCATTTTATTATTTCCAACATAATATTTACATATCATTCGAATTGGCATGATAATCCAACCACATGGTTCATATAGAAATATTTTCATTATGCATGCCTAGACATTAACTAATCGGGCCTTGGCCTTGAGCTCCGCATTAGGAATCCATACTAGCAAATTTATATCATTAACATTATTTGATTTAATATATTTCCAATTCAAAACTGGGGGTATTAAAATCCCCTCCCCCTTGGAATAACACCGTCCTCAATTTTTTCTCAAAATCAAAACAAAAATGGATACGCCTATCTCCTGGAATCCTTTAGCTCTCATGTAGCCTTAGCAAGACCAAAGTTCTTCCATTACACCTTTACATGTCCGATGTCTTAGTTTTGGAGCAATGTTACCCTTTAGTCGAGGATGAATAGTGTCTCTGGTTGGAACTCTCCCCTGAGTTCCACCTGGATCACATCTCAATCAACCGCATGGTTATCATCATTTACATATTTCTGAAGTGAAGAATTATGAAAAAAATCATGAGCTCTAGTGTTAGTAGCAAATGTAATTCTATATGCAACTAGCCCTATCCTCTCAAGCACTGTTCAGGTACACAGGGTACTCCCAAAAGACCGAACACGTAGAGCAACCATTTCACATAAATAGATCACAGATCAACACATCGATGTTTTGACGTGGTTTAAACCCTCGAGAGGGAAACACTCCATGGCCCCGGCCAAATAGCTTCTACGGAGCAGTTTATTATGCAAAAGAAAGAAAGTTACAAATGAGCTTCTCATAATCGATCAACTAGACAATGACCCTCCATGCTCTTTAAATAGAGATCATAGACCAATCGGGTGCTAAGCCATGGATCAAGGGTAGGTATGATCTAAGAGAAGTTGAGCCGTCGGATCACTCTATGTCTAGAGCATATCGTGACCGTCGGATTAAATATTTACAAATGCATACTAATGCATACTAAAGAAACACACTTTTACCTAATGGATATATTAACACAAGTTGATCTTAACTAACTCCTAAGTGTCTAAATATCCTAACATCCCCCCTTAAGAACAACTTAGGATAGGATTGAAGGATTTACAAAAGTCACACTATTAGGAGAAGGAAGGAAGCATTAGAGCCTATCCCCCCTTAATGACAAATTCTTGAACTCCTAACATAGATCGAAGTTTAGAAAACTTCGCTTCTATGAGAGACTTGGTGAAGATGTCGGCAACTTGATCATCTGTAGGGAAAAAGAGCACTTCAAGAACACGATCATGAATAAGATTTATGATGAATTGCATATGTAGCTCAATGTGTTTGCTGCGTTGATGTAGAACTGGATCGTTGGCTAGCTTGATGGCACTTTGATTGTCGCACCAAACTGGAGCAGGCTATTGCTGCTCGAATCCAAACTCTAAAAGGATCTGTCAAAGCCATAAAGCTTCCTGACTGGCATTAACTACGGCTCAATATTCTACATCTACTAAAGAAAGAGCAAGAGCTTGTTGTTTCTTACAAGCCCAAGTGATAGGTCCAGATCCCAGACTGAAAACATAACCTGCAGTAGACTTTCGATGTAATGTCCCCATTCAAATAAGTGCATAGTAAGACAATCCCATCAATCCTACTAGTTTCCTAGGTTGGATGGGCACATGTGGGATGGTAATAAGGAAGCTAATAAATGATATTTAGACATTAGAAGGGTTCAAGCATTTAATAAATATGGTGAATAAATAAATTCAAGAGAAATTCTAAGTGGCAAGTGGTTTTGGAGACATATGGAGGTGGTGGGACCCACACTAGCTTGATTTTTCAATGACACGTGGCAGCTCTCTCTTGCCAATTCGAATTCATGGCAAGGTGAACACTCTTGGGTGAGTTAGTAAGTCATAACACATGGCATTGAACATGTTAGATCGAAATGGGATGGAATAGTAACCTCCATGGGAGAGGAAGAGTCAAATTGGAGACTAGTGGACACTTGGGCTAGATTCCCTAGTTCTATGACAACAATAATGAAGCATCTATGACATTTATGACAAAATTCAGACCTGGCTTCTTACACCTGACCATTATGACATGTCAGCCCCAAAAATAGGCCCAAGGAAGGCGCTCATAGAGTTGGGGGAAGCTAAAGAGACTCAAATTCGAATTTGGGAGAAGATGGAAGGTTGGAACTAGGAGATAAGTGGCAAATGAGGAATATTTTATAAATGGAAATTTATTGAATCTATTGAGAGGATTGCGACCCCTTGAAGGCTAATGTTGGTTATAAAATGTAGAAATCAAGTATGAGAATGGCTTTTGATGATTTGAGAAAAATTGCATTTGTGAAGAGAGAACTAGTGGATGACTAGTTTCTTGCCTTAGCCAATTTCGAGGGTGAAAGATTCCCATCCAAGTTGGTGTTTGGAGAGGCCACTTAGGTCTTTCATGGTGCTTTAATGGATTTTTATTTGCAGGTAGCAGGTACAGGAATTTTCATGGTTTGGTTTAGTGCATTACTTTCTCTCCACCATTTCCAATTTTGAAGGCATATTCGGACTCCTTGAGGGATTGTGCTTTGGGTGAGATCTTACACTCATTGGGAGAGCTTCATATAATATTTTTTCTGATTGTAATAGCTTCATATCCTCTGTTATTCATATTCAGAAACTCTTAGGTCGAAATACCCATTGACTGTATGCAAAATTATTGATTAATGAGCAAACAATGTCCATTTCCCCAATGCTTTGATGTATGACACTATAAGGTTGATTATTTTGAATGGATGGATGATTATCTTATATATTTGTGATTCATATACTGCCATGGATATATTCTACAAGTTTCATGTACTGTACTTGAGCATTTGAAGCATATTTACTCAGTTTGTTTGTATTGAGAGGTGAAATAGTGCCATTTTCCCAAGGGTCGAATTGGGGGTTTTTGCTGTTGAATGTGAGAGAGTTAGAACACTATTAAAAAACAATTAATGGTGCATATGAGACCTTAATCACATACTTAACACATTACATACCTCTGTTCATAAATTTGTGGGAGTTTGGAGGCATTTGGAAGGCCATAAAACATCCCTGAACCTAATATTCAAGTCTAAATACCATTCATACACTCCTACAGAATATTTGGGAGCATTTGGGTTGATTTGGAGGTCAAAACAGTAAAACTAGTCAAAGGTCGAAATTGAGGAAAAAGTGAAAAAATTGGCATTTTAATAAAATTTTGAAAAAGGGTCATTACATTCGATCATCAAGATCGTCGGCCCAATCTGAATCAGTGAAACCAACCAACACAGTTTTCCCCCCTGTACTGTAATGAATCCCAAACTGAATTGTACCTCGAATATATCGAAGTATTTTTTTCGCTGCTTTCCAGTGACTTTCATGAGGTGTTTGCATATAATGGGAAACACGACCAACGGAAAAGGAAAGGTCGGGATGGAAATGGGTCAAGTATAAGAGACTACCAACAAGCTGACGATACAAGGTGGCATCTACTTCAGGTGAAGTACAAGTGGCAAAAAGTTTGACTCTAGACTGGAAGGGAGAATGGGCTGGTGTACAATCTTCCACGTGAAAGCGACGAAGAAGGTCACAAGCATACTTAGACTGAGAAATAAATATTCCTTCTTTGGTTTACAGGACTTGGAGACCAAGAAAATAATGCAAATGTCCTAAGTCTGACATTTCAAAATTTTGCTTAAGACTGGATTTCACATGGGTTATAAGCTTAGGGTCACTACTAGTAAGAATAAGGTCATCAACATATAGAACAAGTATGACGAGATGGTTTCCTACTTTCTTGGTATAGTCATTGGGGTCAGAATGGCATCTAAAAAAACCAGTTTCAAGGAGAAAGCTATCCATTTTGGCATACCAAGCTCTAGGAGCTTGCTTAAAGCCATATAAGGATTTCTTAAGGCGACAAACAAGGCTAGAGTTATTCTCAACATATCCAGGAGGTTGTTCCATGTAAATTTCCTCCTGTAAATCACCATGTAAGAATGCAGACTTGACATCCCTTTGATGGAATTCCCAGTTATGTAAGACTGCAAGGGAAAGAACAAGGAGGATGGAGTTCATTTTTGGGATAGGAGAAAAGGTTTCATTGTATTCAATCCCTTCAACTTGTGAAAAACCTTTGGCAACTAACCTTGCCTTAAGTCGTTCAACAATTCCATCTGATGCATACTTAGTTCTATAGACCCATTTACATATGACAAGTTTTATTCCTTTTGGAAGAGGTACAAGATCCCAAGTATCGTTTGCCATTAAGGAACGATGTTCTTCATCCATAGCTGCATCCCAATCTGGATTTCCTGAAGCTTATGCAAAAGTTTTTGGATCATGATTCTCGGAAACTTGAGCCAAAAGAGAAGAGGCTCGCTGAAACTGAGAACGTGTTCGACGTTGATCTCTAGGATCACCGACAAGATCACCACCTGCTTCACATGTTGAACAGACCCATCGAGGAAGCACTTGTGCCGGTGCAACTGGAGGAACATGAGTAGGCAGAAGTGGATTTTCATCCTCACTGTCATCATCAGAAACTGGAGTTGGATATCTGTCAAAGAAGTTGGAAGTAGAAGAAGGCACAATCGTCGAATCAGGCTCGCAGGCCAAAGATGGCACAATCGTCGAGTTAGGCTCGCAAGCCAAGATATTTTCATCAAATTCAACATCTCTTCTAATGATTATATCATGAGAATGTGGTTGAAGAAGTCTAAAACCTTTTACATCTTCAGAATATCCAACAAATATGCACTTTTCACTTTTAGGTTGCAATGCTTTCCATTTTTCATCCGGAATGTGAGCCCATGCTTCACTACCAAACACACGGAAGTGACTTACATCAGGTTTAGTTTTACTCTAAATATCCTAACATCCCCCCTTAAGAACAACTTGAGATAGGATTGAAGGATTTACAAAAGTGACACTATTAGGAGAAGGAAGGAGGCATTAGAGCCTATCCCCCCTTAATGACAAATTCTTGAACTCCTAACATAGATCAAAGTTTAGAAAACTTCATTTATGTAAGATACTTGGTGAAGATGTCTGCAACTTGATCATCTATAGGGTAAAAGAGCACTTCAAGAACACGATCATGAACAAGATTTCTGATGAATTGCATATGTAGCTCAATGTGTTTGCTGCGTTGATGTAGAACTGGATCTTTGGCGAGCTTGATGGCACTTTGATTGTCGCACCAAAGTGGAGTGTCAAATCACTCTATGTCTAGAGCATATCGTGACCGTCGGATTAAATATTTACAAATTCATACTAATGCATACTAAAGAAACACACTTTTACCTAATGGATATATTACACAAGTTGATCTTAACTAACTCCTAAGTGTCTAAATATCCTAACAAGCACTTCAAATGTCCCACAATATCTCAGTGATACTTTTGTTGGGTTCTAATACCTATTACAATGAGTATGCATAAAGATTCTTATAGTTAAATAGGTTAAATAATAGCACACAATACATTCACATAATACACATAAATTACCCTGGAAACCCCTCTACCGGGAAAAGCCAACAAACCAGGCTCATTTATTAGCAACACTCTTTACATTATTTACAACAATGAATTACTAAACTGCAATAGCTCAAGCATGAATTTACTACATTAGTACAATACTAACAGAATACAGTTAGTACACTACAGTGTATCTCATACTACTACTACTATATAGCATTTTCCATTACATCATATTTATAGATGCAATACATACACTAGCTCGTGATACCTGAGTTAGTTACAACTAACTACTCATTAATGGAAATCCATAACTGAATGTAATTATTATGTTACAATCGACTTGACTGAGTCAACCATATTCAACCGCCCATTTTGTTTCTCGTCGTCCAAGTGTCCGTTAAATCCATGCCATCTTTGTGCTCATCAACTTCCCATCAACCAGACATGACCATCGACAGGTCGAATAGACTTCCACTATTTGTTTGAAAAGTGGAAAAGTGGAAAATTGGAAAATTGTAGTTTGAGATTTGAATGAGAAATGACAAGCACAAAGGTTTGTGGAAAGAGAAGGAAGTGTTGTTTTGTTTGCATGCATTGGAGTGGAAAAATAGAAGTCTCCTTCATTTTATTTTTTTCTACCTTGTTTTCGAATTTGTATCTACACATGCATGCCACACCCCCTTCAAAATTATCTTGGTTTTCAACTAGTTTCTCCAGTGATACTAATTTTGAGGGATCATTAATTGTAGCCTATCAACAAGTTCATGAGAAGGGTAAAGTTGAACAAGTTTTCAAAGCCATTCAATACATACATACATAAGTAAGAAGTCAATACATACATACGCAAGAAGTCAAAGCCATCCTTGGTAGCAATGAAAGTATAAATAATGACATGGCATGCACAAAGTCACCACCAGTTCATGTTTGGTGATAAGGTTTAGCTTCATGAGAAGAGTATCCATTAGAATATTATATTAAAGCTCATTAGTATGACCCATACACTTCATAAGAATAAGCTTATAGTTTATTTGTACTTGATATTCCTCCATACTATTATAGGTGATACACTTTGAAGCGCGTTGAAACATCAGTTCCTCAATTTTGTCAATGATATGAAAATTATAAATATTTGAAAATCAAAGGAAAGATGAGGATAAACCTAGTAAAAACTATATTTCCATTTTGTTTCACATGGTGCATGGTCTCCATTCTATACATGTGTCAACCTAATGTGTGGTTATATCCACAAGGAATCATCATTGTAACAAATCCCATGCAAACCTTGACTTTTCATTCTATTACTAGCACAACCATTTCCCCAACACTAAATCATGACCAACAAGAGTAATATGCCCACTGAACTTTTTGTTAATTTTGAGCAAATATGATGAGCTTTTGAACTTTAAAACTTTAAGTGCGGAAATACTGAATACTCGAATCAATGAACCATTCAATTCCATGAAACATTCAACCATAACACAATATGTACCCTGGGGAAAACCCTCAAAACAATGAGGATGAAAAACCCCAACAAATCTTCAAAGTATAATTATGATAGATAGTAGAGAATGTCTTTTACAAAATAGCGGATTGCTTTCGGCACCCCAAGTGCTAGATAAGAGATAATACTGGGCAATAGAGAAGAGATATCAACTGTATCAACATGCCATGTTCCCAACACATTAATAACAAGCAAGAATAATATCCTACACAAAGAGAAGCGCCTTGCCTTCAAGGGAGAATATAACTCGCTTCACATTGAATTCATCAATCCTATATAACATATTTACACATTATTCACATGCACCAGCTTCTATTTTTAGCTTTTGACTTCAGGATGAACTCGCCCTCCATTTGGATGCATCAATATTGCATGAAGAAGTGCACCCCACTTCTCATGTAATGCATTAACAATGAACTGACTCTTAGGATGAACTTGTCTCTTCCGAAATATTTCCCACTTAGTTAGGTGGCTAACGTAAGTGTCATCATGCAAGTGTCGCAACTCAAGTGTCATCTTTTATTTTAACATAAGTGTCGTCATGCAATAACACTTAGTTAACTAGATCTTCTTTGTTATCACTTAGTTAACTCTCTTAACTAGTTCTTTCTTGTTAACATCAGTGTAGTGAACAATTCAAGTTCTCCCTTGATTTACTGAAGTGTCGTATTTTGGTTAACTTAAGTGTCGTCTTTTAGGTTAACTAAAGTGTAATCAATGCAAAACACTTTAGTTAACTAGTCCTCCTTTATTAACATTTAGTTAACTATTATTAATTGAAATCATGTTGATTGATTTACTTGTAGTGACCACTATGAGTTCTTTAATTAACTGAGGCATACATTGTGGCTTTAACTAAAGCTTGACAATTCGAGTTCACTTAGTCATCTCATGAGCAATTCAAATTCTCTTTTTCTTTATGCATTTATCGTTATCTCTTATCTTTATTGCATGGTCAATATGTGTTAACTTTAATTATCTATCATATCATATTATACTCAGAATATTTGTCAGATGTTGTGATCATATTATATTACTCTCAAATGATCATAAGCTAAAGTAATTCACTCTAGAGGTGGCCAGTCTCTAAAGGAGACTTAATAACAATCGATGACCATGGTCAGTAATACATCACACAACATTAATGCTTCAACATGCAAAACATCTATCTCTATAATTGGAGGTCCACCCTATGGGTACCTACTATAACTGGAGTTCCACATGAGAATCTATCTTGACACACAAGTCTTGAGCCTTGTCCAACAAGACTTTACAACATCATCACTTTGATACATCAAAGCATTCACCTCAACATATGAGTAATAACCTTTTACAATTGAAGGCTTAGTCATTCTTGAGTCCAAATCAAGAATATATTCCAAGTTACTGAGTCCAACTCGGGCTCCTTACCTCAACACATGAGGCCCAATCTTGGCTGCACAAGATTGGCTTGGAGAATGACTCGTGATGCTGTACATTTAACACTTTACCCATGCACAACACCAATGAGTATGCAATTTCTAGTGACCAAAATTTGAAACCAAACCTCGTCTTCTTGTTCAATTTGGATACCTATGTGATCAAGGAGGAATTGGGATACATTAAATTGGTTGTCTAGCAAGCCATAACTATGTTTCCATGGAATGCTTGTGTGGGATGATTACGTTAGGAACTCATGTTCATGTGCATAAGCTAGGGTTTTTGGATCTATTCAAAGCCTATGTTTTAGGGGTTTTACGGAAATTTTGAAAGAGTAGATATTGGATTAGTTGGGGCTTACTATGTATGGACCTATATTTTTGAAGTGAGTGTCGATTGGTGGGATGCAAAAGGGAGAGGTTACAAATGGTGTTAATGTTAGGGGAATTAATTGCTTCTTTCTTGTGACATCGGACTACAAATACACATTGAATTACGTAGGTACATGCAATTCTTTTAATGTTTTTTTCTTATGAGCTCCGATGGAGTTTTTTCAGGTGTCATTTGGGCTTGAGATGATTTCGAGATATACGCTACATCATTTGACATCAAAAATTTTATAATAATAAATTGGAAGCTATAGCTATTGATCCCCTTCCACATTCAAATATTTTATTGACTAGATCTAGTTTTTTTATTTCACATCCTTGGAGTTATTATGTTTTTGCTTTACATAAAATCAAGTTCATGTATATGATTCTTTAGTTTTGAGAATAATAAATTATAGCTCAAACAATGATTGAGTTGGAAAATGTCAATGCTTTTTATAACTTAAACATGTCATGGGCGTTACAAGAAAATTGATTAAATATGATTCATGAGTTTTGTTATTGCTCTTCCTATTCTAATTTCAAAATGCTAATATTTGAGTATCAGTTCAAGCCATTCTTTACAATTTGGTATAGTGAGGCACTAAATAAAAAATTATGTAAGGATTAGACTTCAATGACTATGTGATTTTATCATAATTTGTTGAATCGTATGGCTCCAGAACTGATTCGGTGGCATAAATGGACATGGTGAACCTTGTGGAGGTTGAGGGATCAAGCCTCAATAGGGTTCATGCACAATGGGTAGATGTGTATATGGTCTTGTTGAATATTTGGCATCTCATGTTGCAGGATATATACTCACCCATTCGTGAAAAGAATAAAGCATCAGAATGGACGATACAGAGGCTATGAGGATGCTAGTAGTGGGAAATCATAAGAACAAATGCCACATCTTTTTTGTTTCATTGACAAACCATGAATAATTCCAATGCCAATAAAAAATCAATATGAGTTAGAGTAATGCATCAACGTTTCATTTGAATGGATGACCCACATTGTATCAACCATCATCCAATGGATCTGGGTGGTTGTGAATGTTTTATTAGTCATAATCATACATGCACTTTAGAGGGGGGAATGCCTTACAATGTAAATATATTAAATAACTCTAATCATTCATTGTGGACTCACTATCCCCCTCTATATCTGAACCCATGACCTCCAAGGAGAAAATACATGTTCTTAACCATTAGGTCCACTCATCATAACTATTTCATTGATAGGCATTTGGCGAAAACAAGTGATAATTAATAGATGATTTAATGAAAAATATCGATTTCTCATCACAGTCCATCGTATGATGGTTGGTAGGTAGTTGAAGAATATTAACATCACGATTTAGACTGAGGCACGGAGCATTGTAGGCCCAAGGGATCCATTGTGACTTTGAATCAAGTTCCATATTCACGATAATGAATATTTAAGGGAGAGACATATTTGACTCAATACCAAAATTAAGAAGCGGCTCAAGTTGGTGTATGGCTAGTGGATGACCTTAAAAATAGATTATTATTAGTATTATTAAATATAAATCAATCTAATATTGGACCTATTAAGTCTTACTTGTCTTATGGAATAATGTGTGATATTTATGATCGTACAAGTGGGTTGTGGTTGTGGTTGTGATTGTATTGGCAATTGTGATATATGTTTTGTCTCTACATGAATAATATTTTTGTATGATTAGGAGGTTATTGAATTTAGTTGGATATGAGAGATTCTCTCCAACTAGTTTAGTTGTGTGGTTGAGCTATTCTTTCAACTACTTGTTATTGTGCTAAGATAGTGTGTTTATCTTGAGACATGACTTTGGTGTGTGTATGTGTTTTCCAATTAGATATAGTATTGGTGTCTGGAAACTATGTCTATTCTCCAATTTATTAACATGTTATTAGAGCCAAAATGGACTTGACTTTGTCACAAGATGGGTACATGATCACGGCAGCATTTTCTTCATTTCTAATGCTCCTATGATGGTATGTGAACTATAGTTTCTCTATGGTGTTGTGAGATGTATTAGTTTTCCATTGTGTTGATATGATGATTCTGAGACAAGAAACATAGTTTGAAGATGTCATTTGTGGTTATTATACCAGTTTTGTTTAGTTGTTGTGTTGAGAGGATGTCCATAGCACTAAAAGGATTATCTATTGAGGTGTTCATTCTTTTGTGGATCATTAGGATTAGATTCACCTACCTACATTTGATATTCTCTTAGAAGACATGATCTATTATTCATGGGAAAAAATCAAGCACAAGTTTGTTTATTCCATTCATCTTGGTTTGATTAATCAACTTGAGAGCTACTATAAATTGATTTGCTAGTTTTTAGATTATTAGGTTGTAATTGATCACTTGTATGATAAAGCATTGGTATTGTTGCAAGAGTTGACCGTGTGTGACTTTAAGAAATGATATGATCATGATCCTTATTGATGTCATGAAACATGCCTAGATGCCACTTCAATCACTATGGTAAAATGTGGTTAGAGAGAGCCATGTGGAAAGGATGCATTGGAAGATCCGTGTAACAATCAATTTTGTGTATGGTATTGTTGGGAGTAAGTTAATAAATGGAAAAACTTAACCCATCTTTGGTGGAAATGCTATTACAAATTTGGTCAGAATTTATAGCTCCACATTATTATTAGGAACTTTGATCAAATTCATCTATTATGAAAGCCACCTAAAACAAATAAAAACAAATAAAAGGGTCAAGTAAGGCATTAAGCAACTTGATTTATGCATAAGGACTGAAGAATCTATTTGGTGCACATACGAAATGTTTTTGTTTGTTTGTTTATAGTTTATACCTTGTTTAGACTTTCAAAGAGGTAAATTAAAGTAGATCAAATTTAAAGAAAATATTTGCAATGCATGGCACAAGAAGATCACTTTATATTTTTGGTGGACACAAATTGGTTTTGGAGGCTTTGTATATTTGATGTGCATGAATAGTTGGGATGCACGAAAGTTTGAGCAATTCCTTTCCAAATGTAAAAAGGAGAAGCACATATGAGCCCATTTGCAAGAGGATCCTCATAAATTATTAGCTTTCCTTGGAGGTTAAATGCATGGTAATATATACCCTTACGTGGTGCATCGGGAGCACAAGTTTAAGTGGATTCTCATGGTAGAGATCCTTTGATAGTAATATTTGACCTTATGAGTTTAGTCACTTATTTTCTACATCATGTGTGATGCTAGTACCGGTGATGTGGATCTTGTTTAGCATGGGATGAATATCCTCCTTGTGACCATGTGGAATGTTTTTCTTGGTTTCCAGATCTGTGTATGGAGTTGTTTAAAAATGCATGGTTATATTGTTGGATCTATTGTTGCTCGTGCACATTGTTGTAGCCTCGTGAAATTTTTTTGGAGTGAGAAATAAACAAACATATTGAACTTGGTGAAAACAATAGGTAGATGAAGACTAAGAATTTACCATTCTAACAATTGCCATTTTATGTATGGAAATACTATACAAAGATTTGGATGAAGATGTTGAAGATATAGATGGCAAAGACATAGATGAAGACTTCAAGTATGTAAATGATTGCAAAGGAACAATAAGATATACATTTTTTTGTCAAATGTTTCATTACCTCTTGTTGTAGCCTTGCATGGCCACACTTTGTAATGTAAATCACTCTTGAGTCTACTTGATATCATGTGTTGTAGATGAAACGAAAATACAGCTACATGTTTTGTTTGCCCTAGTTGTTTCTTGTTAAGAGGTTGTTTTAAAATGTGCTACCATAAGACCTCATAATAGAAACCATATAGTGTGTAGGATTGACTTGAATACATCCTATATCTAGACCATTTTCCTAGAGAACTGATGAGCACCATGGTTGGGCACCTAGAGTTATTGCATGATGGAATTATGGCCAATTGTTCAATCTTTATAGTCTGGTTTATGTTAAGCCTTGATGTGCAACAAATTCTTAGTAAATTTGTGTGGTACCAATGTTCAACCCAAGGTTATGATTGGTTCTCGATTGGTATCATATTTAATATGACATTACTATAACTGAACCTAATGGTGTAACATTGACTCTTTGGTTGAAATATTAAAGAGGGTTGTTTCAATGAATAACCATTGGTTGGTTATGATGATACTTAAAGACATAGTGAGGCCACATTTTTCTCATTAGAGAAGCCAAGTTTCAATGGAAAAGTTAATTATGAGGTAATGATGAAATTGCGGCAAAGAAGACAATGATTTTCAAAAGCAACATAGAGTTTTTGGAAATTGGTTGAAAATAACAGGGATAGTTGTGGTGGAAATGGTGGAGATTGATTAGTTATGATTAAATGAGATATATTTATGTTTATTAAAAACAATGACCATATGGAAATGTGAATCACACCTGGTAATTTAACAATTCTATGATGGTATGTAGTGGTCTTTGAATATTTTTCCAATCTTGTTCTTGCCTAGAGTTTGTACGTAGGAGACATATTGTTATGTTAACCATGCAACGTATAAAGGCTTGTACCTAGAGTTTTAATGATTTGGAGTATGTAAATGTTATGTGCTTAATGTATATATGCATGTAACATGCAAAGGCCATATCCCTGTAAGACCTAGATAAGAATGCATACCCATTTTCCATGTGTGTTTGTTCATTGGGTAATTTGCTTCATATAGGTTAGTTCCGTTGTAAATGAATTCTTAACACTTGAAGGATTGGGTCATGTGTTCATTGAATTCTCTATGAGTGGACTATATTGGTTATGGATTGTGTTGGTTATGAACTCTATGAGGTGTGTTGGATTAGAAACTTGAATTTTTTTGTACATTCAAATGGAGTCCATCAAGGAGATTAATGAAACATGTACCTAAATGACAACCTACTAGACCGATGAATGCAATGGTTTGCTACCCATGTATTCCAAAGGATGGATGTTCCTTCATATCCATTTTGATAGTTTGATGATGTATACATTATAAAGGTATGAGATGCAAGTGCTAGGTTGGACTGGATATAGAGTTTATTGGTCATGAGTGCCTTGGATTCATGATGGATCATGTGATGCATTGGACAGGTAAAAGATGTTGATGAAGACTTGACCCTAATAGAGATTAATGCAAGTACTCATTAAGGGTGAGTTTTGGAATTATTAAATCCCAATGTTTTTATGGAATAATGTGTTATGATTATGAACATACGAGTGGATTGTGGTTGTTATTGTATGTTAGCATTGGTTCTTGCACAATGACCACATGGCCACATAGGGTCTCTCAAAATGCATGGGGTCTTTTAAAGTTGTGCATGGGTAATGGGTTCTTCCTTTCTAATGCTAATATTTTATAGCATGTAGGTCTACTTGGATATTGAGTACAAGTCACCTTGATGCCAAATTATTGTCCCTTTCAATTGTGTGTCCAATTGATGTCTTAATACTTCTAGCATGTAAGAATTGCTAATCAAAAGATCTCATGACCACTGCCATAAAATTTACAAGCCACACATTTAGATTCATTGCATTGCTTCAATATGATGATGATGAGAAAATATTGATGATTGTCAGAAATAGGAGGCATATACCAAGAGGAAGATCATTGATCAAGAGGCGAGATTTGCTCAGGTGGCACTCTTTTCGTTGATAATTTATTGGATTTAGTGCATATTGTTCAATGTGATCTCCACAACTCTAGATTTTCAATTGATTAACTTTATGCATTCAAAAATATTTGAGAATTGAGAAAAATGTGTTGAATGAGACCTTACCATATTTACTATCAAGGAAGAATCTAAACAAATCTAGATTTCAAATCTAGGTCACTACTTGCTCTAATAAGCAAGGACATAGAGTCGTATGAATTTACAACAAAACATACTATATCTATTAAATAAGAATTAATTTGAGGGAAATATGGTTGTACCCTCTTTGTGTAAGAGATCTTGTGTATCAACGAAAAAAAAAGAACCTAGTGATACTAATGTTAGAAAAACAGGATCGCGGAGCAATAACAATAAACAGAAATACAAATATAATCACACATACACATTACAAGAGAGACACCAATATATCGTGGTTCACCCAATATGGGCTACGTCCACACTGAAATTGCCAGTCCTTATTATTATACCATCCAGCAAAGTGAAGGGATACAACCCGCAACACAACCGCTGCACTTCTTCTTCACTGTCTCACAGTCTCTCTTACGATCTCAGAGATCTTTACAATGCATAATACCTAATACATCAACCCTAGCCGTATTACAATGTCTTTCTTTTATAGGGGAAATACAATGGGAAAATACCACGGGATACCCAAAACCAAGGGCCTGAAATCTGTTGGCGAAACAGACCAAAAAACATTTCTCGGGGACTTTGCCCCCGAACCCCCTTTGTAGAGGGCGCTGCCCCCGGACCCCCTGCGGATCGTGCTAGGATCATAACCAAACCTGGGGTACAAACACGCCTGAATCATCATCTATGAGACTGGAAGATCAGGCTCCACAACCAACAATCTCCCACTTGGAGACTGATCACAGCAACTCCACCGCTGCTATACTTGCTGTACCTTGGACTTGGCAAATTTCTCATTTTCACCTTCATGCTAGAAGGCCAATTGAAACCAAGCAAGAAATCAGTTTCTCTCTGGTCACTACCTTTGTGAACATGTCTGCAGGATTCTGTATAGTATGTGTCTTTTCCAGCTTCAACAGTTCATCTTCCAAAACATAGTGTATGAAATGGTACTTGAGATGTATATGTTTAGTCCTGGAATGGAATGCTGAGTTATTTGCAAGATGAATGGCACTTTGGATGTCACTATACAACCTGCTATCCTTCTACTTCTTACCCAATTCCTCCATAATCCTCTGCAACCAAATCATCTCTTTACTAGCCTCTGTAACAACAACATACTCTGCTTCCGTTATTGAAAGTGCAACAACCTTTTGCAGTTTCGAAATCCAACTTACTATTGTTCCACCTACAATAAACACATACCCTGTGGTGCTCCTCCTGCTATCCTTATCACCTTCCATATCTGCATCAACATATCCCTGTAGAACAGTGTCTAAACCTCCAAAACATAATGCATGAGTGGTAGTACCTCTCATATACTTGAGAATCAACTCTACTGCCTTCCAATGTTCTTTACCTAGATTGTTCATATATCTAATCACAACTCCCACTGCTTGTACAATATCTAGTCTTGAGCACACCATGGCATACATCAAGCTGCCAACTGTTGATTGATAGGGAATCTTGGACATGTAATCTATCTCTTCCTGTGTCTTGGGACACATTTCCTTACTTAGATTGAAATGGCTGGCCAAAGGTGTACTTACTGGTTTTGCATTCTACATTCTGAACCTCTCCAACACCTTTTGTATGCACTCACCCTGAGACAATGTCAATTTGCGATTTTTCCTGTCTCTTGTTATTCTCATACCAAGGATTTGCTTTGCAGCACCCAAATCCTTCATCGCAAATGAATTAGCTAACTTCCTTTTGAGCACATTTATATCCTGCATGTTAGACCCTACAACAAGCATGTCATCCACATACAATAACAAGATAATATATCTTTCATTGTCTATCCTCTTGAAATAAACAAAGTGGTCAGAATGACATCTACTATAACCTTGTTCTGTCATAAACCTATCAAATTTTAAATACCATTGCCTTGGAGCTTGCTTCAAGCCATACAAGCTCTTCTTCAACATGCATGCCAAATCCTCCTTCCCTTTGACCTCATACCCTTGTGGCTGCTGCATATATATCTCTTCCTCCAAATCCCCATGGAGAAAGGTTGTTTTTACATCTAATTGTTCAAGATGCAAATCTTCTATCGCCACTAAACTTAAGATAGTCCTAATTGAAGTCATCTTAACAACAGGAGAAAATATTTCCTCAAAATCTATACCTTTCTTCTGTGCAAACCCCTTTACAACAAGTCTGGCCTTGTACCACTTCTTACCTCCTTCTTCTTCCTTCAACCTGTAAATCCATTTGTTTTTCAATGCTCTTTTACCAGCAGGCAACGGAACCAAATCCCAAGTCTGGTTTCCTACCAATGATTCCATCTCCTCATTCATGCCTTGCTCCCACTTCTTTCTAGTTTCCACCTACATTGCTTCTTCATAACATGCTGGTTCACCAGCATCAGTCATCAATAAATAATACATTGAAGGAGAGTATCGTTCAGGGAGTCTACTTAACCTGGTAGATCTTCTTACACTTGCAGGAGTTCCAAGTACTTGTTGTTGTTCTTGATTTTCTGGCACCTTTGGAACTTCATTTTCTTCACTTTCATCAAGTATTGTGTACTCTGTATTTTCCTTTTCCTGTTTCTTTCCCTGCAACTGATCTTTATACATGACATTTTCATTGAATATCGCATCTCTACTCCTAATGATTTTGTTATTTTCATAATCCCATAAGCGATAACCAAAATCATCAACCCCATATCCAATAAAGGTACATTTCTTGGATTTAGCTTCAAGATTTGTTCTATTTTCTTTATCAATATGGACAAATCCTTCACAACCAAACGTTCTCATAAATGAGTAGTTTACCTTTTTACCTGTCCATGCCTCCTCTGGAATACCACCATCCAAAGCACTTGAAGGTCCTCTGTTTATTAAATAAACAACAGTGTTTATTAAATAAATAGCAGTATTTACAGCATCTTCCTAAAACTGTAAGGGCAACCCTGCATGCAATCTCATACACCTTGCAAGCTCTATGATCGTTCTATTCATCCTTTCTCACACACCATTTTCTTGTGGTGTTCCCGGTACTGTCTTCTATCTACGAATCCCATGGTATGAACAGTAACTATCAAACTCCTTGCATCAATACTCACCTCCATTATCATATCTAAGACACTTCAACCTTTTTCCTGTCTCATTCTCAACCAAATCTTTCCACTTAGTAAAAGTAGCAAACACATCAAATTTCTACCTAATGCAATAAACCCAAGTTTTCCTAGTTGCATCATCAATAAATGTAACATAATCATGAGAGCGACCAAGATATTGTACCTGAGCTGGTCCCCATACATTTGTATGCACAAGCTCTAATTTTTCATTCTTGTTTTGTTTCCCAACCCTGAGAAATCTGACTTTCTTATGTTTTCCATAAACACGGTTTTCACAGAATTCCAAACTTACCTGCTTCAAATCTAGCAGCAACTTCCTTGAGTGGAGAATCTGCATCCCCTTCTCACTCATGTGGCCAAGCCTATGATGCCACAATGTTGTATCTATTCTCGTGGAAGCTAAAGAGATAGAATGGTCAGTATAATGAGGACATAAATACAACGTACCTACCCTGTCTCCTTTTGCTATCATCGTTGATCCTTTAATGATCTTCCACCACGTTTCTCCAAACGTAGATAGACAGCCGCCATCTCCCAACTACCCTGTTGAGATTAGATTTCTTTTCATAGAAGGAATATGCCTAACATCTTTTAGAGGCCAATCAGTTCCATTCTTAAATTTTATCCATACCTTACCCATTCCAACAATTTGACATGGCTCATCATCACCCAATAAAACATGTCCAAAATCGCCCGGAACATAATCATGAAAATATTTCTTATGGGGTGTAGCATGACATGAATCCCTTGAATCTACTACCCAATAATCACTAGTATTATCTAATGCAAGAATCAAAGCATCTTTTAACACATCACCTGCTACATTTGCTTCCTGGGTAGTTTCCTGCTGTCCATCTCCTTTCTTCTTTAGAGATCTGCAGTCTTTCTTCAGATGTCCTTTCTTTCCACAGTTCCAGCACTCTATTTTTCCCAGTCTGAACTTGGATCTGCCACTTTTAGACTTGCCACAATTACCTTGGCTCTTTCCTCTCTCCTTTTGTATTCCCCTGCTCTCCATGGTCAATGCATTACCTGATGTCTCACCTATGCTTTTTCTTCGCATTTCCTCGCTAAGAATAACACTAATAACATCATCAAATTTCAAGGTGTTTGAACCAGAGATAGAGTTACTTACAACCATGACCAAGCTATTCCAGCTTTCTCGCAATGAACACAATATTAGAAGAGCCCTAACCTCATCATCGAAGTTCACACTTACAGAACTTAGTTGATTTGTAACCGTATTAAATTCATTTAAATGATTCGTAACAAATCCACCTTCAGACATCTTCATATTAAATAAACGCTTCATTAGAAATACCTTGTTGGAGGCCAAGGGTTTTTCATACAACTTACCCAATACGCTCATCAAATCCTCCGTTGTCTTTTCTTTTGAGATATTAAAAACCACCGACAAATCCAAGGGCAGTCGTACTGTCCACAATTCCTTTCTGTCAAGAACCTCCCATTCTTCGCCCTTCATAGTCTCCGGTTGCTTTTCTCTTCCTCCCAACGGTAGGAATAGATCCTTCTGGTAGAGATAGTCCTCCATTTGCATCTTCCATAACTAGTAGTTTTGGACATTAAACTTTTCTTCTTCCGCCATTGTTCCCAATCGAACCAGAAACCCTAGTTTTATGCGGGTTTATCTGCCAAATAGACCTTTGGCTCTGATACCAATTGTTAGAAAAATAGGATCACAGAGCAATAACAATAAACAGAAATACAAATATAATCACACATACACATTACAAGAGAGACACCAATATTTCGTGGTTCACCCAAGATGGGCTATGTCCACACTGAAATTGCCAGTCCTTATTATTATACCATCCAGCAAAGTGAAGGGATACAACCTGCAGCACAACCTCTACACTTCCTCTTCACTGTCTCATAAGTCTCTCTTACGATCTCAGAGATATTTACAATACATAATACCTAATACATCAACCCTAGCTGTATTACAATGTCTTTCTTTTATAGGGAAAATACAATGGGAAAATACCATGGGATACCCAAAACCATGGGCCCAAAATCTATTGGCGAAACAGTCCAAAAAAAATTTCTCGGGGGCTTCACCACCGGACCCCCTCGGGATCGTGCCGGGATCATAACCAAACATGGCTGAATCATCATCTATGAGACTGGAAGATCAGGCTCCACAACCAACAACTAACAGATCCACGACCAACGGACATTGGTGGATTATGAAGCTTTTGTTTGTGCTCCTGTACGCCCTAGGGTTTCATTATGTTCGTGCTATCAGCCATGGATCCCGGCTGCGCAGTTCTAGAGGGTGTTCATCCTCCAATCTCTGATCTCTTTCGTTCTCTGGTGGCCTCTCAACCTGCTCCTGCCAAGGTTTCGGCTCCAAGCGACTCCAAATTTGTCAAAAAATTTGTTGTCCTTGAAGTCAAGTTATCCTCAACTGCCTCTAAGTGCAAAGCAGTTTCTGTTTCAGAAAAAAGGTCTGGTAGGCCATTTTACAGGTCTCTGGCCTTCACCCAGATCCATTGAAATTTGGCTGAATAAAAACTAGCCACCTCTCATCCAAGGAGAATTTCAACAAATCTTCTGCGGTAAGGGTTTCTCTGTGTTCTACTTTGAAAAAAAAGAAGATCGAGACCTGACCTTTAGGAATGGGCCCTATAGGGATGTAAATCAACAAGTGGGATCTTTCCTTTGATCCAGAGAAAGACATTCCCTCAGTCGTTCCATTTTGGGTAAAACTGCCGCATATTCCATTACATTGTTAAAATGATGAAGACTTAAAAGCTATCGGAAACTCTCTGGGCAAATACATTGACAAATCAGAGCCCAAACCTCCCATGTTTTCCTGCGCCAGGATCTGTGTTGAAGTTGACCTTGAGAAACGTCTTCTGAAAGCCATCAATCTTTCAATGGATGGATGGAATCATCTGCAAACTGTGGATTATGAACAGATCCCATTCAAGTGCAAAGTTTTTCATGAATATGGTCATTTTGCAAAGTTATGTCCAAAAATAAAACCTCAGGAAGTTGAGGAAGTCCAAGGAGGAGAATGGAAAGATGTCACAAGGAAAAGAGGAGTCAAGCCCAATAACAACAACCCTCCTCAATCCCCACCCAAAATCAAGGGAGGCACAAATAAGTTCCAAGATCTATCCAGTGAAGAAGCAGAGGATGAACAAGGACCACCAAAAATAAATTAAGAAAATAAAATCATAGAGAAACCACAGGAGAATAACATCCAACAGCAAGAGGGTGAAGAAGACCAAGCAATCCCTCCTCTACAAAATGAATAATTTGTGAATGAGAACTCCCTCATTTCATGGGGTTCATTTACTGGTTCAAAGTCCAAGCTCTTTCAAGAAGATACATATGAAAGTAAGGAAGAAGAATCGAAACCACAATCCAAAAGAGGGAGAAAACATAACAAAATTATTAGGGAACAGGAAGCAGCCAGAGAAAAAGCGGTGGGTCAGCAAACCAATCTGGACCAACACATAAGGATAATATCTAGTGGGAAGCAGATTCAGGGAGCACTAGAGGAGAAGAAAGAAAGAGCAGTAATCCAACCCCCTAGAAAATAATGAAAATAGTCTCCTGGAATTGCAGAGGATTAGGCGGAAAGCAAAAAGCAGAAGCAATCAGAAGAATAAAAAAATGTGAAAACAACACAATCGTCATGATCCAGGAGACTAAAATGCAAGAAGCAAACAGCTCCAGCATAATGAAACATATATGGCCCACCGAAGAAGGAATAGTTGTAAGCGCTTCAGGAGGTTCCAGAGGATTCACCACTAGGTGGGATAAAGGTACTTATAAATGTCACTCCTTCATTTCTAATCGACAATGGATTTTTGTCGAACTCAAAGATCTCACCAAAAATGAAAAATACTGGGTTGGAAACATGTATGGACCCACTATCTATGGACACAAAGAAATCTTTTGGAATTAGTTAATGGATCAGCATCAAGGTAGAGAAACTATGTAATAAACCTAATTGGTTATTACAAATGTATTTATTATTAGGTTAGGATAATTAATTATTAATTATTAAATGACATGTCTATTGATAATAGACATGTCTATTCCTGTTAGGCCGTATTTAACATCAGCCATTCCTATTGTAAAATTATCATTCAATTATAAAAATATATATATATATATTATCAAATATGATAATCATGTAAGGATGAATCCTTACAAGTGGTATCAGAGCTTGCTCTTCGGCGTTCATCTTCTTGTGGTTTCTCCACATCTCCATTTCCATCTTCTTCACCTCCATTATACTCACCCACACTTTGCTCCCACCTTTTCTTCATCTCCCTCTCATAATCCTTATACCCCCACGCACCCAACTCAACCTACACCATCACTGCATCCACATTTCTCTCCATTCTTCTCCATTTCTTTCCACTCTCTCACCTCATATCCTGCTCTAGCACTTCATATCCTCCACGTGCGCCTCACACATCCACACCCATCCGCAACCACTCTCCACCACTCCCCTCGCCACTCGTTGTTTCCTTCCACACCACCACACTCCTCCCCATGCATGTCTCTCCCATCCATTTGCTCGCTCCTCCCATCCACTTCCTCCACCCTTCGCCATCCTCCTTCCCTCGTAACCGCGTGCACCATACCACCAGCCGTCCACCCTCCTGCGCCCTCCTTCTGCACCATTGCACGCCCAACCGCCACCCACCCACTGCTTCTTTCTTCCCCTCCACCGCAGCATCTCACCTGCGCTGCCTCTACTCTCTCCCCCAATCCTACTGCTCCCTCCCGCGCCTGCATGTCCTCTCCACTCCCGCCATACACCCCCGCACTGACCTTCATCATTCCCACTGCCCATTCCCTCACGTGCCTGCATGCCCTCCAGCTTCAACCCTTTATCCACGCCCTCCTCCCTGCTACGCTTTCCCCTCCAGCCACCCATGCAACTCCACCTCAGGCAGCTCTCCCCCACGCCACGTTCTGCCACCCACCTGCGCTGCACCATCCCTCCTCCCGCACCATCCCTGCGCTGCACCATCCCTCCTCCTACACCATCCCTCCTCCCATCGCACCCATCATTGCAGACTCCCCTCCTTCCCAACGTTTGCTCTGTTCCCTCCAACCCACACAGCTCCGCCACTGCTACGTCCACCTCTCGTTGGCTGCGCGCCCCCGCGTCCTCCCGCACAACCACCTCTATGCCTTCTCCACAAAAAACCCTAATCCCCATTTCTCACGTTTTCAAAAACCCTAATTTCATATTTAAACAAAAAAAAATATCATAATATTATTATTATTGAAAATTATTATAATAATAATATATAAATTAATCAAAAAAACCTGTATAAACATTTATATATAGTTTTAATAATAATTTATTATTATAAAACTTTCAAAAAAAAATCGAATTTTTTGAAGATTTTTTGGGATTCACTATGTTCCCATCATTTAGTGAAATCATGTATGGCCAAAAGCCAAGAAGAAGTATCGAATCTCAACTCAAGGAAATCGAAGAAAGATGTCTTAAAGAAGAGGAAACGTACACAAAATTGAAATTGGCCGTATAATTGGAATTAAAAGAAGAAATGGCTAGGAAGAAAGGAAAGGAAGAAGCTATTGCGACTTCTGCGTTCTCCGGTCAAGTAGAGATGGGAATTGCATCTGCCCTCACGACAGAAGAAGGGACTACAACCATAAAGGAAGTAGCTATTGCAACTCCTGATTTCTCATGTCAAATAGAGTTGGGGATTGCATCTACACTCACATTAGAAGAAGGGACTATGGTTATAAAGGAAGAATCTATTGCACCTATGAAAATAAGGGAAGAAGTAACTACGACTCCTAACTTCCCAACTAAAGAGGAACAAGGAACTATGATGACTCCTAAATATTCAAGTAGGGAGGAGTCTAAAGTCGCTACTACAACCAAAAAGGAATGGAAGCCACGACGTCTGCCTCCTTAGATCCCTCCTCACAAAAGATCCAGGCCACCAGACTCAAGGAGGGATAACAAAAGACATCCCAACTACAAACCTCAAAATGCAATACTTAGTAAAAAATATGCACGTCTTCCGAAAATTCGTTGCGGTTTCTTACAAGGTAGGGAAGTAAGTCGCATTAATGCGCCAGTCCAAAATCCTCTAAAGATTTCTAGTGGTACTCAAGGACAAACTAGAGACCATGTTGGGATCCCCAGTCAAAGCAAACTACATGATAAGGAAGACGATGAAACAAAAGCTGTAGAGGACAAGGATATGAAAGATCAATATGATATTGACAATCATGATGTCAATATCAATGGTAAAAATAATGATGTCAACATTCTATCAGTAGTCGCAACTCAAGATGTTCTAGAATCTCAAAAGTTTTCCAGAGAACAAATAAAGACAAGCTCGTCAGACAATGAAGTAAGACACAATAATACGCCAGCTGGAAAATCTATAAAATTGTCTAGTAAAACTCCAGAACAAGGACTTGTTAAAGAAGACAATAACAAGGACAATGAAACAGAAGAGGTAGAAGACAAGGATATGAAAGATCAATATGATATTGGCAATCATAGTGTCAATATCAATTGTAAAGAAAATGACGACGTCGTAGAATTCAATGAAGTCAATAAAGTCAATGTTAACAACAATTATGAGAGAATTGAAGTTGTAGAAGAATGCAAAGATGAAAATAAAAGAGTCAAAGATGACCTTAATCATGATATCGTAGAAGAACGAAACCCAGAAGATGTTGTGACAAATGAAGAGATGAACATTCTACCAATAGTCACAACTCAAGACGGGAAGGATTCCAGGGAACAACTAACGACAAACTTGTCAAACAAAGAAGCAAGCACAGTACTAACAGTTGCCTATCCAGATAATAAAACCATACCAAAACATGCAGAATTATCAAAGATCCACATAAAATTAGAAGAGCAAAGGAAAACCGTCAAATTAACAGATCCGAAATATACACCGCTTAGTTGTTATGCGTTCATCTACAGAATCATAAGCATGATAAGATTTGAATGGAAATGTGACCAATTATTCCAAGAACTGCTAAACCATGGAACAATTATTCGTGGCAAGAATTTCAACTACAGCACGCCCATAGAAGATTCGTGGTCAAATCTTTTCAGAGTGGGATGACTTGTAATAAACCTAATCGGTTATTACAAATGTATTTATTATTAGGTTAGGATAATTAATTATTAATTATTAAATGACATGTCTATTGATAATAGACGTGTCTATTCCTGTTAGGCCGTATTTAACATCGGCCATTCCTATTGTAAAATTATCATTCAATTATAAATATATATATATATATATATATATTATCAAATATGATAATCATGTAAGGATGAATCCTTACAAACTCTTCTCTGTATCTTAGTTGGAGATTTCAACGCCACCATCTCTGCTAATGAATAGAGAGGGGGCTCCAAAGTCAGAGACCCTTTTGGGGAACGCTTGGAAGAGCTCCAGTCCTCCTGGAACCTTGTAGACATCAATCCAAAGCATGGAAATTACACTTGGAACAATAAAAGAATCGGCCCTGGTCACATTGTTTCCAGGTTAGGTCGTTTTCTGGTCAGCTCCTCTTTCCTCTCTAAACCTCCTATTCCTAATTCTAATATTTTAGCCTTTGTTATCTCTAACCACCGGCTTATCTCCCTCTTTTTCTCAGCCTTAAGAAATCTGGGTCCCCTCCCCTTTAGGTATAATCCTGTATGGCTTAATAACGAGGAATGCTTGGAAGAGGTCAAAGCAGTTTGGAAGCAGTTTGTCCCTGACTCTCCTGGTTATATTTGGGAAACCAAGCTCAAAAATGTGAAAAGAATTTAAAAAAACTAGGCTAAGCAGAACTACAAGAAATCGGGAGAGGAACTTGCCAAATTCCAACTTGACCTGGAAACCCTTCAAGAAAAAATGGAACTTGCCCCAATCACTGAAGGCCTATTGAGTGAAGAAAAAGAGTTGGACATTAAGGTGTAGGAACTATCAAGAAAGGAGGAAGAAGAATGGAGGCTCTGATCCAAAAGCCTTTGGCTAAGGGCTGGAGATAGAAACACAAAAATTTTCCATGCACAATGCAAAGAAAGGTATAGGAAAAATATAATTTTGGATTTGACAAAGGACAATGGAGCAAAAATTGAAGACCAAAATTTAATCAGGAATGAAATAAAACTCCACTTCGAGCAACTCTACCAAGAAGACGAGGTAGCGTCCAAGGAGGACATGGAGCAAATGAGCCATGAAATTCCCAACCTCATCTCAAAGAATGACAATAAAAATCTCATGTATCTGATCTCTGAGGAAGAAGTTAGAAAAGCAGTTTGGTCCCTTCATCCTAACAAAGACCCTGGCCCGGATGGATTCTCCATTCACTTCTACAGGAAGTGTTGGCGTTGGTTAAAAAAAGATCTTATCAGAATTCTAAATTGGACCAGGAAAAGAGAAATAATAGGAGGAGCAACCAATTCCACTTTTATTGCCTTAATCCCCAAGGACAAGAATCCTTCTTCCATATGGAGATATCGGCCAATCTCTTTATGCAACTCTTCCTACAAAATCCTAACCAAATTTATTGCAAACAGAATCAAAGGCTTCCTTCCTAGCATCATCTATGCAAATCAGGGCGGCTTCATAGTTGGTCGGAAAATTTATGACAACATCCTCCTCGTTCAAGAGGCAATCCACTCAAGTGTGCAGAATAAAGACTCACGTATGGCTATCAAACTAGATATGGAAAATGATTTTGACAGAGTCGGACATATTTATTTATATACTGTTATGGAAAAGTTTGGGTTTGCCAAGGACTTCATAATATGGATAAAATCTTGTATTGGATCGCCCCTCTGGTCAATGGCAGGCCCACCCCCTTCTTCCTTATGTCTTGTGGTCTAAGACAGGGTTGCCCTCTTTCCCCCTTTCTTTATGTTATTATGGCTGACTCTCTCAACAGAAAACTCAATAGCCTGCTCTCTTCTGGATCCTTACCAGGACTTGTTATATCTAGAGGGGTCCCTTTGATAAACCACGCCCAATTTTTCGATGATACAATCTTACTTGGCAGCGCCTCCTCTTTGATAGCCTCAAGATTCAAATCCTCCCTTGACCTTTATCTGAGAGCTTCTGGTGGAAAAATAAATGGCAACAAAAGTAACATTTATAGTTGGAACTGCAGGCTCCTCATTCTCAGAAACCTTGCTTTAATTCTTGACTTCAAGCCTTGTTTGGATTGGACTTCCTTCAAATATCTAGGCATTCCAATTTCCCACAAAAAATCCTCTCCCTCCCTTTGGAATCCAATAATTCAAAAAATCAAAAATAAAATCAACTCCTGGGGCTCTCATTGGTTAAACTTGGTAGGCAAAGTCACCCTGATTAAAGTTGTCCTCTCCTCCTTTCTGGTGTTTATTGGAGCCATTATGATGGCCCCCAATTCATTCATGAACTCCATTAGAATGGAAATAAGGAAATTCCTCTAGCAAGGAGGGAAAATCCAAAGCAAAAAGTTCCATCTAGTCAATTGGAAAATCATAAAAGAGAATTGCAGAAGAGGAGGATTGGGAATTCGTGAACCAGCCTTAATGAACATAGCCATGGGAACCAAAATCGCTTGGAGATTAGTTTCAGGTAAAAAAGAATGGTGGAAAGAAGTTATCAGAAAACAATATACCAGAAGCTCTCACCTGAGATGCTTAGACAACATAAAGGAGAAAAAAGGCACTACAATCTGGGACCTAATTCTCTCCTATGATGGTCTAATTAAAGACAAACTCTACTGGATCCCTGACAATGGGAAAAGAATCAACATCTGGACGAATAGTATAAATGGAGCTCATTCGCTTGGCTCTATCTCGGATCTCATGGACATTAAGCATTGGATGAAAAGCATAGGCATACATAAACTTGAGGATCTTGCAACTTGGAAGGATTCATGAGCTTGGAATGGATGGCAGCAATTAGATCCTCCTGAAAACCTCAAACACGGATATAGCACTCTCCTCAAGCTCCTTAATGGAAAAGCTCCTACAAATCTCAGAACAAAATATTGCAGAGGGTGGGGGGAAGCTGGTAATTACACAATCAAAGTTGGCTATGAAAGCCTCACTTTCAATGCCAATCCTATGCCAAAGATGTGGATGAAAGTATGGAACCCTGAATGCATTCCAAAAATCAATTACTTCTACTGGTTACTCACTCACAATAAACTATTAACTGCTGACAACATAAGGATCAGAGGCATCGAAGGCCCCTCCAGATGAAATTTATGCAGAAAATCTGAAGAAAACGCCCAGCACATCATCCTCTTAATGTAGATTTTCCCAGCAAGTTTGGGAAACTGTCCTCGGATCTCAATGGAAGAACTCCACAGTTCCAATGCAATTAAATTATATGATTAAACACTAGGCAAAGTCCCTCCCGAGAAACATCAAATCTAAACCAACCATGGCTCAAATCTGGAAGCTCCTCCCAATGAACATATGCTGGCAGATTTGGTTGGAAAGAAACAAAAGTGTTTTCAAAAACAGGAAGATCGATTAGTCGAGAGCAACCAATAAAGCTGCAGTCATGATCTCTGAAGCTCTTGCTCCTAAAGGTGTCTACCTCCCAAACCAAGATGCCCTCTCTTGGTCCGAATTTCAGTGGTGGCAACTCTTTGTAAAGACGAGCTCACTTCAGTCCAAACAAAATAACTCCAGTTCTTATTGGGAAATCAAAAAAGAATAGTCGCAATTTCTTCATTGGTGGACTTCTCAAGACAGCCATACTATTTTCTTTGATGGTGCTTCCAAAGGGAACACCGGGGAGGCAGGTGCAATTGGGATTATCTTTGATCCTAGAGGAAACAAAGTCACTTCCTTTACTTGGGGACTAGGAAAGAAAACAAACAACGAAGCAGAATGGATCACATTGCTCCACTCCCTGGAAATTTTTGCTTCTCTCAACATCGACAAACTTAAGGTCTTTGGCGACTCAAGGCATGCCATTCAAAGAATGAGATCAGGGACAAAAACAAAAGGATCAAAAAGCCACAAAATTCAAAGAAGAATCATCCTCCTCACCCTCCCTCAAGACATTCTCTACTTCCACATTCTTAGAGGGAACAATTCTACTGTTGATGAAGCTGCCAACAAGGGAGCCACCTTGGCCATAGGCCAAATCCTCTATAATAATGAAAATTTTGGTTTTTTGTTTATTCCCTAACCCCCTCACCATGCATTGTCCCCCCCTCTTTGGCATTTTCGGACTCCTCTGGGACTACCCCACTCCCGCGCCCCTCTTGAAGGCACGCGGCCTATCACATGCCTGTCACATGGCTTGCTCGCCTCCTATCAGCTCAAGCGATCTGGCCTTAACTCCTCCCTTCATCCCTCGGATTTTTACCTTCGCAATGGATCGTTCTCTCCCCATTCTCTCGCTCCCGTCTACGTTCGATATCCTCTCCATTTTTGAGCCTCTAGATTGTGTCCCTAACCCCTCCGGCGTTAGTTCCTCTGAACACTCCCCCCATCCCGCTCCCCTCTGTAGTTCCATGGACGGCGTGAAGGCTTCTCTTGCGGCCCTGAATCTTACCACTGAAGACATCAAGGTTCATCTCCGCAAAGCTTATGAAGCAATTTGCACTAACATCAAGCAGAATAGAGAAATCGCCTCTGAAATCAAGTATAACTATCAACAACTCTCCTGTCAAGATTCCAGAATCGACGACTTAGAGAGAAATCTCTTCAAGTTAATGGGCAAGGTTGATATTATCAAGGAAGATGTCTCAAGCATAACCAGGAAGACTCAATGCAACCAGTTTCAGGAAGCTCCCACTGTGAATCAAGAAATGATTGATGCTGCCTCTGTGCAGCAACCGAATTATGGATAATTTCTTCGCTTCTCTGCAAGTTCCTTATTTTTGCTACAGTTTTGAATGTTTTTCTTCACACTGCTAAATTCTCAATTTGTAAGGGTTTATCCCACTTCTTCTATGGAAAAGTATAGGAAGCACCAAAATCGGAACTTCATATCCAAGATAGGCATTACTGTTTGCTATTTTCAACTTTCTCTTTCTGAAAAAATACTCCTCTTTTTGTAATGAATGGTTGTGCACAGCCTTTTTTGAATACATATACTTATACCCTGTTTCTGTTATAAAAAAAAGAGATCTTGTGTATCAACACAACTAGAGAGATTAAAAGCACACTGTTAAGCATTGATATGAGAACTGATGCATAAATAAAGAAACAAAATATCACCCTTTTCCTCTTTCTATATATCCCATACTCAAGGGGGGAAGAAATATTCTCCAAAATATGTATAGTAAAAGAATTACACTTTCAATCAATAAGAAATTGAGAAATCAATGACCTTATCTTTGTTGTTTCATGTTGAAATGGATGTACCATGTTAAAGAATACCATGTTAAAAAATACATTAAACAATATGATATGCAAGGAGACATAATAAGAATGGAAAAAAAGGCATAAACCACTTCTCACATATTCATACCAAGAATACAAATATGCCTTACAATGAATACACCTCATCTAGACTCACACCTCACCTCCCATGCATATATCACTACCATGAAGGAGCTACCAAGCCCTTAAGACTACAAAGCTCTAATACCATGTTAAAAAATACACTAAATAATATGATACGCACCACCTCTTGAGATAGATTTTATCTCATATAGACACCCTTGGGACTTTATGATTGTATCGGTAGTCACGAGCTAACATTGTATTGGTCATTGTGATGTAGCATTTTGTATCTACGTAGGTCTTATTTAATATTAGGTGGTTGTTGAATCTAGTTAGATATGAGAGATTCTCTCCAACTAGTTTATCTCCGAAGCTAGTGTGTGGTTGAGATATTCTCTCAATCAATTATTAACGTGATAAGTTAGCATGTCTATCTTGAGACAAGAGATTGATGTATTGATATGTGTAATCTCGTAAGATGAACATGTATATCAATCATATACAATTTAGTGTGTGGAAACTATATCTACTCCTCCATTCCTTAATATCCTAATCATTTTATACATGCAATCCATGACAATAAACATTCACCAATAAAATAGTCCAGAAGACTATTGTAAATCCAATCTATCATTTAGGTAAGCAACATTTATGTAACTCATCCAACAATACTACTCTCTTGAGAACTATCAACACTCGAGCAAATTTTATCTTCAATGCAAGTAAAATATATTGATGCTATTTATTTTTAATCTGTACCAACTTTCAAATTCAACTATGTATTCACTATTCCATAAACTATGTTGTTTTCAAATATTCTCTTCTATTTCTTTCATTTTTTCAATTCTTTGTTGTTTTAAACTATACCAATTCCTAAATTTAGGTCTTTTTAATGCTTATTTTAAGTCTTTTTAATGCTTATTTCAGTGATGGTAAGAGGTAATATCATTGTTTATATAAGGAGGGGGGGAAGAAGGCTAGTGATAAGGGGTGCCCAACTACAACACTTTGCCTCAAATGAGAAGCCAAATAAGAATATTATACCATAATCTTGCATAAGACAAAACGAAAGAAAGAAACAATGTTGGAATTGAAGAAAAACAAGGATTTTTTTTTCAAATTAGAAGAAGAATGTAGAGATTGTTGAAAATGAACAATAACCAAAAAGTGCTCCAAAGAGAATTCATAAAGAAATAAGGGTATTCTCGAAAGTGAAATGGTAAGAATGATAAATAGAGTGTCCACTTGAAACGTAAACATTTTAAGTAGACATCTAAAAATATTGACACTTGAAACGTAAACATTTTAAGTAGACATCTAAAAATATTGACACAATCATTGTGAAAATCTATACACTCGGAATTATTTATTTTCCAAGCATCTAAATAATTCAAAATAAGACAAAACTCGTGAGCACAATTTTGCCATGCATAAACAAAACTTAAATGATATGGAATTCAAGCTACATAAACTTCATCTTTTTACTAGAAAATGGGAGTCCTTTCATACGAAATTAAGTGACTCCTTTATTATGAAGGGTAACTTTCATTTCCATAAATAATACATAAATACCATACTGTTTATTACATGATAATAACTAGCAATGTTATGTATCTATATTTCTTTTAAATTTGGGATGGGTAAAGTTTTAAATTCCTCCTATTTTCATACATATTTATCACATTGTTAATTTGGGATTAATGTGGGATGGGTAAAGTTTTAAATTCCTCCTACTTTCATATTTATCACATTGCTAATTTGGGATGAGTAAAGTTTTAAATTCCTCCTACTCTCATATTTATCACATTGCTAATTTGGGATGGGTAAAGTTTTAAATTCCTCCTACTCTCATATTTATCACATTGCTAATTTGGGATGGGTAAAGTTTTAAATTCCTCCTGCTACAATGTTTGCAATTAATTTAAACACCGACTTAAATTGAACTTGAACTTAATTTAACATCTACGTAAAAAGTACTGCTGACATCAAGGAAAAACCCAGGCAAAAAGTACTGCTGACATCAACGAAAAACGCAAAATATGAAGCCTCAGTTGTGGTGCTGCCCAGTTTCGAACTGGGGACCTTCAGTGTGTAAGACTGACGTGATAACCGACTACACCACAGCACCTTGTTGTATTTATTAATTTTAATAATAATTGACTGTTATCAAGCGATCAGTGTACACAAACGCCGCAGTTTCACACATACAAAACAATCATTATATAAAAGCAAGCTGAATAAATTGAATGCTACTTAATCTTCCCCAGTTATAATAAACACATTAAATTAGAATCTAGATTGATCGCCGTTTCTTACACTTGTAGATCATATACAACCTAATGTTGTTGTTGATCAAGTAAACCGAAAATCAAACTTGAAGGGTGCAACATCACATAGGATTGTGTCTCCAAATGAACTAATGGAAAACATAATTATGTTAGGACTATTGTGATTACCAAACACAAGTTATAAGGAGAAGGATGAGCACAAGGTAAGAGATATTAGGTCTTGTTCCTCACCATTCTCAATAATATGTGCTATTAATTGTTTTTTTATTTGAGAATTATGGGAGAAAGGTAGATTAATTGGAATTGACTCAATTTCAAATAATTATATATTTTATTGAAAATTGAATGACGATAGAATAAGTTACAATGATGTGTATAAATACATAAGATTGGAGATAAGACACATCCTTTTAATAATGATCGTGATTTATCAGAATTATATATAATTATATATTTAATACAAAATATTAATAATTGTAATATACATTTAGGTATATTACAAGTCAACTCTCCTTGAAATACTTCATCTACGAAGTATTGGTAAAAATAAGTGTCTCAATCAAAAATATGCATTCTCCCAAGTAGTATCATCTTCTCGCAAATTCTTCTACTTGACAAGGTACACATTGATTGATATGAAAAAGAGAATTATGGTTTTAACTTCTAAATGCATTTAAGAATTACTATGGAAATAGCACATAGTGTGGCAGCATTTTCATATTTTCTTGATAAGCTTTCTACAACCAATTTTTCTTTGCCCTTTTTATAAAGGATGTCAAAATAATAATAATAAAAATACTTGGATTTTGCTCACCCATTTTTGTTGTTCTAATGAGGGATTCTTCTAGGTTAAGAAATACTTCAAACTATTGTGATATGTTTTGACGAGAAATTCAGCTCCCAACAAGTACTGCGTCCACTTGACCAAGGCATGCATTATTGACAACATTTCTTTGTCATAAGTAGATTTTGTTTGTTCATTTGGTTTAAAATTTCGGCTTTTGAAGGCAATGGGATGATTGTATTACATGAGCACGGCTCCTACACCTGTTCATGAAGCATCACATTCAAGGATAATTTTTTTTATGAAATATGGGGTTGCCAAGACCATAGTGGATGTCATTAAGGTTTTCAAATTTTCAAAACAAGCCTCAGCATCTTTATCCCATTTGAAGGCATCCTTTTTTAATAGAGATGTTAGAAGCGCCACAATCTGTGCGTAGTTGCGGAAAATATTCTACAGTAACCTAACAAACCTAGGAATCCCCTTAATCTTGTGATTGATTTGGGGCTAGGCCACTCAGTTATTTCCACAATTTTTTTGGGTCTACCTTGATGCCTTCAATTGAAACGATATGCCTCGAAAATTCTCTCTCTTTTTATCCAAAACTATGTTTAGATTTCTTAGCATAAAACTTATTTTCTTCGAGTTTCAATACGGTCTTACGTGCGTGAGGTGAGAACTCCAGTTTTTGCTGTAAACAAGGATACCATCAAAGAAGACAAGTACAAACTTTCTCAAGTACGAACAAAATAAGTCATTGCTATGTTTCCCGAGGAGTTGCTCTAATTTCTTTGGATCAACATTTTGACTTTCATTAGCAATTCCTTCCATAGAATAGCAATGTAAGAAAAAAGCTTGCCCTCCCTTTTTAATCATTTTTTTCATTTTATTGGATGAAACAATTTGGGGGGAGACCAGTTGATACCGTAAAGCTTGTACTTTTGTCCATTTTCAAATAATCTTATAAATTGTTCTTGTAAGTTGAACCCCATTGTACCAATTGTTTCCAACCATTGTGCTCTTAAGACAACGCTGACACCTACAATTTCCATAGCATACATAGGCGATTTTAATTTGTAGTCATTTATAATTAGTTCTACCTTATGGCATTTTTCGTCACGCAAAGTAGTCTTGATCCCCGTTATTGAGACTTAGAAACTAGAGGTAGGGTAGATGAATATGTTTAATTGCTTTACTACCCTGGAGTCTATAAAATTGTACTTCCACTATCAACCAACACTATCACCTTAGTATTTTTTATATAGCTAAAGGGTCAGTGCAAGCTAATGAGGGTCACTTTTGGCACGTTAGATGCAATAGAAAACTGAAAAAGAAGGCATCCCTCAACTTGGATTTTTTGAGCTACTTACGCAAAATATCTTGCATTGAGTAAAAAAGATGAAATGTAGGAAATTGAATCACGTTTCCGAATATATAACTTTTATGTATTGAAAATTTGCATAGCTATGTCAAGTTTCATTTTTCCTAACAGACACTTTTTTATTTTTCAGGCAAATGATAAGGTATATGTTTTTGTGGGTGGAGCCTTTGAGGGCCTAAACGATGGAATCAAGCTACAAAAATCGGCATGCATGTAGAGAACACATAGCACTTGTGCACCATTATTTTTCGAAAATTAAATTAGTAATTTTATAATTTTTTTATAATTGTCTAAGTGATCAAACCTCGAAAATAGTACCTCTTTTGTGGGTAGAGCCTTTGAAGGTCTTAATGCAAAAATCTGGAAATGGGTTTTTCATAGAACGTGGAGGTTAGTGTCCTCTTGTGCACCATACAATTGTTTTTTGAAATGATTGAGAATTGAAAAAGTTATGGAAGAAACACTAACAGTGTGTTTCACGAGTTAGGGAGGTAGGACAGAAAAGAAATTGAAAGAAAATAGGAAAAATTAATATTTCAAAATAAAAGTTACATATTTGGAATCTGCAGAAAAAATGTTATTTGTGTCTAAGATTTCGTCAAAAATGACTGTGTGTAGCATATTGTAACGAGTGGCTAAGCACAGGCTTCTCCAGAAACTGGAAGAAATACCCAATTAGCTTTGGTTTTTCATTAACATAGCACAGGTTTGGAATTACCGAAGCAAACTCCAAAGCATACACATAGGATTATTGTTGACATGCGAGCAAGTGACTCGGCTTGGTTTAGGCTCTACAAAACACAAGCGCATTCTGTTTAAATTCAAAAATATTGCCGCGCTTTTAGATGTACATAATGTGCTCGCGTTATATAACTACATAACGCGCACGCGCTATATAACTACAGAATGCGTACGCGTTATATAGTTCCAAAATGCGCTCGCGTTATGTAAATCATAAAATACATGTTTAATACTTGAGAAAGAGGGGGTGTGGAAGACTCAAGGGAATTTTTGTTTAATATTTGAGAAGGGGTGGGGAAGGGTCAAGGGAATCTATGGTTAATATTTAATAGGGGTGGGAAAGGGTCAAGGGCTTAGAAGGATGTTGGAAGATTGAGTGGGGAGAGATGAAGGGAATGAGAACATGATGGGCTACAGGGGGCAAAGGGAAGTGGAGCTTGAGAGCACTATTAGAAGTATAATAGGTTTTGAAGAGGTATAGGGTTAGAAGTTGAAAGTGAGACTTGAGTGACAAGGGGGAATGGATGGAGGCAAGGGGGATGTGAGAGAGAAATAAAGAATACAAGGGGGGGGGGGGAGACATTGAGCGAGGGAGGGAGAGGGACAATGGGGAGGAATGGATTTAGAGGGAGTGAGAGATAGATGGGGATAGAACAAAATAAAGAGATAGGAATGGAGGGACAGAAAGTGTTGGTGGGAGACATGCAGGGAGTGGTGGCAATGGAGAGAGAGAGAGAGAGAGAGAATATGAGAGGAGGGGGAAGGGACATAAAGTGTGTGAGAGAGAGGGAGTGATGGAGAGATTGGGATAGGTTGAGGGAAAGATAACATGAGGGAGGGATAGAAGGTGAGAGAGAGAGACGGGAGATGAGAGAGGGAGGGAGAGAAGGTAGGGTGAGGGATGGAGGGAGAAAGGTGGAGATAGATATGGATGGAGGGGGGATGGGTTTGAGAATGGAAAGGGACATAATGTGTGTGTGTGCTTGAGAGAGAGAGATATTGATGGTTGGGGAGAGAGAGACTAGAGGGAGTTGTGAGCAACAAAGAAAGTGGGAGGTTGTGTGTGTGTGTGTGTGATAGGGAAGGAGGAATCAGTGGGGTGGCAGGGACAAAGATGGTGTAAGGGAGAGAAAGCGACATAGAGGGAGGGAGGTAAAGGGAGTGAGGGACATAACCAGGGACAAATCTAGAGAAAGAGATAGGGAGGTAGGTAAAGGGAGTGAGGGACATAACCAGGGACAGATCTAGAGAAAGAGATAGGGAGGGAGGGATACAAGGTGAGATAAAGAGGGCAGGGGGGAGGGATAAAGGCACATAGGGTTTGTGATTAAGGGTGAACGAAGGGAGAGAGTTCTATAGGGACTTGGATATTTGCGAATATATACAGAAGGTGGATACCCTCCTCGTCATCATCTTCATCACCATCACCATATTCATCATCATCACCATCATCATCAACATCAACATATTCATCATCATTGTCATCTCTAGGTTCCTCATCAACATCTCCATCATCATCATCTTCTTCATCCTTATCATCTTCATCATCATCTTCATCACCATCACCATCATCATGAACATCTTCATCACCATAAACATCTTCATCATCATTGTCATCTCCCCCTTCCTCATCAACATCTCCATCATCATCATCTTCATCATCATCATCATCATCTTCATCACCGGCACCATCATCATCAACATCTTCATCATCACCACCATCATCATCATCATCATCAACATCTTCATCATCATTTTCATCTCTAGGTTCTCCATCAACATCTCCATCATCATCATCATCTTCACGACCATCATCGTCGTCATCAACATCTTCATCATCATCACCATCATCATCATCATCATATTCCTCATCAAATCAACATCTCCATCATCATCATCTTCTGAACATCATCATCATCACCATCATCTAAACATCACCATCACCATCATCAACAACATCTTCATCATCATCACAATCACCATCATCATCAAAATATTCATCGTCATCACCATCACCATCTTCATCATCATTGTCATCTCTAGGTTCCCCACCAACATCAACATCTTCTTCATCATCATCTTCTTCATCATCATCATCTTCATCACCATCATCATCTTCATCATCATCACCATCATCATCATCATCTTCCTTGAATCAGATCAACATCTCCATCATGTCACCATCATCTTCTTCATCATCATCATCATCATCTGAACATCACCATCACCATCATCATCAACATCTTCATCATCATTACCATCACCATCTGAACATCACCATCACCATCATCATCAACATATTCATCATCATTACCATCACCATCATCATCAACATCTTCATCGTCATCACCATCATCATCATCATCATTGGCATTTGTAGGTTCCTCATCAACATCTCCATCATCATCATCTTCTCCATCATCATCATCTTCATCACCATCATCATCAGCATCAACATCTTCATCATCATCACCATAATCATCATCTTCATCGTCATCATATCAACATCTCCATCATCATCATCTTCTTCATCATCTTCACCATCATCATCATCTTCATCATCATCATCATCATCATCACCATCACCATCATCATCAACATCTTCATCATCGTCACCATCAACATCAGCATCATCATCAAAATCTTCATCGTCATCACCATCACCATCTTCATCATCATTGTCATCTCTAGGTTCCCCATCAACACAACATCTCCATCATCATCATCTTCATCATCATCATCTTCATCACCATCATCATCAACATCAACATCTTCATCATCATCACCATCATCATCATCATCTTCCTCATCAGATCAACATCTCCATCATGTCACCATCATCTTCATCATCGTCATCATCATCATCATCATCATCATCCGAACATCACCATCACCATCATCATCAACATCTTCATCATCATTACCAGCACCATCATCATCAACATCTTCATCGTCATCGCCATCATCATTGGCATCTGTAGGTTCCTCATCAACATCTCCATCATCATCATTTTCTTCATCACCATCATCATCATCATCATTGGCATCTGTAGGTTCCTCATCAACATATCCATCATCGTCATCTTCTCCATCATCATCACCATCATCACCATCATGATCTTCTGAACATCATCTAAACATCACCATCACCATCATCGTCAACATCTTCATCATCATCACCATCAGCATCATCATCAAAATCTTCATCGTCATCACCATCACCATCACCATCACCATCTTCATCATCATTGTCATCTCTAGGTTCCCCATCAACACAACATCTCCATCATCATCATCTTCTTCATCATCATCATCTTCATCACCATCATCATCATCATCAACATCTTCATCATCATCACCATCATCATTATCATCTTCCTCATCAGATCAACATCTCCATCATGTCACCATCATCTTCATCATCATCATCATCATCCGAACATCACCATCACCATCATCATCAACATCTTCATCATCATCACCATCATCTTCATCAACATCATCATCTTTATCATCTTCATCTACATCATGATCATCTTCATTGTCATCACCCTCCTCCTCATCATCATCTTTATCATCTTCATCTGCATCATGATCATATTCATTGTCATCACCCTCCTCCTCATCATCATCTTGTGCACTTATGTACTCAGGGATTAACGTTTAGAAGAGGGTCTAAAGGGGGCTAGGGGGTATTAAACCATACAAAACATTTGTCCCCACACTAAAAACATTTGTTTTGTATGTAACCATATAAAATATTTGTTTTCTTTTGATTTTGTTCGTTGCCCTAGCCATGCACCTAACCTATTTATTGTGCTTAACAATATCACGTACACATTTTTACATTTCATATCGTGCATGCATTTTAGATTTATATAACGCGTGCACGTTTTGTAAGTCTATAAACAGTGGACTGTCCCTGTCTGAGAGCAACTTCACTCCGTCCGAGCCAAAACAACACTCCCGCGATTTTTCGAACAGCACGAGCCTGCCATTGGAAATTCTCACACTCTACACCATCTCCATCATTATTTTTTTTATGCAGGTGCAGCATTGAGGACATCTTTCATGGTTGCTCAGTGTGGTGTTGGGTTATATGGCCATATTTGAAGAAGATAATCAACAAGCTTGAAGAATCTCCAATTGAATAACACCAAAGATAAGGTCTTTGAAAGATTCATTTTGCCTATATTTGAGGAGCACACAAGATAAGATATCAAGCTTCAAGACCATTTCATGGTGATGGTGGATATACACAAGTGTACAAGAGAATCAAAGAGCCCAAACAATTTATGATTTAACTTCCATTTGCTTATTATTGAAGAGCTTGTAATTGAGGCGCAATAAAAACAAACTATATTGAATTGATCATTGTGGTGATGGGGAATGCATGTAACCGAGTAAGCAAATCAGCAAGGAAGAAGAGACCTCAAGAAGTCATTGAAGAAGAGAAAGAAAAGAAAAGAATATACATGATGAATCGGAGGCTTTCTTTGGAAACTAATCCAAATCCAATTGTAGAGGATACCACGGTTCATCCAATTAATCCACGACAAGAGGGACCTTCAATTTCCACAATAGTTGTTGAACAAGCACCCCATGGAAGTAATCAAGAAGCAAAACGTAGGTGCTCATTAGGGGATGTTTCAATTCCCAATTCAAGTCAAAGTGATAAGTTACCATCTCAAGATGAAGCTCATGAAGAAAAAATTTGCTATCCGGATGTGGTTATACAAGCGATGAAGTCAGAGAGGCATTGGACATTTTGCCTACTGTTGAAGAAGAGAATGTTATCCATACCATCGATGAGGATGTTGGACTTCCACAGACCATCTATGAGGATGTTGGACTTCCACCATCCAACTACCAGGAAGAGAATGAAGGACACTAAGCTACTACTGAAATGCCAGAGCGTCTTGGTGATGCGCTACATGGTAGAATTCCAACCCCCTTACCTCCATTAGCAAGCACACGTCGAAGAACTCCGAAGCGTATACAAGTTGATGAAAGTCTCATCAATTCCATTGAAGGTACGCTATCTAAACATAGTATTGCTTATCAAACTCAACAAATACTTGATAAATATTTTGTTTCTAAATGTGATGGAGATAAATGTAGATTATTTTTATCATTGTTAAAATCTAGGAGCATGAATGTTGTTAGGAAAAAGTTAGGGATAAAGATGATAAAGAATTCTGAACCAAGTTCTCATATAGTTAAAATCCTAGTAGATGCATTTGGTAAAATTGGTAAGAACACACGTTCAAAGGACCGCAATGCTGCTCGTCGTGTGTTATCACAAGCAATTGCAAATAAGAACACCAGGGTCCTTCGTATTCTCAGGCCTACATCCGAACTAGTTAATTTGAATGTAAAAACCCTCCATAGGTATTCTATTAGAAGAGAACATCTTGACACAACCGATCAAACAGATTTTTGGGCCTTTGTTGGTCAGTTGCCACGTCATGACATGAAGCTAGTTGATGAAGTAAAGGGACTAGTGCACAGTTTTTGGCATGATCACACAAGGCCTTCTTCAAACCGAAAGGATGTACTAAAACTGAGAAGGGGTTCAAAAGATCGTGAACCACATACTAAGCATCTTCTTGATATAACACAAACAGAACTTTACAAGAAATTTAGGATTGAGCATAGACAATTGAACTTGGGGCAAAGATCTTTTGAGAAATGTAAGCCATGGTATGTTAGAATAAATACTCTTCGTAACACTTGTTGTTGTAGATACCATGCAGAATATGAATATTACTATGAAACATTTTTGTACATTCGTCGTGTGTTGCATACTAACCATGTGCAGGATTGCTCCATGACAATACCACCGAATTCATCAAGAGAATTCATTCATAGCATCATGTGCAATAGGCCTAAGGGGCAAACATACTATGCAAAATCTTGTTTGAATGGAACATGCTCCAACTGTGCTGGAATGGCATTATTGAGCCAATGTATGCACGAGAATGGAGACAGTGAATTTGGGAAAATGGTTACAGACATGAAAAGTTTCAAATATATCAACTATGAAATAGTCCCAGGGAAAGAAAGCAAAAAAATACAATTGGTGACATCTCAGGTATGCATTTATATCTATAAAATTATGTTGTAACGGTTACATTCAATCCTTACTTACAAAAAAAACTGACATTGAGATCATTTTGTGTCACCAGGTACAAGTTAGTGACTTCATCAAGGAATTTATTGAGAAGACACATCAATATGTTCAGCATGTCCATGTGGCACGATGGCAGTATGAGAAGTTTACAATATGCAGAGATACATTTCCCCTTGGTACTATACTTTCAGTTGTTGATTTTGCTGAGAACTACACTCTGCAACCTCAAAATGAGATCCAAAGTCAATATTATCACTCTGAGCAGGTTTCCTTGATGGTCCATATCACATATAGGCATGGCCCAAATAGCACTGAAGAGCAAAGAGAAATTCTAAAGGAATATCACTTCTACATAAGTGATGATAGGTGCCACGACTTCCACTATGTACGTCATTGCTTCATCATGTTCTATGATCACTTGAATGGAAGGAACATACAGATGGATCGACACTGGATTTGGTCTGATGGGTGTGCTGGTCAGTTCAAAAATGCACGCATATTTCAGTGGTTGTGTTCATTGCATAAAAACTACAAAGTGCCACATATGTGGAACTATTTTGAGACTGGGCATGGTAAAGGAGAGCATGATGGAGCCAGAGCATGTGTCAAAACAGCCCTACCAAGAGAGGAATTGAAAGTATCTACATAATCTACTATTCTAAATGCTCAATCTACAGTCAGGTGGTGCACGTCAGTAATGGGAGAGGAATCAACTATGCGAGTAGAATCCACAAGAAAGAGACATGTGGAGAGTTTTTTTGGGAGGTGGTAGACATAGATCATTCACATGCATGGGAATGCAAGACTGTGCCTAGGACTCGTGGCTTTCATTCGGTTCGAAGCTCTGATAATCCAGTATTTGAAATTTGGACCAGAAAACTCGCTTGTTTTTGCCCGCCTTGTTGTGATGGTGACTGGGATGGGTGTGAATCATTGGATAGGTTGATGGATGGGATCGCATATCACTTCCACTTGATTAGCATGCAATTGTTGAGTTAACTCCATTGGAAGAAGACCAATCATCTATTTCTGCAGATTTTGATCATGTCTCAGACCTTGTACAACCCGGTATGATGCATTTCCTTAACATTTGTTTGTTTGTTTACGTAGTCTTCAAATGCACATTAATGGCCTTGTATCGCACGAAAAATATTTTGATCATATAACTACAATCATATAATGCAGGGCACATATACGCAGTGGTTTCCTCAAAAGATACTGAATGGGGTGGTGATTACTGGTTCGCACGCTGTATAGATGGAAAGCAAACCCTCATTATGTCCATGACTGATGATGAAAAAAACCACTTCCCAACTGGGTCTATGGTTGTTAAAGGTGAATACTTGACACGGGACAGCAGTGCAAGAAAGAAGGGTGGATATGTTTACAGGGATTACAAACCACGTGCAAGTGTGTATCACTTTACCAACTTAATCATTGGCACAAACCTCCAAGTACGAACAATGCCTAGCCGAAATACATCAAAGGTATGCTACTTCTTACCGGATATAGAGCACGAGAGACTAATGGAGACCATCAGTATAAGAGATGATCCGGAGGGCTTGGTTGTATGATAATAGGTGGGATCTAGCATGATGAGGTATGTTACATACTTTTAATACTATACTATTTATACTATTTGTAATTGAATATTGATATATGCTCAATTTTCACATGTATGTTTCATATGAATATGTCAATTTTGTGTTCTTGATATGCCAAATTTACATTTACGTTGTTTATAAATATGCCAAAAGTTCTCTTGTATGTCAAGTTTATGAATATGCCATTTTTTACATATGATCAGTAAACCCTAAAATTATATTATGTTCATCATGTTGGTTATTGGCTTCACCCAACAAAATTAATTCAATTCATGCTCACTATATTAAACAATACACTTATATTAAATTTAATTCATGTCTTGTTAAATATTTCATAATGAATTAGCTATTTGAGAGCACCACCTTAGCCCAAGACATCATCATCAACATCTTCATCATCATCACCATCATCATCATCATGAAAATATTCATCATGGACCTGCAAAACCCTAGTTTCCAAGATGGACCTGCAAGGTGGCACCTGGGCCACCGGACCGGAGGCGAGGGGAACCCCTAGCACTATCCGGACGTCCTGAATCCAACGGAGTCGACGGTTTGTTGATCCGAGCCACGGTCGTCATTCTATGGCTCGTTTCGTCTCGCATCCAAAAGGCCTTCAGGGACACATATTGGATACCTACCGAGGGCATAGAACTCCAACCGTGCAACAAAACTGGGTTCCGGGGATTCCTGCAGGTGTGTCTAGGAAGGTTCGGGTTGGGAACACTAGCCATACCCTCCCAGTTTCACATATATGTATATTGTATTCCTATAGAGATGTTATTATTCCTCTATACGGAAGTGGTTGTATTCCTATAGAGATGTTATTATTCCTCTATACGGAAGTGTCGTCATTTATATTGTAAGTGTCTTAACTTATACTTGATGGGTTATTAGACCACCTTGTTGGGGTCAGCCCTGTATAATTCATGTGGGTCAAAGGGTTATTAGACCACCCTAGTGGGGGTCGGCCCAGTTAGCATTATGTTAAGTGGTTAAGTTGAGGCCGACCTAGTTGAGTAAAGGTCAAGTCAAGTTAGTGTATAAATAGAGAGTGTGTCTCTCTCATTTTACACATTCTATTCTCTCACTCACACTTGGGAGAGTGGCGCACTTGTGGAGGAGGAGGATCTGTTGCTAGGAGAAGACTATCTCTTGTATTCTGGTTGTATCATTGCTCTATCTATCTCTGAGGAAGTTATTGGGGTTTTTCACCTTTATGGTTTTCCCCAAGTAAAATCTGTGTCTCTTGTGTGCTTGCATTATTGTGTCCATGAATGATATTCTGTACATATGTTGTACATGTTGTTCTCTCAGTTAAGATCCTAGATCAGATTGAAGTAAATTCTGAAAATTTAACATGGTATCAGAGCTAGCCTGAAAGAAGGCATGATATGGCATGTATGACACTTGTTGCACTTACAATGCTAGGGCTTGATATACCAAAAACCAGTCATTGTAGCACTTTCACTATAAATCCATTTTGGCAACGTTTTCGGATCTGAAACTTTTACAGGTCGAAGATCAGATCCCCATATACCTTGTGTCCAAAGGAAAACCTCTAATTCATTGTACTTTGTGATTTATGATCTGTACAATATAGGGTTTCTGCCTCTTCCAGATCTGAGTCAAAATCAGGTGAACTTGGGAAAAAGGTCATAACTTGGTCTAGGAAGCTCCAAATGAAAATTCATAAAAAGAGACAGGTAGTATACAGATGGTACTATCTCAAGAAAAAATTTCAGAGGCCGAAGTTAAACCAGTGACACGTGGCACGCCGTACAAGTTCGCTCTCCTGTATTATCCCATAAATAGGTCACGTTGCGACACTTGGCATAACTCTCTCTCAGAGAATCCAATTGAGGTCAGACCTGTCAGGATGGAAAGATGACAGGTCGAGCTATCTCAAGAAAAATTTTCAGATCCTAGGGATCGAAAGGTTCAGAGTTACACCAGAAACAATCATGTACATATTTCTGTCATAACAGAATTATTGTTTGAGCACCTTCATTCATGGCTTCCGGAATTTAGGGTTTCGGAGAAATTTGGAATTTTTGTAATAGAAGACTACGGCTGAATGATACTCATCAAAATCGAAATTTAGAGACCAAGATCATAATTTTTGGTTGGGCAGAAGGATGGGCTTGATCGGACCCTAGTTCGGGACTTTGATCAGAAAAGTGGAAAATTAGGGCTTCTGTAAAAATGGGAATTTTTTAAATCTGTGACCACGGCTGGAAGCTCCTCAGAAAAATAGAATCTTAGAGATTTGGATCAAACCTTTTGATTGCGCAGAAGAGTGGGCTTCATCAAACCCCAGTTCAGGGTCACGTCCAGTGAATCCGGAAGTTTCAAAGGCAAAATTGAGGAGTGAAACTTTGCAGTTTTCAAATTTTGAATATACCCGCTTGATCAGCTCATCAAGGCGCATATTTCTATCCTTACGGAAGTTTGAAATTCAAAGTTTGAATTTTTTGGGTTTCTCTGACAAACCCTAATACAACTCCATATCCAGTTCCTGCAAATCAAGTGGATTGGTTTAATCCTAGAAGAGGATGGATTGGTCACCTGCATAAGTGAAGAAGTTCATGTTTCAGAGGGAGATGAGGCTAAGGCGTTACATAAGAAGATTTCAAGCAATCTCGACAGGTATGACTCATCCACGTATGTCTCGAGATTTTATCATGATTAAGTTTATTATATGTTTGTCTTCATGTTATTACGGTTAAAACAATCTTGATTTTAGACTTGTCGCATCAACTTAACAAAATTATGAATGCATTCATTAGGGTGTTGACACTTATGATTGTATTAATGCATTATGGTGTTGTATGAGATTTATGTTGTCCGCTAACATGAAAGGTACACCAAGAAAGACAAATCATGTTCTAGTTCAAGATCATGATGACATGAAGACAAAGATTCATCCATTGTCATGGATCACATAGAAGATCCATTTACGAGGTATGTATAACTTGGTTCTATAATGGTTAACCTATGAGATATGCAAGTTATTAGCACAAGTCACTGAAGAGAACCAGAATACATTATGCGGGTATGTTAGACATAACTAGCTAGCATGCTAATCCAAGTATGTTTTTCCTATATCAAGCTATAATCCTACCTTGTGTTAGGATCTTATACTTTTGTGTTGTTGATAATGATTATTCATGAAGTCATAGGTTTGAATAGTCATGGTTGTATGCATATTATGTTTCTTACCATAATTGATGATATGACTAACCAGAAGAATCATGAAGGTATAGGTTTGAGTAATCACGGGTTTTATGCATATTATATCTCTTATCTTGACTGATGATTTAACTAACCAGAAGAGTCCTATGATCAAATAAGAATATGTATGAATAAAAGAAGACTTCCTTGAAACCTTGAATACTAATGTTTATTATCTGTGTTTGAATTGATCCTGATTATACATGCTTGAGATTATTGTGTTTTGATAATATTAAGATTATACTAATGAATGTTTGATGATGTATGAGACCTAGAGGATAACACGACGATGATACTAGAAAGCATGCATAGGGATCGAGAATGTATATAAGTTCAAGGACAGGTAATCCAGGAAGCAAAGATCAAAAGGGAGCACACTCCAGTAGTTTCTACAAAGATGTAGATATTCAGAGGGAGTTGACCACTTCTCACAATACACATCAAAATGGAGTTGCAAAGATTCAGAGGGAGTCCACCCAACAAACAAACAAAGATAAGTATTTGAATTGTCATTACTTGCATATTTTATTGTTTAAATAATACTATTCAATAATGTATATACTGATGTTCCTAGAATTAGGTTGTGTATTATGCATATTAGAATAGTTGCATTGATGAACATTATACTACTAATATACATGGGTAAGTGGTATATGGCACTGTACAACATTCCATTGCTACTTATCTAGAATGAAACCTCTTTGCTGACATGTTGGGAGTTGTGCACACTCTTAACAATGTTCTGGTAGAGATTGGAAGGCATCTAGAAAGTTACGGGATATGGATAAATGTTGTATTGAAGCATTGGCTAAGATAATTGCATGACTGTATGACATATTTCTTTATGTGTAAGAATTTGTTCTGAAAACTATGAGATGTTTTCTAATCATGCAATTTAACTTGTTGTGTAGGAAAGATCGTATACCATAACATACAAAAGAAGGACTACAACATTTGTTCAGCAACAAAGTTATCTATTGAAAATATTGAAGTTCTCGGGATCTGGGAATAATGCCATGATCGAGGAGTACCAGTCGATCATGAAGATGTTTGGGATGCAGTCCCAAGACCTAAAAGGGAGTCTATAGTGACTTCCAAGAGGATCTACAAGATCAAGCATGTTGCAGGTGGTAGCATAGAGACTTTTGCTCATGTAGCCAGATACACTTCCACTAGATCCGTACTTGCTCTGGCTGCAGTGATGAAATGGACGATACACCAGATGGATTTCAAGACAGCTTTCTTGAATGGTGTAGTTGAAGAAGAAGTGTACGTGGAGCAGCCACTTGATTCTAAGACACATGACAGGGAATCATATATGTGCAGAACTTGGTATGGTAAGATAGACAGCTTTCTATCCAATTTGGGCTTTACCAAGAGTAAAGCGGATTCCAACCTTTACTACAAGGTTGAGGAAGGCAATCCAGTGATACTACTTTTGTATATGGATGACTTGTCTATTACAGGTGAAGATAGATTGATTAGCGACACGCAGCGGAAGCTTGTTGCCCAGTTCGAGATGAAGAACTTGGGGATGATGCACTATTTGTTTTTGGCATGGAGGTGTGGCAGAGAGCAGATGGAATCTTCTTTGGACAAGGGAAGTATGCAGTAGAGATCCTGAAGAGGTTCGGGATGATGGATTGCAAGGCCATGGCCACACCTATGGCATCGAATCTGAAGCTTCTTTGTGATGCTTCATCTGAGCTGGTTGATGTCTCTATGTATCATCAGATGATTGGGTCCTTGATGTACCTAACGAACACGAGACCAGATATTTGCTTTGCGGTGAACACATTGAGCCAGTTCCTGACGGATCCGAGAGATGTTCACTTGGTTGCTGTAAATCATATTCTGAGATACCTAAAGGGTACGGTTGATTATGGGCTCAAGTATGATGCGGATCAAAAGTTTAACCTGCAGGGTTATGTTGATTCAGATTGGGCAGGCAGTGCTGCAGATAGGAAGAGCACATTTGGGTGCTGCTTCAGTATGGGATTAGGTGTGATCTCTTGGTTTAGCAGGAAGTAGTCCTGCGTAGCACTGAGTACAGTCGAAGCAGAGTATGTTGCGACGGATGAGCAATTTGCAGATGTATTGACCAAGCCGTTGGCCAGAGTGTAGTTTGAGTACTTCAGAGAGAGGCTTGGTGCACTTCAGATTGAGGTTCCTTCCAAAGGGAAGTGATGAGTCTGAAAGATGCAGATGCACATGAGCTTTCCTGACATGGTTGATGTGTTCTCCCTTGGTCATGATGTAATTGCTGAGCCATTTTTCACATGGTGGTAGATGTGTTCTCCCATGGTGAAAAAGTAAGGGTTGGAGCCTTCCCCGAATGGCGGTAGATGTGTTCTCCCATGTTGGTGGTGTAAGTGTTGGATGATTTGCATCTGGGCTGTGCTTCATGGACGATGAGATGATCTGAAGAGGACGATGCTATGATGGTCAGGAGGATCATGGATGATGAGCATCAGGACGATGCTCCAGTTACTGCTCTGTGTATGCATCATGTTGGATGTTGGATATGATCAGTTGGATCATTTATATGTATATGTATGTACGCATCATGTTGGATGCTAGATATGATCAGTTGGATCATTTATATGTATGTACGCATCATGTCGGATGTTGGATATGATCAATTGGATCACTTGTATGTATTTTTGTATATGCATCATGTTGGATGCTTGGACCATGTATCTGTATATGTATTAGGTGGATACATTGTATGATCAGGTGGATCATGTATGGTGATATGTATCATGTATTTGTATTTGTATTAGGTGGATACACTGTATGATCAGGTGGATCATGTATGATGATATGTATCAGGTAGATACTTGGTATGCATCAGGTAGATGCATTGTATGATCAGGATGATCATGGATGACGAGCTTCGGGATGTTGCTCCAGATGACATGCAGCAGGATGTTGCAGTGATGATGATCAGGATGATCATGTGTACATCAGGATGATGTATGGTGAGTATCAAGTTGATACTCTGTGGCCATGGAACAGGTTGTGCAGATAAGCATGTAATTTGTGCCCTGGGAGATTTGCAGATAGTCTTTCAAGGTTTTGCCTATGGCATGTAATTTGTACCCTGGGATATCTGGCAAATGCTCTTTCGAGGTTTTGCTTGGGAGGACATATAATTTGTGCCCTGGGAGATCTGCAGATAGTCTTTCAAGGTTTTTCCAATGGCATGTAATTTGTGCCCTGGGATATCTGGCAGATGCTCTTTCGAGGTTTTGTCCTATGGCATGTAATTTGTGCCTTGGGAGATCTGATAGGTTGAGCCATGTGCTCATAATCAGTCCTAGGATGCTCTTTCGAGGTTTTTCCATGACCACATGTAATTTGTGCCCTGGGAGATCCGATAGGTTGAGCCTTGTGCTCGTAATTAGTCCTGGGATGCTCTTTCGAGGTTTTGTGGTGACCACAAGTAATTTGTGCCCTGGCAGATCCGATAGGTTGAGCCTTGTGCTCGTAATCAGTCCTGGGATTCTCTTTCGAGTTTTTGTGGTGGGGTCACATGTAATAAGTCTTGGAGATCTGGACAGGATGAAAAAGGCCTCAGATGCTCTTTAGGGTTCTTGCTAGTCAAGAGACTCTTTTAAGGTTTTGTGACGCACGTAATAAGTCCTGAGATTTCCACAGTATGGCCAGTTATGACGAAGACCTGCAGGTGGTGGGCCTACATCCAGTATTAAAAAGGACTGGATCTGTAGAACTTCTTATGACGAGTAGATTCAGAGATTTATTGAGATAGCAGCAGTAGTGACGATGATCCAGAGAAGATGACTTGTGCTAGAAGACCTGTGTCGAGAAATACCTTCCTAGTTAAGAGGGAGTGTTGATGTATATGTAACTTCAGAATGTATTTCACATATATGTATATTGTATTCCTATAGAGATGTTATTATTCCTCTATACGGAAGTGGTTGTATTCCTATAGAGATGTTATTATTCCTCTATACGGAAGTGTCGTCATTTATATTGTAAGTGTCTTAACTTATACTTGATGGGTTATTAGACCACCTTGTTGGGGTCGGCCCTATATAAGTCATGTGGGTCAAAGTGTTATTAGACCACCCTATTGGGGGTCGGCCATGTGGGTCAAAGGGTTATTAGACCACCCTAGTGGGAGTTGGCCCAGTCAGCATTATGTTAAGTGATTAAGTTGAGGCCGACCTAGTTGAGTAAAGGTCAAGTCAAGTTAGTGTATAAATAGAGAGTGTGTCTCTCTCATTTTACACATTCTATTCTCTCACTCACACTTGGGAGAGTGGCGCACTTGTGGAGGAGGAGGATTTGCTGCTAGGAGAAGACTATCTCTTGTATTCTGGTTGTATCATTGCTCTATCTATCTCTGAGGAAGTTATTGGGGTTTTTCACCTTTAAGGTTTTCCCCAAGTAAAATTTGTGTCTCTTGTGTGCTTGCATTATTGTGTCCATGAATGATATTCTGTAGATATGACGTACATGTTGTTCTCTCAGTTAAGATCCTAGATCAGATTGAAGTAAATTCTGAAAATTTAACAGCGGAGCGGACAAAACAATAGAGGTATATTGCTTGTGCTCGGATTTGTGTCTACATGGATCTTTCGAAAGACCTTCTAGAAGCTATTAGTCTGAACTGGGAGGATGAGGAATGGATCCAGTCGATTGACTGTGAGCAGCTCCCTTTTAGGTGCAGATTGTGTCATGAATACGGACATTTTGGCAGAAATTGCCCTCAGATGGCTCACTCTACATTCCCAACCAGAACAAAACAGGAAGGAGAGAAAGATAAGGAGGGTTTTACCCAAGTACAGAATCGAAAAAAGAATAGATCTGGGGATCAGCAGAGGAAAGGGAAGGAAAAGGTGGATAAAGGGATTACTAGAAAAAATCCTTTTCAAATATTGGATGGGACTGGAGACGACGGCGAGGTTAGGAGAAGTGAGAAGGACCCTCGGGAGAAGTCAGTTGTGGGTTCTAAGGAAGCATTGAACCAGGATAAGACTCTCGATGATAAAACTAAGGCTATGGAGGAGGATGGAAGAAGAAATGGACCCGGGGGAATTAGATCTCGAAGAGATTGAGAAAGAGTGCAAGAAAAGGGGGAAGGGGTATGTCTCTAGACGAAAACTGGAACTTCTCCAGGAAGCGATTATCAAATCTAAAGCCAGCCAACATTTGGGTATTGCATCTGAACCCCAATATGGGAATATAAGGAAATCCCCAATGGAGGATCTGAAGCGAGGTAGGAAGACGAACAAACGGAGAATAGCAGAGGTAGGAGTTAAACTCATTGAATCTGGCCAGTACCCGACGATCAAGGCGGCCTTTTCTGAGGTCAACAAAGTTTCCCAAGTAAGATCGTGTCTTGGAACATCCTGGGGTTTAATCATCCACGGAAACTCAAAACCTTAGCTAGAAAGGTGAAGCAGGAAAAACCTGATGTTTTATTTTTGCAGGAAACAAAATGTAACTCAGAAACTATGGAGAGAGTGGGGCAAAAGATTTGGAGAGGTTGTAAAGTAATGGCGATTGACACCAATGGAATGGTTGGGGGTTTGGCGGTTCTCTGGAAACCACATTCCATTTTCTTTTCTAATTGGAGGGATAATAAGTTTTCCCTTACATCAGAGTTATCAATCCTAGATTCAGGGGCTCAAGGTACTTTGATGAATGTCTATGGCCCGAGTGCCTTCCCTCAAAAAGAGGCATTCTTACGCTTCTTGTCCTGGTTGTCGGAACAGGCAGGAAATGGTTCGTGGATAGTCGGAGGAGACTTTAACCTGATAACCTATCTTAACGAGAAAAAGGGTGGCAAAAGGGCTCTGGACAGATTCCAAGAAGACTTTAGGGATCTCTTGAGTCATAGTCCTTTCATTGATGTTGAAACTGGAAATGGATGGTTTACCTAGAATAATAAACGTGGAGGCACTCACCTAGTCGCTTCAATAATTGACAGATTCTTAGCTACTGATAACATTTCCCGAGGAATGGGGGAGGTCAATGCCAGTGTTCTTCCGACGGCGGGTTCAGACCATTGGCCCATAAGTCTTCATTGGGATTGGTTGAATGCCTTTTTAAATAGACCGTTTAGATTTGAGAAATTCTGGTTGGAGCATAAAGACTTCAAAGATTTGGTGGGACATTGGTGGCAGGAGTTGGTCCCCCCTGCAGGATCTGGAATGTACCGATTCCAGCAAAAACTCAAGGCTCTTAAATCCAAGATTCGCACCTGGAATAGGGAAGACTTTGTAAATATCTTCCAGGATAAGAAAAAACTTATTGAGGATTTAGAGCATATCCATCGGAAAGGTATGGATGAAAGTTGGGATGAGGGGTTACGTGAGCAGGAGCAAAACCTTTTTGAGCAGCTTGAAGCATGGGAGAGGCAAGAGGATATTTTTTGGAAACAAAAATCTCGGAACCAATGGCTCCAAGAAGGGGAGAAGAACACCAAATTCTTCCACAATACTGTTGTTCAAAATCGTCATAGGTCTAATATCTTCAAGCTCATAAAAAACGATGGTGGCCAAGTGGAGACTAGAGGAGAAATCGAGGATGAATTGATCCACCACTTTCAAGTTGTTTTAAAGGAGGATTAGGTTGATCGAAGCCATGAAATTTCCAGAATCACTAGCCTTATCCCCAGGCTAGTCTCTAGGGAGCATAATGAGATGCTTGGTAAACCAGTCTCTATGCAGGAAGACGAGGAAGTTGTGAATCAGATGGCCTTGGGGAAAGCCCCTGGTCCTGACGGGTTTACCACCAATTTCTTCCACTTCTTTTGGGACCTAATCAATAAGGAGGTTCTTCAAATTGTGGAGGAATCGTGAAGCTGTCGTGGGGTCTTAAAGGCATTTAATGCGACCTTATTATCTCTCATCCCGAAGGAGGAAGGAGCGGATAGCCCTGGTAAGTTTAGACAAATAGCCCTCTGTAATGTTATCTATAAGATCATTACTAAGGTCATATCCAACTAGCTCAAGCCCCTTCTCCCTATCCTTATCAGTCTGGAGCAGTCGGGCTTCGTTGAAGGCAGACAAATTGTGGATGGTATTATTCTAGTTCAAGAGACAATTCACTCCCTGAAGGTCACCAAGAAACCAGGCATGCTAGTTAAATTGGACATAGCAAAAGCTTACGATAAAATCAGTTGGCAGTTTATGCGTTGTATCTTGGAAGCCTTTGGTTTTGACAGGGATTGGGTGGATTGGATTATGAAACTGGTTCCTACACCCTTTTTTTCTATCTTACTTAATGGGGCGCTGAAAAAAAAATTGCAGGCTTCCAAGGGTATCCGTCAAGGAGATCCTCTTTCCCCTTTCCTCTTTATTTTAATGGCTGAAGGTCTGAGTAAGATTTTGCGGACTCAAGCAGCTGAAGGAGGGATCCGTGACTTCAACTTCATGATGGTATGGACAAGCAAATGCATCAACAATTTGTGGAAGACACTATGTTAATGGGGCACCCTTCAGTCCAAGCGGCTCGAGCCTTTAAAAAAAGTTTAGTGCTTTTTACCAAGGCATTGGGGCTCGAAGTAAATCTGGATAAATCTCAGGTGTTTTTCTTTAACATCATTGGATCTACCCAACATAACATTTTGAGGATCTTTGGTTTCTCTCGGGGATCTTTCCCCTCCAAGTATCTGGGTGTTACTCTTTCTGAAGGAACTATTCGCAAGGTTTCTTAGCAAGATTTGATTGACAGAATGCGGAGAAAGCTGGCCAGTTGGACTCTCCGGCCATTGAACCTTCCTAGCCGCCTGATTTTGGTCAAAACTGTTCTCCAAGCTATGCCGGTCTATCTATTTTTGATGCTCTCTGCTACTAAGGCCATTCTTAAGGAAATTCGTTGCATTCAGAGAAATTTTCTATGGGGAGGTAGGGAAACAAAGTATAAATTTGCCTTGGTTGGCTGGGAAAAAATTTGCAGACCCAAGGAAAAGGGGGGTCTAGGAATCAGAGACCCTGAGGTATTAAGTGAATTTTATGGCTCAAAGATCTGGTGGAGGTGGTGTAACCATAGTTTGGAACAATGGGCGAGACTTTGGCACACTAAATATGCCAAGGATAGACCATTGGGGCAATTGATCAAATACAATGAGGAGAGAAATGGATCTCACATTTGGCTAAAAGCTTATTCTAGACGAAAGCTAGTCCAAAACCATAGTTTCTGGGAAATCCATGATGGGGAACTTGCAAACTTCTGGGAAGATTCTTGGAATTAGCTCCCTAAATTAGGTGATGATCCCCAATGGCAAAACATCAAGGTTAGAGGGATGGCGGAAGGTAAACTCAAAGTTTGCAATTATTGGGAGGATATCCTGCAAGATGGGCATAGAAAATGGTTGGATCGTAGCTTGTGGGAAGGCCTAACCACGGAAGAGGATCTTCGTGCTTTCGAGACCACTCTCTAGGGGCGATTCATTCGGGTCAATATTGGTCCCGACAAGCTCAAATGGGGTTACAAGCAGAAATGTATTTTCAGTATCAAGGAAGCTTATGATATTCGGACTAAACGTGAGGAAGGGGAGGATAATACCTGGAAAAAGATATGGGAGATGAAACTCTGGCCAAAAATAGCAGTCTTTTGTTTTTTTTTTCCCATGAAAAATATAACTTACTATTAATAATGTGAAATAGTAAATGTTCCACATGTCATGAAATTAAACATTCTCATTGTTCAGCATAAGTAGCATATGAAAATTACATCCCCCGGGCACAGGTTATACCTGTCCCATAAAACATAAAATATCAAGTGTCATATCTATCATAATGATCATAGGTAACAACATAAACTCAGTGCAAATATAACTGCACAAAGACGAGTCCACCACCAGTCACAAAGGGGCACATCCCAAGTTCCAAAAACCATCGAAATAACACATCAAAAACTGTCATCAGTGTAGGAGCAAATGACCAATAGATATATAACCCATAATGGAAATAGTGCCGCAAAAAAAAAAGTCTGGATCAACAAGTTGTTGATGAAGATACCCTATAAACCTGCATAAAAGTATGTCAAGGAAAATAATATATAAACCGCCAGCATAAACATAAACCACCAAAATATGATAACCAGGCCAAAAAGTCAAGACCAATGCATGTCAATAGTGCCACAAGAAAAAAAGAGGTCCCCATGCCACTCCTCCCATCGAATAATGCCCACCGGAGATGATAAGGCCACCTTAGAGAGCAGATCAGCCTCCAAGTTAACCTCACGGAATATATGACTGAAGTGAGTATGATCAAAAGCCTGGATAAGCTCCCTTACCGACACCAACCAAAAATTCAGAAGCAATACCTTGAGTGAAGAATTACCCAAGGCCCAGGAAATGATAGATAAGGAGTCTCCAAAAATCACATGAGATGTAATCTGCCTGGATCGAGCAAAAAATAGGAGAAGCCAAAGAGCACACAACTCACTACGTGTGTTGGATCCAGGCCCGAGATTAAGCCATATACGATAATAACAATCCGTAGACAGATGAAGCATTGCACCAACACCACACACACCAAGAAAACCAGCCGCAGCCCCATCAAAAAAACCACAAGGATATACAAAGACCGGAGGGGTCAAACGACGTCCAGGATTCACCTGGTAAACGTTTGGACGATCCACAACATTAGCAGATAGGTTTATATATTCCTTAAAGGTAGCCATGATACTCCCACTGGGCCACTCTAAATGTGGGCACTTACCATCAAAAATAAGGGTGTTACAGGCCTTCCATACCTCCCATAGCATAAAACAAGGCAGCTCCATCTTAGAGGAGGAATTGTGATTCCAGAATCCAAGACAGTCAATAAGTGTAGTGGAGGGCCATAAAACCTGTAAACCAGAAGAGCTAGCAATGATTCCCCAAAGATCCTGAATAAAAGAGCAAGTGGCGAAAAGGTGATCCACAGATTCATCATGAAGGCGACAGAATGGGCACCATCCAAGGCCCTTGAACCCACGCCGACACCAATTATCCTAAGTGAGTATGCTGTTGTTCAAGGCAAGCCAGATGAAACATTTTATTTTAAGGGGGAGAGTAAGTTCTCAAATCTTATGGTGCCACCAACTATGTTCACGTTGAAAATCAGCAAATAAGGAATCATACGCAAGCTTTGCAGACACCGTCCCATGAGCCACATCCCATGACCAGACCAGTCGATCAGGAGACTCGGAGAGGTGGATATTAGCAAGACACAAAGAGATAATATAAGTAGTCCATTCCTTGCCCAAATTACCATAGAGACCCAGTTGAGATGCAGATATCCATTTAGTACCATCCCCACAATTCCAACAAACAACATGTGCCAGAGAAGAAAAACCCCTCATCCGAAGAAAAGTCATCAATGTAGGTGACAATTGGAAATATGAGGATCCCCCCAGGATAGGATCCATACCGATTCTAACCTCCCGTCCATTACCGGGCACCCAGGAAATCCAATTTGCAATGGTCTCGAAAGAGCCCAAGAGACCATTCCAGATGTTTGAGACCCCAATTGATGAGGGCTGCCCCAATCTAAACCAATCCACCAGCTAAGAGTGTTTAAGGTACTTTTCCCGAACGATCTTACCCCAAACAGAATCCACAAATAATGCCCTCCAGATGCTCTTGGCATGTATAGCATCCAAAAAAAATTCCATATGTTTAATATCCCATCCCCCCAAGTCTCAGGGACGAGCCAGAGTGGTCCATTTGATCAAGTGATATTTTCCAAAGTCCACCCCCCCCCCCCCCCCCCGACCATAAGAAATTGAAAAACTTCCTGCAGATAAGTCGGATAATAGTCTTTGGTATTTTATTGAGTGGGAACCAATAGACCCCCAAATTCTGCAAAACTGCTTTGGCCAGCGTGAGTCGACCACCCAAAGACAAATAACGCATACACCAATGACCGATTCGTAAGTCGAAGCGCCTTAATAGCCAAGCCCAGTCATTCACCACATATTTCGATGGCTTGACAAAGTATCCCAAATATTTGGTACCTTCCGCCAAGTCTTTGAAAACAAGAGGAAGAAACAAGCCAATCGATTGTACTACATCAGGATCCACAGAGTATTTTAAGAAATGTGATTTGTGTAGGCTAATAACCATACTGGATACTGAATAGAAAAAATCCAGAATTTTTTTATATTGACTCCATTCAGCAAGCGTACCCAAACCAAAAAGTAAGACATCGTCCACAAAAAGTGAGTGAGTAAGAGCTATATCAGAAGTAACTTTGATACCCACAATGGAGCCCTCACCTTTTGCCTTGTGAATAGTGAGGCTCAAACCTTCAATGATTAGCAGGAACAAGAGAGGTGAAAGAGGAAAACCCTGACGAAGCCTTCGGGATGCCTTAAAATAATCCGACAGCTTACCATTAATGAGTACAACAAAATTTACAGTCGAGACACATGCCATGATCCATTTCATCACCTTCCAGGGAAGGCCAATTTGTATCAATATCAATCTGAGCAAATTCCAGTTAACACGATCATAAGCCTTCACCAAATCCATTTGCAGGATAAGTGCCTCCTTATTCTTTTTTTTTATATTGTTAAAGGCCTCTTGGGCCACCCCCACCGCATCCAGAATTTGTCAGCCATCCAAAAAACCATATTGTTCCATAGATATGTGACGAGAGAGAAATGCCCTGATACCGACAACAATAATCTTAGAGATAATCTTGTGTACCAAATTGCATAAAGCAATAGGCCGGAACTCATTATAGTCCTCTGGATGAGAGGTTTTAGGAATAAGGGTCAAGTAGGTAGAATTAGGGGCTCCAGAAACAAGTCCCAAATGTCGAGATTCGTCCACAGCATCCCGGAGGTCTGCTCCCATAATATCAAAAAAATAAAGGAACAATTCCACCGTCCACCCATCAGGACCAGGAGATTTGTCTTTTGCAAAGCCCCGCAGAATGTTCTCGATTTCCACCAGGGTTACAACCTCAAAAATGTTATCTCCCTCCTCCTCATTGAACATTGTAGGATATTCTTTGATAATCTTGAATTGTTCAGCCAAAGTGGTATTTTTAGGGTCACAAAAATAATTCTGGAAATGCTGAGTAGCCTCGTTCATCAGGGCAGAATCCCCACGAATCTGTCGACCACCATGATCATTTAGATCCCAAATATTGTTCTAAATTCTACGAGCATCTGCAGCACGGTGGAAAAACTTGGTGTTTGAATCACCATCACTGAGACAAAGAGCATGGCTTTTTAAACGCCACGATTCCTCATGCACAAGAAGGATGGTTTGGGTTTTGTTGGATGGTGGTTTGGAAGAGAATTCTAACAAGTAAAAATCTTAGGAAACGAGGGATCCTGGGGCCATCTCGTTGCCCCCTATGCCTCAATTCAGAAGAAACTTTGGGGCACTTGTTGAATGATTGTCCTTTTACTTCTTCATTGTGGGACAGAGGAGTTATGATCTTTAGGAGAAGCGATCGGGTTAGAGGTCACCTAGATCAAACCCTCAAGGAATGGAACACTAAAGCTTTCAAGAATCCCATTATTGTGACCCTATGGCAGATGCTTTTAGGAAGGTTTATATGGACTGTTTGGAAGGAGAGAAATGAGCGTATTTTCAGGGAAAACAGACACAGGGAAGAGGAGGTTTGGAGGAAGCTAGTCAATAATATGCAAGAAACGATAAGAAGTTCCCAATGGGGGGATAAGGACAAAGACCTATCCGATGGATAACTTTGCATTGTTGCTGGATGGGGATTGGGAAGAGCTGATTTGGATGGTCTCCGGAGGAGAGATAGGGTGTGTCGTCCATGCAACCCGATTTTCTGGTCTCCTCCTCTTCAGCCAGGTTTTAAAGTCAACTTTGATGGTGCCTCTCATGGAAATCCGGGTGTTGCGGGGTTTGGAGGAGTCTGTAGGAATGCTTCCGACATCATCCTCAAAGTTTTTTTCGGATTCATTGGCATAGATTCTAACAATTCCATTGAATTGGAAGGTCTAATTCAGGGCATTAATCTTGTGATCAGCGAAGGTTGGTTTCCAACTGTGCTAGAGGGAGATTCCAAAATCATAATTCAAATGGCTAAGAAGCTGTCAAGCGGCCAATCCCCGGAGAAGATCTCTTATAGCTGGCGACTTTTGGATAGGCTGGATCACCTGAGGACCCTTTTAGCCAATCATAATGCCATATCCTTTTCCCATGTTAAACGGGAGGCGAATAAGGTGGTTGATCTTCTCACTAACCAGGGCATCGCAGGGGGTGGGGCCCTCACTGTTGGAACCACGAAGGACTTTCGTAATGAGAATTGGGTCATGAATTGTCACCACCTGGCAAATTCAGATATGGAAAAAAGTAGACAGATGGCAATAGGAGCTCATCCCATCCATGATGGTGACATGAGGCAATTGGAGGTCGTTAATGGGGACCCTAATCACCAAGTGTAATCATGAGAGGAATGATGTTTGCCCCCATTTCGATCCCCAATATGAGTATAACATAGTACAGGTCACGGCATGTGAAGATCGGAATGCAAGATCCGTATTGGCTCCCATATCCAGCCATCAACATCATCTTAATTTTTCTTAGTGGGAATATTTGTTCCATGAATGCAGCATGGTGCCAGGTGGAGGATGATCGAAAAATTACTGTCACCCTCATAATGAAGTTCTGGGATTTATATTCTGGCGGAGTTAACCACAAATTTATTCACATTTTTCACTACCCGGGTGTGTTCTGTCTCTATGTGGCTGGTAAGATTGCTTGGGAGCTGACTTGTGATTGGCTTTCCTTTGACCAACCGCCAGATTGTTTCTGGGTGAGTGTGATGGCTCCTAAGCGTCGTTTCAGCTATGATGCTTCGATGGGTCCTGGTGTCGATGGGCAAAGGGGAAAAGGGGAGGTTACCAATAAGCTGGGAGATAGTAAGGGGCGGATTACTAGGGCTAAATCTAAGTCTAGGGCCCAGGATGCTTCTATTTTCTTTCGAGAGCGCATCCCTCTGTTGATTCCGGATGATATCGACTCTATTGAGAAGGAGCTGTGGGACACAGTGTAGACTATCCCTATGGAGGACCTTCGATGGGAGTTTGAGGAATGGGTGGTTGACCCAGGTACTACGGCTAATAGAGATTTCATTTATGATTTCATGATAATGGTTTATTGGGTCATGAAAAACATGCTGGCGCATGTTACTATGGATACTTTAAACAAGCACCAGGGGAACGAGGAAATTGTTCGATCTTGGAAGGAACACAATGTTGATTGTCGTTTGATGCATGGTAAAATTGATGCGATTGCATCTAAAATGGGTGTCTCCTTTTATTATCTGGGCATGGAGGAGGTGGAGCGCATAGGAACCAGCCACAAGAGTAAGAATAATACCATGGCGATGCCACTGGAAGTTGAGAAGGAGAAGATGGACGACAAGGGGAAGCAGTAGAACATGGACAGCAGCAACGAAGGAACTGGCTCCAAGAACCCTGTCTGAGTCTGGGTTAGCAGTTTCTTTTTGTCTCTGGTTTGGTTTTTGTAGTATGATCCGTTTAGCTATCACTTTTAGTAGTTGTGTGGGTAATCTGTATCGGGGTTTTTGGGTAGACATTTTGAAAAGTCTGTCTCTGATTAACTTCCTGTTTGGCCGAGAATAGCTGGGAACTCTAAGAATCTGAAGACTCTGTAAGAGCGCTATGTACTTTGTGTTTTAGCAGTAATATAGTTTTTTATTTACAAAAAAAAACATGTAACTGCATATGCATCTTCATCCATTCAATTATGTTTTGGGAACATATTCCATTGTAGCATAAAACCATCAGGAAGCATACATCTATTGTTTATGGCACCAACGTGGTCATAAATTTTTAAAACATTTGGGAAATCCTACAAATATTGGTCAATTTGACATCATTATAGAGATCATGTACATATAACCATTAATCACATAATTGATAATTAGCACCTACTTTTAATATACATCGATCAAGCACACAAAAATCTCTTACTTTTGACCTATGTTGATCAATCAGACAACGATTTTCATGTACCAAATTTTGCATTGGGTCACAATGGACTAAGCCATTGGTCATATTCATGAGAGTTTGTCAAATTGATGCTAAGGATCAAATAATTGCCAAGGAGGAAAATTACTAGTTTCGTAGGTTGAGGGTGGAAGCTTTGGGATTTGACATAAGGAGGATAATGAATGATGTTTGCACATTAGAATGGCATAAATATTTAATAAAGGAGATAAATAAATAAATACAAGAGAAATTCAAAGTGGCAATTGATCATGAAGACACATGGAGGATGTGGGACCCACACAAGCTAGATTTGCCATGCCACATGGCATCCTACTCTTGCCATTTCGAATCCATAAGAAGCCAAATGTTCTTGGGGTGAGTTAGAAGGTCAATATACTTTGCATGAGTCATGTAAGGTCGAATTGGAGTGGAAGAATAACTCCCATGGAAGAGGAAGAGACAATTTGGAGCTACCGACTCCACATAAAGAGGTAACCTCTTCACTTTCATATGCTGAAATGACAAAAAGAAAACCTACGGAAGTGGTTTCCTCCTTAGAGGAATACTTCTCGGAGAGATCCTCAAATAAAGAAGGGAGGAAATCTAACAAATAAATAAGAGAAGAGGAAGCTAAAAGACATTGTATGCAAGGAAGCAAGGGAACCATGGACATGGCCTATGGCAGAAATACCAGATACAGGACCCCGAAAGGTGGTCCACCTCCATCAACCAATAAGTAATGAATCTGGTCTCTTGGAACTGTAGAGGACTAGGGAACCCTTCGAAATCCAACTCAGTTAAAGATCTCCTCAAAATTGATACAATAGATATCCTTATGCTCCAAGAGACCAAAATAGAAGAGGAAAATCTTCTATCTATAGGCAGATCCAAATGGAAGAAGAACGCAGGAAAGGAAGTACGTGCAAGAGGATCCTCTGGTGGGCTTGCTACTTTGTGGTCCGAAGAGAATTTCAAATTGGAAAACTCCTTCACAACACATCATTGGATCTATACGGAACTCTACCACATTCAAAGAAAGATAACCATCGCATTATTCAATTGATATGTCCCTGCTCAATATGCAGAGAAAAAAGACTGCTTGGAAACTCTAACAGACTTTCTGGAGATTTACAAACCTCTGAACATTATTCTGGCAGGGGACTTTAATATAGTTATGAGCCCAAAGAAGAAAAAAGGGGGAAACAATGGAAGAGATCTCATGCTTTACCTGGTCGAAGATCTGATACAGCAATGGGATTTGGTTGATATAAATCCCAAGAGGGGAAAATACACATGGACAAACAATAGGACGGGATCTCAACACATCGCAGCGCACCTTGGCCAATTTTTAATCCAGAGCTCCATTCTTCTTGAAAAGAAAATTATATTCTCAAAAATAATGCCCAATTTAGCCTCTAATCATAAACCAATTCTCCTTCATTTGAATGACGAGGAAGATCTAGGACCAATCCCCTTCAAGTTTAGTCCACTCTCGATCAAGCAGGAAAGTTTTTCGGAAGAAGTGTCCAAATCCTGGGAAATTCCTATTATGGGATCTCCGATTTACGTAAGGGATCAGAAACTTAAGAACACAAAACACGCGTTAAAAAATTGGATCAAGAAAGCGATTTAAGGAACCTTTTCACATAGAAAGGAAGCAGTCCTGGAGTTGTCGTATTTCCAGATGGAGCTGGAAGAATAGGACATATCTCCCTTGGATTTGATGAAGGAAAAACAAATCCAATCCAAAGTTTACAGAACACTCCTCCAAGAGGAATAACATTGGAGAATGAAATCATGCAGCTTGGGTTACAGGTAGGTGACCACAATACTTCATTCTTCCATCGACAAGCAAAAGTCATAAAATTACGAAATCATATCGTTGAGATCACTCTAGAAGAAGGTGAAACTATTAAAGGTTTTGAAAAAATTAAAAAGGCTATAGAAACACACTTCCACTCCTTGTACATGGAGGATAGCAACTATGACAAGGAGACAACGACGGATTTCCTTGCTCATATTCCCAATTTAATCAGTTATGTTGAAAATCAAAATCTATTGAAACCTTTTACAGAAAAGAGATCGTCAATGTGATATGGAATATGGAGTTGGATAAATCCCCAGGACCGGACAATTTTACAATACATTTTTACAGAGCATGTTGTCCCACCATCAAATCTGATCTCATCCATATGATCATAGGATTCCATAAAAAAGGTAAGATTGGAAGTAATACTAACTCCACCTTTCTTGCACTGATACCCAAAGAAGTGAATCATGGCTCCTTTGACAGATACAGACCTATATCACTCTGTAACGCCTATTACAAAATAATTTCTAAACTTCTAGCCAGTAGGATCAAACCTCTGCTCAGCAAGTTGATCTCTCCCACCCAGGGAGAGTTCATAAAAGGAAGACAAATCCTGGATAATGTGATCCTAGTGTAGGAAGCAATGCACTCCAGCAAGCTCATAAAAGAAAAAGGAATGCTTATAAAACTTGACATGGCGAATGCCTTTGATCGAGTAAAACTCGCGTTTCTCTACAAAGTTTTGTCATCCTTCGTATTCAATAAAAATTTTATAGATCTGGTGAAAGCTTGTATTGACAAGCCTTGGATTGCTCCTCTAATAAATGGAAGACCTACAAATTTCTTCCAGGATACGCGGGGAATTCGACAAGGGTTCCCTCTATCACCTTTTCTTTATATATTGATGGCGGACTCTATGAGCAGGAAGTTGGAGGCAATAAGAGAAGCAAGTAATATTCCATGAATAAGACTGCCTAAAGGCCTTCCTTCCCTAAATCATGCTCTATTTGTCGATGATTCCCTCTTTCTAGGAGGAGCATTATTAAAGATTGCTAGGCCCTTCAAAGAGATAATCCAGAACTACTGCCAAGCAACGAGAGCGCTAGTTAATAATAGAAAAAGTGCAGTATATGGTTGGAATGCAGATCAACAAACAATTCATAGAATAGCACATCTCTTGGGCTTCACGGGGTCTACTACATGGGAAAACATCAAATACCTCGGTTTCCACTTAACCCTGGGAACAACCAAAAACTCTCTATGGACTGAAGTCACATGTAAGATTAAGGCAAAAATTCATGCCTGGGGGGGTCAATGGCTCAATTACGCAGGAAAATTGATCCTGATAAAATCAGTGCTTTCTTCTCTACCTATCTACCAATCCTCTATTATCATGGCGCCTAAGTCAACAATGGACCAAATATCTCGCCTAATCAAAGACTTTCTATGGAAAGGAGCAAAAGGAAATCAAAACAAATTTCATTTAGTCGGTTGGGATATTGTTAAAAGACCTATGTTGGAAGGTGGGATTCAGGTAAGAGATCCTCGCTTAGTTAACATGGTGCTGGGTCGGAAAATTCTATGGAATCTTTTCTCAAATCGTGCCCACCCAAATAGCAAATTATTATGGAAAAAATATCTAAAGGGGGGGCTATTAGCAATCTGCACATTGTTCACATACCCAAAGGCACATCTATATGGAATCTATGCAGAGCAGGCATTGAACACTTTCAAAAACAATTATATCGAATCCCAGGAAATGGGGAAAAAACTCAACTTTGGAAACACATAATAATGGGCAATCCCCCAACTTGGAAGCATAGATTCACTCTCATAAATTCAGGATTGGCTCACTCAAAAAGGTCTAGTTACTTTGGTGGATATCTCCCATTGGGATAAAAATGGAAACTGGCTGGAATGGGCCTTGCTAGAAGTTCCAGAACGAATGTCACTTCAGAAGACAACGCTCCTACACAATCTTATTGGGTTGGCCCCTCTCCATATGCATATGAAAGACAAGTGGGGATGGGGGAAATTGGGAGTTTACATAGCAACACAAGGATTCAAAGAGTTACAAACAACTCAGAATCTCCTACATACACCCTCTCTCTGGAAGCTAGTTTGGAATCCCTATGGTCTTCCAAAAATCATTTTTTCATTTGGATTTTAATGCATAATAAAATACTGACAGGGGAAAATATGGAAAAACATGGATTTATAGGACCGCATAGATACTCATTATGCTGCAGAAGTTCCGAAAATATAGATCATATATTCTTGGAGTGCCCTTTTGCGATTTCTGTATGGACTATCTGTCATGGCCATGTTTTGCCGCAACACCCACAAGCTTGTGGGAGTCTTGCACTCCCGCCCAAGAGGTTGGCTTGGGCGCCCGGTTGGGAAAAACGATGTTTGGTTGCACGAGACTTAGCAAGGAGGTGAGCGATGGACTGAACGGAGGGGTGCGTGGACCATGCCTAGGTGCACTCCCACAAACAAGGCCACACTCACCCAGTGGCGCATGGCAAGCCCAAGAGTGGGGCGCGGTTGCAAAACGACAAGTCGACAAGACGAAGGGGCGTCGGGCGCACCCTTGGACCAAACGGACGTAGGAGTAGTGGCACGATGGACCAAGTGCCCACATACACTCCAAGAAGTAAACACCCAAGTGTCCAACACTTAGCCGCAAAAGTTAGCTTGGGCATTGAGCTTGGGTTGGGAGCCCACGAGCAAGCTCACGTTGGGAGCCCAGGAAACGAGCTCACGTTGGGAGCCCAAGAAACGAGCTCATGTTGGAAGCCCAGGAAAACGAGCTCGAGTTGGGAGCCAAATGAGCTCAGGTTTGAAGCTCGTTTGAACTTGGGTTGAAATCCTGCGAAGTCAAGATGAAAGCCCACGAAGGTAGTCAGCGAACTCAAGTTGGGAGCCGGCGCGAACACCACTTGGAAGCTCAGCAGCAAAGACGAGTTGGGCGCTCGGCAGCAGCTCGGGTTGGAATCCAGGGGACGATGCCCAACGAATGAAACAATGACGCACGGATTGCGGAAGACTTGGACCAAGACCATTTGAAGTGTTATGTGAGCAAGGAGTTGGCGTGGACGCCATGCAAGGGTGCGCCCAAGGTGTGGTCGCACGCTCCCACATGGCATCATATAAAAAGGCTTGAGGCCAAAACCAAGAAGGTATCTTGGAAGAGCAAGTTGGAAATTCAAACAAGGAGAAGTTCAGAGCTAGGGAGGTTATCTGAGCTCTGCACTTTGCGTAGTCTGTTCTAGCGCACTCCAGTGGCAGCAAGGTGCTGCAGCAGTGCAGAATTTGGAAGGTTCACACGAAGTCTGGTTGCATAGTGAGACAGTTCTGGAGCAGCAACAAGGGGTTGCAGAAGTGGGCAGTTTCAGGATTTAGAAGCCTGTTGGAAGGTTCTGCTCCAACTTTGTAATTTATATATTTGTTGTAAGGCGTGCTGCTGGTTGGGCACATGCCGGAGCTCTACTAGGGAAACTCTAGCTGTTGTAAATGACTGATTATACAAAGCTTAAGGATTGTTGGTTTGGAAACCCCAACTTATACTTGTGTGTTATTTACTTGATGTTCATGCATGTGTAAAATTGTCTAAGTGTTGGATGTTAGGCTTTCATGTTAAATTGGTTAAACAAGTAAAATGTTGCAAGTGTTAAGTTGAAACGAGTTCCACAAGTCAGGCGTAGTCGGCTGGTGCAACGCTTGAGTTGCTCATGCCTTCAAGTCATTCCCAAGCAGTGTCGCACACCACATTTGGATGCTGGTGACTAGCGAAAAAGTGTGGCTGTGATAGTTGGTATCAGAGCGCAAGTGCTGCGATAGTTGAAGGGTTTTGTGAAGAAATCTCTTCATTTCAGAGCTTGGTTAAGCTCGCTGAAGCTCATTTTATGCGAGGGTTTTGTGGAAGGCCGCAAGCCCAGTGTGCCGCAGGGTCACAGAACCACAGTCGCAGGGCTGCAGTGCCGCAGGACCGCAGATCCGCAGTTCTACGGTTGCAATGTCGTAGAACCGCAGGCACAGTGGTTTGCACAGGGTGCATAAATTCAGTGGACAGTGAAAGGTTCCGCAGGAGCAGTCACGGGTTGGACGCAGAACAGTCGTTTGGGTTGCATGAGAAAACGAGTTTCCGCAGTTGCAGCAACAGTTTGAGCAGTCCGTTGACAAAGTTACAGAAAACCAGGCAGCTTGAGCCTTGGTCGCCAAACTCAAGCAGAGTTAGTTGCAAACTCTCAGGAGTGTGTTTGTTGGGCACCTCCATTGCAATCGCAAAACAGAACCACAGTTCGGTTGGAAGGACACTTACAGTTTGAAGTGTTGCAGAAAGCTGATAGTGTGTTGAACGTTGGACAATTGCAAGGATTCGTTGGAGAAGCTGTGAATCAGTTAAGAAGATGAACAACATGGCAGGAGCATGCTGTGAACATTTGTATGATGTGCTGGAGGAAACAATGAAGTCTTTGCGAGAGATGGGATACTTCTTTGATAAGATGGTCCATGACCAAGCCAAGCAAGAAGCATTTCAGTTGCATGAGCTTTCGAACCAGACGGCTGGGAGAAAGACTAAGGAAGAGTTGCAAGACGCTCGAGGGGAGTCAAGCCGGTTGCAACCGGATGCACCAAAGAATAAACAAATTAACTGCTTCCTATGCAATGGGGACCAGTATGCGAAGGTTTGTCTGGTAAAGGAAGCATTCTTACAGGAGAAACCCCTAGTACGGATGGAAGCTATGACGGTGTTGGAAGCACCGCAGAGTTCATATGAGATTTCTGAAACAATTAAGGCAGTGGAGGCCTGCCTTTGTGAAATGATAGGGAGTCGCGACGCAAGTCTGCAAGAAACACAGCATAGCCTGGATTTCATGGAAGCAATAGTAAGTGGCTGATGAGTTTCTTTGTTGGTTGATACAGGCGCAACTCACAGTTTGGTGAGTAGCAGGACTGCGACGTCCTTACACAGCGCATTAGAGTTCAGTCAAGCCAAGTTTAAGGCAGTGAATTCGGAAGTGAGGGCAGTGACGGGAAGGATAAACGCAGCTCCTCTCAAAGTCGGAAGATGGTATGGCAGCATAGATTTGAGAGTCGTTCTGTTAGATCATCATTCGGTGATCCTTGGACAAGACTTTCTTTGGGTGGCCCGAGCTGTGTCGGTTCTGCACGCTGGTCGTTTAGTGTTCTTGGGAGAATCTGGAGCATGGAGCATGCCTATGACACAGAAAAGAAAGTTAGGATACAGACCGCGGTTGTCTTCGGTACATTTACTTGAAGAACCAGGCACATCTAAGGACTTGCTGCAACATAGCATGGGGCAGAATATGGATTCGGTTGAAAAGATCAAGTTAAGCGTAACCCAGGGGGTTAGCCATTCTTCAGGAAAGAAGTTGGCATCGTTGGAAGAACGAGTAGACTTATTCCGCAGGGAGATTGAGTCGTGCATTTCTGGAGATGCTTCGCGGCAGCATGGAGGCAAGGTGGTGCTTGCACCAGCACAGTTCACAAGAGTCACCGCAGGAAGCACGCAGGAGACTTCGTTGAGCAGCCAAGGAAACGATGTTTCAATCAAGCCAAGTCTTGACACGGTACAGCATGGGAAAGTGTTGGACCAGCTTAACGAAACACAGATTTTGGAGGAAGCTAAGGAATTTGACGGAAACACCGGTGAATATTACCCTTCACGTGATGCGGCAGACATTGTGGCTTTTTGCACGAATGCCATAGGCATTCCAGAATCGCAGCTATCGCAGGAAAATTTGGTACAAGTGGGTTGTAGTCCAGACAAGGTGGAGGCGGTCCTTGTTCACTTGGAAAGTGAACATTTGCCTAAAGTTGCAAACGAAGAAGAGACCAAGTATGCGGTGGCAGAAATAGGCATTCATAAAACACAAAACGGGCAAGAATCTTTAGCCGTTTTGGATGGCTCAATGCACCAGGAGGCTTGCGAGATCAAGGCAAGTGATATGTTCAAGGGGTTGAGCAAGGGTGCGAAGAGAAGAGCTGAGAGAAGGCTGCAACGAACGGAGACAAATGAAACGTTCTCCACAGGTTCACACGATAGCGACGCAGTTGCAACATATGTGAGCACGCTTATGTTCGGATGTGTTGGGTCAGAACTAACTCATACTCGGTTGGAAGAGTTGGGTTGCAGCGATGCAGAGATAGAAGTTGTACTAAGGCACTTGTGCAACACAGATTTTGATGGTGGTGGCCTATGGAACCGCCAACCACTTTGCATGGCTTGAGGAAGCAGCAAATGGGCTCACTATCTTGGGCAGCGGCAGTGAGACACTAGGCACCTTGGCAAGGTGGCCTTAAAGAAAAATTTGGACAAGGAAAAAAGCAGTTGGTTGAGGGCGCTGAAAAGAACTTGGGAAAGATGGTTTCAGAATGAGGAAGTTTGCCTTATGATGTGGACATCATGATTGGGATAGCTACCCAACCGGTCCACTCATGAGGATCTCAACGAACAGAAGCTGGAAGAAAGGCATGGAGTACTGGTTGCGAATTAATTGGTTAGAAGCATCAGTTGCATGAAGACGAGTTTCTTAGGAAGCTTGCACAGTTGCAATGACAACTGTAGACTTTTCGAACGGACGAGACAGTGAGGATGGCACGCAGCGATTGCAGCATGTTTCTGAGTAGTGATGTTACTTGGAGACGTTGTCGGGACGGCAACAAGCTTAAGTGGGGGAGGATGTCAAGGCCATGTTTTACCGCAACACCCACAAGCTTGTGGGAGTCTTGCACTCCCGCCCAAGAGGCTGGCTTGGGTGCCCGGTTGGGCAAAACGATGTTTGGTTGCATGAGACTTAGCAAGGAGGCAAGCAACGGACTGAACGAAGGGTGTGCGGACCATGCCTGGGCGCACTCTCACAAACGACGCCACACTGCCCCAATGGCGTATGGTAAGCCCGAGAATGGGGCGCGGTTGCAAAATGACAAGTCGGCAAGACGAAGGGGTGTCGGGCGCACCCTTGGACCAAACGGATGTGGGAGTAGTGGCACAACGGACCAAGTGCCCACATACAATCCAAGAATCAAACGCCCAAGTGTCCAACACTTAGCCGCAAAAGTTAGCTAGGGCATTGAGCTCAAGTTGGGAGCCCACGAGCGAGCTCACGTTGGGATCCCAGGAAACAAGCTCACTTTGGGAGCCCAGGAAATGAGCTCATGTTGGAAGCCCAGGAAAACGAGCTCGGGTTGGGAGCCAAACAAGCTCAGGTTTGAAGCCCATTTGAACTCGGGTTGAAAGCCCACGAAGGTATTCAGCGAACTCGGGTTGAGAGCCCGCGCGAACACCACTTGGAAGCTCGGCAACTAAGACGAGTTGGGAGCTCGGCAGCAGCTCGGGTCGGAATCCAAGGGACGATGCCCAATGAACGGACCAACGACGTGCGGATTGCAGAAGACTTGGACCAAGACCGTTTGAAGTGTTACGTTGGCAAGGATTTGACGTGGGCGCTGTTATCACATATATAGTAGTTGGGCTACCATACATTATTTTTCTGATGCCAGTACACTATTCAGCCAGTTCCCTTACATTTGAGATGCTGAGATGAGCATCTATATTGGATCACTATCAGATTGTGGACAGCAGTATATATTCCCCATGCCATGACTGAGTCTCAGGACACTCAGAGAGATGACCGATGTAGCCATTATACCATTGGTACAAAGCAGTCAGTAGTGCCCAGAGTTGCAGTAGCAGTTTCAGAGGACAGATGATGGTACAGGTTGATGAGCATTCAGTTATATGACTCAGCAGGTATATCATTGTGTTATGGTTATATTGCTTTTATACTTATTCTCATAGCATATCTTAGCACCTAGTGTCATGATCTGGCGATCATATAGATATGTGGACCTGGTTGATTTTATTATATATATATATTATATTTGTCCCTACTCAGACTTAGAAGTTCACTATTCATACTCATTGGTTTTACCCTCCTTAGGGAGAATAGAGGTGATCATTCCACCATACCTTGGCTTGCTAGTGTTGGCTCCATTATTCATTGTCTTCATCCATCCATTGCCTACCTTTTAGTTTATCACCCTGACTTGCTACTTAACTAGTGGCATGGAGGACTTTTCCCCACTGTAGCCTCTGTATTGGATGAGCTTCCCTGTTTATTGTGTCTCGGCTCTGAGTTGGTGACAAAACTTACCTATGGTGAGTTGGAGTTCCTTGGAATTCCCCCTAGTCACTAAATTTGTGTTGGCTAAACCTAAAACTTTTAGTGCTGCCATGAATACAAAATCTGGAAAATGAAATGCTATATCTTGTATGAAAAGCCCATTCATGCAATGTGTTTCTAAACACACATGAATGAAAGGCATGCCAAATGAAAATGGCCATGAAAATAAAATGTTATATCTTTTGGAAAAATAAATACCTAGGTAAACAAGCTGTCCATGACACACCTAGAAGTGCTCAGGTAAACAAGTGCCTTAAAAACACACCTGCAGCAGGAAGCCTAAAATAAATGTAAATCTATGCAATGTGTTTATAAACACACATAGACCAAGGCTATGGAAACTTCAGGCCCAAAAAGCAATGGAACTTAAATGCTATATCAAAACAATTGCTGGCCTTATTTGTATTATGGATTGTGCGCATCTGTTAAAGGTAAATAAACCCTCTTTGAACAACTCATCCATTTGTGAGACACCACCATTCCCTGTGTTGTTTCTCATTCAGTATATACTATGGTGTGTATTCCCTTTCCCTTTGCCAAAGTGTCACAAAGTTAAGTCAGTCAAGTCATCCCTTAGCCTAGCCAGTTATTTTAGCCGTCACCCTTCACTAGCAAATTGATCACAGCTATGAAGTGAGTATGATTTTGAAAGTCGGGTCTGAGTAATATTAATAATTAATGACATTATATATTTGGATTTAGATCGCCAATAATGATTACTTTGTGTTATAATTGTTATTTGAATAAGTTGTAGAGCATGCATTAACCTTGGACACTTTGCAGCAGCTTATGATGATGATCTGAGTTATACTTGGTCATGTTGACTTGGTTAGGCCTAGTCTGACCAAGGTCAACCATAGGACATGAGATGGTTAGACCCTATGATGACATGGATAGATGATATATGGTCTATGTATACATACATGATGATTCTATGCAGCAGCTACAGGGTTATGATAATGATTCTTGGTTTACAGCAGTATTTGATCATTTACAGATTATTATTATTGGCCCTGTTCCGGTACATTGGACATATATTTTGATCATGCAGAGACTTATATGGTGTATGAGTACACATCTTGGATGGATTTGGACCTTCTGAGTCCAATGAGACAGTTTTTTTTCAATTCCGGGCACTTACAGTGATAATTGAGCCTCAGTAGGCTATCCCAGTGTAGTTTTGGTCTGTCGGAGGCCCTGTCAGAGCAGATGTGATTTTTATCCGGTTGACCTAGGGCGTTGATGATGGAGGGGGTGGTCCAGCCACTTGTTTTTACCATATTACCCCCCTCCCGGACACACTGGTGCCCTCACCTTGACAGCGGGGGCACTCCAGGAGGCAGTTTGGGGCAGTTTCACGCTTCCCAAGGCATTTCAGGATTGGTAGAAATGGCTATTGAGGAAATCGATTTGGGATACTGAGGCAATGTTATGGCATGGGATGATCAGTGATGATAGATCGGGGTCTTCCACACCTCCTCCAGCAGTTTCAGCTTCATCGGGGCCCGCATCCATCACTTATGGCACTTTCTGAGGATTTCTGAGGTCTTTTGAGGCCTACGATTTGACCATGGAGGCACGATTTGGTACATTGATGATTATTTTATGATTATTGTGCTATGGGGATTGACCAAGGAGGGATAAAATTACCCCTTGGACCCACCATAAGCCCCCTATTATATTTTGTCATCGTGATTTGGTGGGATTCCCCTCTTCTAGGGCGATTTTGTCCACTCATATAATATTTTATTAGTGATCCATGTATTTTATTGTTGAGCTCATCTCAACCATTGATTAGACATTTGTATCTTTTAATCTTAGCCACTCATTCAAAAAGTGGTTAGGATTTTGATGCCTCTCCTTCCTATTTAAAGGAGAGAGCTTCTCATTGTAAGGGGTCTTTGGCTCTTGGATTATTGGTATAGAAAAACTTTCTTGTGGAAATTCTTGTGGTCTCCTTTGCATCTGGTGTTCTTAGATGGTGATTGGAAAGTCTATTGCAACCTAGCATTTGGAATTTGTGGTAAGATCTATCTATTTTGGAAATCATTGTTTTGTCTATAGGAGGGCGACTTCAACAAGGGCGATTTTGCAAGGCTTCTTCAAATCGACTTTCTTGGCATTCGCTTGTATCAGGGGGTTATCATTAGCATCATTGTGATATATGCTTTCTTTCTGTTACTTGTCTTGTGGCATTAGTCTTATCTCTTGATTGCATCAAATCTGATATTGTTGACGTTTGTTGTGCAGGAGAGAGGGCGCATTGGCTTCTTGGACTAAATCGATTGCATAGAAAACTACCTCAAAGCTTCTCAAATTGATCGGGTTTGCATAGATCATCATCATCAAGGCATCTACAAGGTTACCCAGGTAAGATCCATAGGTTTGTTTCTCTTATCTTGATCCAATCCATTGACATAGCTCTTAAATTGATAAAACCCTAATTACTTCAAAACCCCCATTTTACATTTTCTCAGATCTACTTAGATCTAGTGGGTTGTTGGACATAATATTGAAAACCCACCTCTATAGCATCCACGGCATCCCGGATCTATAGTTTGGTGAGGATTGGCTTCCGTTTGACCCTCTTCCCATGCCAAACTAGCTTTCCCAAGCAAGGGCGCACTTCTTGGTGAGGGTGAGTTGACCTAGATCTAGGTGGTGGGTAGTTGAGATCCCGCTTGATTCATAATCTGCACATCAAATAACCTACCCCCAGATTGTCACTTTTCTGATTTATACCTTGTGGGCCCTATTCCACATTTTAAGGGATTTAATCCCCATTTTGGACCACTTGGTATATTTAAACTCAGATCTAGTAAGATCTAGCCGTCGGATTGCCGTGAAATTATAGATCCACATTCCTACTTGACTAACCTACCCAGATCTAAAGTTTGGATGTCATCAGACCTGTCTTAACCCCACTTACCCCACTTTTAGGCCTCCTTGGGTAAAGTCGCACCACCTTGGAGAAGTGAGTTGACTCACTTCTAAGACGTGGGTACTTGAGATTTCAGTGGATTTGGAACGGGAATAATTCAAAACCTAGGTCTAGTGTGTCACCTTGTCAAATCTTGCCTTGGGGATAGCATTCCTTATTTTAAGGGATTGTGGTCCACTTTGGTCAAACCTAGATCTAGACCTATTCATCCATCAAGACCTTAATCGCCCACTTGTCTCATGCCATAGGAATATTTAACCACAAGTCAACCCTACTTTGACTCCATTATCCCAATTCCCAAGGCACTGGTTTCTCTCCAAGTCAATTCGACTTTCCTAGATTGTTGGATTAACTTGTGTTTTGACCTTGTGTGGTGAACTAAACCCTTGATGCCATCATGTATCATGGTCAAGTTTGTCACTTGTACTAGTTAGCCCCAATTTAACCCTTAAACTACCCTGCATTGGACACGGTTCCCAAAGGAGTGGATTTTCAAATATTGAACTAGTACTCCAATCCTAGATCTCATTTCAAATATTATAAGTCACTCCCACATCAACGATGAACCAAAGCTACACTCTTTGAATCCCTCACTTGTCTTGTGACTTCACCCTAAGGTGTAGGATGAACCATACACCTTACTTCATTTAGAATTAACTTGATTTGGTGTCTTGGTTTTGATCTCTCCTGTCGGGAGTAGATCGGGTCTCCCCCTTTGTTGTTTGGGCTAGACAACATAAAGTGAAGGTTGCCTCGACTGGCGTGACAACCAATCCATTGGACGTCGAGGTGATCGTGGTTGCAACTTTGAGTTGCCCTTCCCTATTGCCATCCATGAGTGGATACATCCATAGGGGTAACTACAGCTTAGGTGATAACAGGCGCCAAGCAAGGGTGCACCCAAGGTGGGGTCACACCCTCCCACACAACATCATATAAAAAGGCTTAATGCCAAAACCAAGAAGGCAGCTTGGAATAGAAAGTTGGAAATTTGGACAAGGAGAAGTTCAGAGCTAGGGAGGCTATCCGAGCTCTGCACTTCACACAGTCTATTCCAGCGCAATCCGGTGGCAGCAAGGTGCTGCAGCAGCAGCAAGGGGTTGCAGAAGTGGACAGTTTCAGGAGTTAGATGCATGTTGGAAGGGTCTGCTCCACCTTTGTAATTTGTATATTTGTTGTAAGGCGTGTTGCTGGTTGGCCACATGCCAGAGCTCTGCTAGGGCAACTCCACCTGTTGTAAACGACTGATTATACAAAGCTTAAGGGTTGCTAGTTTGGCAACCCCAACTTATACTTGTGTGTTATTTACTTGATGTTCATGCATGTGTAAAATTGTCTAAGTGTTGGATGTTAGGCTTACATATTAAACTGGATAAACAAGTAAACTGTTGCAAGTGTTAAGTTGAAATGAGTTCCGCAGGTTAGGCGTAGTCTGCTGGCGCAACGCTTGAGTTGGTCACGCCTTCAAGTCGTTCCCAGGCAGTGTCGCACACCACATTTGGACGCTGGTGACTAGCGAAAAAGTGTGGCTATGACACTTTCTCCTTACAGAATCTGGAAATTCCCCCACCAACACAAAACTCAATTACAACTTGTTTGCACCCCAACAACTCCCCTTGATTTTTGCAAAATCAAAAGGGACCCCGATGTAAATTTTGTAAATACTTATCTTTTGGTTTGGTTTGGTTTTGGTTTCATGGTTTCCTTTCTTTGATCATTCACTCCTTGTGCTGCTTGTTATTGGGATTGGTTCTTCTTTTCATGAGGATTGTGTGATTTCAGTGATCTTTGTCATTTGACTCTTTGGTTTTATTGGAACTTGCTAGATTCATTTGCATGCTTCAGTTTGTTCAATTTCAATTGGTATTATGCTTTGACACCTTTGATCAAATGTGGTCCTCAATACATAATTGAATAAATAATTATCTCGGTGGACCCAAATAAATTAATTAAATGCTTATTTTCAAAGACTTTGATCCACATCATGGAAACATCCTCAAATTATTTTGAGCTTCTTTGACTTTTAGGTTAGGGTGTTAATAATATCATAAGGTTGCATTATTTTATTTATAATGGATGCCTTGATTTTGCAATTAAGACTTTATTTAGGTAATAATATTTTAAAGAAACTGTATTAAACGAATTGAAAATAATAATCATAATTGTTTTCAATCCAAATTTCCATTATTTTCATTGGTTAGATCTACTTCATTGAACATCAGCTTGGTCAGACTTTATATGAATTTTATGAAGACCTACCTTTTTCATAGCATTAATATCTACTTTAGAAAAGGGTAAGTTACTTTATTAATTAAAAATCCCAAATTGTTGCAGGGATATAATTTTTTATAAGATTTTTTGAAGACAGAATGAATAGCTCCCAGAAAACCCTAGCTCTACCCGGTGCCACCGCAGGGCCTCATGGCTGCATGGCCACTCCAAAGAAGCCATCACCCTCGCCTGTGAAGCTCCTCACGGTCCCTGAACCATGCCAAAATCTATTGCATCGTGGATAAGGCTTCGACGGGCTGAAGATTGAGCGGCCAGTCCCCAGAAAAGACGCATCCTCGGCCCTTCTTCTTCTCGACAGGAGCATGAGAGCTGCAAGATGCTTCAGAGAAAGAACCCCAGTTCACCCTCATATGAGTGCTCAACTCCTTGCGCAGGTGCTCAATACAAAACGACCATCGCCTCTCATGCATTCGCATCCTCACCGGCCAGAGATCTCAAAAAAGGAAGATCTAGGATTCGTAGTCCATCGAGATGACCTAACTGCTTCAGCAGATCCAGCAATCTCGAGACGATCCAATGCCTCCTGGACTCCTCAAGACCCTACTTCATTTCTGATTTTTGTAAGATCTATGATGGGGGTCTCTCTCTGTTTGCGAGTGACTCTACAAAACTCTGTTCTGGAGCTGAAATCCTTGATTCATCGGGTAGAGGGAACCCCTACAGGACTGCAGAGGCTTATCTTTGCAGGGAGGCAACTCTCAGACCATCGGCTAATCCATAGCCTCGGGATCTTAAAGGATTCATGCATTTCCATGGTGGCATGTTTATGAGGAGGAAACAACAAACCCTCTGCTTCTCAGAACAAGTCCTTCAAGGATGCAACGCAAGCGGGGCTCTCTTAAGCACAAAATCCGGTCCAAATCCCTCACCCTGTCTACATAGTGGACAAAACAGAGGAAGTTCCCACATTGGAGATATCTCAACCAGAATTCAACTAGAACATTCTTCAGTTCAAGGAGAAGACCCTAATCTGCAGATTCAATGGATTGTGGCCAAATACAAAGGATCTCCTTGATTGGATAGATTTAAACTAGCCCAAGGATGCTTATATTTTATTTTGCTCTAAAGGGTATTTTCTAGTGATTTTTTCTTCTTAGGAAGACCTTCTTGCTGTTAGGAGCAAAAGGGCCTTGGTTCTGGGGAACTGCAGGGCTCTTTACAACCCCCTGGTTCCCTGATTTTGATCCTCTAGCTATGGTAGTTACGAAGGTGCCCATCTGGGTATGTCTTCCAAACTTACCAATCCATTTATGGAATCAATCAGTCTTCAAATAGATTGGCAACGCTCTTGGTTGTTTCTTGTCCTCGGATAACACTCGCATGGAGTAGGGTCTTTTCACCTATGCACGGATCAGCGCCACCATTCACATCAGTTCAGGCCTTCCCGACAAGATCAACCTGAAATTAGGTAGCTCCATATGGACTCAGGATTTGGACTATGAAAACACAGCCTTCAGGTGTCGGATTTGTCGTCACACGGGACACCTCCTTAATGCATGCCCGCAAAGAAATCCCCAGCAACAAAGGACAAAGAAGGCTCACAAAGCCAAAAGCTGACAACTCGGGCTATCCTCGTATGAAGAAGACAATCAGGCTGACAAGATTGAGGAAGATACGCCCCCAACAAAGCAGGAACATAGACCCACTCCACCTCCGCCTGAGGTGCACATGCAGGAACAGAGCTCCACTCCACCTCCACCTATTCAAGAAGATGAAAGCACAAAAATGGCCCTCCACAAGGGCAAAAAAGATATCATGATCCTACCTCTTCAGACTCTGATAAGGAACCCATTCAGGAGTCTACGGACGCACTGCAACTGGCCTTAGTGTCCCCATCTTCAGGGGGATGGATACAAGTCAAGAAAAAACAAGGAAAAAAAAGGAAAGACCTGAGAATCAACCCATTTCAGAGATTTGATTTTCTTCTTCGTTTTTTCCATGTCATAGCTTTTCTTTCTGCATCTTACATCTATTTTATGTTGTGCCAATTCGGATGAGAGTTCTTAGATCTTCTTTTGGTAGATAGCCACTCCATTCTGCCTCACTTGGCCTTCGGGCAGGTAGCGGAAAATTGTTTCTAACATTATTTTCTTTTTGGCAATACAATATTCTTCACTAGCTTATAAAAAAAAAAATCCCAAATTGAATACTATAAAATCCTAAATTTCACTTAACTTTTACTTGGTCTTTTATTTTTACATAAGTCTAACCTTTATTCCACTCATTTTATGTTTCCACGTATCAAAAAAGACCAAACTTCTTTTTAAGGATAATGGATTATTTAATTTAAATATCATATCATTAAAGTTTGAGGTGTATTAATTTGCAGGCATCGCAAACACAAATTTATGATTAATAACCTTAAAGTCATAAACTTAAAAGATTATTTCATTTTTCACATACTAGGTTTAGAGTTGGATCATAACTTTATTAAAAAACTTTTATAAATCAAGGTTAAAGTTTGAGGTGTATTAATTTGCAGGCATGTCACGTCTCCATTTTGACCCCCTTCGCATTAAAATCGTAAATGATGTAAATATTGTTATTTAATCATGGTGAGGAGCTCAAGGCCAAGGCCCCACCATTGATTTAGCGTTTTATGTATCGGCAATTAAAAATAGATGCCTATGGTTCTTGTGCAAACACGAATTTTAATGAAAAACCCACAACTAACTATGCAATGCAACAAAGATATGGGGGCATGGTTCTACAAGGAATAGGGAGGGAAATTATTCAAACCCTTGAGCCAATGGTGTTAATCCATGTGTCAATGAGAAAACCCATAAACCCTCAACTACCCATTTTGGGTTAGGGACCCAATCATTTAATTTCTTCCAGAAATTGGTTGAGGCAGTTAATGCCTTGGGAATGAAGAGGTATGGAAGCCAATTCCGTGCATGAGCAAGCCATCAACCTGGGAATTCGTATTTTTGCTTCTTGGGCAAGAAAACACCCACGAAATGGTGCCCAAAGCCATTCTAAACCTACAGTCTTTCCTCTCTCACGTAGTTTGAGCTAGCCGGGCTTTCCCCGTCACGTTTTTTTTACCAATTTCCTGTATTTTTCCATAGCTGGGAGCTCGTTTTTGTGTTACACAGTGGCTGGGAAAAAGGGAGTCACGTTTTGGGGGTTTATAGAGGTCGTTTTTGCCCCAAAACACCCATGGGCGTTTTTCTGAAAACGCTTTTTGCTCTCCAGGGTTGAATCCCCAATTGCCATTTCATTTTTGGGTCTTCCCACGTTTTTCTGGGTTGGTAGAAACCCCATATTTGGGCATCTCACAGTAAAAACGTTTTTATCATGCCCGATAATTGTGGTTCTGCTGTTATGTGCATCCCTATTTTGGTTTGAACTTGTGAGCAAAATATTTGGAGTGGTAGTGGACAGAATTGGCTTGATAAACCTAGTGGGGAGAATAACCTCTCAAGAAGATCAAGAGGGCTAGCTACTCTTCTATGCACACTTGGGACACTCTAGAATTGGAAGGTATGGCCTGAGGGACTGTAAATTGGTTAAGGGAATACTTCCTTGAGTGGGGTGTGTAGGCATTGTGGGTGCCAAGCTAGATAGATCTTGTAGAGGTATCCATAGCTCTGTGGTTGAGCTCACTAGCTTAGCAATTCTTCCTTTCCATTTCCCAGCAGCCTGATAAACCCAATTGTAGATTGGCTTGGCTCATTTTGGTGTATGCTTGGTTATGTGTAAGTCTGTTGTTCCCTGATTCCTTGTAGAGATCATGCATGCCCAGCTCGGGGGTGGCAGTGTGTGGAGATATTGATGATCACAACTGGCCTATGGTTGGGTGGAACGTTGCAGTTGCATAGCCAGTTGCTTGGGACTACTTTGTTATAAGATAAATACTCTCTTGTGTTAACTTTGCATTTATTTATTTCATGAATATCGTGAATGTATGATGGATGCGTTATTGAAATTAATTCCGCTGTGTTTTCTTATAATTATACATTTCCATATGTCTTTTATATTATGTGAATGCTTATTTAAAAGTTCATGGGGCTAGATGCCCGATTTCAGCATCACGATCCTTTCCATCGCACTGGTATGATGGGAGGGCACGTGACAAGGCATCGCACACACAAATTTATGATTAATAACCTTAAAGTCATAAACTTAAAAGATTATTTCATTTTTCACATACTAGGTTTAGAGTTGGATCATACCTTTATTAAAAAACTTTTATAAATCAAGGTTATGTTAACGTTTCATTTTTACATTAATTTATTTTATATGAAGGAAAACGAAACGTTACAGCACAACGATGGTTTGTGATGTATAGGAATTTCTAGTTCGCCACTGTTCAAGTGCCCGAAAATATTGTTTCAAAATAAATACAATTGGATCGTAAATTTGGGAAACAGCTCCAACGGTCCAACAAAAATGGATTTCAATGCACTCAGATCATTATGTAAGGTTAACGAAATAAATGAATGTGTTTCAGGAATTGATGAGCAGAATTATCTCATTGCAGTTAGTGATCAATACGGATGAAAGCGAAATCTACAGGGAGTTATTGCTGCTCTGAAAAAAGAAATCTCCAGGGGAATTACTTGAATAACAAAGATACTGGAAAATTGTCCTGGATTATCTCCGATCAGAAATCAACGCAGAGACAATTTTAATTTGATTAAAACATGACAGAGATGGGAAATGGAATACGACCGGATTCCCATCATTATTCAACAAGCAAATTTCGGCAGCAAATTGCGAGCAAATTAAGGCGAAATAATAAAATCCGAGACGTGGGTTTTTGGCAGAATGGACCCATTTAGCTGAGTTAGGAGCAATTTCCTCAAACAAGTGAAGCATCTGGGAGATATGTCAGGTTCTTTGGACACGTTTTTTCTAGTTATGGGCAGCAAGGAGAGTCAGTTCAGTTTTTGTGTGTGTCTATTGTCTATTTAAACAATAGCAGCACTCTACAGCACGGGGGGAGAGAGCTCCACAGTTCTGAAGGATTGTTACCTCAGAGCTATAGAAATTAATTCTTTTGTAAATTTTATATTCCAGAAGAAGAACCAAGGGATCTTCTCTGCTGCTGGTGTTTCCGGACATCGATGGTAGTACTGCATTATTTTTATTCAGGCATAATCAAGAAGACTAGAGATCATAGTTATTGCAATAAGATTTTCTTTTACAGTCAAATAGAGGTCTGCTAAGATTTTAAACTCTTTTATAGATCAACATTCTTATTTCAAACGATTATTCTGAATGACTGCAAACTTGATGTGTAAACAATATGTATAAGGTTATTGTTTAATCTTGTGATATTGATGTGCTTCAAATGTTTAATTGCTTATTTTAAACTTTGTTTTAAATAAACTGGTAAATTGAAACTATCCTTTTACACGTCAAAACTTTTTAAAACTTGCTCCCAGGATAGAATAGAAAATAGTTTAGATAGAATTTAGATCAGATTTCTTTTCAATAACTGTAACTTCAGGTTCATGGTAGCTTTTAAATTTCTTTGTAGTTTAGCAGTTGTTACAGCTATCTAAAAATTGCATCTTAGATTAGTTTAGAATTTCATATTAGTTAGAATAAATTTTAATTGTATTTTAGTAATTTATATCATTAGTTTGTGTGACTCTCCTTTCGAGAGCAAAACCAAATAGGCAACGGAGCCTTTGTTCCCGCGAGAGTTAGCTATTTTAAACACATCAGGGACCGTGTTAAGTGCCTTGTGTGGGTGTAATACCCCAATTTTAACCCTTATGTTAAATTGGCTTTTATGTAAGTATTGTATACATGCGTTGTATGTTTCCTTAGCGTGGATCTCAAGGCCAAGGCCCCGCTAGTGTATGTTCGGATTTTATTAAAACAAGCAAGTATTTGATATTTTGATACCCATGTGCTATTAAGCCATGGAATGTTGTAAATTGATGTAAATGTTAATATTACAATAAAATACCAAAACTGGCTATGGAAGCAACCAATGAGAAGGGGCCATGTGTATCCACTAGGGAGTGGTGAGGGGGTTGTGGGGATGAACCATACGCTACCAAATGTCATTGTGAGAACCCATTTGACTTTCCTTGATGACATTTATTTCTGTTGTAAGGAAGTAGTTGAGGATTTCAGTCCATGGCTTCAATGGAGCATGGGCAGCCCAGAAATTCGTATTTGCAGGTATGGGCTTTGTTTTCTTGCACTGCAAGCCACTCTACCTTATGGGAGTTGCTTCTTCCTCATCCCCATTCCATTGTGGAAGTTACCAGCATCATTCTCCATCCAAAAATGAATTGCCAGCAGTGAGAAACCAGAAATCACAACTTTGAAAGAACCCATGTTTTGAAGAGCCAAAAACGCCCATATTTGGTATGGGATAGTAAAATCCAATGGGGGATCCATAGATATGAACCTTGGAGCGAATTTGAGAACATTAGATACCCCGAAATCCATTGGAAAACCCAGTTTTGATAACCCAGAAACTCAGTGACGGGATTGAGTTATTTGAAGACAGAGTTCTGAGAAATCCAAGTATGAATGACAGAGCAGAGGTTGGGTTTGCTTGATAAACCCAATGAAGGATAGAATCTCAAAGAATTAACAGCTGGACCTTTCTATGCCCATCCTGAAGAGCACTAGAGGGGAGGGACGCCTGAGGGACTGTGCAGCAGAGAAGGGGACCTTCCTTGTGTTGGGTGTGGTAGGTATTGTGGGTGCCTTGACTATTTGAATTAACTTGAGATGCCTGTAGCTCTGTGGTTGAGCTCACTGGCTTAGCATTGCCCTCCTCTATCTTCTTGTATGCTTGATAAATCCAACAGTGAGTTGGCTTAGCATAACTGTTGAAAGAAACCATGGTTGTGAGTGAACCCAGTTAGTTCCTCCTTGGTGGATACACAACCCAGCTCGGGGGTGATCTCTCAGCTGAAGGAATACAAGCTAGATAGAGATCTATGGTTGGGTGGAACGTTGCTCTCACATAGCCAGTTGTTTGCACAGCTTCATCTTCAAGATAAGTGTTATCTGTGTTTTAAATTATATGCAATATGTCAATTATCCATGTTTAATGAAATGAAATAATTATCTTAATATGGGATCTATGTATGGCATTGGAATGAGATTGAGTCTCTATATGTTGGATCATCCTTTGCTGTGATAGATATGTTATGCATTACTATTTGTGTGTGTGCAAATGTGAGTTGATTCCGCTGTGCTTAGTTAATTTGAACCCGCACACATTAAGTTTTTAATTATAATGTAAAATTGGGTAACGTATGGGAATGAGATCGTTCAACGAAGTCCGTATGTTTGGTCATGTTCTCTCCCCTGCAATGGGATGGCGGAAGGGGACGTGACAGAGTGGTATGAAAGCCCAGCTTGCAGCACTGGGGTTGTTGGGCCAGACTCTGAGTTTACAGGTATGTAACAGGACGTTTTAGCACAATATTGGGAAGCTGGGGGGGCATTTTGATTGGGGAAAATGACAGGGTCATATTTCTCAAATGTGTAAAAATATCACACAGGTGCGTAGATCTCTCCAAGAGCTTTCCAATGGTTCCAGACTTGCCTCATTTGGCCAAGAGATGAAGGAGATACGGACCCCGTAAGTTGCAGGAAACGTGGGTGTTTCCCGGGTTTCGGGTTTCGGGAACGCCCTATTGCGTGTTGGATTTCCAAAATCCTGAACTTGTCGTCTTTTGGGTTTCGGGATGCGGGTTGCGGGATGGTCACATCCCCATGACCGCAAATTGACCCCCCGAACCCGCAATTTCGGGTTTTGGGATGTGGGTTGCGGGATGGTCACATCCCTGTGACCGCAACTTGACCCCCCGAATCCGCAGTTTCGGGTTTCGGGATGCGGGATGGTCACATCCCCATGACCGCAACTTGACCCCCCGAACCCGCAGTTTCGAGTTTCGGGATGCGGGTTGCGGGATGGTTACATCCCCGTAACCGCAACTTGACTTTCTGAACCCGCCGTCTTTTGGGTTGCAGGTTGCGGCTTGTGTGTGGCGGGATAGGTTAAAAAATAGAGAGAGAGAGAGAGAGAGAGAGCCCGAAATTTGAATTTTGGATAGCATGAGCATGCAGGATCAGATTTTGATGAGGTCAGTGGCATTCTGAGGCCATCGATGGAGGCCATGAATGAACCAGTGAAGATCTCGAGCTCATTATGCTCCAATTTGGCATAAAATTGGAATTATTGGCTTTTACAAATCGGTATCCCGACGCTTGATGGGAGGTCGGATTGAGCCGAATTTAATGTGGAGCAGTCATGGAGCAGGCACGATGTTAAGTTTGGAGTTTTGGAGCCAAACTCCAAAGAATGTGGAGTCAGGGTGTTCAAGAAGGCCGAAAAGCACTATTCCGGGCCACGTTTTGGGAATTTTGAAACCTTGCAGTGATTGAAAGTGACCCTATAATTCGGAATCAAGAAAACGACTAAACTCAACATTTCATATTCTTAGTAAACCAGACATATTCCGTTAGACAAAGATTTTCCAGAAATGCACCGTTGTGAAATAGCCATTTTGGCCCAAAATTTGGAATTTTGGAAAAATGTGAAAAGTGGAAAGTAGTCAAACCCAGAATTTTATAGAAGATGAATGGTGCATCGGAACAGAGATATACGAGTTGTTGAGCGTTCCTTGTTATATGGACTAACTTCGCCTGATAGAAATGTTTTCATGATTCTTCATAGATTTTCTTCCACAGGTGGCTGAAGTTGGCCTTCAGGACCAAAATACAACTGTGTAAAAGTATGCAGAATTATGGTGAAAGTTGTCATTTTTAAAATAACGCAGTCTCCACACCCGATGTCGGAATGGAGCACGGGGATAGGCATTGGAAAGCTTGTTCAGCAGGGAATAATGGTGTATGACCAGAATTTGAATGAAGTTATCACACCCCACAGATAATTAGAACTGAAAAGTGCCAGTGATTGTTTTTGACATATTGTTGACAGTATGGGCAATTTCCAGAATTGCGTGAATGGGCAAAAGAAATGAATGCATAGCAACTATGTGAATTAATCCATGAGTTTTATTATGTTAAATATTGATTGTGTATATGTCTATATGCTTTCTTATGATGTCTAAAAAATATTTTCATAATGCACAGTGCTTGCAACTCATAAAAATTAATAACTGTAGCAGAAGTAGTATACAGGAAAAATGGTGACCATAAATGATACTCAAGATCCTTATGAGCATGAAGAAGACGTACTAGGGGAAAATGTGCATGAATAGAATGTTGAGACTGAATCCAATGGGAGAAGGGAGCAGGTGACTCCTCAAAACTTGGTTGAAACCATGGTGAGCTTCAATGAAAGATTGATGAAGCCTCAAGAGAAACAACACCAACTCAATGCTGCTATTTTGCAAAGTCTCACTGACATGCAACAAAGGATAAACCTTGGGTCCAATCTAAGCAATGCAGGTGAAGAAGGAAGAGAGGCAGAGAGTCGCTCCAGAGGCTGTTCAAAGAAGAGGACTCCAAGCCCAAGGAAGAGCTCAATGAGCAGAAAGCATAAAACATCTTCATCAAGATCTTCTTCTAGCAAATCGTGTGACTCCAGAGGTTCTCAAAGAAGTCCAAGGCATATGCCTAGGAGATTTGATGGAAGAAATAAGTTCAAAGGCATTCCACAGGGAGAATTCTGGAAGGCAAGACCTCCCACCTTTGATGGAGAAGGTAAGACTGGCCAAGAGGCAGAGGCATGGTTTCTTGGAATGAAGAAATATTTCAAAATTCAAGACTACTCAGGAAATGAAAAGGCTAGAATTGCCATTTACAATCTAAATGGCAGAGCTTCAATTTGGTGGGACAATCTCTTGCAAGTGAAAGGAATCAGTGAGAGGAAGATCAGTTGGGATAGATTCAAGAAGTACTTCAAGAAAAAATACCTTTTCTGATAGGTATTATGACAGTAAAAGAAAAGAGTTGAATGAACTCAGATTGGGGCAAAAATCTATGGAGGAGTATGTCCACAATTTTTTGGAATTATTGAGGTATGTTGACTATATCAAAGATGAGAGAGTAAAAATCCAATGCTTTCTTGGGAGTCTACCTCATAGTTTCAGAGATAGGATTGAATTTGTTAATCCACCAAGTCTTGATAAAGCCATTAGAATGGCAATGCATTGCTATGAGCAGAATAAAGGAAAAACAGAGGTTAACCCAGCATGGAAAGGGAAGCAAAGAGAAAGGTTCGATCAAAAGAAGAGTAGCTTCAAGCCACCATTCAGAGGTCAGCCTAGAACCTTTCCACAGGGGCAGCAAGCAAGGAGTGGATTCAAGCCAACAGTAGCAGCAGACAAAGCATCAAAGGGACCACTTCAGTGTTGGGGATGTCGAGAAAACCACATGCTGAAAGATTGCCTACATCGAAAGGATAATCCCCGAAAGTTGCACAACTTAAAGGGAGCAGCTATAGTGGAGGACATGGCAAGGGCAGCGCCTCGAATTTATGCAGCGTTGGACAATCATCAAGCAGACCATCAATCATCAGTGGTGTAAATTGAAGATAAGATTGCTAAGCAATCTATTTCTGTTTTGATTGATCCAGGATCTACTCATAGTTATGTTTCTCCAAAAGTGGTTGAAGCTTGTTCTCTTAGAAAGGTGAAGCAGAATAAGTCTTGGTTAGTTCAATTAGCCACAGGGACCAAGAGGAAAGTAAGTGAAGTAATGGTGGAGTGCCCCATAGAATTGAATGGACTCCACACACATGCATATTTAAATGTGCTACCTTTAGGATCTTATGATGCCTTGATTAGCATGGATTGGTTGGAAAAACATAGAGCCAAGTTCGACTGTTATGAGAAATCACTTGAGTGCATTGATGAAAAGAGAAGGCCAACATTGGTAAGAGGAATTTCCAAGCAAGTTTCAGTAAAGCATATTTTAGCCCTACAGTTGAAAAAGTTGTACAAGAAGGGTTGTCAATTATATGCAGTTCATATGTCAGATTCGTTCGAGGACAAGGGTCCAAGGATAGAAGATTTCTCATTATTGCAAGAGTTCCAAGATGTATTTCCGGATGAGGTGTCGGGACTACCACCAAAGAGAGATATTGATTTTACCATCGATCTTGGTCCAGGGGCAGCACCGAATTCCAAAACTCCTTATAGAATGAGTACACCGGAGTTGGTAGAGTTGAAGATGCAACTGCAAGAATTAATGGACAAAATGTATATCAAGCTTAGTGTGTCTCCTTGGGGAGAACTAGTGTTATTTGTCAAGAAGAAAGATGGGAATTTAAGACTGTGTATTGATTACAGGCAGCTAAATAAAGTGATAGTCAAGAACAAGCATCCATTGCCAAGAATTGATGACTTGTTTGATCAAATGAAGGAAGCTAAATTATTTTTAAATATTGACTTGAGGTCTGGCTATCATCAAGTGAGAATTAAAGAAGAATACATTCACAAGACGGCTTTCAGAACTAGATATGGTCATTACGAGTTCACCGTGGTGCCATTTGGTCTTACCAATGCACCTACCACATTCATGTGTCTCATGAATAGTGTCTTCAGCAAATATTTGGATAAGTTTGTGATTGTGTTTTTGGATGACATTCTTGTCTATTCAAGGAATGACGAAGAACATGAGGAACATCTAAGAATGGTGTTGCAAATCCTTAGAGAACATCAGTTGTATGCCAAGTTAAGCAAGTGCGAATTCTATCAAAAGAAGGTGCAATATTTGGGTCATGTCATTTCTGAAAAAGGTATTGCAATGGATCCAGAAAAGATTAACTCCATCATGGATTGGTCAACTCCAAGAAATGTTTCAGCTGTTAGATCTTTTATGGGTCTTGCTGGTTACTACAGAAGGTTTATTGAAGGCTTCTCCAGGATAGCTCATCCGATCACTTCATTGCAAAGAAAGAACATCAAGTTTGTATGGTCTGAAAAATGTGAGAAAAGTTTTCAGAAGTTAAAGGAGTTACTTACCAGTGCTCCTGTTTTGAAGATAGCAGATCCAAAGAAAGATTCCATGGTGTGCACAAATGCTTGCATTGAAGGGCTAGGTGGAGTGCTCATGCAAGAAGGAGTTGTGATTTGCTATGAGTCAAGGAAGTTAAAAGAGCATGAAAAGAATTACGCCACACATGATTTAGAATTAGCAGCCATAGTGCATGCTCTCAAGATGTGGAGACATTATTTGATGGGAAGAAGATTCAAGCTTAGAACAGACCACGTGAGTTTGAAGTATTTGTTTGATCAGCCAAACTTGAATGCCAGGCAAGCTAGATGGATGGAGTTCCTTTGTGAATTTGATTTTGAAATTAAGCATGTAAAAGGGAAGGAGAATAAGGTTGCAGATGCTCTTAACATAAAATTTCATGCTGCAGCAGTAAGTATGTGTAAATCAGACTTAAAGACAAGAGTTATTGAAGCCTAGCACGGTAATGAAACTTGCCTTCAAATTAAAGAGAAGTTGCAGCAAGGTAATGTGGATGAAAAGTATGCAAGATATTAGCTCGGTGAAGACGATATCCTCATCTACAAGGATAGACTGTACATTCCAAATAGTGCAGATTTAAAGAAGCTAGTGATGGATGAAATTCATCAAATGCCATACTCTGGACATCCAGGATATCAGAGGACTATAACAGCAACAAGAAAGCAATAATTTTGGCATGGTATGAAGAAGGACATAGCTGAGTATATTGCTAGGTGTCAGAAGTGCCAACAAGTCAAGGTAGAACACCAACATCCAGCAGGATTGTTGCAGCCCTTATCCATTCCGGAATGGAAGTGGGAAGTGATCTCTATGGATTTTATAACAGGTCTGCCCATGACATTGAAGAAGCATGATTCAATCATGGTTGTGGTGGACAAACTATTAAAGGTAGCTCACTTTGTTCCAGTCAAGTCCACTCACAAGGCTAGTGACATTGCAAACATCTTCATGAGAGAGATATTCAAGTTGCATGGATTGCCTAAGGCAATAATTTCTGATCGTGACACAAAGTTTACTTCCAATTTTTGGAAGGGATTATTTCAGGAATTGGGAACTAAATTGAATTTCAGTACAGCATATCATCCTCAAACAGATGGCCAAACTGAGAGGATGAATTGGGTTCTTGAAGACATGCTGATAGTGTATGTGATGGACAAACCATCCAAGTGGAAAGGTTTCCTACACTTGGTCGAATTTGCATACAATAATGGACATCATGCATCATTGGGTATGAGTCCATTTGAGGCATTGTATGGCAAAGGATGCAGGACTCCAGTGAGTTGAGACAACCCTGTGAATAGGGTAGTGCTTGGACCAGAGATGATCAAGGAAATGGAATAGGAAATTGCTAAGATCAGGCAGAATTTAAAGGCAGCTCGGGACAGGCAGAAGAGTTATGCAAATTTGAAAAGAGTGCATAAGGAATTTCAGATTGGGGATCATGCTTATTTAAGAGTGAAACCAAGGAAGAGTCCCCTCAAGTTGGGGAGCTGTGCCAAGTTGTCACCAAGATATTGTGGGCCATTTGAAGTCCTAGATAGGATAGGGCCAGTTGCATATAGACTTGCATTGCCTACTAACATAAGAGTTCATAATGTTTTCCATGTATCTTTGCTTAAGAAGTATGTACATGATCCTAATCATATGATTGATTGGAATGCGATACAAGTGGAATCCGAGGGAGAGTTCCAAGTAGAGCCTATGCGCATCCTCGACATGAAAGTCACTTTGCTCCGGAACAGAGCCATCGGGCAGGTAAAGGTCCAATGGAAGCACCTTAGTCCCAATGAGGCTACATGGGAGCTGGAGGATGCCATGAGAGAGGTATTCCCATTTTTGTTTAGTTTTGAGGACACCGAGGACGGTGTTGTTCTAAGGGGGAGGGGAAGGTAATACCCCAATTTTGACCCTTATGTTAAATTGGCTTTTATGTAAATATTTTATACATGCGTTGTATGTTTCCTTAGTGTGGAGCTCAAGGCCAAGGCCCCGCTAGTGTATGTTCGGATTTTATTAAAACAAGCAAGTATTTGATATTTTGATATCCATGTGCTATTAAGCCATGGAATGTTGTAAATTGATGTAAATATTAATATTACAATAAAATACCAAAACTGGCTATGGAAGCAACCATAGAGAAGGGGCCATGTGTATCCACTAGGGAGTGGTGAGGGGGTTGTGGGGATGAACCATACACTGCCAAATATCATTGTGAGAACCCATTTGACTTTCCTTGATGACATTTATTTCTGTTGTAAGGAAGTAGTTGAGGATTTCAGTCCATGGCTTCAATGGAACATGGGCAACCCAGAAATTCGTATTTGCAGGTATGGGCTATGTTTTCTTGTACCACAAGCCACTCTACCTCATGGGAGTTGCTTCTTCCTCATCCCTATTCCATTGTGGAAGTTACCAACATCATTCTCCATCCAAAAACGAATTGCCAGCAGTGAGAAACCAAAAATCGCAACTTTGAAAGAACCCACGTTTTGAAGAGCCAAAAACGCCCAGATTTGGTATGGGACAGTAAAATCCAATGGGGGATCCATAGATATGAACCTTGGGGCGAATTTGAGAACATTAGATACCCCGAAATCCATTGGAAAACCCAGTTTTGATAGCCCAGAAACTCAGTGACGGGATTGAGTTATTTGAAGATAGAGTTCTGAGAAATCCAAGTATGAATGACAGAGCAGAGGTTGGGTTTGCTTGATAAACTTAGTGAAGGCTAGAATCTCAAAGAATTAATAGCTGGACCTTTCTATGCCCATCCTGAAGAGCACTGGAGGGAAGGGACGCCTGAGGAACTGTGCAGCAGAGAAGGGGACCTTCCTTGTGTTGGGTGTGGTAGGTATTGTGGGTGCCTTGACTATTTGAATTAATTTGAGATGCCTGTAGCTCTGTGGTTGAGCTCACTGGCTTAGCATTGCCCTCCTCTATCTTCTTGTATGCTTGATAAACCCAACAGTGAGTTGGCTTAGCATAACTGTTGAAAGAAACCATGGTTGTGAGTGATCCTAGTTAGTTCCTCCTTGGTGGATACACAACCCAGCTCGGGGGTGATCTCTCAGCTGAAGGAATACAAGCTGGACAGAGATCTATGGTTGGGTGGAACGTTGCTCTCACATAGCCAGTTGTTTGGACAGCTTCATCTTCAAGATAAGTGTTATATGTGTTTTAAATTATATGCATTATGTGTTCTGCAATATGTCAATTGTCCATGTTTAATGAAATGAAATAATTATCTTAATATGGGATCTATGTATGGCATTGGAATGAGATTGAGTCTCTATATGTTGGATCATCCTCTGCTGTGATAGATATGTTATGCATTACTATTTGTGTGTGTGCAAATGTGAGTTGATTCCGTTGTGCTTAGTTAATTTGAACCCGCACACATTAAGTTTTTAATTATTATGTAAAATTGGGTAACGTATGGGGCTAAGATCGTTGAACGAAGTCCGTATGTTTGGTCATGTTCTCTCCCCTGCAATGGGATGACGGGAGGGGACGTGACAGTGGGCTTTCTCTCCATGTTGGCCATAGTCAGAAAATTCAGCCAACACAGCTCTCTTCTCCTCCTGGAAAAATAGTTATCATTATTCTCTTTCAAACAATCCAGTATGGAAAAATATATGGCTATCATTACCTAAATTCATCTGTTGGAAACTCTGGCTGGCTCGAAATAGCAGAATCTTTAATAACCAAGTACAAACACCGAAACAAGTCGTTGCCAAAGCAAAGGCTTATCTCCTGGAAGCAATTAGAAACCATGAAAAAGAGCTGGACTCTTCTCTTACTACATCAGAGAGAAATTGGATTGGACACACAACCTTTAACAAAAGAGAGAATATTGGAAAAAGATCGATTATCACATCGCTTGGATACTTAGATTACCGGATATGGAATTTCAAGAATGGTGGAAAACACAAGATAAAGCCACTATTTTTTTTGATGGAGTGTCTAAAGGTAACCCTGGAGTCACAAGAACTGGGGGGTGATTTTCTCCCCTGGAGGAAAACAAGAAGTCAATTACAGTTGTGTATTAGGCAATTGCTCCAATAATCAAGCAGAAGCACTTGCTCTTTTAAAAGGTTGTCAGTTGACTCTGAGTGAGGAATACACTGAAGTCCAAATCTTTGGCAATTCACAAATCTTGATCAACGATTTGAACACAAAGAAACAATTTGGCAATGTCAAGCTAAATATGATCCTTGAAAGGATCCAAAACACACTTCAACAATTTTCCAAGCATCAAATTTTTCATATCCTGCGTGGATCAAACAAGGCAACGGATAGACGGGCAAATCTAGGATGCAAGCTAATACAGGAACATTTAGTAACATATAAAGGTTCCACAAGTATTCACACAATCCCATAAGGCACGATTTATCTAGAAGCAAGCTTAGCAGCTGGACGAAGATAGAGGATCGTTGTTGGATGATAACCAGGGCCGGTGTAGTTTCAGAAGGATCATAGGTGTTATCGTTGGACTCAAAGAATTCAAGAGACATTGATAGAAGAGAATAGCAGGGTTCAAAGATTGCCAGAATTAACGAGTGAAGAACTGGAACATAAAGACATATTATTAATATACTTAGAATAAAAGCACATCGACATTTCATAATTGTTGTATGAGATCAATTAAAATCATAAATAAGTAGGAGAATTGGAGGCTAAGACAATCAAAGATTGACAGAGATCGGAATTCGCAATTTCAGGATACTAAGCTCAAAAATATGTTGGAAAATGGATAAAATTCTAGAATTATATTGATGCACAGGGCAAGATAGTAGAAAAAGATCAGAATCGATATAGAATTATTTGAAAAGTTGTAATTAGTTCGTTTTAGGCTACGGTTGCGACCTACATTTTAAATATAATTTTAAACGTTTTAGTGAAAAACAATTATATGCATTTGGATTTTAAGGGTTTCTATCAAATTTCAACTTAGCTCATGTAGTTCTCTCCCTTCAAAACACATTGAATTTATGGTTTAATGGTTTCGTAAAAATGTTTGAATGTTTTTTTTTTATTCATTCTATATGTGATTAGGTCTTGGGTAAATACATTGATTTTTTTTCCATGGAAAAAATATTGTGTTTCCTTTGTATTAAGTTAACACATTTAACATGACCGAAAGCAGCCTCAAAAAAGTAATATAGTCACGGGCTATACCCATTTATATTCAACATCTTGTGATAGTTCATCTTCTTTTACTATATGTTCAAAAATATTTGAAAAGATCATTCAATAAAGCATACATATGGGCCTAATGAGCTATAGTCCTTGTATGTTCCCAAATTCTTTCTATAGCTCATTATTTAAAATGAGATACGTCTTGGGTCGTCTTCATTGATGGTGTCATTATCACTTTTCCATTTCTGCCATATCCCATCGCCAAATTGGAGATCAATTTTTGATAGTCGAACTGCCTCATTATTCCTTTCTATGTATATGTGCTGGAAGGAGAGATTATGGAAATGACCTGCCAATCTTGAAACCTCCTCGAATATGGAGGCCAATATGATGTTCTTTGGTTTCCATTTATGCTTCATCTAGTTAATAATGATGGAGGAGTCACCAAATACCTGTAGACTGCGAATATTCTTGGAGATAGAAAGTTGTAAAAGTAATTTAATTGCCATAAGTTATGCTCTGTTGTTGGAGCTAGATCCTATAGATCCTACAAATTTAATCCATCTGAGGTCATTGATATGAATTATACCACCCGCTCCACTTCTAGCAGGGTATCCTTGTGTTGCCCCATCGAAATAACTCCATGGCATATATTTATCCACCTCCTCCTGCATAATAATCCAAGGCATTCTAACAGTCGAACTCTGATCCATGGTCTTCATTATGCTTACACTCTTATAAGCATATGCCTCTGGAGGAATAACTTGTCCTGAATAATGGAGAGGTTGTGAGCAATCCATGTGTTCCATACAAGGATGTAGGATAGGGACAGGATATTTTTTGCATGGGGAGCCTCGTGCTATGATCTGAATGCTTTTGATAGATATGGACCAGTCCAAACATGATGGATACCAATGATGTGTGTAATCGCTTACCAAATCCTCGTAATATAAGAACAGTTAATCAACAGATGTTCAATTGACTTTGGATGAGCTTTACAGAGCACACATCGATCGGGCCCCTCATAAATCATGGATTGTAGACGAGACCAGACGAGAATTTTATTTTGTAAAGCAGGCCAACAGAAAATCTTCATCTTTAATGGACAGGCAATCCACCATATAACAATGTACCACCATCTCACCTTCAGCATATTCCTCATTGAACATAGGACTTTGTATCCAATCTTTAACGAGTAAACACCTCCTTCTTTATTTGGAGCCCACACAATGTCATCTAACATGTCCGTCAACCTGATAGATTGAGAGCGGAGTCCATGGATGTAAGTGTCCCATGAAACCTTATCCTCTTTCCTGAATTTGAGTAAATATGCATCAAGCCATCCGTGTTGATGAATATTGGATTGTGCATTTGGGTAAATGCATTGATATTATGATGAATGCATAGTTTGATAGAAATGATTGAAGTTTTTAATTTATATTTATAATTATAGGCAACATACATTTTACTAATAAATTGAAGCATATGATGGCAAGGTATTATGATGATTGGTCTTTCAATTATAATGTTCTTATTAATGACATGGTTTATACTCAAGCTTTTGATATATGTGGTGGGGAAGATACAAATTTATATGTTGAGTCTCTCAAGGACTTTACTATCCATTAGGTGACAATGATGAATATGTGTGTGTTACATAAGAAAATGATGATGTAATTCAATTGAATATGGAAGTTGTTGCAACACATGGACCACATACAATTTATGCAACTTCTAGTCAAAGTGACACAACTAAAATGAACACGACTAAAGGTGGTCAATCAATGGAAGCAACGATGAGGAATTGGCATTACCAAGCCAAGTGAAAAGTCTTGAGTGTTTAGAAAAAACCGTGATGAATATGAATTGAAATATTGTTACCAACAGTGATAAAGAAAGCCTTAACATGCCTCCATTGCTTACAAATGTAAACAATTATGATTTTCACCATTATTTTGTGGATGTTAGGTGTGATGAAGAACATAGTAGAGTTGAAGGTGATTAAGAACCAAATGGAGAAGATAATGAAAAAGAATCACAACTTCCTCATGATCCTCATAATCAATGAAGTAATGGTTTATTATTGTCACAATTCTTGAGGATACCAGTGGAGAGAGTGATATAGAGGTTTGAGACATGTTCAAAATATTTTCTTTGATTTTTTGTGTAAGTAATAAGACTATATATTATGTATAAACAAAAGGATTACATCTGCTAACTGTCAGCCCAGACTGAGTGAGCCACCATGATCCCATCTACAAACCACATACTCCTTGACTGAATCAAAACTGCCCCTTCCCAGCGGGGGAAAACAGGGCACATGCCAGTTTTAGAACTACTATCAGACTTTGGACCCATACATAACCATACTATTAAAACATCAACATTATCGAACTAATCCCTTGATACCTATGACTTATATCCTTGCTTATCAAAGTTCACAAAACAACAATTATTCGCTTTTTGTTCGGCCTTGTAACATCATAATCCAAACCCACATGACACTTCATCTACAGAACATCATGCCTATCGCTATCTTTACTTGACACTACCATATCCAAAGACCAAGAAACGCTAGGAAACCTGACTTCCTCGTTGATGCACTGCCATGTTCTTTGGAGTTGCCTGCATTGCCTGCCCACTGGAATCGTTGAATTCGCTCGAACCAAGATCTCTCGGTAGAAAGGGAATACCAAGGTGGTTCGCAATTACATCATTTTTCCTATGCATCAGTCTCGAATTTTCGTGGTGCTCCTTCCAACATTGCACCAGAACTTCATCACCTCTGCTTTTCTCCTCCCCCTCTAGAAGCACCTGAGCCAACATGCCTTTCATGACCTAGTACAACGATATAGTCTGATCATACAACAACAGTCTCTCATGAGTGGAACCAAGGTCTATAATCCAATTTTCCAGCGCCTCACACTCCTCCACAGGTTTCGTCTCCTCCAATTCCACCCATAAGTCTTTTTCAACTTTGTCCATTTCCACTTGAATTGCTTGCAAAATCATTGCTTTGAAGAGCCAAGCTGCCTCAGTGGCTATCAAACTGTTCACAGTTGGCCCAATGCCTACCACTTTGAGCCTTGCTGGAGTTATCTTCGCCTAGATCCATACTTATGCACCCTCCTCTATCTAGACTAGCCATAATATAATTGTCTTCCACCCATGGAACCCAACTCCCCGCACTCATATTTTCAGGTGATACACTGCATTTACCAAGTTAGGGATTTAAAGAGCTGTGGGAGATTTCCCCATTTAAGGTAATTTTCAATACCCCGATTCTGCATCCCTTTGGACCTTGCCCCATACACTAGAAATGACCTCCCACACACATATCAATCTGTTCGCATGTACTTCTCCAACCTTGCATGCTCTCAACTTTAATTAACAAGACATTCCTCGTACCATCGTCCCACCTCCCACCTCGTTTAATAACTACCCTAATCGAGGCTGAGGTAAGATCAGCATGGTCCATTTTATGACACATTTCCCCCCACGTGCTTGCTCCTCCCTACCACGTGCTTCATCCTCCATCGATTGTCTTGTCATGCTCACACCTGGATCCGAGTAAAATATTTTCTTTGATTAAGGAGTTCTAACTTCAAATATTTTTTTTATAAGCTAGATGTAGATCATTATATTGCCTTAACCAAAAGAACCAAAATATACAGAGATAGTAGAGTAACGGGCCCTCTCATAAACGAGAAAACAGACCCCGGAGGCCCTCTCAAAGTCGAGAAAACAGACCTCCAATACGAGTTGCAGACAAACAGTGCACAATAAAAGTTTCTAACAAACAAACTAAAGAGGCAGCAGACCTCTGAAGCAGATAAGAAAACATCAGAGCAAAAAGAGAAACAGACTGAATTAACAACTGGTATGGCTCGTTTTCCCAACCTGTGTTGGCTGGGTGGTAGGTTCCTTGGCGAGAGTGACCCCGAAATGGTGAGCTAGCTGTTGCTAGTTGTAGAGGATCTACTTAAGGAAGTCCACCATCTCGTCTTGTTGCATAAGAATTTCTGCTTTGGCTTCATCCCTGTCGGCAAGAGCAGTACCAAGCACCAGCTTTTGGGACCAGTGATAATCTAAAGTCTTCTGATACAGGGTAACCCTGCCCCTGGTGTTCCCCGGGTCGAGAACCAGGGCCTCGAACTCCCTGAGAATTTCCTCATTTGTGAGGCAACCACAAGAAACAACAGCATCATGCTCTGTTTCCTGAATCTCGTCTTGAACATGCTAAGGAATTTCATTTTTGAATATGCGGGCCTTCTCCACGACCTCGCGCATGAGGCACATGGGTGGCTTGGAAGAGGGGTTGGCGGATTGTGCGTAGCTTCGAGTGTTTATCTTCCTGACTAGCGGCATGCTTTTTTTCCTGGCAAACCAATGAGAGAGCTTGTTACAACGTACTTTTCCACCTTGTGAGCATCAGCACTCTTTGGCCTGCAGGATCCATTTCACTGACTCAGAGGCACTTTATGTCCTTCAGAACACACTGTTTCCCTATTTTTCTTCATGTATGCTAGCTCTTCCACTTTAGCCAGCATACCCGTGAGCTACACCACTATAGCCCGCGAGTGATAAGTAAAATGGTAAAAATCACTAGTAAATGACTTTCTACTCCCAAAAAAGCGGTCTTAGGGTGACCTTTGGCCCTCCATTTGCCCTGAAACGTCTCAATGTGTCTTTTCACTTGCCTTTGGAATGACTATATATTGAGCACATATGGCATATGGACGAGAGGAGAAAGAGAGAGCAAGATAACTCTAGTGGATTTTTGCCACATCTTGAGTCTACACTCATTGATCCTTGTTGTTGTGAACCCTTTATGTTCACCTTCCAAACTCCTATCATAGTTTGAGTTTGACATTCCATGGAGGATTGAAGTGGTAGAGACAGAAGTGGAGAGACCCAATTCTTGGTTCAGATTGGTTGTCGGCAAGAGGTCGTATCACATTGTACTTCTTGTTATTTATTAATAGAAATACTCATATTCTCGTCCACTAATGTTGTGAATGTTGTTTATATTACATTGGGTTGCATTTACTTATAATATCATGGACCATTGCTATTGATTATGTTAATGTATTTCGTATATTATATGCGCTTGTTGTATATTGGATGTCAAGACTAATTTGCAGATTCAAGTGCGCGAATTGAAAGCTTCAACGGGGATCTACATCGAACATCCGAATCGAGGTTGGATATATTCGCCATTATCTTAGCATTGTCATTTATATAGCATAGCATTGAGAATTGAGTTAATTTCTGGTAGTCAGCTGTCTGTTGTGGTCTACCCCAAGCCATAGGAAGTTTTCTCCGTAACAGAAATGGCGACTCCGCTGGGGAGAACATCCATTTTTGGAGATTTTTAGGCATTAGTCCTTATTTAGAGTTGATGTGTGTCGAGTCTTTGTGTCATTGATTGGCTGTTAGGATACACTATAGAAAACAGCCTTTTTCTGAGCCATTGGACTCTTTTTCTGCTCATTTTCTTTTCCCTGTACGCTGGTGAGCCTAGTTCTACCCGTGTCTACCCACTTTTGTCTGTACTATAGCCCGTGGGTACCCACAGTTATTCCTTCAACAGTAGCGTACAACTCTGGGGGTGTTTGGTTTATGGCCTTTGGTTGTTGCTGGGTTGGTTTTGAGTGTTCCTGAGTCTTCTTTGGCCTTTTTCTTGACTGTTCCATTCCTTGTTCGTGACCAGAACTCCTCTTTTCTCTTGGTTTTGAGCCTTGTTGGTTTTTACCCATTTTTAATTTTCTAGCTCATTACATCAGCTGAGTCTTACTGTTCGGGATCTGCTAGGTTGTCTGAATGATCTCCTTTGCATTTCTGTAACTAAATAGTGAGATTTTGCTTGCATTTTTCATTTCATTATATTGAAAAATACAAAAACATAGTTTTGCATTTTCCTTTTGCTTATAAGTGAAAATACAACCAAAAAAAAATTACTTTTATGTACTGCATTTTGCATAAGAGTGCTTGTGCTTTCATTTAGGATCTGCTTATGCATTGAAAATATAAAAGAGTTGCATTTTTATTTCGAAACCGTTGGATTGATTTTCATTCTAGTGGCATTGTTTTTATTGGATATATGAGTCTAGAGTTTGATGATTTTCCATACTATTGAGTCATATGCATCATTAGTTTCACGACCATATCCTTTGAGTAACCACAGCCATTAAAATTAACGGTTAATCTTAAAATTGATTAGAACAATTTTATTTATAAGGTACACCAACTAGCATAGGTTTAGGGTCTTGGAATAGATCATTGTGAGTAAACAATCCAAGACTACTAGACGAAACATTATGTGTCTAACCAGGGAGTGGTGAAATCCATGGTATACATCGGTGTTCTCAGGAAGCTCTAATCAGACCAGAGTTAAGCACGAGGTCACGGGAGGTTGGTTGTGGAGATAGCCCTCCAATACTGGCCAAATGTGGGAGATATATCCAGGATTTGTTCGTATCTGGGGACTCTTGGGGGATTTGAACCTCTTGAGTTTCGGGCTTAGTTACCCTGCCCATACGACGGATCCCACCTACGAATGTCCCCCTAAGCATTGGTTATACTGCGGTGACCATAGTTTCCTTACCTAGGTATCGCATAGGGTGCTTGCAGTGGTTATACTGTTCGTATCCTGAGTCAGATAGGGGTTGGATAGTACAGTTGTTTGTTGCCGAGGGTTTCGGCCCTTTGCACGCAGTGAAGCCTGGGAACCTTTATAACTGATTATGTTACCTTCGGCTACAGTTTGGGAGTCTCAAGCCTCTCCTAGGATAGACATACTGGCTCTAATTTCAGGAGCTCATTTAGCCACTCTGTTTGTCTGCTCTTGGCTGTAGTTTCTCTAGGTGTGTGCTCTTGATTTTATGTTTTTTATTGAGAGTTTGGCCATTAGGGGATGCTCTAATTTTATAGTCTCTCCGGAGATATTGTGGCGCGGAGTCCTGCTCTCCGTCGATCTCGTCATTTGGCTGGTTTACCAGCTGCCGAGATTTCACGCCGTGTTGATAGGGGACGCCGATGGGCTCCCTCCAAGTCTTCGAATTCTTATGAAACATACGTCATGACTACACATTCTGGAAAGGGAGAAATCCTTACGACTCCATCAGGTAGAGTCGAGCACACTTCAGACACCCCAACTCCTCGAGAGGAGTGGGGGGGTGATCCACCCAAGACCCAACCAAGTTTGTTTGGCCTGGATCCACTGAGACCCAACCTAGTTTGTTTGGTTCGGATCCACCCGAGGACGACCCGTTCGATCCTTTGAATTCACATGATTTCCATTATGGGATGCCATAGTTACATGATGACACAGGTCCTACGACCAACGCTACCCCATTCTCTTTTGGTATGCCTAATTACAACACAGTTGATCCTTCCACTGCATTTGGTAGTCATGCTCGCACTAGTCATGGTGTTAGCAACACTGCACCCACTGGGGGTAATACCCTTGCCGGTGGCACCACTTTTTCCACTCACACACATAGTATGGGGACTGGTCATATTCCTCCTAACAATGCTAATGTTGGAAGAAGGTAGCCTCCTAGGACTACCCATCCTAATAGGAACACTGTTCGCAACACAACTCGCCATCCACAACACAATATACATGCCTCTACACGTCAACCGAGGACCACATTTATGAATGTTAACATTCCTCCCAATCACAGGGGTGGACACATACCATATACTCTTATGTCCGTTGTCGCTAATAGTAATGCTAATGTAGGAGGTGGGAATATACCTCATACTCATGGTCACAATGCCACCATTCCTGCTACTAGTAATACCAATGTTGGGGTTGGGAATACATCTCATACTTATGGTCACCACACGACTGCTCACGCTACTAATAATGCTTACGTAGGGGGTGGGAACATACCTTATAACCATGGTCATTACAACACGGTTCTCACTACGAATAGTATGTATATGCCCCATAATTATGGTGGCAACCCTTACTACAATACAATCGGCGTTGGCCATCATTACAACCCACCTCAATATGGTGCTCAAAATACATATATACCTGCTTACTCTCACACGGGTCAGGTCGGAGGAGGTTATCAACCTTATGGCCATGGTCAAGCTTATGGTCAGTCAGGTCCGTATAATCAACAGTTTAATGGTCATGATCAAGCTTATGGTCCTTCTTATCCTTCAGGTCCTTACAATCAACCTTTTATGGGAGCTTATAATCAAGCTTTCCAGCCGCAGCTTCCGTTCCTTGCACGATTGAATCTTTCGGATCTTTCGAAGCTCACGAATGATCTGGTGTGTCACGATCCTAATTGGCCTCCAGTCCCTACCAAGACCCCTTCAGATATTCCTAAGTTTGAGGGGAAAGGTGGTGAGGATCCAGGTGATCATGTCACAACTTTTCACCTTTGGTGCTCTTCCAACTCGTTGAATCACGATTCCGTTCGATTGCGACTATTTCAACACACCCTCACAGGGGCAGCCGCGAAGTGGTATGTTGAGTTTCCTGGGGGCACTTATAGGGGTTTCAATGAGATTACTTTGGTTTTCTTGGATCATTTCCAGTTGTCAGTTTGTTATGATACTGGTACTGATCTATTGTCTACCTTCCGTCAGAATAAGGCCACACATATTTCTGACCATGTTCAAGAGTGGCGATGACGGAAGAGGTTAGTGAAAGCCAACATTCCTCCAGAGTTTCTGTTGGAATGGTTTCTCAAGTCTTTACTTCCATATATTGCTAAGGATGTTTTGATGTCCAGTATTATGACTAAGGAACAAGCCATCTTAAAAGTCCAGCAGTTAGATTTACTATACTCTCAGTCTGACATTTTGTATGACATTATTCCTGACGCACCGCGAACACGACATGAGCCCAAGTCAGTTCCTGGACCACATGCCGATGGCATTGTGGGGTCCGCAATTACTCACCCTGTAGATTTGGTGGCTAATCAAATGCAAAATTTGTCGCTTAACCAGTCTACTCCCAGGCAGGTTCACACCTTGTCCACTTCCACCCCATCGTCCGATGTACACACTGTGCAATAAATGAACCCATCGAGTAACCAACAGCCTGGCGGTAAGAAGAAGGGGAGAAACAACCATAAGGGTGGAAACAATGGGGACAATAATAGTAATCGCAATACCCCTCGTAAAGAGAATGTCAACCCTCCTCGGGAAGGCGGAAATGCTGGTGAGGACCGTAAACCTAGGCATAAGGTGAAATTCCCTTGCAAGCTTTGTGGGGAAGATCATCTTACTCACTTGTGTCCTCGAGTCGAAGAAGCATCGAAGCATCTTGCACAGAGCCCAACTGTGTTGAAAGATCCCCTTCCTCATCATCAGAACATGGCTTCGCATGCTCCCGCTACTAGTTATGGACCTAATGAGACTACAATGTCTTCTTCCAATACTAGTGGTCATGGATGCGTGAATATGGTCCAATCAAAGGTTAGTGTGGCTACTCGTCAATGCGATTATGGTGCACCACAACGGAATATGGGAATGAGCCTCCCCCTCCTCCTGATAATTCCTTGCATATCGAGAAGCCCTCTACTATGCCATGGATACCGAAAGGTGTTCTCAAGCGCTCTACGCATAATCCCAATGCTCGAGCTGCCCAGAACTACTCCATTGTAGAAGATTTGGGCCAAACTCCATGTGCCATGTCGGCTCTTGAAGTTTTACAGGCGTGTCTTTCTCAAAGGTATGCCCTTTTGAGTGCTTTAGGAGTTCAGGATGGGGGGAGTCCCAACGTTATTAAGTTTGACACTACTGATGTTCAACCTCGCTTACATTACCACGTGGATTTTCAAATCCATGTGGAGTGCCTTCAGAATTTCGTTAAGAGAACGGTGGTTGACGAAGGTGCTTCTGCGTCAATGATGTCTTTATCTTGTTGGAAAGCTCTTGGATCTCCTCCTCTACTTACGTCTAGGACCATGCTCACTGCACTTGACGGTCGGTCATTTAAGCCGCATGGGATTATCCCTTCCCTTGTTGTCCGCTTGGGAGGTAAACCTGTGCCTATTGAAGTCAAGGTGGTTGATGTGCCCATCAACTACAACCTTCTACTGGGTAGGAATTGGATGTATGCTATGAAAACTATCGCGTCTACTGTATTCAGAGTTATTTGCTTTCCACACGAAGGCAGGATTGTGAAAATCGATCAATTGGATTTCGTTAATCCTTCTCCCACAGCATCCACGGGATCAGTGGTCCCCCAAGTTACAGATTCTCAGCCGGCAACTGGGAACATGGGTGTCGGATTGTACCCTTCATTGATGGGATCTTATGATTTCCCTTCACCCATTAATTTTATTGGAACCATTTCTGACAATGCGTCTCCTCCATTGCATAATGTACCATTCCAGACTTCATATTTTGATGATCTGTGGACCTTACCGTCCATGAATTCTACGTCTGGAGACATTACGCACGTCAGGATGTCTATGCCACTGTCTATTGCTGAGCATGCTTATCAAGATATTCAACAAGCCACGGTAGAGTCGGATCTCTCTTCTTCACGAACATAAGAGGAAGATCCCATTATGATTCTGGTTCGGGAAGCCAACTCGTCTTGTTCGCACGATTTCCTTGATGGTACTTTACCTTTGGATGAAGCTATTATCGAGGCCATGTGTGGTAGTGAGAGACCTTGGGAGGATATGCATCATCGCTCTCATTTTCTTCCCAACCTCGACCTCGCTGAGCAAGAAGAGTTTAGGACGACTCTTGTAGAGATGGTTGGTCACCCTGTGGCTCTTTTGGGCTCACATGAGATTTACGCGGAGGAGAACATGGCTAATATTTCCCCGACTACATCGATCAACATCTCTCGCACTCCCGAAAAGATTGAGAACGTTTACATCGGTGATGATTGCTCTTCTGAGGAGGTTTCCATTTACACTGAATTGTTACAGAACTTCGGGAAGCTTTTGCCTGGTCATATGAGGAGATGCCAGGAATAGACCCCAGTATTGTTGAACATGAGATTAGAACGTATCCTCATGCTAAATCGGTTTGACAATGTCTTCGTACTGTTAACCCTAGGAAGGCAGTCGCTATCAAGGCAGAGGTGGAGAAACTGCTCAAAGCTGGTTTTATCTACCAAGTTCCCCTTACCGAATGCGTGTCAAACCCCGTTCTTGTGGATAAGAAGTAGGGAACGATCCGTGTAAGCACTGATTTTAGAGACCTGAATTGTGCATGTCTAAAAGACAATTCCCCACTCCATTCATTGATCATATCTTGGATGCTTGTGCGGGAAGTGAAATTTTTTCGTTCATGGACGGCTTTTCGGGGTACAACCAGATTCAAATCAAACCCGAGGACCAACATAAGACTGCTTTCATTTGTCCTTGGGGTACATTTGCATATCGGAAAATGCCCTTCATCCTTAAAAACACCAGAGCTACGTTTCAACGTGCCATGACCTATGCCTTTCACAACCTTAAAAAGATAATGGAGGTTTTCTTGGATGATCTTGCTGGCCATTCTCGCAAGAGAGTGGACCACCCCAAGCACCTCCGTTGGATTCTCGAACGATGTATATGCTACAAAATTCGATTAAATCCCAATAAATGCATATTTGCGGTGAGGTCAGGTCGCCTTCTAGGATTCATAGTTTTGAAAGAGGTTATTAGAGTCGATCCTCTTAAAGTTGAGACAATACTTCGATTGCCTCCTCCGTGCAACTTGTTTCAACTTCAAAGCCTCCAAGGTAGAGCTACTTTTCTACATTGCTTTGTAGTTAATTATGCTAGTCTTACCAAAGGTTTTGCTCGCTTATTGAAGAAAGACACACCGTTTATCTGGGATGAGCGAGCCCAACAGTCTTTCAATGCTCTTAAGAAAGCTTTGGTATCAATCCCTGTGCTTAGTCCACCCGACTTTGCACGAGATTTTATTCTTTATGTGGCTGCGTCTCAAGAGACGATTGGCATGGTCTTAGTTCAGGTTGGTGATGTGCTCGTCGAGCATGTGAACTATGACCTTAGTCGAAATCTAGTAGACATTGAACTGAGATATACTCACATGGAAAAGTTGGCACTTGCGACTGTTCATGCAGTCCAACGGTTATGACACTATTATGCTTAGAACAACCACAGTTATAGCGCATATCAATCCATTTCAGTTCGTGCTATCATGACGCCTTATAGGGGGGAAGTACAATAAATGGATTGTGATCCTTCAGGAGTTTGATCTCGACTTTGCTTCGGCGAAGTCGGTGAAATCCTTGGTTTTTGCTGAGCTTATGTCGGACCTTCCGAGACTTGATGAGGATGTTGTCCATGAAGATTCCTTTTTGGATGAACACTTATTTCTTATCTCGTCAGAGGACCCTTGGTATGGGGATATCATTGTATATATCCAAACTTTGAAGTTTCCTTCGCATTATTCGCGTGACGAGCAACGGCGTGTGAAACACCACACTAAATATTATACTATCGTTGGCAACACTTTGTATCGTCAAGGAAAGGATTCTATTCTCCATCGTTGCTTGACTCACGAAGAAGCGGAGCGGGTGCTTAATGATTGCTATGCAGGGGCGTGTGGCGGTCACTTATCCAGGCTTGCTATAGCCCAACATATTATGCGAGCTGGTTACTTTTGGCCTTCCATATTTAAAGATTGTGTGAACGCTGTGAAGAGATGTCACCCTTGCCAGGTGTTTTCTCGGAATATACACTCCCATCCAGCGCCCCTTCATCCGGTCGTCATCGTCGATCCCTTCACCAAGTGGGGGGTGGATTTCATGGATTGCAAACCAGCTTCGGTTAGGGGGCATCACCATATCATAGTGGTCGTGGACTAATTTTCCAAATGGGCTGAGGCCATGCCTACTGTAAAAGCCGATGGTGCTACATCAGCCCATTTCGTATTCAATCAAATTATTACTCGGTTCGGTATTCCGAAAGAGATTGTCACTGACCATGGAAATTACTTTCAGAACAAAATGATGGAGGATTTGTCACTCAAGCTTGGGTTTCGTCAATAACACTCATCTTCTTACTATCCCCAAGCGAATGGTCAGGTTGAAGCAATCAATAAGTCTTTAAAGACCATTCTCCAACGTACCATCCAACAAAGCAAGCCAGAACAACTGGCACATTATGTTATATCCTACTTTGTGGGCGTATCGAACCGCAGTTAAGACTACCACCGGGTTCTCACCGTTCCAGCTGGTACACTGTGTGGAGTCTATTTTACCGATTAAATGCGAAATTCCTTCGCTAAAACTAGCCATAGAGCTCCTCCCTGATACGTTGGGTATTGAGCAACGTTTAATCCACCTTGAGCAGCGTCGAGATGACACCGTGGCTATAGATGCCAATAAACGTCGTGTCAAGGTTCAATACGATAGGTCTGTCCGTCCTCGACAATATGTTGAAGGTGACTTGGTCCTCTTATATGACCAAGCTAAAGAATCCTTGGGGGCAGACAAGTTTAACCCCATGTGGCACGGTCCTTACATCGTGAGGCGTGTCCTAGAAACAGGAGCCTATGATTTAGAGGATTATGAGGGGAACATCTTGAAGGAGACTAGAAATGGGCTCTACCTCAAGCGATATTACGCTTGAACTTCTAGTTCGAGCTAATACTTTTGTATACTATTGTATAGTTGCTTCTGTACATAGTTTAGATTTCTTTTGGTTTTCGGGTCTGCTGATTTGCTTCCGTTTGATTGACAGATGTCAGCGGAATCTCCTACGTTCTTAGGATTTGCGGATGGTGCTAGTCGTCATACGCAACAACTTGCTTCTGATGCCTGGGTTATTTATTCACCTGACCGCCTAGTTGTGTCCTCAAGAGGTGCTTGTCTTGGTCCTACATCTAACAATGTGGTTGAGTGCAGTGTTGTCACTGAGCTACTTCGGGATGCTATTTCACATGGTATCCAGTTCTTAGAAGTCCGCCTGGATTCACAACTAGTTGTGTCTCAGTTGAATGGTCAATACCATGTGAGGGATCCTACTTTATTATGGAGATTCTTAAGGGTAAGACTCTTGGAACGACATTTTGTTTCCATTACATACATTCATGTTCCGAGAAGTTTTAATCATACATCTTATGCATATACTAACTATGTCCTAGATTGGCATTTGTCACATTCATAATGAAGCACACAAATAAAAGATACATTCATACATTTGTACATACACACATATAGTAGAACCAGAGAACCATAGTTTTTTATAAATAATATGTCCAAAATGGTAGTGTCATAGTACAAAACTGGAGCCCATAGCCCTCAAAAATATACATATCGATACAAAAATGGGACTCTGAGATGTCTAAGCCCTACGAGGAGGCCTAGCTGCCACCTCGGCATGATGCGTCTGATAGTAATACTGTACTGCATTCGCTATACGCTGCAGTAGTCGCACCCAGCTGATCGGTACCCCCACCACATGGCGTTGCATATCCTCTGGTAGCTGTGCTATCTCTATACCTGGTACCCTGTTGGTCATCCGTGATAGGTTGACCCACACAGTCTGTAGTGTACTCTTTGCTGCAGCACCCACTACTTCACCACCCCCGCCCCGTCGACGATGTCTCGAGAAGCCCTCGGGTCTTACTAGACCTTGGTCTGCGAGCAAACCGCGAAATATTAATATGTGATTCTACCACCAAAAATATTTTCGCATTTACATTTATAATCAAAAATCCAAAAAATTTAATACACAAAAAACCTAAAAAGAGTAACTCACCAATGTCTCCAAACACTGCTCTTGGTGGAAGCGGCATGTTGCAATCCTAACGAAAGTCTATCCTTGCATAGGGGTAGTCATCTATAGCTATGACCTGCCGGTCCCACCAGTGAAAGAAATTAGCTGTGTATGGTGATGCCTGACGGCCACCACCCTGTCACGTCAAGACCTCTGCCCACTGGGTCAGGGCTGGGTCGCGGAGACTATCAGTAAGGACTTCAACCCTCGGACTGAGCCCTGGAACTTGCTCAAAGAAGAAACTGCATAAGATACTGTCGTATCCAAAAAAAATTGCCTCCCCTTGCTTGCACTCCGTTAACTGAATCTTCATGGACCCCAGTAACGTTTTGCAATCCATATACTATGGGCCACATACACTGTGAGGCATAGAACATCATCGGCTTCAATGCCTAGTGAAGTGCTGCCAAACCTGTAATCCACACTAAGGTAGACACTATAACCTTCATGCTCATATCGACTATGGCTTTGATGGGCACCTGACTCCCCATTGTCCGAGTATTGGGAAGAAAGTACCACTCGATGTAGTCGGGAATGGTGATCCCATCACCCACAGAATGAGATCGAAGGCTTGCCACTTCACCTCGGCGGGACAAACCAGTAATGAAATAGATATCATCAACCTCCAAGGAAAGTATTTTCCCATCCAGGTTGAAGTTTTGTGCATCTATGTCCCAGTAATCTATCAAACGGCGGAGCAATAGGTTTTGGGCCCTTAAACCCCCTATGTTCCAAAATTTGTAGAGCCCACATGCTTGTAGAGCTCATTGTGCAAGCAAATCATTGTGGACGGCCTCATCCACAAGGTCATGTTCCATTTCTCTCCATTCTAGAACCATCTTAGAGGAAGAGAAAGCAATAGTTTAGTCAATTTTATTTAAAAAACAAACTCCACAGCCATACCCACGAGCTAATTAGCTCACAGAAGCGGGTACCCGCGGTCAATGCATGCGTTGACCGCGAGTACCTTGCCCTACCCGCGACCCATATGCTAGTAGCCCGCGGGTACCGCTGTGACCATTTAAGGCTTGGCCATTTAAAATTTTTAACCAATGAAAATTCAAATAAAAACAATCAAATGAAAGCTATGGATGAGACAACCAACCTGCTCTAGATGGCTCGATGAATGGATCTCCGTAGCTCCCAGAATCAGCGATTGAACTTCGAGGTGAAAACTAACCACAAAACTCCAAATTGGGTGAATAGTGAAAATGAATTGTAAATTGTAATTTTTTATTACTATTTATAAATTTGAAAACCCACTTGCCTATAGTTTTCACCATTTTACGCTGTTTTGGACTAATATAATGTCTTGGAGTAGCATTTTTTGACCAAATTTCTTCGGCGAGAATTGTTTTGGATCGTTTCGCGCCTACGGCAGGTATATTTCACACCTGGCATATAGGTTAGATGTCATTTTCACATGCATTATGCATTTGACCTTTTGACCATTTTCATAAACCCTAGGTGCAACCCCGCTTCTTAACCAACACTGACCCTTCACACTATTATAGAAGTGTCGTTATGTGGCGGTAGGGCCTTTCCGAACATGGGTACCCTAGTTAGAACCCTTTTTGCATTATGGTTCCCATGTCATTGTTTGTCCTTAGGATCAGGAGTCCTTCGTAGTTACGCCATGACTTTGCAATAAAAACTCATACTCTACTTTGTCTTATGCTAGCCATCTCCCACAAGGACTCCCCCATTTATATCAAGTTGTGATTGCATTGCATCATCCTGCTTGCCGCTTGAGCCTTGTGCCGGCTCCCACTTACTCAATTGTTAACCTGGTGCCTGAGCACTTTTCTTGTCGAGCCATACAGAGCTTCCATTTGCCCTTCGCAATTTGATGACCTTATGACCCTGAGGGAACACCCCCCCCCCACCCGAGTGTCCACATCCTGCACATGCTTCCTTGCATTGATCATAGGTATGTTCCACTGCTTGGGACTAGTATGCTCGCTATTTGACACGCGTTCCCTCACTTGTTGTATTATAAGCAATTTTATTCTTTTTCAAGCTTTTCCAAATATGATAAAGACCAAAAAAATCAAATATTCCAAAAAGCCGAACAGGATTATGGTTACTACTTCTAGTTGGCAGCTGTTGTGTCACCTTTGAACAGAGCATTCATTCCACTCCATACATTATGAGTCGGGACTATAGTTGGACCTTAGGAGTTGTACTTGTTTCTCAATTTACTCCACCGATTGGTTAAGCTTCCAATCACTATGGAGCCCTTTGTGATGCCTCCTGCATCGCACAGTTATATCGAGTCTATGCTGCCTGAGTCTATCCATCTGCCCATGCTCTTATTTAAAGGAAGTCCTGAAACCAGAGTCGGGCACTCCTCAGATCTCTTGACTATTGCATGTTGGCCATCCTTATTGAGTCAGTCCGTTTCACCTGAGTTCTTCCAAATCTTTCAGCGTAGCTGGTACCTCGTGTTGGTTGATGGGGGATGCTTTAATGCCCTCCTTCCAGCGAGTTTCGTTGACTTCAACCCATTTATTCCGGAATTTGAGACTTAGAGTTCGATTGAGTACCTTGAGGCTTGCAGTCATTAGTGGTAGGTTCTCTCGCCATCAACAGTTTTGGGAATACATCAATGTCCCCTGATCGATGGATTCATCTTAGTGTTCGACTTCAACACATCTATTCGCACTTTGATGATTGTACTATGTGCCTTGATGCCCATTTTCATTATTGGTGGGTTATCTCGCGTCTGTTAACGGTATACATCATTGACTGGTAATCAGATGATGTCACATCAGGTTTGACCTCAACTCCTTTATTCACTTGATGAGACTTGCACCGTAGATGATTTGTGTAGAAAACCCCAGGTGATAGTGGCATTCAGTATGCTACTTATGATCGTGACTTTATATCTGAGATATCACCTCTCAGATATCAGCAATTTGTACCTCCAGTTTGCACCAGTTGTTTCCTTTTCAACAGGAGACCATATCTTACTATAGAGGGATCATGGCTATGATCACTTATGACATGTATTCACTATGTACTGCCTATTCATGGCCATTGTATTAGATGGTTGTACTATACCGACATGTACTCAGGGATACTATTGTATTATGACGAGCGAGCTGCTCCTTCCACTTGTGTATCCATCACTCCACTTCTGAGATTTATAATGTATTTCGGCCATCGTAGCACCATTCTTTGACCTCACACATTAGAGGGCATCTGTTACAACGTAATTTTCCACCTTGTGAACATCAACACTCTTTGGCCTGCAGGATCCATTTCACTGACTCAGAGGCACTTTATGTCCTTCAGAACACATTATTTCCCTATTTTTCTTCCTGTACGCTAGTTGTTCCACTTTAGCTAGCGTACCCACAAGCTGCACCACTATAGCCCGCGGGTGACAAGTAAAATGGTAAAAATCACTAGTAAACGACTTTTTACTCCCAAAAAGCGGTCTTAGGGTGACCTTTGTGTTGGTTGTGGAGCCAGATCTTCCAGTCTCATAGATGATATTGTATCAGCCGTGTTTGTACCCCAGTTCTATATGATATGTAGGTGGACTGTACACTCACCCCAGCGGGGGGGTGTGGGGGGGAATCGCCCCCCCACGGAGTTCCAGAAAATTTTTGGGGCTGTTTTCGCCAGTTGTTTTGCGGGCCCATGGTTTTGCGTATCCCGTGGTATTTTTCCATTGTATTTCCCTTATAAAAGAAAGACATTGTAATACGGATAGGGTTGTTGATGTATTAGGTTTTTATGCATTGTAAAGATCTTTGAGATCAGGAGAGAGACTGTGAAACAGAGAAGAGGAAGTGCAGCGGTTGTGCTGCAGGTTGTATCCCTTCGACTTGCTGGACGGTAATAATAATAAGGACTGGCAAATTCAGTGTGGACGTAGCCCAATTTGGGTGAACCACGATATATCTGTGTCTCTCTTGTAATGTGTATGTGTGATTATATTTGCATTTCTGTTTATTGTTATTGCTCTGCGATCCTGTTTTTCTAACAATTGGTATCAGAGCCAAAGGTCTATTTGACAGTTAAACCCGCAGGAAGCTAGGGTTTCTGGTTCAAGTGGGAGCAATGGCAGAAGAAGGAAAGTTTAAGGTCGAGAAGTTTAACGGCCAAAACTTCGGATTATGGAAGATGCAAATGGGGGACTATCTGTACCAGAAGGATCTATTCCTACCATTGGGAGGAAAAGCAAAGCAGCCGACGACTATGAAGGACGAAGAATGGGTGGTTCTTGACATAAAGGCTCTAGGAACAATATGGTTGAGCCTGGCTTCGTCGGTGGCTTTCAATATCTCAAAAGAAACGACAACAGAGGGTTTGATGAAAGCATTGGGTAAGCTGTATGAAAAACCCTTGGCTTCCAACAAGGTATTTCTAATAAAGCGTTTATTTAATATGAAAATGTCTGAAGGTGGATCTGTTACTGATCATTTAAATGAGTTTACTACGGTTACAAATCAGCTAAGTTCTGTAAGTGTGAACTTTGATGATGAGGTTAGGGCTCTTCTAATCTTGTGTTCATTGCCAGAAAGCTGGAATAGCTTGGTCATGGCTGTAAGTAACTCTGTCTCTGGTTCAAACACCTTGAAATTTGATGATGTTATTGGTGTTATTCTTAGCGAGGAAATGCGAAGAAAAAGCACAGGTGAGACATCAGGTAATGCGTTGACCATGGAGAGCAGGGGAAGACAAAAGGAGAGAGGAAAGAGCCAAGGTAATCGTGGAAAGTCTAAAACGGGCAAATCCAAGTCCAGACTGGGAAAGATAGAGTGCTAGAACTGTGGAAAGAAAGGACATCTGAAGAAAGACTGCAAATCTCTAAAGAAGAAAGGAGATGCACAGAAGGAAACTACCCAGGAAGCAAATGTAGCAGGTGATGTGTTACAAGATGCTTTGATTATTGCATCAGATAATACTAGTGATTATTGGGTAGTAGATTCAGGAGCTTCATGTCATGCTACACCCCATAGGAAATACTTTCATGAGTATGTTCCTGGCGACTTTGGACATGTTTTATTGGGTGATGATGAGCCATGTAAAATTGTTGGAATGGGTAAGGTATGGATAAAAGTTAAGAATGGAACTGATTGGTTGTTGAAAGATGTTAGGCATATTCCTGCTATGAAAAGAAATCTGATCTCAACAGGGCAGTTGGGAGATGGCGGCTGTCTATCTACGTTCGGAGAAAAGTGGTGGAAGATCACTAAAGGATCAATGGTGATATCAAAAGGAGATAGAGTAGGTACGTTGTATTTATGTCCTCATAATACTGACCATTCTATCTCTTTAGCTTCCACAGGAACAGATACAACATTGTGGCATCATAGGCTTGGCCACATGAGTGAGAAGGGGATGCAGATTCTCCACTCAAAGAAGTCGTTGTCGAATTTGAAGCAGGTAAGTTTGGAATTCTGTGAAAACTGTGTTTATGGAAAACAGAAGAGAGTCAGATTTCTTAGGGTTGGGAAACAGAAGAAGAATGAAAAATTAGAGCTTGTGCATACAGATGTATGGGGACCGGCTCAGGTACAATCTCTTGGTGGCTCTCATTATTATGTTACATTTATTGATGATGCAACTAGAAAAACTTGGGTTTATTGCATTAGACAGAAATCTGATGTGTTTGCTACTTTTAAGAAGTGGAAAGCTTTGGTTGAGAATGAGACAGGAAAAAGATTGAAGTGTCTCAGATCTGATAATGGAGGTGAGTACTGCGGCAAGGAGTTTGATAGTTACTATTCATACCATGGGATTCGTAGAGAGAAGACAGTCCCAGGAACACCACAGGAAAATGGTGTGTCAGAAAGGATGAACAGAACGATCATGGAGCATGCAAGGTGTATGAGACTGCATGCAAGGCTGCCCTTACAGTTTTGGGCGGATGCTGTAAATACTGCTGTTTATTTAATAAACAGAGGACCTTCAAGTGCTTTGGATGGTGGTATTCCAGAGGAAGCATGGACAGATAAAAAGGTAAACTACTCATTTCTGAGAACGTTTGGTTGTGAAGCATTTGTCCATATTGATAAAGAAAATAGAACAAAGCTTGAAGCTAAATCCAAGAAATGTATCTTTATTGGATATGGGGTTGATGAATTTGGTTTTCGTTTATGGGATTATGAAAATAACAAAATCATCAGGAGTAAAGATGTGATATTCAATGAAAAGGTCATGTATAAAGATCAGTTGTAGGGAAAGAAACAGGAAAAGGAAAGCACAGAGTACATAGTGCTTGATGAAGTTAAAGAAAATGAAGTTTCGAAGGTGCCAGAAAATCAAGAGCAGCAGCAAGTACCTGAAACTCCTGCAACTGTAAGAAGATCTACCAGGTTAAGTAGACTCCCTGAACGATACTCTCCTTCAATGTATTATTTATTGATCACTGATTCTGGTGAACCAGAATGTTATGAAGAAGCAATGCAGGTGGAAACTAGAAAGAAGTGGGAGCAAGGCATGAATGAGGAGAGGGACTCATTGGTAGGAAACCAGACTTGGGATTTGGTTAAGTTGCATGCTAGTAAAAGAGCATTGCAAAACAAATGGATTTACAGGTTGAAGGAAGAAGAAGGAGGTAAGAAGCGGTACAAGGCCAGACTTGTTGTAAAGGGGTTTGCACAAAAGAAAGGTATAGATTTTGATGAAATATTTTCTCCTGTTGTAAAGATGACTTCAATTAGAACTATCTTAAGTCTAGTGGCGGTAGAAGATTTGCATCTTGAACAGTTAGATGTAAAAACAGCCTTCCTCCATGGGGATTTGGAGGAAGAAATATATATGCAGCAGCCACAAGGGTATGAGGTCAAAGGTAAGGAGGATCTGGTATGCAGGTTGAAAAAGAGCTTTTATGGTTTGAAGCAAGCTCCAACGCAGTGGTATCTAAAGTTTGACAGGTTTATGATAGAACAAGGTTATAGTAGATGTCATTCTGACCACTGTGTTTATTTCAAGAAGCTAGACAATGGAAGATATATTATCTTGTTATTGTATGTGGATGACATGCTTGTTGCAGGGTCTGACATGCAGGATATAAATGTACTCAAAAGGAAGCTAGCTAATTCATTTGCGATGAAGGATTTGGGTGTTGCAAGGCAAATCCTTGGTATGAGAATAATGAGAGACAGGAAAAATCGCAAATTGACATTGTCTCAAAGTGAGTACATACAAAAGGTGTTGGAGAGGTTCAGAATGCAGAATGCAAAACCTGTAAGTACACCTTTGGCTAACCATTTCAGTCTAAGTAAGGAAATGTGTCCCAAGACACAAGAAGAGACAGATTACATGTCCAAGATTCCCTATCAATCAGCAGTTGGCAGCTTGATGTATGCCATGGTGTGCACAAGACTAGATATTGCACATGCAGTGGGAGTTGTGAGCAGATATATGAACAATCCAAGTAAAGAACATTGGAAGGCAGTACAGTGGATTCTCAGGTATTTGAGAGGTACTACCACTGAGGCATTATGTTTTGGAGGTTCAGACACTGTTCTACAGGGATATGTTGATGCAGATATGGCAGGTGACAAGGATAGCAGGAGGAGCACCACAGGGTATGTGTTTACTGTAGGTGGAATAGCAGTAAGCTGGATTTCGAAACTACAAAAGGTTGTTGCACTTTCAACAACAAAAGCAGAGTATGTTGCCATTACAGAGGCTAGTAAAGAAATGATTTGGCTGCAGAGGTTTATGGAGGAAGTGGGTAAGAAGTAGAAGGATAGCAGATTGTATAGTGACAGCCAGAGTGCCATTCACCTTGCAAAGAACTCAGCATTCCATTCCAGGACTAAACATATACAGCTCAAGTACCATTTCATACGCTCTGTTCTGGAAGATGAATTGTTAAAATTGGAAAAGATACATACTAGCCAGAATCCTGCAGACATGTTCACAAAGGTAGTGACCAGAGAGAAACTGAGTTCGTGCTCGATTTCAGTTGGCCTTCTAGCATGAAGGTGAAGAGGAGAAATTTGCCAAGTCCAAGTCCAGCAAGTGCAGCAGCGGTGGAGTTGCTGTGATCAGTCTCCAAGTGGGAGATTGTTGGTTGTGGAGCCAGATCTTCCAGTCTCATAGATGATATTGTATCAGCTGTGTTTGTACCCCAGTTCTATATGATATGTAGGTGGACTGTACACTCACCCCAGCGGGGGGGTATGGGGGGGCATCGCCCCCCCACGGGGTTCCAGAAAATTTTTGGGGCTGCTTTCGCCAGCTGTTTTGCGGGCCCATGGTTTTGGGTATCCCGTGGTATTTTCCCATTGTATTTCCCTTATAAAAGAAAGACATTGTAATACGGCTAGGGTTGTTGATGTATTAGGTTTTTATGCATTGTAAAGATCTTTGAGATCAGGAGAGAGACTGTGAAACAGAGAAGAGGAAGTGCAGCGGTTGTGCTGCAGGTTGTATCCCTTCGACTTGCTGGACGATAATAATAATAAGGACTGGCAAATTCAGTGTGGACGTAGCCCAAGTTGGGTGAACCACGATATATCTGTGTCTCTCTTGTAATGTGTATGTGTGATTATATTTGCATTTCTGTTTATTGTTATTGCTCTGCGATCCTGTTTTTCTAACACTTTGGCCCTCCATTTTCCCCGAAAAGTCTCGATGTGTCTTTTCACTTGCCTTTGGAAGGACTATATATTGAACACATATGGCATATGGACGGGAGGAGAAAGAGAGAGCAAGATAACTCTAGTGGATTTTTGCCGCATCTTGAGTCTACACTCATTGTTTCTTGTTGTTGTGAACCCTTTATGTTCACCTTCCAAACTCATATCATAGTTTGAGTTTTCCATTCCATGGAGGATTGAAGTGGTGGAGGCACAAGTGGAGAGACCCAGTTCTTGGTTTAGATTGGTTGCCGGCAAGAGGTCGTATCACATTGTACTTCTTGTTATTTATTAATAGAAATACTCATATTCTCGTCCATTAATGTTGTGAATGTTGTTTAGATTACATTGGGTTGCATTTATTTATAATAGCATGGACCATTGCTATTGATGATGTTAATGTCTTTCATATATTATATGCACTTGTTTTATATTGGTTGTCAAGACTAATTTGTAGGTTCAAGTGCACGAATTGAAAGCTTCAACAGGGATCTACATCGAACGTCCGGATCGAGGTCTCCATTATCTTAGCATTGACATTTATATAGCATAGCATTGAGAATTGAGTTAATTTCTGGTAGTCAGCTGTCTGTTGTGGTCTACCCCAAGCCATAGGAAGTTTTCTCCATAACAGAGCTGAGGGAGTAGATCACAGGAGAAAGTGGAGCGATGGGCAAGCTAAGTGGGCTGTAAGAGTCGAGAGGGCCTAGGGAACCCTGGGAGTCGTGAATGCTGGAGAGGCTGGGGGAGCCAAGAGCGTCGGGAGAACAACGAGCTTAAAACCACAAAGATCCTAGAGAGCGTGGAAGTAGACAATAAGGGACCAGAGAAAAGGAGGGGTTGCGAATCAAAGGAATGAATAGTGGCGAAGCAAAGGTCGTGGAGCCAAATGCTCGTGGAACCTTTGCGCAGCACAGCGAGAAGTCGAGCATTAGCGAAGCGGTGGCGTCTCAAGGCAGAATGTTAAGAAAATGAAGCTTCTATCCTTATGTTGTCGATGGTGCAGCACAATTCCTTCATCTGCAGAGGATTAATCATGGCTGTAACAGGAGTACCCCGAGAGGACTGGGCGCACGCTGGAGTAGTCACGAAGGTGTCGATATAATGATCCATGGACAAGGCGGTAGTCGAGTTCATTCATACTGATCAAAGGGCACGTGAGTGGTTGGAGTTACCACGTGGTCAAGCTCTCTCCCAGAGGGTGTGGGCAGATTAACGGCCATGCAGGTGGACACGTGGCTGGTTGTGTTGGTTGTCACGTGGCCAGTCCTGATGTTGGTCCCTGAGTTGTACACCCGCCGTGGGGAATAACTTCAAATAATTACATGATACTCTTAGATGCAATTATTAATTAATAATAATAATAACAATAATGAAATGTTGAATAATAATTTATATTTTTAGGGGGGACGAGATGGAACTAGGGTTTGAGCGTATCGAGGGAGGAATGGGTTAGCCTGCTGCAGGCGGCAGGGGCGCCATACCCCTGTCACGGTCAGGGTGACTACACGGGCCTTGAGGAGGGAGCTCCTTAAGGGTTTTGTTGTTATGCCTTGGTAAGTAAGTTATCATCCCTTAAACCATTTCTTTTTTTTTTAACTTACCCTGGTAACTTTGGAGGTTTCGTTGTTTTTATCTACTATGGAGTTGTTCAACGAAGTTGATTATGGCAGTGATTATTTACGGCATGATGATATTTGGTCGTTGCCACCCGGCACGCTTAGGGTCTGTAATGGTGTTGGATTCCTTGGTGGTTGTGGGGATGGGAGCATCTAGACATCGGATCCCAATCCTTTACTTGGTTTAGCTACTGAACTTGGCTCAAAAACTCCTACTGCGCTGGGCAGAGCTGCATTTTCCCTGCAGACGACTGTTATAGATGATGTTCTGGATGGACGAAATAAGAGGGTAAATATTTGGGGTTTTCAGGCCAAAAACCTCCCACAATTTTCGCTTGTTGCATCACCTTCAGAGATTGGGAATATCTTGGAGTTCCTAAATTCCTCCGGGGGTTCATCCATTGGAACGTCTATTGGTGGCAGCGGCTCTTTCCCGACTAAGGTTGTCATGGAGGCTAGTCACTCTTATTTATCCTCTGTTGGTGGCTTTCTTGCAGTTAATCTGGGCTCTACCGAACAACGGGGCTTCCCTAGCCTGACCTTGGCTTCTTCGACGCGGGTTGGTCTTTTGGATGAGGGTTTTGTGACTTTGGGGGGCTAGCTGTGCGCGAGCCAAAGGGAGAAGGAAATGGCTTAAGAACACGGATAAGGCACCAAACTATTCTCTGGGAGAGGATATTGGATTTCAACAAATTGTTGTAATGGTTAAATCGGTCCTGGTTGGTAGGGTTTATGGTAGGTCGGTGGCCCTAAAAAATGTTATTTGGTGGGCCTTTGGGGCCTGGTCTGGGCACTATGGGTACGTCCCGAGAGTTGTGGCTCTTTCGGGGGGTGGTTTTCTTTCCATTTCTCCTCGGATGCTCATGCACTGTGGGTATTAGGCAGGAACTGGAGCATGGTTAATGTGCCTTTACTTCTTAAACCATGGAATCCTTTATTTGATGCTAGTCGTGAGCGTATGGATACCATTCCGCTCTGGGTTCGTCTTTCGAGGCTCCCGTTACATTACTGGGCCGAGGAGCATTTCAGGTGCATTGGTACTTTGTTGGGGACTTATTTGGATGTTGACTTTTCCTTCATTTCGACTTCAATACAGAAGGTAGCTCGAATCTTGGTCAATATAAACGTTAGAGATGGTTTGTCTGATGGTATGGACCTCTGTTGGGGCCCTTATACTTTTCCTCAAACCCTAGATTATGAAAATGTACCATTTAGGTGCAAACGTTGTCATGAGTACGGTCATCCAGCCGTTGAATGCCACCTCTTCGTGCGTATCAAATTTGGGTCTTCTTTGAAGAGGTGGATTTTGGATAAGGAAGGTGGTTTGGAACCGGAAGGTGTTAGTGGGGGACATTCTGAGTTGGTGCATTTGGAGTCGCCTACCGGTTCGATGGAAGGTGTGGTTTCCCTGCGCAAAGATGGGGGTTTTGTGGAGATAGAAGAAACTACACATACCCCAGTCATGGACGAGACTCTTGGAATATTACAGAATTCTATGCTACAAACGCTGGATTTAGCAGTTGGTACTTCTTCTTCTCCCTGTTCATCTCCTTCCTTTAATTTCTTTATAAAGAACTTATCTTTTTCGGGTCTTGATTGGGTGGAAGGTCTCAAAAACTTACATATATCATCTCAATTTTTGTCACCTAGCACTGTTAATGCGTGTATTCCTTTGAAGCCCCCACCTGTTGTACCCCTGTTGTTGGAGACTACTCCTGTTCTTGTCACTGAAGTTTCCCCTGAGAACCAGTCTGTTGTAATACAGCCTTCTTCCCTTTCTGGTTCTTCTGAGTCCGGTTACTATCTTCGTTCCATGAATAAGGCTGCTGCGGGTGGGATTGGGAAGGATAAACCAAGGGTGGAAAAGGTTAGTGGTCAGAAGTCTTTTATCTCTCATACTAAGTCCCATGCTTGTTCGGATCTTAGGAATGGTAAACAACTTTCAATTGAAAGGGCACTTAGAGCGGTGAATGCCCATCAGGAGGGGTATCGATGAAAGTCATGTCTTATAATTGTCGGGGTCTTGCTAGTCCCTCCAAAAGACCAGCTTTGCGTCGGATGTTGGCACTGGAACATCCGGATATTTTGTTGTTACAGGAAACTATGTGTGGAGGTGAGGAGCCTCTAGGAAGGTTGAAGTCTTGGTTCCCGGGCTGGTGTTTTGAGGCCTCTGATGCTAGGGGGCGTTCAGGGGGCTTGGAGATCGGGTGGAGGGAATCTAAGGTTTGTGTTTCTTCTCTCTAGGGGATGGAGTCGGTTTTGGGGATGTCTTGTCGATCTTTGGAATCTGACAGGGTTTTTACTATTGTTAATATATATGGGCCTTACTATGATAGAGTTCCCTTTTGGGAGAGGTTACTGGCCATGGCAGTTCTTAAGGGTGAATCGGTGATCTTAGGAGGGGATCTCAACTTTTCCTTGGGTCAGGCTGAAGTTTGGGGGCCATGTGCTCAGGTGGATCCTCTGTCTGCATTTTTCATTAGAAAATTGATTGAAGGAAACATGGTTGATGTTGAACCTGTGTGCTTAAAGCCATCGTGGAGGAACAAAAGGGTGGGGGAGGATAGGGTGGCGAAAAGACTGGATCGTTTCTTAATCTCTGAGAAGCTGGTGGATTCTTTTTTCTACATCAGGCAGTGGATTGGATTAGGGGGTTGCTGAGATCATGAGCCTATTTTTTTGGAGTTGAAGGCTGGTCCAAATAAGCCTCCTGCTCCTTTGAAGTTTAACAAGATTTCTTTAAAGGATCCCACCTTCATTAATCTTTTTCACAGTTTTTGGATTCCTTATTAGCCCGGTAATGGTAATTCTACAGCTTTTCATTTTGCGGAGAATGTTAAATATCTCAAGGGCCCGATCAAACTTTGGGCTGCTGATAAGAGAGATAGGGATTAGCGTGATTTAAAATTGAATGAAGAGGAGATTGCTTCCATCTAGTTGAGATCGGGGGGAGGGTATCTTTCACAAGCCACGAAGGATGCTCTTGTTTCCCTAGAGGAACTGAGAAATTTGTTTCTCTTGAACATTGAAGAGACCTGGCGTTTGAGGAGTAGGGCTATTTGGCTGGAAAGTGGAGATGAAAATATGAAATTTTTTCATAGATATGCCAAAGGAAGGAGATCTGCTAATACTATTTGGGGTCTTGATGACATGGAGGGGAATACACATTCCACTTTTGAGGGGATGGCAGGAGTGGGGGTACAACATTTTCAAGGTCTTTTTAAAGCCAATGACAGAGTGAATATTGAGGAGGTAATCAAGGTTGCACAGTTGTTTACACGTTTTGTAGAGGAGGAGGATAATCGGATGTTGATGGAAAACATAACTATTGATGAATTAAAGGAGGTTCTCAGTAGCTTCCAGAAAGATAAAATCCCAAGGCCGGATGGCTGGACCATCGAATTTTTCATAGCCCTCTTCGATATTATCGATGATGACCTTTTGCAACTGTGGAAGATTCGAGGAGGGAAGGAAGAATTCCTACCAGCATCGATTCCACGTTCATTGCTCTTATACCAAAAGTGGATACTCCTACTACACTCAATGATTTCAAACCTATTTCTCTTGGTAACTGTGTGTACAAGATTGTCACTAAAATTATTGCCCGTAGACTCAAATCCATCCTCTCTACTCACATTTCGGAGGAACAATTTGGGTTTCTTGAAGGCCGTCAGATCCATGAAGCTATTGGGATTGCACAGGAGGGCTTACATAGTATAAAAACCAGGAAGTTGAAAGGGGCTATACTAAAAATTGATCTATCCAAAGCATATGATAAGGTCAGCTGGTTATATATTCGTCTTCTGCTCACACATCTGGGTTTTGATATTGGGTTTATCCGCTGGGTCATGATCTGTATCACTACAGTATCTTTCTCAGTCCTTTTAAATGGTGCAGCAGCCCCTTTTTTTCATTCTAGTCGTGGACTTCGTCAGGGTTTCCCTTTATCTCCTCTTCTTTTTTTGTTGGTGGCTGAAAGTCTTAGTCGGGCCATAAAGGAAGCCAAACAGTCTGGATTTTTTGTTGGTATTTCATTAGCCCCTGGTGTAAATATTACCCATCTTCTTTTTGTAGATGATATTCTCATCTTCTGTTCAGGTTCTCAAAGAGAGGCACTCAAGCTGAAGGAAATGTTAGATCTTTTCTCTCTTTCTACTGGGATGGATATTAATGCAGGAAAATTTACCTTGACTGCTTCGCTTTTATCTGAGGAAGAGTTGAATACATACACTGGACTCTTTCCCTTTACTCTCCTTACCCTCTCGGATGGTCTTAAGTATCTGGGTTTCAATTTGAAACCGAATGATTATAAGAAGCAGGATTGGGTATGGCTTATAGAGAAATTGGAAAAACGTTTGAAAAGTTGGAGCTTCAGGTGGCTCTCGAGAGTTGGGAGACTTGTTTTAGTCAAATCTGTTTTGGAAGCTATTACAGTCTACTGGATGTCATTGGCTTGGATACCCCGGGGTATCTTGGATCAAATCAGGAAGATTTGTTTCAAGTTTCTTTGGAATGGTAAGGAGGATGCATAGGTCACTCCTTGGGTTCGATGGGATCGTATTGCAGCTCCAAAAGCTCTTGGTGGTTGGGGGCTGAAGAACATATTTCATTTTTCTAAAGCACTGGCAACAAAGTGTGGTTGGAGGCTAATCAAATCTAGGGGGTTCTAGGCTCGCATTATGATCCACAAATATATTGAGCCTGAGTCCATTGAAAATTGGATTCGCTCCCCAATAAAATCACATGCTGGGGGCTTGTGCATTTGGAATGCTGTTGTAACATATTTTCATGTCACAGAACAAAACTTGGTTTGGGATGTCGGTAATGGACAGAGGGTGAGGATTGGGAGTGATCCTTGGGTTGGTTGTGAAGAACAACATTTGCTGTCGGATGGGACGATTGAGGCGTTGGCACATAGGGGGATCCATTTTCTCTATCAGTTGGCAGATCTGGGAAATCTATGGATGGGTAGTCCTATTTGGAGAGCGACAGATTTCTTTGGCCTTGGGGGACAAATGGAGGTGGAATTAAGCCTTTACTTAAGAGCACTCAGCTTAGATCATATATTTATGAGTGAGGAAGAGGATGATCTTGTTTGGGATGGTGACACCACTGGAAAATATACACCTAAAGATGGTTACCTTTGGATCAGTGAGGATGTGATGCTGCGGGATCCGATCTGGTGGTGGAGTAAATTGTGGAAACTACAGTGCCCACATAAGACTTGTGTCTTCATGTGGTGTGTGTTGGTTAATAGGGTACCGACATGGGACTTTCTTCAGCGAAGGTGCTTGCAGGGGCTGGGACGATGTCACCTCTGCACTCGTGAGGAGGAGAATGTGTTGCACTTGTTTCTTTCTTTCCCTTTTATCAAAGCTGTCTGGGTTATCATTTCAAATATCCTAAAAGTCCCCTTTTTATGGACGGGAGACTCGGTGGCTGATGCATGGAGCCGGTGGTTTCATAATCCTATTTTTCGTTCTTATAGAGCCCTTCCTTTAATTGTCATCTGGGGGGTATGGTTATCAGGGAACAAAAGACTTTTTTTCTGAGATTGAGGAACTTCCTGCATTGACGGCCATCAATAGTTGTGGGGTCTTCCTGTCCTTCAAACAATTGACACAACCCTCTCCTTCCAGAACTATTATGCCTATGGATATTGATCACACTCAGCCTTGGGGTTTTTTCGACGGGGCTTGTCAGAATGACCTGTGTGGGGGTGGGGCTCTTCTCTTTCTGTCTACTGTACATTACTTTGTGATGTCGTTGGGTTTTGGGAGGGGGAGCAACAACTGGGCGGAGATTTTGAGCCTAAGATACCTTATCTCATATGCCCTGGAAAGAAGAATCGGGAACATTAATATTTATGGTGATTCTTTAAATGTGATCACATGGGTCTCGGGTACTCAACAGCGTAACAATCGGAGATTATCATCTGTTCTGGAACAAGTTCAAAATGATTCTCTTACATTTGATACCTTTACTTGCAGGCATATTTTTCGTGAGAACAACTCAGAAGCGGACAGGGCTTCGAAGGAGGGGCTGCTGTTGGGGGTTGGAACGTGGAAAATCTATGAATTTCGAGAAGGGATTGGAAGGGTCTTCTACCATCGTCTGTTCATAGAATGAAAATATTGAATCTTTTTTCCTACTATTTTGTATTATGTGCAAAAAGATTATGCAGGATTATAAATGTCAGAACATTGTGCATCTTTTGAAGAAGTTTTGGATACTATCTGTATAGGTTTTCAAAAAAATATTGTTTCAACACAATCAAACCGTATTATATTTTTATGTAAATGATGTTAATGCTCACGTGGTGAGAATATCAAGATGTTATTAGTTGTCAGTATTCAAGTTAGAACATAACAGTTAATTTTGACACTCTTTAAGAGTGAAGATGATCAATGTAATTTCGTACTCTAACAGATGAAATGAAATTACGCTTTTTTCTGGGAAAAAAAAAATAATAATGAAATGTTGGAATTGAAAAAAACAATTTAAAATGAGAAGTGGGATGAAAGGATTGATGCAAATGAAAAATGAATGCAAGAAATGCTTCAAAGAGAATTGAAAGGGAAATGCAAGAAAAAGAGCAACAAAAACAACTTGCAATGTAGGAAAAAGAACAATGGAAGGACCTAGAGAAAATTCTAAATGAGCAAAAGGAGGGAAGGGATTAATAGGATTACAAACAAGCTTGAAAAGAGGAGAAGATTGAATAATTTAGTGGATCAAATGGTAGAGATCAATAGATAGTTCTTCCAAGTTCTAATAAACATTTAGATCCCTAACTATCATTTCGTTGCAACACCTCTCTCCCTTCATATCAGTTCAAAGGCCATTCATGTATTTTTTAAGGAGTCACTTGGTTTTCTTTAAAAAAAAATTATATATTCGGAAAGCTTTAAGACAAGCATTCCTAAACCACCATAGTTGTGATGAGTTAAAAGGCTATGATGTTCAATATTGTATTAAATATTTTGAAATTGCACTTTAAAGTGGGTGTATGACTAAAAAGTTTTATGTTCAACCTAATCACATGCAATGTGGATTTTTTTATACAAGCAGTTTTGTTGTGTGTATGGCAATTTTTTCCCTATTTTTAAGCTTAATCCAAATTAGAATGTATTTGAACCCAATTTATATGAGATATTTACTAATTTATTACCTAGATCTTAATTTCCTGTTCGATTTGAAGCACTGTATTTTGATACCTTTATCTATTTGGACTAAGGTACATCTTTAATCACTAAATAAGATATCGAACATAAACAAGTCTAATACACAAGGGTAATCGTTGTATCAATATATCCTAAAGCAAAAGTAGGTGCATGACACTTTCATTTTTCATTTCAATTCAATGCACACTTAGGATGCAAACTCAATGCAATACACCTTCAAGCAAACTTACAATGCAAATGTAAATTCCTATGACCACTTTGGAATGCTAATCAAGTAAAATGGCATTAAATCTTGTTTTTTTAATCAGTCATTTATACAAAAAGTTGGGGGTAGAAATTATAAACCATAATAAAAACAACGATAACATTATTCCCAAAAGCAATGAATACCTAAAGTTATGGTGATGCCTAGGTTCGAACTGGGGACCTTCAGTGTGTAAGACTGACGTGATAACCGACTACACCACAGCACCTTATTGTTTTTTTTAACACGATGAAATTAATTGTTTGCTACAGAGGTCAATAGGAACGGCACAGTCAAGCAAATTAAGAGTATTGCATTGCCAAAACAAAACCAATGATTTCTCACAACGGTGTATAGAGTTCCACTCAACGTCATCGTCCCATAGTTATATACTCGAAGAGCTTTAAGACAAACATTCCTAAACCACCATAGTTGTGATGAGTTAAAAAGCTATGATGTTCAATATTGTATTAAATATTTTGAAATTGCACTTTAAAGTGGGTGTGTGATTAAAAAGTTTTATGTTTAACCTAATCACATGCAATGTGGGTTTTGTTATATAAACAATTTTGTTGTGTGTATGCCAATTTGTTCCCTATTTTTATGTTTAATCCAAATTAAAATGTATTTAAACCCAATCTATATGATATATTTATTAATTTATTACCTAGATCTTAATTTCCTCTTCGATTTGCACTTTCATTTTACATTTCAATTCAATGCACACTTTGGATGCAAACTCAATGCAATACACCTTCAAGCAAACTTACAATGCAAATGTAAATTCCTATGACCACTTTGGAATGCTAATCAAGTAAAATGGCATTAAATCTTGTTTTTTTATTAGTCATTTATACTTTCAAGCAAACTTACAATGCAAATGTAAATTCCTATGACTATTTTGGAATGCTAATCAAGTAAAATGGCATTAAATCCTGTTTTTTTATTAGTCATTGCACCGAGTGAAACGAGGTGCTCTACATCCCAGTATGGGGGAGATGTTGTGACGTGTATGTAGCGTTACATCTAATAAAACGTAAAAAGTAATTTTTTTAATTAAAAAAATTCATGTCGGCTCATAAAATAAAAAAAATTATGGAAAGTATTTAAAAAATCCATGTTGGTTCATAAAATAAAATATTATGAAAAGTAATTAAAAAATAGATGTTCATTTATAAAATAAAAACTTAAAACTTAAACCACCATCTATAAATCAAGAGAGATCAAATTTCTTGTGTTTAAATTTAAAAAAATAAATACACCTCAAAAAATTGGATCCCTCTCGATGCTTGATAAATACAGGTTTAAGATGAATCTATGGTAGTTTATACAAGAAGTTGGGGTAGAAATTATAAACTATAATAAGAACAATGATAACATTATTCCCAAAAGCAATGAATACCTAAAGATATATATGGTGCTACCCAGGTTCGAACTGAGGACCTTCAGTGTGTAAGACTGACATGATAACCAACTACACCACAGCACCTTATTGTTCTTTTTAACACGATAAAATAAATTCTTTGCTACAACTGTCAATAGGAAAGGCCTAGCCAAGCAAATTGAGAGTATTGCAATGCCAAAACAAAACCATTGATTTCTCACAACCTGTACTTTGCTTTATCAATGGTGTACAGAGTTCCACTTAACGCCGCCGTCCATACATTGAAAGAAAACATTATATAAAACCAGACTGGATCACATGAATGTTACCTCATCATAATATTGATTCATTCATTCAATGTGTTTTCATTGATTGAAGTTCGGCCTAACCTAGAGAAGCGTTGGCGTTGTATATGGGGTACTCATATTGAATTTTGGGTGATGGTAATTTTTGGTCAAGTTTGGGTGATGGTAATTTTTCACTCATTTTTGGTCAAGTTTCTCTTTCAGTCATTTTAGGTCGTATCAAGTAATAGAAATTGTGATTTTCAAGATGAATTATTACAATTTGGTAAATTATGACATTAAGAATGGATTCATAGACTTTGATTTTAATTTTATTGGAATAAATTTATATTCTAATTTTAATAATTAAAATTAATAATTTCAACAATCTAATCTATCAAAAATTATGTTGAAATTATTAAAAAAAAACTTTATAAATTAAGAATAATTTGTTGTAAGATTAGTTTACTTTTTTAATTTTTTTATAAATATGGTGATTTGGGTATTTTAAAAATGGGCCAAAACCTCTAGAGCAACATTCAATAGCCAAACTTTCCTGCAATAGGGTGCAATTTTTACTTCCAAGAAAGTTCATGCTGGATATGGAGGCAATTTTTGTCAGCTAAGGGAATTGCTTTGAGTACCCTTATCACACGCCCGTAAGTATGAGTAGACGATTTAATGAAATTTGTTCACTACTCATCACATTCCATGGCATGATGGTTGATAGGTAGATGATGAATATTATCATCGAGAATTAGACATAGGCGCATTTCAAATAAACCCAATGGATCCATCAACACTTTGACTTAAGTTTTATATTCATTAATAAATATTAGGGGGGGACACCAGTGGTGGAGATGGGACCAATAGTGAGGAGAAATTGAGAACCATTGGATTATATCCAAATCACTCCTAGACACAAATTTCATGATTTTGCATATGCAATACATGCCAATGAACATTTACCAATCGAAAATTCAATGGAGTACTATACATATAATCTATCATTCACATAAGTGACATTTCTTCAACTCAAATAACAAAACTACTCTCCCTTGAGTATTACGAGCACCAGTGCAATGTTCATCTTTAGTCCACAAAATAGTTATTGATTCTATTGACTTTCAATTGCATTGACTATCAAATTTAGTGACAATCACTATTTCGTAAACTATGTGGATTTCAAGTGTTCTTTGCTCCCACCTCTGAATTTGCTTTAAGTTTTTTCAATATTTTGTTGTTCTACAATGTACCAGTGTCTATTTTGAAGTTATTTCAATGTTTATTTCAATGATGGCATGATGTAATCTCTTTGTCCAAATAAGGAGGGAAAGAAGCACAATGATAAGGTGTGCCCAACTATAACATTCTACCTCAAATGATGAGCTAAATCAAGTAGAAGTAGAAGAACAAAACCATGCATAGGTTGAAGGTAGTGCTCCAACGTTAATCACAATGCAAGCTGCAACTTCAAGCAATAAAATCAGTTCTATTAGATGTTGGATGAAAGAAGACATTATATGAAAGATGCAAATTTATATGTTGAGTCTCTCAATGACTATACTATCCATTAGGTGACAATGATGAATATGTGTGTGTTACATAAGAAAATGATGATGTAATTCAATTGAATATGGAAGTTGTTGCAACACATGGACCGCATACAATTTATGCAACTTCTAGTCAAAGTGACACAACTAAAATGAACACGACTAAAGGTGGTCAAGCAATGGAAGCAATGATGAGGAATTGGTATTACCAAGCCAAGTGAATAGTCTTGAGTGTTCAGCAAAAACCATGATGAATATGAATTGAAATATTGTGATGCAGGAGCATCTCGCTCTCCTTCCAAGTCCAAAGTCCAATGTTTGGATCAGACCTAGAAGGGGTCTTCATTTTCCGAATTAGAAGTCTTTGAATGAAATATTGTAAATAAACCTATGTTTTACGTGCTTCTAGATGGATGATGAGTCACTAGGTGAGTGATGAGTCATGTAACAAAGCCCTCATCTAATGGCATCGAGTCATAGGATAGGATTGAGAGTTTGCCTTATTTGGAATTAGTTAGCAGGAAGCTAGAAAATTGTTGAGAGTTTGTGGGATCTGAACTGTAATTGGTTTCATGGATCCTTTTGTATAAATGTGTGAGCCTACGAGGCATAGAGCAAGTAGCCAAATAATGTGAATCTAGCTAAGGGTGGCCAAACAATGTAAATATGGCCAATAGAGTCAATTGAACAGGAAGATATCAGACCTATGAAGATCAGAACGCAGGTTTTAGATCAATGTGAATGTACAGGTTTCTGATGGTTGCATGAATGAAAGACAGTTGTGCCTTTCTCTATGTAAATGAATGAACTATGTCTGAATTGTAAATGGAAGAACAATTATCTTTGTGTGTGTATGATTGATGATCTCTGTTAATGATTATCAGATATATGTGTATGTCGTAGCTTGTAATTAGGGATTTTGAAGATTGAATCTTGCAAAAGATGTCTAACCGATCCCTGTGTATGAGTGCTTGCGTAAATGATGTATTTGCTGTGTAAACCCTTGGATCGATGCCCTGGATGAACGGATTTGCAGAGTTGCGTGGGAAGTGAAGCTTGAGGTTAGATCAGGATGAGCACGTGAAGTTGAATTGGGTGAAGCCGAATTGAAGCTATGGAGATGATCCATAAAAGGAGATCAAGCTCGGTGAAGTTGGGTTGAGGTCGATTGATCGATCCTCTGATCAATCGGCGTAGAGTTGCAGAGATTGCATTTGACAGAGTCGGACGATCCATATCAAAGAGAGAAGGCAGATCGACGACGGGGACGGATTCGTGAAGTGAACGTGCGCGGAAGATAAGGTTCCGCAAAGCCAAAGTTAAGTGTTTCGAGTTGATCATAGATCAACGAATGAGATTGAAGCCGCAAAGTAATCGACAGTTCGTGCAATGTTCCGGAGGAGGAAGAAGTTGGGAGTTAACTGCCCGAGCAGATGCGAAGTTAGCACAAAGTTTCAAGTGCACCATTGATCGTAGATCCAACGGCCCACAGAAGCTGCGGAAAGAACCTTTGGCGATCCGACGGTCGTAAGAAGTTACAGAAGGAGTTTTGCGGGAGACAATTTGCGGAAGCAAAATGCGAAAGTCAATTTCAAGGAAGCCACGGAAGGCACATCAGCAATTGTGGAAAGAAGCCAATTGCGGAAGGATCTGTTGCGGACACAAATTGTGGGAGCTGGTTGCGGAAAGAAGTTGGGGAAGCAAGCCTACAATTGCGGAAGGAAGGTGATTCCGCAAGGTTGTTGCGGAATGGTCGTTGCAGGAAGGAAAATTGCAGAAGGGAGTTTTTGCGGAAGGCATTTTTGGAAAGTGAGATCCGCATTTGTGGAAAGACTTGGCTGGGTAAGCTAAGTTTGGTGGTTCTATTAACTTTAGAATCATCCTAATCCTAGGGTAAACAGGTTGGATTGGCTTTTGTTTGTCCCACTTGCATCATATTGTTACCAACAGTTGTAAAGAAAGCCTTAACATGCCTCCATTGCTTGCAAATGTAAACAATTATGATATTCACCATTATTTTGTGGATGTTAGATGTGATGAAGAACATAGTGGAGTTGAAGGTGATGAAGAACCAAATGGAGAAGATAATGAAAAATAATCACAACTTCCTCGGGATCCTCATAATCAATGAAGTAATGGTTTATTATTGTCACAATTCTTGAGGATACTAGTGGAGAGAGTGATATAAAGGTTTGAGACATGTTCAAAATATTTTCTTCAATTTTTTTTGTAAGTAAGAATACTATATATTATGTATAAATAAAAGGATTACATCTGCTAACTGTCAGCCCAGACTGAGTGAGCCACCATGATCCCATTTACAAACCAAATACTCCTTGACTGAATCAAAGCTGCCCCTTCCCGGTGGGGAAAACAGGGCGCATACTAGTTTGAGAATTACTATTAGACTTTGGACCCATACATAACCATACTATTAAAACATCAACATTATCGGATTAATCCCTTGATACCTACGACTTATATCCTTGCTTATCAAAGTTCACAAAACAACAATTATTCGCTTTTTGTTCGGCCTTTTAACATCATAATCCAGACCCACATGACACTTCATCTATAGAACATCATGCCCATCACTATCTTTACTTGACACTACCATATGCAAAGACCAAGAAACGCTAGGAAACCTGACTTCCCCGTTGATGCGTTGTTATGTTCCTCAGAATTGCCTGCATGTCCTGCCCACTGGAACCATTGAATCCACTCAAACCGGGATCTGTCAGTAGAAAGGGAATACCAAGGTGGTTCGCAATTACATCATTTTTCCTATGCATCAGTCTTGAATTTGCGTGGTGCTCCTTCCAACATTGCGCCAGAACTTCATCACCTTTGCTTTTCTCCTCCCTCTCTAGAAGCACCCGAGCCAACATGTCTTTCATGACCCAGTACAACGATATAGTCCGTGGTGAGCTCTCAGAATGGATACCTAATAAGGGCAGCTGGACTAAGAGCCTACTTTAATTATCAACCCGGGGGACATACAAACTTCAGAGGTGCAGGCACTATATGTGCTCTCTAGGATAGTCTTTGTCGAAGTTGGGTGTTTGTATCCATGCTTTTAAAGAGTTACCTAAAAATGATTCAATAAACTGTAAAAAGGATTGTTTAATCTATGGAGGTGAAATTCCTATACTAAGAAATTTAAGTACTGAAAGCAGGAAATCTATGTCTAAGAAATCAAATGCAGGAAACAGTAAGCATATCTTTAAGGATTAACTTTGCTGAAAGCAGTAAAAATTATACTATGGAATTGAATACTGAAAACATAACAGATCTATTCTAACGTAATGAAAGCTTGATCTCTAACTTAAGGAGTAATTACTGTAAATCGAATGCATAAACCTCAAAGTTTGATCTAGCATAATCTAATGCTAAAGCTAAATTCATAATGCCATTAGCTAATGCTGCAATTTTAATGAAAACATTAACGAGTGAATGTCATCACGTAACCAATAAATACTGAAAGAAATCAATCTCTATGAGCAGTTCTAATATTGAAATGAGTACATAGGCTTAAGATCTAGATCGCTGCTTCAGAAGTGAATGCAAGTACATAGAGAAATGGGTGTTAAATTATGCCTTGGCGGAATGCTGCTACAGGACTACAGACACAACATTACCAAACTACAGAGTGCGTTATAGCGAACTACGAAATCAGAAAAGTTCAACTGCTGCAGAAATCAGATCGTGCGATTTAAAGACTATTCAAAATACTCTCATCTGCAATATAAATTCAGCCAATGTAAAATACACCATGAGAAATACCTGAACAGTGAGATCTCCTGACTTACGTGTTGGAGGGGCCCTCTCCAACCCGTACTCAGGAGTGAAAGGAACTTATAAACGCTGAATTGCAAGTAACATCAAGTCTTTAATTAAAACATGAACTTCGTAGTTTAAAACCAAGTCTGTAGCACAACTGTCTGGATAGTAGAAAACGTAAAACAATAATTCTCCAAAATAGCAGCAGGGGCCTCCCGCTACCTGAGAGGTCCATATTTATATAATTCTTAATGCTGAACCTAACTAAATGTCTAAATGTCGATTCTCTTTGAACAGGAGTTCGTTCTCTATAGATCAGGAAAAAGGCGCTGAGTTTGGTGATGTTCTTTCAGTTCTTCACTTGATTTGCGCGTTGTCCTTTAGTGCACCTACACCTGCTCATTCAGACTCGTTTGTCATGCAATTAGCTCATACAACGCTTTCAAAACATAACATAAATAATCTCTTAAACAACTTCATTAAATAATTAAGGTAAATCATTTTCCCACAAAACAAGTGTATTTCTTCTCCTTTTCTTGTGTTTTTGTTGTGGGGAAAGGCCTATCAAATACCTGTATTTTGGACCCATCATTCTGATCATACAACAACAATCTCTCATGAGTGGAACCAAGGTCAATAATCCAATTTTCCAGTGCATCACACTCCTCCAAAGGTTTCCCCTCCTCCAATTTCGCCCATAAGTCTTTTTCAACTTTGTCCATTTCCACTTGAATTGCTTGCAAAATCATTGCTTTGAAGAGCCAAGCTGCCTAGGCGGCTCTCAACTGTTCATAGTTGGCCCGATGCCTCCCACTCTGAGCCTTGATGGTGTTATCTTCACCTGGATCCATACTTATGCACCCTCCTCTATCCAGACTAGCCATAATAGAATTGTCTTCCACCCACGAAACACAACTCCCCGCACTCAGACTTTTAGGTGATACACTACATTTACCAAGTTGGGGATTTAAAGAGCTGCGTGAGATTTCCCCATTTAACGTAATTTTCAATACCCTGATTCTCCATCCCTTTGGACCTTGCCCCGTACACAAGAAACGACCTCTTGCACACATATCAATATGTTCGCACATACTTCTCCAACCTTGCCTGCTCTCACCGTTACTTAACAAGACATTCCTCGTACCATCGTCCCACCTCCCACCTCGTTTAATAACTACCCTAACCGAGGCTAAGGTAAGATCGACGTGGTCCATTTTATGACACATTCCCCCCCACGTGCTTGCTCCTCCCCGCCACGTGCTTCATCCTCCATCGGTTGTCCTGCCATGCTCACACCTAGATCCGGGTAAAATATTTTCTTTGCTTAAGAAGGAGTTCTAACTTCAAATAATACTCTTAGATGCAATTATTAATTAATAATAATGATAATAATAATGATAATAATAATAATGAAATGTTGGAATTGAAAAAAAAATATTTCAAATGAGAAGTGGGATGAAAGGATTGATGCAAATGAAAAATGAATGCAAGAAATGCTTCAAGGAGAATTCAAAGGGAAATGCAAGAAAAAGAGCAACAAAAACAACTTGCAATGTAGTAAAAAGAACAATGGAAGGACCTATAGAAAATTCTAAAGGAGCAAAAGGAGGGAAGGGATTGATAGGATTACAAACAAACTTGAAAAGAGGAGAAGGTTGAATAATTGAGTGGATCAAATGGCAGAGATCAATAGATAGTTCTTCCAAGTTCTAATAAACATTTAGATCCCTAACTATCATTTTGTTGTAACACCTCTCTCCCTTCCTATCAGTTCAAAGGCCATTCATGTTTTCTTTAAGGAGTCACTTGGTTTTCTTTTAAAAATATATATATATACTGGAAATTTTTTAAGACAAACATTCATAAACCAGAATAATTGTGATGAGTTAAAAGACTATAATGTTCAATATTATATTAAATATTTTGAAATTACACATGATTAAAAAGTTTTATATTTAACCTAATTACATACAATGTGGATTTTGTTATATAGAAGTTGAGGTAGAAATTATAAACCATAATAAAAACAACGTTAACATTATTCCTATAATGTTCAATATTATATTAAGTATTTTGAAATTACACATGATTAAAAAGTTTTATATTTAACTTAATTACATACACTGTGGATTTTGTTATATAGAAGTTTGAGGTAGAAATTATAAACCATAATAAAAACAACGTTAACATTATTCCCAAAAGCAATGAATACCTAAAGCTATGGTGCTGCCCAGGTTCGAACTGGGGACCTTCAGTGTGTAAGACTGACGTGATAACCGACTACACCACAGCACCTTATTGTTTCCTTTAGCACGATGTAATAGATTGTTTGCTACAACTGCCAATAGGAACGGCCCAGCAAAGCAAATTGAGAGTATTGCAATGCCAAAACAAAATCATTAATTGAGAGTTCCACTTAACGCCGCCGTCCCATACATTCAAAGAAAACATGACTGGATCACATGAATGTTACCTCATCATAAAACATTATAATATTGATTCATTCATTCATTCAATGTGTTTTTATTGATTGAAGTTCGGCCTAATCTAGAGAAGCATTGGCGTTGTTTATGGGGTACTCATATTGAATTTTGGGTGAGGGTAATTTTTTTCAACAGCAAGGTAAAGTTTCTCTTTCACTCGTTTTTGGTCAAGTTTCTCTTTCACTTAATTTGGGTCTCTTGTGGGGTCGTATCAAGTAATAGAAATTGTGATTTTCAAGAATTATTACAATTTCACAAATTATGATATTAAGAATAGATTCATAGACTTTAATTTAATTTTATTGGAATAATTTTATATTCTAATTTCAATAATTAAAATTAGTAATTTCAACCATCCATAAAAAATTATGTTGAAATTATAAAAATAGAACTTTATAAATTAAGAATCATTTGTTATAAGATTAGTTTACTCTTTTATTTTATTTTTATAAATATGACGATTTGGGTATTTTAAAAATGGGCCAAAACCCTTAGAGCAACATTCAATAGCCAAACTTTCCAACAATAGGGTGCAATTTTTACTTCCGAGAAAGTTCATGTTGGATATGGAGGCAATTTTTGTCAGCTAAGGGAGTTGCTTTGAGTACCCTTATCACACGCCCGTAAGTATGAGCAGACGATTTAATGAAATTTGTTCGCTATTCATCACATTCCATGCTATGATGGTTGATAGGTAGATGATGAATATTATCGTCGAGATTTAGAGATAAGTGCATTTCAAAGAAACCCAATGGATCCATCGACACTATGACTTAATTTTTATATTCATTAATAAATATTAGGGGGGGACACCAGTGGTAGAGATGGGACCAATAGTGAGGAGAAATTGAGAACCATTGGATTATATCCAAATCACTCCTAGACAAAAATTTCATGATTTTGCATATGCAATACATGCCAGTGAACATTTACCAATCGAAATTTCAATAGAGTACTTACTATACATATAATCTATCATTCACATAAGTGACATTTCTTCAACTCAAACAACAAACTACTCTCCCTTGAGTAGTATGAGCACCAGTGCAATGTTCGTCTTTAGTCCACAAAAGAGTAATTGATTCTATTGAATTTCAATTGCATTGACTATCAAATTTAGTGACAGTCACTATTTCGTAAACAATGTGGCTTTCAAGTGTTCTTTGCTCCCAACTTTGAATTTGCTTTCAGTTTTTTCAATACTTTGTTGTTCTACAATGTACCGGTGTCTATTTTCAAGTTATTTCAATGTTTATTTTAATGATGGCATGATGTAATCTCTTTGTCCATATAAGGAGGGAAATAAACACAATGATAAGGTGTGCCCAACTATAACACTCTACCTCAAATGATGAGCTAAATCAAGTAGAAGTAGAAGAACAAAACCATGCATAGGTTGAAGGTAGTGCTCCAACGTTAATCACAATGCAAGGTTCAAGTTCAAGCAATAAAATCAGTTCTATTAGATGTTGGATGAAAGAAGACATTATGGATGATTTGGCAATGTTAACACAACTACAAAAAAGTATGGAACTACACTAACATTATTGCATTATTGGTTAAATGGTCTCACAAAGATGAAGAGGAAAGGGCATGTCACAATTTTAAGTTGTAACTAAACAAGAGAAAAAGAAGTTATTGACTGGTGTAAGGAGTTGGTTGAAATGGACCATGCGTTGGAGTTAATACAACTAAAGGTCGTTGTTGCTCAAATCTATCAATGAAGGTTCAATCCATTCAAAAATGGATTTCCTTGTAAATCATGGTGGGCGAGATTCAAGAAGAAGCATCTAGAACTTGTATTATAAACAATCAAGGGCTTGGATAGAGACAAATAGTTGAATTTAAATCCTAAAAATGTGACAAAGTTCTATGACAATATGTACAAAGAATAAAAATAGCATTAATATGGTACTCAAAATAAAAGGAATTGTGACAATACCAATTTACAAGATGGAAGTACTTACAAAATGTGACCCATTTGTAGGAAAGGAGAAAGAATATATCAAAAGTGCTCCCAAATATCAAAGAGAACAAATTTGTGTCATGTAAATGCAATTGGTCTATCAATCAATGGTTTCTATTTTTTAATATGGAAGAAAAAATTAAAAAAAAATTGAATAGCTATATCAAGAATTTTGAGCTTGGAGTGTGCATAGTTGCACATCTTAATGCATAGGTGCCTTAAAAATTGTTTGTGAATTGGATTTATGGTTTTCTTGCTTGTGAACAAGGATGTGTCTTGTCAACTATGAACAAATAATTGTTGATGTTTTATGGCCATGGTAGCAGCTAGAAGTCTGTATAAACCATGTAGTAGGTAAACCATATAGGCATAAAGTTGTTGACATTGTTTGCACATGCTACTCATAGGTTGCAACCCCTATATGTGAGTGTGTTTGGACCTTTTAATAATTACTTTAAGGATGAGAGAGAAAATTGGATGGCAAAGAACCCAATAATAGAGGTAAAAAAATATTTGAATTAATGAAACATACAAGTAGAGCTTTTCAAAGGACTCTTACACCCTTCAATATTAAGGCTAGATTTGGAAGAACTAAAATTTGGCCACTAAATTATTATTCTCTTACCAATGTCATGGCTTGTAGCCAAGATTTTGAAATACATGGTGAGGACGATGCAAACACCAATGGTAAACATGTTGAGCCTCTCAAGGAAACTATCATCCATTAGGTGACAATGATGAATATCTAAGTAGTACACAAGAAAATGATGACGCAATATGGAAGTTGTTGCATTGCATGAACCACATATAATTTATGCAACTTCTAATCAAAATGACAAAACTAAAATGGACATCATTAAAGGTGGTCAAGAAATGGGAAGTAATGATGAAGAATTGACATTACCAAGCCAAGTGAGCCACCCTCAATTGTTAGTGAAATGAATATGAATCAAAATATTGTTACCAACAATAATGAAGAAATCCTTAACATGCCTTCGTTCCTCACAATTTATATTTAAATAATGGTGACATTGTCCATTATTTTGTGGATGTTGGAGGTGATGAAGAACATAATGGAGTTGGAGGCGATGAAGAGCCGAATGGAGAAGACATTGAAGAAAAATCACAACTTTCAAATGATCCTCATAATATGTGAAGTCATGGTCAATCATTGTCGCAGTTTCTAAGGCTACCAATGGAGAGAGTGATGGAGAGATTCGGAATTTGATTGCTAGCAATAATGATTATAAAGTTAATGATAGATCCTCAAATTAAATTTTAGAGAATAAATTATTATTGTAAGTTAACACCTATCATACTCATGTGATTAGTTGTCCATATTAGGGTTTTGGAAACTACTTTTATTGTTAGGTCAGGTAATGGAAAAAGTTGAGTTATTTATACTCACTAGTTCTACCAAATGTGAGCTGATTTTGGCCCTTATCCCTCATATATATTTTGATGTAATATACTTTTTTCTTTTATTAATTAAATTGTGTCTAATAACACTTTTTTTTAACAGAAACGGATATATATTTGTATTAAAAGAAAATAGAGGTTACATCATGGTGGGGAGATTGTACCCACAAAAACAAGGGAAATACTTACCTCCAGATGGTCTTCTTAAGTTCAAAATTTTAACAGTAGTGCTTAAGCTGGCAGGACAGAACAAAAATTAACTACATACTGCTATACTTGCCGATACTGGAAATATAAAACACATCTACAGAGAAGAAAAAACATGCTGAGTGTCCTGTGCTTAGAGGATTTCTGAGAGATGAATCTTCTTCTTGCTGCCAGCTTCATATTCCTCCTTGTCTTTCAGTCCTGTGATCGCAGCTGGGCTATTTTCTTTGCTGCTCCAGATGCAATCAACCTTTGCTTCAACGATTCTCAGACAACTATGCAGAGAGTCAATCTTTCCCCCGAGCTTCTCATAGAATTCTTTATTTTTGTTGTTGGTGTTGCTGGCTTCCGAGCTTGAGATTTGAGTGAGGTGAGAGAGCGCTTTCTTGAGCTATGAGTTTCCCCCCCGAAGCCAATTTACTTGAGCTTCTATATCCTGAAGATGTGAAAGTACCCCAGGGGAGGGACTTTCCCTGCCAACCGGGGAGTCCAGATGTACGAGCCCCAAACTGTCGCCCACCACCTTCCAAGCTTTCCCAGCTTCACTTGGACTGGTTCTCTAGTTGTTGTGTTGCTGCAACCCATCCTACAGGGAGTTTTGAAAATGAAGCCCCCCAAAATTTTGGATTATGTCAACCTCAATGGGACGCCAGAAGCGACCACCATCAAACATGAAACCATTCTGAACCGGAATTGCGTTTTGTCCACGCAAACCCATTGCCTGGTGGTTCCAGGACTGACCATTATCTTCATTACGGCGAACATGCTTCATAGGAACTCGGGAGGGATGGAGACCTTCTGTCTCACCAGTCCCTGGACTCAGCATTTCCTCGACGATTGAAGGGTATCTCTTCTGCCCATTGTTAGCCCTGCAACGCTTGCACTTCAACCCCAGAGGGCAAACCCCTGAATTTTGACCACTGTTACCGCAATCCATTATGTTCTTTGTTTGCCGGAAGCAGGGTGAAAAAAAAATGCCTGAAGCGAAGGAAGAAGGTGGTGCTATGTTCGCCACCCCTGAGGTTCATATAGCCCAAGTCACGTCTATTGCCTGCTCGCCATAATAACTCACATGCGAGCCAGGTGTGTACAGTCTGCGAGCGCCGTCGGAGGAGCAAGGTAGGTGGAGAAAGGATCTGATGGAGATTTCGCCTCTGTTCTAGGTTGAAATGGCCCAGTGGATGACGGTTCACATTAAATGCCATGAGACAAGACAAAAAATAGGGTACCCAGGTCTTAAGGAGGTTGCCATTACGGTTTAGTGTCCCACAATTCAAAGTGGCTCCAAGATTAGCCAAGGTGTCTGCCTCATGGTTGTTGCACCTCAGAATGTGGTAGAGGGAGATGGAGGCCATGTTCTTAGCCAACATGAGGAAGAGAGAGTGGAATTTAGAAGTTTGAGTGTGGTACTTCTTGAGGAGAGTTCGGGCTTTCTTGATAACTAACAAGGAGTCTCCAATAACTAGGACACTCTGGATATTATTTTCCTTGACGATAATTAGGCCTTGGATCAATGCAAGCCACTCCGCCTCATTGTTCATTTGTCTGCCTAGACCCTAAGCGTAATCAGTCTTTTTGTTTCCTTCGGGGTCTAAGAGGACCCCCCCCCGCACCTGCCAACCCTGTGTCTAATAACACTTTTTTACCAAAGTAGTAATAGAGCTATTATGGGAAGGTGTTGAAGATTTGCACTCAACATTTACCATTGGAAGAGGTCAAGAAGGAATTGAAATTCTCCACTTAGCATCATATCCCATTATTGAAGAATAAGGGATTTAGAATAACAAAATTTAGTGGTGAGTTGAAATTTCCTATTTTTCGTACTAGCTTTTGGAGAAAAATCAAGATTTATGTATTATTATGTAGGAAGGTGTTGAGAACCAAATTCCCAAAATAAAATAAAAGCAGAGAGAAGAATATCTCCACACATTAATAATGATAAAGAGTCAATGAATAACAAGATGCTTCAAGGGAGAAATTCCTTTTACAATATATCAAATGCACAATACAAGATGAAACAACTATACAAATGAATCTATTTTATTATAAATAGGAGATGAAATGATCATGATAATACCTACCACTAAGATGACCTAGCCATAACTAAGCCTGTTTTAGAAATATTTTCCCTCAAATCTTGTAATTGAGGGTGTTTCTTCATGAATTGCTTAGTTTCTCATCTACCTTATTTTGGAGGCATATTATTCCACTTGATTGGGTACTTCATAATTGTTATATTCTAAAGAGATAAAGAATGTCGATTGATAAGTTTTTATGGTTCAAGAATCATTTTCCCTTCTTCATCTAATTCTGGAAGTTCCATTTACACTAGCATAGTTTGCCCCATAACCTTTTTTGAGAAAGATACATGAAAAACCTTATAAATGAGAGAAGAAGGACAATCTAACTCATAAGCTACTTCTCTGATCTTGTGATGAATCTTGTAGGGTCCATACAAGTTTGGGGCTAGTTTGTAATTCTTGTTTTGTTCAAGAGTAGATTGCTTAGAAGGTTGTAGTCTCAAAAATACCTAATCACCCTCCTCAAGTTGTCTTTCACTTTGATGTTGATTTACTTGTTGGTTCATCCCGTTTTGGGCCATTTAGCTTCCCTATGCTTCCCTATGCTTCCCCATGCTTCCACTTTAGCTTCCCTATGCTTCCCCATATTGTGTGTGTGTGTGTGTGTTGCATGAAATACACATCTCAAGGAAACTCAACAGGAACTCCCCTTCATTTTGAGGATGGTACCTAGGGTAAATTGGATTCTCCATGGCTTAAGACTAATACACAAATATACTCATAAAGAGCTCAATGCCACTTGCAAGAGTTGATCCTCGGTGGGGAGGATCACACTTCTTTCTCTCAACCACTCGGGCTAAACCCAATCGATAATATAAATACAATAATTACTAAGGAGAAGTGGATTTTTGGCTTGTCATTGTAAACTCATTTCTTGCTAATTAAGAAGATTATTGGCCACACTTTTAGAGAAAAATTCTAGTGTATGCCTTAGCTTAGCCTATTCTCTATTTTCGTATTTTCAAGAATCACTATAAGCCCAGATATTGCAGTTGTAGATTTCTTCTCATTTTTGTTTTATGTATTCTTACTTTCATTTATTAATGGTGTTGACATACAAATGTGGAAATACAACTTTTTGTTCAATAGAAGTTTTACCTCTGTTTACAGTTTGCTATTTGACATTTAAGCAACTAATGACATAGTAAACCAATTTATGTCTATTGACTACATTTATTTCTATTGGTTACATATCATAGCTCTTAATTCATAGTTAGGAGCATTAGAATATGACAACTTATATTATAATAATTTTAGGTATTTTAGAATTAAATCCATAAAATAGTAATGGTAGCCAAGCTAGAGTCTTTGGGTCTTTCCTTGGGTGAACTTGTGTAGTTGATGACGGGCATTTGCCCACATCAACAAGGCTTTAAAAATCCTTTAGAGGTTGCTTTATACCCAATGATAAATATGCTTAGTAGGCTTGGGAGTGGGCATATGAGCTATGCCTCTCTTTTGTCTCACCCAAGATTACCTAGAAGGCCACTATGTTAGGAGATTCTCTCCCTTGGTCCATTGATTTTCATAATGCATGGCACTATATTAGAGTTGACAACTTTTATCACCTCTAAAAACTTTAAATGAATGTCTTTTCACCAACACACACACGATTCACTTGGCATGTAGGCTCCTTAATCTGTGCCCCCTTGCTTATGTAGATTTAGGTGTATATGTGAAAAGTGGAGATGTAAGTAATCCATCAACATTCCATGCACTATGAGTGGGATCCCCTTTAATGGGCATTCACATGCCTATTTTTCTCACTCTCGAGCCTCTAGTAGCAATCACCATTAGCATAGAGTAGGTCAAGCGATAAGAGAGAATTGAGAAAGAAGATAGAGCCAGCCTCCACCTAGTGGCATAGAGCTTCCTTGGTTTGATAAGTTTTCCTTTGGTTTTCTCAAATCCACAACACCCAAAAGGACCCATGTAGGTCAATGCTTTAAGAGCCTTTAATGTTAGATCCTGAGAGTATAGTTGAAGGATGGGGGCTGCAACCCCCTCCTTAGGACAAAGGCCATCCTCCTGATGTGGGTCAGATTTCCATCATTGTATGATGTGCCATCGTGGCCAATTGACTCATATTGTGTTGGATCGTGGGATACTTCATGTCTCTTGAATTTTTATTACCCCACATCATTGGTTTTGATTAGCTCAACTTTATTATGCCTATAAACCTTAGGTTGTGGTGGTTGCCACATGACCATTTTTTTAAAAATGTGTGTATATATACACACACCTTTTTTTTAATACATTTTTCTCTATATGAATGGAAACCTAAAGGAATTTAACAAAAAACAAATTAGGAACAATGTTTATTAATAGGGAATCAAATTCAAGAGATTGGAGACATTGGATTTTAGTGAGCAAAGATCCCATTGAAGTGTTGCACATGGAACATGGTAAAAACAATCAAAGGTCATTAATGTAAATAATAGTGGTTTCCCACTCCTAAGACCAAGTGAGAACAACATTTTTCTTGGAGTCAACTTGTACATTACATGGCCATCAAGTATCAAGTACACGGATAAAGTTTAATGGATTTGTTTGATACTTGATGCTATATCACAAATTTTGCACTATATCTTAAACAAATGTTTGATGGAAATTCTATATTTTATTTTTTTTAATAACTTTTTCTCATCACTACTTTAAATTTTTGTTAATATTGTTTTCATAAGATTTATATGGAGAATGAAAATCACCATAAGTTTTCTAACAAATGTTTTTCTTAATTAAATTAGTTAATTCTGAGAAATTAAGAAAAAAAACCACATACTGCTTTATTAAGTAAATTAAAATGATTTGTTTTAAAAAATAAAAATATTTGTAATTAATATGGGTGGCAAGGGTGGGAGATCATAAAATTGGCTTTCACTTAGGACATAGGCAATGCAATGGATAATGAAAACAAAGACACTGGCTACCTACCAAGGAATTCTGTAAATAGAAAATATGTACAAAACAATTTAGAACATAACAATATTTGTATCATTATGTATATGTTTTGTAAAAGAGATTGTGAAATAGAAAAGAGAATGACTAACTATTTGCTAACTTGCTCTATGTCCCATGTTTTATATAATGCACAATATACATTGGAATACATGTAGCTACATGAATATTTCTTTAGTTCCTAAAGACATTCAATCATAATTAACCATCATTGTTTGCTTTTATGGTGTATCTTGTGCTAATGTTGGTCTTCCATAATGACTTCGTGATGGTTGGCAGTCCTTATGATAAGTAGGTGAATCCCTAAATATGCGCACAACATGTTGAGTGTGTATATGGATTTTGGAACTTAGTATAGACAGTGTTGTCTGTGTTGTGATAGACCGTCTTGAAGGTTTTGAGGCATTGCCCCAAATCTCATGAGAGCCCAATACCACCCCTCAAGCACTCTATAGGCACTCTATGCTTTGGTACTAAACGTATGAACGAGTTTCATAAAAAGAAATCAATGTGGAATATAAATATTTTTTCGTTGAAGTCATGCATTAATATGACCATACTCGAATCACACCAAATATCCATTCCCATTATGGTTTACCCTAGTGAAATGTCACATTGTGGTTAAAAAAAGGTTGAAATTGAATTAAAGTAAAATTAAGTACCTTCAAACTTGTTCTCCAACCCAGCTGGCAAGTCCAAATTATTTGATGGAACCTCTCAAAGCGCGTTTTCGCTTCAAAGAGCAAGAAGCACGAAGTGCAAGGTGAGGAATTGACACTATAACCATAGCCATCAATTTTGAATAAACCACATAACAATTAAAATTAATTTGCCAATAAAAAAATGTGAGCCCCGACGGGTCACCCTCCACCACATGGTTGGCTTCCTTGGAAAACAGAAAAATATTGATTGGATACAACAACCACCCAAGTATGATATTCATAAAGTTATACGTTCAATATGAAGAATAATTTAAAATGCCACTAGATTTTCACCCAACAAAAATATATAAATCGTTACAATAGAGCTTAACAATACCTGAGGAGGGCATGAATGAAGAGGGCGTTGCTTTTCTCGAACACACAGTCTGATCTCTGTGCTCAGGGCAGTCCGAGAATCGTTTCACCTTTACCATCATCACCCGCCAATGGCTTCCGAGGATTTCAGTGACAAGAATGCTGTGTTCAGAAAACTCCGGGCAAAATCCGAAAACAAGGTTCAATTCATCTCTCCTGATGTTTTTTCTTTTCAAATTCTTTATGGGTAAAATAAATTCTTCGTGGGCACAAAAGATTTTTGCGGGTACAAAAGAATTCTTTGTGAGTGCACTGTTTTTGATCTTTTAGAGCAAAATTCCATGTGATTTGAGTGATTTGAGATCAGATCTGTATATGTATGCGTGATTGCATGTAGATCTCGTCTGATCTGATGTGATTTTCATTCATGGCAGGTGTGCTTTGACTGTAGCACAAGGAATCCCACATGGGCATCGGTCACTTATGGGATTTTCATCTGCCTGGATTGTTCTGCAGCCCATCGTAGCCTTGGTGTTCACATCAGCTTTGTCAGGTATGTTTTTTAATCTTTACTATTCAAATTGTAATGTGTATTCCTTTATTTAGGCACTGACATTGCCTAAAAGCGCCTGTGTGCTTTGGGGTTTCCTGTTGTATTTTGTCTTTGTGATTTCTTATTTATTGCAAGTTTATTATTTTAAAATCAAAGTGGCATGTCCCTCTCTGATGATTTCGTCCTTGTCTTCTTCATTGCAAGTTTATTAAATTAAAATCAAACTTACATATTCCCCTCGAGAATTTCATTTCGTACGACTGTTACTATCTCCTTGAATGAAACATTGCAAACTGCTCTGTTGAGTTGCATGTGAGTGAAAGTGGTGTTCTGATATTTAGATTAGCACAATAGTTGTTAGCATAGGAGGACCTTCGTGGCAGATCTGCTCCTACAATCAATTAGGCGACAGATCTGCCTTGGTGTTCACATCAGCTTTGTCAGGTATGGTTTGTATTTTTACTAATTGTAATGTATATTCTCTCATTTATTTCATTCGGGTGGGGTGGAGCACATTGAGGATGGAATCCTGGTGGACAGATCTATTGTCTGTTGACGTCACGAGTTACCAGTGAACTAACACTTAATTGGCAAGTAGAGAGGGTTTATAAATGACCCGGTCAGAGAATTTTGTTGCATGTAGTAGTGGGTAAGACATTGTATACCAGAGGTGTGAAGGGTGCCTGCTAAACTGCATGACGTATTTTTGGCAATGTGGATTCAGGGATGGGATATTAGTTACAGTCTATGAAGAACAGGGGATGCACAAGTGATTGGCTGTTTAAGGCCTCTTTATGTTATTTCTTTGGTCTTTTAACAGGAATTAAACTAATAGATCTGTCTGTTGACCTCACGAGTTACCAGTGAACTAACACTTAATTGGCAAGTAGAGAGGGTTTATAAATGACCCGGTCAGAGAATTTTGTTGCATGTAGTAGTGGGCAAGACATTGTATACCAGAGGTGTGAAGGGTGCCTGCTAAAATGCATGACGTATTTTTGGCAATGTGGATTCAGGGATGGGATATTAGTTACAGTCTATGAAGAACAGGGGGATGCACAAGTGATTGGCTGTTTAAGGCCTCTTTATGTTATTTCTTTGGTCTTTTAACAGGAATTAAACTAATAGATCTGCTCACCTTTAGTTTTCTTGAATCTTGTGTAAACTATTTCAGGTCTATTGTCTCTTCAGTCCCTTTGAGTCCCAGGTCTATTGTGACATTGTCTCTTCATTCCCTTTGAGTCACTTGTCTGTGTTCTGGTTGGGCTAGATTGGATTTGGCTTAACATGTCAGCAATTCAAAAACTTTCATCAATGATGTGTCCATCCTTAGTTGCTTTTCTGCTCTTTCTTTCTCCAGTTTATCTAATAGCCTTGCAATGAAACCATTAGATAATATCCTCTCTTTGTAGTTTTAACCTTTTTCTACTAAATATGTTGTCATTTGTCATTGTATCGAGAGGTGCATTCGACAACCCAGTACGGGAGAGATGTGTCGTCTGAACCTCTCTGTAACACTGATGCGGCATATGTGCACCAAAAATATTGCTTAAAAAATAACAATAAATATATAAAGCTGATGTATTATCATCAATAAAATATAAACCTGCATAGATCCATATTAATCCTGTATTTATCATGTGTTGAGATTTGAGGTGCAAACCCTTTTTATTGTGCAAAACTTGAGGAAAGGTTTGCACTTCGAAGGATTTTGGCTCTCTATGTGCTTGACAGATCCAGGGTTCAGATGGATATATGCTGGTTAATTTGAATTCTGATACAAATAAATCTCACTTTTTGATATATTTATCTCCATTTCTCTCAACCATGTTTGAATAATTTTCTGATAGCATGCTTTGGTTGGTTTGATAGATTTTCTGATTAGCTACATGTCTGCATCTTATTTTGTCAAATATGTCATGCGAGGATGTCAAGTCTGTGTGCTACTAATCTGTAACTCCACTATTCTTCAAAGATCTATGTGTGCAATACCTTGTGGGTGCAACCTTGAAAACTGTTGAAAGGTGATAGTGTGCCTGTTCTCTTGTTTGTCTCTAAGTTGGACTGAAAAGATTATAGAGACCAGTTGGCAGTGTGGGAATGGATAAAAGTTTAAAACAAATTTTTAGAAAGGCTGGATACGATGTGACAGTGAAATGGTGTGCACACACACATATACGCAAAAGAACCATGAGACATTTTCAGCCAGAATTGCAGTTTACAAGGGCAACAACATTTCCATTTTCCTGAAACATTTCAAGATTTTGATGGAAATGCTGGATTCCTGTTTCCATTGACTGGTGCAGTGTTTCCAAATTTTAGATATGGCATAGAAATGTTTCAGCAGCGTTTCCATGTTATATTCCCTCAGTTCCATGTCTGAAATCTCACTCACTGACTTCTTTCAAATCTCACTGACTTCTTTCAAGACTCACTGACTTCTTTCAAATCTCTCATAAGCTGGGTTTCAATTTTTGGTACCACTCTTATGGCCTCTGGCTAGAGTTAATATTAGTTCTCAACTTCTCCCTAAATCTGCAATAATAATAGGACCTACGTTCTTCTGCTTAGACTTGCAGCAGATTCAGAGAATACTAACTACATAATCAGAGAAACCATAAGCACACAAACCCTATATGGTAAAATGAATTTATGGATGAGTAATGTCAAGAAAGAGAACTGTTGACTGCAGGCAGGCATCTTTTAAAACGATTTTTGGGATTACAAAATTGTGATGAAACCAAGAAAATACTAAAGATTGATACTTACAGACTAAACACTTTCAGATGAGCCTTGCATAAGATAGCAAATTATAACCATTTTGAACCAACCTGCTCTGGCGTCTTTCAGTAGTCATGTCATAAATTGCAGACAATTCCTAATTTCTTTCTAAGTTTTAACATGGACACTAATACAACTATCTTCACCTACAGAAATTTTGGTGATCTCATTCTTACACACATCACACAGCTCCTTATGCTACAGAAGGTGGATGTGTATTGTTAGTGAAGTGTACCTTGAGGCTCAGAGAGTCTTCTACAGCAGCAGATCTGGACACCTGTTCAGCAGCACTGTAGAAGTTAGAGAGGATCACTCTTGCTTTATAGAGGGAAAGGCATGAGCCTGCCAGCTAGCCTTGGTTAAGGCATGTGCCACCATTAGTTAAATGTAGAAGCATGCATGCATGTGCCTGCCAGTTAAAGATTCAGTTTAGGTTTAGTTTTTAGTGAATTCTATTTGAGTTTGAGTCACATGCAAACCTATTCTGTAAACCCTAGTATGCCTTTCTCAAACCCCTAAACTACTAGCAGCTAGCAGTTTGGAAGCATGCATCCATGCGCCTGTCAGTTAAAGATTCAGTTTGGGTTTATTTTTTAGTCAATTCTATTTCTGAGTTTGAGTCACATGCAAACCTATTTTGTAAACCCTAGTAGGCCTTTCTCAGATCTATAAAAGAGAGGGCAGAGGTATGGATCTAGCAGCTAGCAGCTTAGGGCTATTTACACATTGCTGTTTTGAGTAGCTTTTATTTCAGACTGTTTTAGGTTCCTGTAGAAACAGTTTACAGAGTGCAGAATCTGTGTACTGTGTGTTCACTGTTAGATAATTTCTACATGGTATTAGAGTGGTTTGCTGAATACTTCTAGGAATCCTGGAATGGATAGCAGGATTTCTACTTGTGAGAGGGACCTGTCGGGAGGTTTCAAGGGTGAGATGTCAGTTATCTGTGCTGAAGAAAAGCACAGTGGGCCTTTGATAAGGTTGCTGTTTTTGTTTGTTTGTTAAGTTGCTGCTCTGTTTTGTTTAGTAGCATATTCCAGTGTAGCAGTATGACTACATCTAGTCTTTGATATCAAGACAGGTTGGAAGGTCCCTCTAGCTTTGTTTCGTGGAAGTGTCAAGTAAAGATGTTGGAGGAGCATGATTTGTGGGACTTTATTGAGAAAGTAGTTGTACAGCCTATGAATAACATGTTGGCAAATCATAACAAGAAGCCAAAGTCAAGTGAGTCATCCCTGACAATGAAGGATCATTTGATCCACATTGCTGGGAAGACCATGGGAAAGGGCATGTTTGATGCTCTAGTCACTCTATATTAGAGTGAGAACATTAATCAGAAGATGTTGTTGAGGAATAAGCTTTGAGCCACGTGGATGAGCAAGGTAGATACCTAGTTGCCTACTTGATGAAGATTATTGAGCTCTGTGATCAGTTTGTTGTAGTTGGAGAGAAGGTCAAGGGTGAGGAGGTAATACCCATTGCATTAAATGGGGTTTTCTTCTTGGCAAGCTTTTGTCCATGGGGTATGTGCTTGGAAAAAGCTTCCCACTTTTGAGACTGTATTGGATGACTTAATCCAGGAGGAGGTGAGATTGGAGGCTACTGCAGGTATGGAGGAGGAGGAGCAGAATCTTGCCTTTATCAGCAAGACGAAGAAGGGAAACAAGAAGCAGGACTCGAGAAGCGTTAGAAAGGGAAGAAAGATGTTTCAGGTTCCTCTAACTAGGGAAAGAGGGACTTGAGCCACATCAAGTGCTTCAAGTGTCAGAAATTTGGGTACTTTGCTTCTAAGTGTCATAAGAAGGAGAAGGGCAAAACTTCAACAACAAAAGCAGTTTGTAGGGAGTGCGTAAGAAACAATTGGAGTCGATGAGCTTTATCCAAGGAGGCAAGCATGAAAGTGGAACTTGGTGACGATGCCACATATCCAATTGAGAGAGTGGGATCCATCTCTTTCTAGATGCCATCAGGTGATATCCTCGAGCTTATTGGTGTTTTGTATGTACCTGACTTGACTAAAAATCTTCTCTCAGTTTCAGTGATGACAAATCTTAGATATATGGTTGAGTTTGACGATTAGTAAGTCCTCATCCAAAAGAGATGCCTAGTTCTTGGTCGGGTGTTGGCTAGAGGTTTTGACAAGAGGGTGGTCTATAGAGGTTATAGAGGGGTCTTGTGAGAGCTCTAGTGCATGACAGTGACAATTTGTGTGAGCTTTGGCACAAGAGGCTAGGTCACTTGCACTATGGAGCGTTACCAATCTTGAAGGACTTGGTCCAAGGATTACTAGTAACTAGACTTTATGGTTGAGAAGAAAGGAGTGTAGAAGGGCTGTGCAGTCGACAAGCATGTGAAGGTTGCTTTTCCTAGCAGTGAGCATGGGTCAAGAGAGATTCTTAACCTAATCCACTCAGATGTATGTGGACCCATGTCTTCAAAATACTTTTTAGGTAACATTTACTATGTATCTTTTATTGATGATTCCTCTAGAGAGTCCTGGATTTACTTCCTGAACACCAAGGATGAAGCCTTTGGGAGGTTTCAAGTCTTTAAGGCTCTTGTATAAAATCAGACAGGAAAGAAGATTGAGGTATTAAGGTCTGTGACATGCAGGGGAGTATACCTCCAAGGAGTTTGACACTTTTTGCAAGGAAGCATGAATCAATAAGGAGCTAACAATGCCATACAATTCTTAGCAGAATGCCATAATGGGGTTGAAGAGAGGAAGAACAGGTCCATCGTAGAGACAACCATATATATGATCAATGATCTAGATCTACCCATGTGTCTCTGCCCAAAAGCATGCCTTATATCTTGTTTATATTCTTAATAGGTGTCCTCGCAAAGTATTGAAGGAGAAGACATTAGAGGAGGCATGTATAGGTGAGAACTGAGAAGCTTCAAGTAGCACATCTTCGTGTCTTCAATTGTCTTGTTTACATGCATATCCTTGAGCAGAAAATGGCCAATTTGGAATCCTCTAGTTTGAAGGGTATCCTTGTGGGTTATAGTGAGACCTTGAAAGGTCTACATTCCATCTCAACGGAAGGTAATCGTGAGCAGAGATGTTAAGTTTAATGAGGATGCATGGTTCTCCATGTCTCTAGAACCTTTGGTAGTGATTGAGGAGGTAGAAACGCTTTCTTCCCCAAAAGCTGATCTGCAGAAATAAAAATATCAGTTTCAGATCAGCAAGCGTCTAGAAGTGCTGGGGTGCCTCTTTACCATCCACTTCAGCCAGAAAGCCTCAGTGTTTTACCCAGACACTATAGGAGGCACATGAGCAGGTTGGAGCTCCTATGACTTCATTTTGAGTAAGTCATCCTCCCAAGAAATTTCTCAATTATATGGCACTAATGTCATACATCATTAATGCAGAGCCTTCCAGTTTTGTGGAGGTAACATGTCAGTATGTTTGGCAAGATGCCATGATGGAGGAGTACATAGGTTCAGAGAACAGCTTGGTGTGGTGGGGAACACTTTCCTTGGCAAGAGGTAGTGTTAGTGAGGTGTACCTCCGATAGTCTTTTACAGCATCAAATTTGGGCACCTGTTCAGCAGCACTGCTTGGTGTGGTGGAGAACACTCTCCTTGGTAAGAGGCTGTGTTAGTGAGGTGTACCTCGGATAGTCCTTTACAGCAGCAGGTCTGGGCACCTGTTCAGCAGCACTGTAGAAGCTAGGGAGGATCACTCTTGTTTTATAGAGGGAGAGGCATATGCATGCTCTTGCCAGCTAGCCTTCGTTAAGTCATGCGCCACCACCAATAATCTTAGAGGCATGCATGCATGTACCTGCCAGTTAAAGATTCAGTTTGGGTTTAGCTTTTAATAAACTCAATTTCTGAGTACTTAGGATAAAGCAAATTCTATTTCTGAGTTTGAGTCACATGCAAAACTATTTGTAAACCCTAATATGTCCTCAGATCTATAAGACAGGGCAAAAGAACAGATTCATTAATGGACTCTTGAATCTAGCAGCTAGCAGTTCAGGGATATTTTCCTGCAACAGTTTTTTCATGTTCAGGATTAATAAAAGCAGTGACAGGGGTTGACAATGACCTAATGAAGCTATTGTTATATTCTTTAACTGCATGTGTTCATAGATTCTATTGTAATTTACAGATCGCTGTTTTGAGTAGCTTTTATTTCAGACTGTTTTAATTTCCTGTAGGAACAGTTTACAGTGTACACAGACTGCAGAATCTGTGCACAATGTGTTAGAAATTTTTTACATGTGTCACATACCCCAATAGTGACTGTGTATTATACAAAATGAGGGCTTAATATCCAATTGCATGAATGGGATAGTAACAGATTACTTGGCAATTGTACAATGTAAATAGTTTTTTTTATAAATGAGTACATCCTTACTGAAATTTCTAACTTTGCATTTTGTGGTGGACAGATCTGTAAACCTGGACTCATGGACTCCTGAACAGTTGAAGGTCATGAGCTTTGGAGGCAATGGCCGAGGACATACATTCTTTACACAGCATGGTTGGACTGATGGAGGTAAATTAGAAGCGAAGTACACATCAAGAGCAGCTGAGCTATATAGACAGCTTCTTGCAAAGGAAGTTGCAAGAAGCTTGATGAATGGAACAAGTCAGACACCATCCTCATTGCCTGATGCTTCACAAGCAAACCATGTGACTAATGGAGACTCTAATGGAAAGAGTTCAACATTAGCAACTGATTTTTTCTTCAATGATGAACTTGATGCACCTCAAGCAGTTTCTTCTAAAGCTCAAGTAGGTCCTCCACCTCCAGCTATTGCAAGTACAGTTAAAAAACCACTGGGAGCCAAGAGAATTGTTGGGAGCAAAACTGGTGGGCTTGGTGTCAAAAAGCTTACAACTAAGGTAGGTCTTATATTTTTAGGCAAACGCGAAGCTAAATTTCACAAGACTGAACAGCTATTAAATTTTCTTTATATGTTGATAAGATAAGTAATGATAATAACTCATACATTTTTATTCCTTTGTTAATTATCATGGTTTGTTACTTGTATGCCAATATAGCCAAAGGAGAATCTCTATGATCAAAAGCCAGAAGAACCTGCAAGTGCAACTACCAGCATTCCTTCAAGTGCATCTACAGCAGCACATGATGCATCTCGCTCGTCTCGGTTCTCATACATGGAGAATAACTCTAATGGAGACTCAAATGGTGGAGCACATATCTCTGGTCATGTTCCTCCTCCTGCAGTGACGAACTTTTTTGATGATTTTGGATTAAATGCAGGAAATCAAAAGAAAAAAAACTCAAGCCGCTCTCCACAGGTAAAATGACTTGAAAAGTATCCATTTATCATTTATCAATGGGAAAATTAGTGTTGATTGTATACTTAAATATGCCATAGTAAGCAATAGGATGAGCTTCTAAACATGATAGATCTAGGATCTTTGAGTGTCTTATGAGTTACAGATGTTTCCAAAGTAGTAGTCTTTCCTACCATTTTTAGTTCTGTTCTTATTAGTTCATGGATTTGCAGAATTTATGCAGCCATTTTATCTTGAGATTTAGATTGTCATTCTTCATCTTGGTGATTGCTCAGCCATCTATTTTTGGTCCAAAGATTGAAACCCAGATTGCGTAAATCATGTGTCTCATGACTGGACACTTTCCTAGTATTCTTATTCTTTGTTAGCTACTATAATATTTGGCCGCACAGGAACCATACCTTATCTAAGTCGTTCATTACACAGGGTGAGTGTTTCACGTGGACATGTCCCCTACATTTCGTTTGTCCTGGGGAAGTAGGGGCAGCTAGGAAATGTCACCTTCTGTCCCTGAAATGTCACGTGTCCAATTGGGATGTCTGGGACATTGTGATGATACCTCTTGACCCCAACAAGGAACATCTGGATTCCAATCATCATCTATGGTTGGGGGATATTTTTAAAAAAGAGCAAACTTTTTTTAGAATTTTTGTTTTTCCCTTTACGAGAGGGCCCTATTGGGCATTTTAAATTATTCTAGTTGCTTTGAAAGCAATAAAACGTCATTTTGCATGTCAAGAGAGGCAAGGGTAGGAACATGAGAAGAGTTTGTGGAAACATGGCCCATTTCTAGGCTTTTTATAGACTGTTGTAGTGAGTTTTTTGGTGGGTCCACAAGTCATATTTGTTAATTCGTCATGACTCGTGAGTAGTAGTTGTTTGTCAAATACGGTCTTGGCAAGTCAAACTTGACAAAGGTGAGTTGACTCTACATGGAGTGATGACTCTTTGACCAATGTGTTGAGACCTGCAAATTTGATAAGATTGGTAAACAGCAGCAGTTTGATTTGGCGGGTTTGGTAACATTGGTGAGCAACCACAACTGTTTGTGCTGGAGGAGAGATTTTTTTTCGAAAATGCAACTTATAATAGAAATCAATATACATGTACACAAAGATTGACACAAAGAGGCAATGTTGGCACACTAGATACACATTCCTAGCATATCTAGGAGAGCTAGCATATCCACTTTGGCTCTAAGTTGCAGAGAATCCATATCTTCTAAAAATGGCATTTCTGGCCGAAGTTTTGAAAGTCAAATCTGATCTACATGTAGAAACTTCTCCTAGGCTGAATTGAGTATTCGCTCCTTGAAAAGTTGTCTAACTGTTTATGTGCTGGAGGAGAGGATTTTTTTGAAAATGCAACTTATAATAGAAATCAATATACATGTACATAAAGATTGACACGAGGCAATGATGGCACACAAGATACACATTCCTAGCATAATCTAGGAGAGCTAGCATATCCACTTTGGCTCTAAGTTGCAGAGAATCCATATCTTCTAAAAATGGCATTTCTGGCTGAAGTTTTGAAAGTCAAATCTGATCTACATGTAGAAACTTCTCCTAGGCTGAATTGAGTATTCGCTCCTTGAAAAGTTGTGTGACAAATACGTCTTCACAACAAAGAGATGCTTGCCTGTTTGATCACATCCCAATTCCACAATATAGAGATCCCTGCCAGTTTGATCACATCCCAATATAACATAACATGCTTAACCATTTTAGAATTTGGACAAACAACATAACATCCATCTATAAGCCCAATACGATGTCGTCGATCCTTTATTGCTAAACTTTTATGAAGGACAAACTATTCTACTGCTTGAGCCATGAGTAGGGCTTCTAGATGCCCCGAGACCTCTTGATCCACCTCGTTACTTGATAGTGGACTCTTTCAGCATTTTGCTACTGAAACAGTTGGTTGAATCTTAGCATTGAGGGCCTTGGATCAATAGTCCATAGATGGCTCCCATAAGACCATTACTGATCCTTCCAGTGAGGTCCATGAACACCCAAATTTACTTAAAACTATCAATTATTCACATTCATATGATATAATGCAGTAAATGTGGATCGATCAACAACTTAAGTCTTTAAGTTTGATTAAGAACTCTCGATGATAGCTACTTTCTTGGAACCTTGTCCCACAAATCGCCCGACTGTTTTGCTGCTAGAGGGATTTAATCCAAACTGTTCTATTTTTATTGAGAAAGTCCAAATTGGTCATGCAACCAAATCCCATCCTCATCTGGAAGCTTGTAATTTCCTAACTGCCACAGTTTCTACTCCTGCTAATAGTTTAGCACATTCTCTGCTGCTATTATGGGGTCCTGAAGAACGAGGAGATTTTGCTTACTGGTGCCAATTAGGTGGTCTATGGACCTTTGTTGCTCTTCATGGTGCCAGTTTGTTGATCTTCTACTTTATCAGTTTGTTTATCTTCTACTTTACCAGTATGATAGTCCAAATAGCCCAAATGCAATTGTTTAGATACCAATTGCTCAGTGTGTCTTGTCCTGTTCAGAACACATGGACCTGAGTTCATAAAGGCTTTAGTTGCACTAACAATGTTAGAGAGGGCCAAGTATATATACTATTTAAGTGTGTAGAGACCCTAAGAAATCAAGGGAAGGTCCATTTTCTTTACTTGGTCCCCTCGAATAAAATGTTGAAGACGCACTTCCATTAATTGTATCCTCTACTAGGAGAGATATAGAAGAATAGAAAACGTGACTAGCAACCTAGGAGTAGATTCTTGATAGTCATTCTGTTGGAGTATTAACACTTCAATAATATTTGGGAGTTATAAAAGTTTGTTCAATGGTCACTTTATAATAGTGATGTTTCACACGTGACCAATGAAACCAGAGGCATTTAAAAATACAGGCATACAAAAAATACAGAACTGAAAAATGTGTGCTGAGTTATATGTATTGGTCACAAAAATACTTGTAATTTGGTGGTGGTCTAATTAATTATCTTCTTTTTAACAGGGGGTTGGGTGGTGTTGGAGTTTTAACACTCCAATAATATTTAGGAGTACTAGAAGTTTGTATATTGGTCACTTTATATTAGTGACATGTGACCAGTGTAACATGTAGATGTTATGATTACCTAAACTGCTTATAGATGTTATAGATTGTAACGAGACATGTTAAAATTGAGTGCGGCAGATGTATGGTTGTAACATCGATAATAAAACCATATTTTGATGCGGGTAGCAAGAGTTTGTGTAAATACCTTGTCAGACATTAATTAGTCATAGGTTGTTAACCAGTTATTATGTCCTTTTGCATCCTTTTAGGAGTCAACTTGCATGACTTGCTACCCGTTGAGATTGTAGCCAAGGCCTCCTTGCACCTCCATAAAAGATCATTGCCAGTCACAGGTAAAAGTGGTAGATACAACTTGCAAGGCAGCCCATCCACGCTTGATGATTTACCCTTGGAGTATTAACACTTCAATAATATTTGGGAGTTACAAAAGTTTGTTCAATGGTCACTTTATATTAGTGATGTTTCACATGTGACCAATGAAACCAGAGGCATTTAAAAATACAGGCATACAAAAAATAAAGTACTGAAAAATGTGTGCAGAGTTATATGTATTGGTCACAAAAATACTTGTAATTTGGTGGTGCTTTAATTAATTATTTTCTTTTTAACAGGGGGTTGGGTGGTGTTGGAGTGTTAACATTCCAATAATATTTAGGAGTACTAGAAGTTTGTATATTGGTCACTTTATATTAGTGACGTGTGGCCAGTGTAACATGTAGGCCAGTAGATGTGATGATTACCTGAACTGCTTATAGATGTTATAAATTGTAACGAGACATGTTAAAATTGAGTGCGACAGATGTATGGTTGTAACATAGATAATAAAACCATATTTTGATGCGGGTAGCAAGAGTTTGTGTAAATACCTTGTCAGACACATTAATTAGTCATAGGTTGTCAACCAGTTATTATGTCCTTTTGCATCCTTTTGGGAGTCAACTTGCATGACTTGCTCCTCGTTGAGATTGTAGCCAAGGCCTCCTGGCACATCCGTAAAAGATCATTGCAGTCACAGGTCAAAGTGGTAGATACAAGTCACAAGGCAGCCCATCCACACTTGATGATTTAGCCTTAGCCCCATCTTGTAAAGCCTAGAACAACTCATCTTTCTTTGATGGTCGAGACAAAACAAATTCTAGACTGCTCAGAGAGGAATTTCAGTGGGGTAATGCGATTGATAAACTTATTAGTAGCAAGGTGATCCACATCACAAACAATAGAAGAAAAAGGCTTCAAAGATGTGCATAAAATATTGGAGCAATATGATTTTGAACTTGGATTAGTGAAGGGTGCTTGTTGGGAATGAATAAAAGCATTTTTATTAAGTTCTTCCTCCAAGTTCTTTATTCCCTGTCAAGGCCAAGATGACTAGTCTTTTAACGGCTTAGTTTGAGGCTGGCTTTTCTGAAATGACTTGAAAGATAGCATTGAAGAAGGAATGTAAAAGAAGATACTGTACTCATTATTTGATAAATTCATTTACAATGCACATGTACCTGTAAGTAATCTAAGAGTGTCATTGATAAATTGGTTATGTAGTTTAAACCTTTCCCAGTATCCTTTGTGAAAGCATAATTTGTACTTCTTATTAAGGTCACACAGAGTTTGCCTCAAACACAATATGCCATGGGATGTCAACAATAATATCTTTTTCCTTTTTGATGATCATTTTATCATTTTGATTTTCTAGGAATTATTTATTTTCTGATAAAGCTTCTACAGTCTCTGCAGTTTGATCATTACATGTTTTTTTTAATGTTCTATCCTAACCTGCTTTCTGCAGATTGAAGAAAGTAATGAGGCAAGGCAGAAATTTGCAAATGCCAAGTCAATATCTTCTTCGCAATTCTTTGGCGAGCACAAGAATGGGGTTGATACAGAAACTCAAGTCCGCTTGCAGAAGTTTTCTGTACGTTTGTATCTGTCTTCTCTTCTTCCTGTAAACTTTGAGAAAACTACCTTTTGTCTGTTCTTAATTTATTGCTGAATAACATAATTGCAGTCTTGAAAGTATTCATAAGAGTGCATATTGGTTTTTTTGCTTTATAAGGCAATCCTTAGTCACCTTTGGGGTGTTAGAATTTTAGTTTAAAAAATTCTGAGTAGTGAATAATGCATGCTTGCAAATAACTAACTATCTGAGTGAGTTATTTAATGACCCATCTAAATTAATTGGTTATCCTGCTTTCTGTAGGGCTCATCGGGCATATCAAGCAACGAGCTTTTTGGACATGATGAGTATGATTCTCCACTGGACTTGACAGCAAGTGAGCTTATTACAAGGATTTCGTTGCAGGTATAATTTTAAACTTCTAAAATGTTTTTTTTTCCCTTGGAAAATAACTCCCCAGGAAACTCCCAGTCACTTCCCCTCATTCCGAGGATGGTACCTAGTGTAAAGCGGGCAGTGCTTAAGGTCCAATAACCTCACTCCGAGGGAATCAATGAGAGTTGAACCCATGACCTACCCAACATCGGGGAAGAGATTTCATGTCTGGCTCTTGACCACATGAGCTAACCTTGAGCCTTCAAAATGTTGTAAGGCTTTCGATAAAACATACCAAACATGTGATCTAGGGCTCTCTTGATATTGTATATGGATCCATGCTAAATTTATGCTACAGCAACTGCTAACATCATCCCCAGCTTTACAGAGAATATGACTTTATTAGTTGATCTGTTTAAGAAAAGTTGAGGGCATTCCTAGAAGATATGTTCAGGTTTCACTAGTTGCATTGTAATTATACATTAGATATGTTCAGGTTTCATTGGTTGCATTCTAAATTCTAATGATACATAAGGTTCCCCATTGTTTACTTTGTTTTACAAAAAAGCTTTTTCATGGACATCCAACAAAGAGAGCCAGTCTTGGGACTTTTCGGGCTTTCTCACACTCAGTATAAGGCTCTCTTGGGTTTTTACACGTTTTTCCACTTTTTTCAAGGATAAATAATTCGGCTACTAAGAACTCAAGAATGGGTTAGAGATTAATGCCCAATTTGTTTATTGTTTTCCACATCAGTGCCTAAAACATCTTTATACTGATGATAATTAGAAATTATAGGTTTGTATTTAATATTTATTACAAAGCTGTTGGAAATACCAACAGTGGGAAATGTATAAAAATTTCCAAACTTTCGGGAGTGGGAGTTACATATTTCAGAAAAAGAGCAAGCAATTCGGGAGTTGCCAGTGACTATGTGCAAGGATGGATGTCATAACTGAGGTGTCTGCCCTGGCCAAGCAGATTGCTACAGCATGTTATGATCAGCGGCAACTGAAAAATAAATTAGCACAGTTCCAAGAGCATGCCGGGTAGAATTATTCAACGTTCGCCAATATTCAGATGGATACTGTCGAGGCAATTCTGCTTTGTGACACATATTTTTTCTGCTGCTGTATTCATTAAAAAGACTGTTTGATCATACAGTTTCAACCTTCTAGCAGAGCCTAATTTATGCTTATCATACCTAGTGTTATTTATACTGCCAAATATACAGGCCTAAAATCAGAATACATGTAAACTGCATTAATCAGAAATATTGATCAAATTGTCGCCACTGAGAGCTTCTTCCATGGACTGGCCCTCTTTGCCTGTGATTGTTCATCTTGTTTTTTGTGGGCCAAGGCTGTCTGCTGTACAGTGACTTCATCAACTGGATTCTCCTTCACAAAAGCTATAGAGATACAAGGGAAACCTGTGAATGATTGCGACTCTCTGGTGAAACCAAAGATAATATTATAATGCATCTCTGGGTCTGAGGTTAACTTGTTATAATTCACTTTCAGATCATGCAATCTGTTTACTTTCCTGCTTCTCTAACTGAAATTCTTCCCAAATCAACAATGAAATTGCTATAAAGGTAGGATGGGTTTCCTCTCCTGGAATCAATTTTTAGTTCGCATTAAACTGCAAATTGAGCTGAAAGGAAGGCTCACCTGGAGAATTGAAGTCAAGAACTCCACACAGATTTCGACTGTGCCTGGTGATCCCTTCCTCCTCAGTGCTGCTAGACCATATTTCCATAACCAAGACCAAGCGAACTTGTGAGAGAATGATTCCATTCCCACCTTCATACCAAGGTTCATTTATTGCCATGTTTAAATGCCCCTGCTCTGTAGCTGTATCACATAACTGGCGACAGAATCCTATGGGGAGGAATTAAAGCCACGCCTCCAATGTGTCTTGCCAAACTACACCTGTTGTTACGTTGTGTTTGATTGACATGAGCTTGAATGGGGAATTCATATCTTGGTTAAGATGATTGAGCTTCATCATGGTATTAAAATGACTTTAGGGTCACCACCATTTTTTGCAACAACTCCTTTTGAGAGGCTTGTTGCCTTGTTTGCCATAACATCTGCTTTATGATTATTACTTTGACAAATACGAAGGAGTTGGAATGAATCTAGAGTATCTAACAACTCAGAATTCGAACTTTCATCCTGCCAAGCACTGCATTATCCTCATGATGATGGTTTCTCAGAAGGCTGATGATCAGAGCTGAATCTCCGAAGATTAGAGCTGTCTTAATGTGTCTTTCAATTACTTGAGAAAGGCAGATGTAGAGAGCATGGATTTCTGCTTCATTGTTGGTCATTTTCCCTAATCCCCATGCTAGGTCGACTTCTTCATTTCTCCAAGGTCAAGGATGACCCCTCCCGCACCTGCTGCCCCTAGAAAATTATACAATATTGGTGAAATAAGACATGCACATGTTTTTCATGAACTGGAATTAGTCAAGATTAAGGTTCAATAAATGATCTATTTTTTAAATCTAATTTTAACAATTATTTTTAGCACTAGGTTATTTTTTGTGCTCCATGACAAGTTAGTTTATTTTAAATCAGATTCATAAAATAATGAAGAACAGAGTTGTCTAACTATTATAGTTTCTGGATCTATTTTGGTAGTATATTGGTTGTTTTTGGTCACGATTCAAAAGATTCTGGTTGTATATGGGTCCAAAAAGTAAGTTAGACAACTCCATGACGATCTCTTTGTTCGTCTAAAGTATCCAATTTTGTCACGATTTTGTACTTCAAAAATATGTGATTGTTAAGAAAAGAGACAATTCAGTTTGCAAAATCTTGATGGTGCGTGCATACAAATCTTAAATACAAATCCCACCTACTTCAAGAGCTATCAAAGTCCCAATGTAATTGTTTGACTAATTTCTAAACCTCACAAATATTCCTAAGAACACTTGATTTGGGGATTTTAAAAGCTTTAGCTAAAGCTATTATGTCAGAGACCGTGAAAGGGCCTTTTATGCCATTTACATGGATATGCGATGTGATAGATGATAGATAAGAGTTTGCCAAGGTGCATTCCCACTCATGGCCTTGATGATCCATCTAACTGCCAACACTCCTTCCCAAGTTTGTATATTAGTGAAAGCAAGGCCCTCTAGCCTTGTGGGCAAAGCATAACTACGTATGCCTTATGAAACCTAAGTTGCACTGAAACGGATACGGATACGGGGGGGGGACACAGATGTCGGATGCAACAAATTTTCAAAAAATATGGATACGATACGGCAAAGAAATGGTATATATATATATTTAAAATCTAACTAAAATTTAAAATTTATAATTATGATCTTCCTCCAATTGGATGCAAATGATTTCATTGCTATAGCTTTGTATAGCAATGATATACTTGACAAATTTTGATGTGGGAGATAGATCCAATACAAAGCTCCACTCCCTTACATGACAAATCACTTTCATGAGCCTAAGTGACAAGAACATGTAGGTTGTACACCAAAGAAATCTTGTGGAAAAGTGCCATTCAAACTCAAAGCCATGAAACATGAAACATGAAACATGAAACATGAAACAAACATACTTGGATTTGCTAGCGCTGAGCAACGAACACGTTAGAATGGAAGCAACGAACCTCGAGCCTTCACCTGGCATCAACAACAAATCTCGAGCCTTCATGTGGGTGCTGAATCTGTCGACGAGACCTCAATTCGAAGAGTTTAACTGCTGGTGTAAAGGTAAACCATGACCTGTGATGGCCCACGGGACTTCACGGCAAAGAGTTGAACCGACCAACATGGCGGCGAGTAGCGGCTGCAGTCACAGCGAACACAACCCCCTTTCAAGTTTCACACTGCACAACGAAATCGGATTCCATAGCGAACAAAATACAGGGGAATCAGGATGGAGTTCAAAGCGAGCAAAAGACGGAAGCTAGAGACTGCACAACAAACAAAACAACACCATGAAGATTGAATCCAAATTTGCAAGCCCACACTAGGGTTTCTTTGTCGTCGAAAATCGAATTAAATGGTGGAAATGGACTTCATTGACCCACTGAAATGTATCATGATTTGGTCGATCCGTTTCCTTCGCAGGTGATCCGTTTCCGATTCAGGTGGATCCGTATCCGAGTAATCTTGATTCGTACCATCCACGTCAGATACGGATCAAAGCCGTTTCAACCATGTTTCTACTCTGTATCCGTTTCTGATACATGGAACGCTGTTTCAGGGAGCAGGGACAGGCGTTTCCAGTAACTTAATATGAAACGAATTGATGACCCCTCTTCCCAGCGTTCCATGTTTCCAATAAGCTTTGAGGATGCATATACATGTATTGGGGAAGTGTGGAAGTGTGGAGAGATTCCCCCCAAATTTTAGGGAACACCAAAGGGGATGTTGGGGTCCTTGACGCAAGGGACCCTACCCCTAACACTATAAATAGGTAGTGGATAGTTCTTGTTCACTAAGAAATTAACAAAAGAGTTCTACAATGTATAAGAATATATTGAATACTAAATAATTGATTGAATGATGATGTTTACAATGAGCTTTGTGACAGTGTACTTATACGCATTGACTGCTCACTAGGTGAAGGGGTATGTACCCTTTGACTTTTCATTAGACTACATTCATTATTATTATTATTATATTTATTTTCATGTTTGTCACAATGCCACCCTCTCAAAGAATGCTTTGTCCTCAAAGCATTATAAATAGGATTATGTCTAGCTACACATGTTACCTTGGTGACATCATCTTTGTGTTTGTTTGGTTGTAGGGGCTTGACGTGTTTCTTGCTTTGAGTGCTAGCAAGGTTCCTTTGTATGATTTGCATCATACCTTGAAGTCTTTGGAGCTGTTTGTTGAAAGTGAACCTTTGATGCTTCTTGGGTTGCAATTTTCTAGTCAAGGTTGCTAGTGGAGCTCTAAGCTTGCTTTCCCCTTTTAATGGAACTTGGATCTTATCAGTAGGATATACCTTCTAGGTGGTTCTTGTGTTTGATCCTTTCAAGAAATAGTTTCTTTTTTAGATTCATCATTCTCATTCCCATTCGGTAGTTTATATGAAATATTCCACATATATATATATATATATAAAATCACAAAACTTATTAGCATTAAAGCAAAGTATCCATGAACCAATTAGCAATTACACAATTGGAAATTGGTATTCAAGCCATTACTCATGCTCAGTCAACTTTTTTTTGGTCCTTTTCATCCATGCACCTTAAGAAACTATTAATATCATCTGTGGAAATGTGAAGACAATTGGTCCCTAATTCAAATATAATTGTTGTTCTAACTTTTCAAACCATAGTAATGAGAAAAGATTGATGCCTGTTGGATCTCAAATGCACATGGAATATGGAAGAAAATCCTTTTTGTTCAAACTTCTTTGTCTTTCAAAGCTTGCTGTTCACAAAAGCCCAATTTTACCTCCTCAATATGTTGTAGGTGAGAAACGACAAAAGTTGAGTTTGGGAGGGTTATTAAGCCCTCACCTTGCTCTAAAGAAAAAGAGAAAGAAAGTAATTTTTTGTTGCTGCATGTGAGGTCCTTGATGATGTGCCCACGTCCTAGGAGCATTGGGATTGTAAGGGACACATGGGAAAACCAGCTTAAATACCTTTCTTTTAAATTTGTGCAGGACCCAGTAGTAGTGCATTGTGCTTGTATCCAAAAGTGCCACTTTATTTCAACTACCCAAGAAGCATAAAATAATATAAAGGAAGTCATGAAATACTAGAAGGAACGTATTGAAGCACATTATTCGTGGGATTTTATTACCCTGCACGCCCACTTAATATTAATTTTAAAGATACAATTGAAAGAATTTTATAGTCATCATGTTCATGTTGATAGAAATATTTATGGGCATGTGAACAAATAGATGGATTTCAAACAAAACTCGAAAATGGATTCAATCTCCCAACACAAGAATTGGGAAAGAAAACAGGAAGGGACATGAGTCAAGAATCAAATAAAACAAAATTGGACTTGCAAGTCAAGCATCAAGCGCCACTTCTACAAGGTGTCACAACCCATTGATATCAAAATTTACAAGTGGAGAATCAAAACCTCAAGATAAAACTAGAGAAGATAAATAAGATAATTTTATTAATGTCCAATGAGTGACCACTAAAGTAGGTCAAAGGGATTGTTGGGTACAAAATGATGTAAATACAAAACGGGAGCACTAAAATGACTCCATCACAATACCAATACTCTAAAAGGTTCAAGACCCTTGCATATCGTCAACAAGTGCGGTTTGAAGGGATGGTTGAGGCATTAGTCTTTGGTGAACAATAGTCCAAGAAGGGACACTAGTCTTGTCCTTTTGTCGAGTCAACGAAGCTTTGGATGTAGTATAGGAGTGAGACAAGGAGTGAGTCAAAAATGTCGATTGCATGACATGTAACTGGCATGGCTAATGCATTGTAAAACACCTCACCAACCACTTGATCAAGCATCGACTCTTCATCTAGATGAGAGTTAATCTTGGCTGAATATTTCAGCCCATATACCATAGATGTAGATGCTGATTTCACTTCAAGAAGTTGTCCTCTTCCACACCTAGTTACCAAAGTGTTACAAAAATCACAAACAACGCCTCTAAAGCTTGCAATAATCTATAAAGAGCTTCATCCACACCTGCAACCTGCACCTTCTGTTGCTGGACCACAATCACTTGCGTGTGATTGTGTGATCTCTCTATATGTATCCACCAATCACAGTATTTGGCCATAGTTGGGACAAATCCAGATACATCCAGATCCTTTGGTGTTCCACCATTCTGCATGTCTTCATCCTGTCAACTCTTGCCTCCATCAATGCACTGTGGGAGTTCTTCTTTAGCCTTATGTTCAAGCCCTCTGCTTCTTTCAACAGTGAATTTTGGGAGCTCTTCTTCTTGTCCTACCTTCACAACAACACAAGATGACTACTCAATCTTCTGCACTTGCATGTTCATTGATTTGTCATCCTCAATCCAGTGATCATCATTTTGGTTCAGGTCAGAATTTTTATTGATTCTAACATCATTGCTCACAACAACCTCATTATTGCAAGAATCCACAAACCTATATTCTTTCCTTTTGTCAACATACCCAACAAATAACAATTTTTTATGTTTTGTGACATCATAAGTAGTTGAACCAAATTTTCTTAAATGATTTACTTTTGGTTTCACACCAGTCCAAGCCTCCTCAGGTGTGACTTTGTTGGGACTCCTATTTAGCAAATATATTGTTGTATTCATCACTTCAGCCCAATATTTATTTGGAATGGACTTATCTTGCAGCATTTTCTTCATCATGTCTGCAACTCCATTGCTTTGCCTTTCACCATCACCTCTCTGCATCTAGACTCCTTTCTTACAGGAATCAGCGAAAATAACAAACTGATCTCCATGATAGAATTGGAAAACACTTATTTTTGGAACCACATTGTTCCTCTACATTTGCATTAAACTTCATAATAGCTTTTAATGCATCTATCTCTTTCTTAAGAAAGAAGAGACATGATTTATATGAAAAATCTTCAACAAGACACATAAAATACTGTGCATTGGATAATGGTGATGTTCTTTTAGGACTGCAAACTCCAACATGTACAAGCTCCAATGCTTTGCTTGCTCCTATGTTGCTAGCTTCTTAGTGTTGCTTTCCATTTGAGCATGTCATACATCTCCCTTTTGTCTTCTCCATATTAGGCAAGCAATCAACCATCTTGAACCTGCTTAGAAGGGAATATGAGGAAAAGACATTGCGTATATCTTTGATGCCACAGTACATTGACATTGCACTCTTTGTTATCTACCATTTTGCGTGAATTTACTCTATTACTGTCTACCATCCTTAAATTCATAAATCACTGCATTTATAATGCCAACAAACTTTGATTCCTATAGCCACACACATTTACTTGCCAAACTTATGCATTACTGTTATGAAGAAAATCTTTTTATGTTCAGAAAATAAAATCTGTTCTGGAATTGTAAACTTCAAAGATTCAATTTCTTTTTTGAAATTAGGTACCTTCAAATTTCCTCTTTTCTTCCTTTTGTGCCAATAGGTACCTTTGTTGGGAGGCTCTTCTACTAGAATTACTACTATGTCTTCACAACATTCTCATGACAGGAGCCCTAGGTTATCTCAAGCGATCATGAGCCAGATGATAGATCTCTCCTTGATGTGGGGGAAGTCACGTGTTCGACTCTTTTGATTCCCTTGAGGTTAGGCTGCATAATAAGGACTGACGGTTTACCCCTTTTGCCATCCATGGATCACTGGAAAGTACTCAGAGCATTTTCCTCGAGGTTTTCCATGATGGAATTGATCTCTTGATTTTGTAATCTCCTATGTGCTTCATAACATCAAGAATCTGGCAATCTTGACCATGACTTTGATAAGGTTACCGCACCTTCAAAATGGCACAAGGCAACTCTTCACATGGGCACACAACCCGATGGAAATATCCTCCTCAGACTTTGACATGGCTAGGCTTTGATAGTCCAACCTCATTGCATACTCCTGGCAACAACACCTTCATGAGCATATGCATGACTTTTGGGCGACTCCTCACACTGACATATGTTGTATTTCCTAATAAATCTTGACCAACGTTAAGACCTTTGTGACGACACTTGGACCTTGTCTCTCTTTTCTCATAGCGTCACAAGATCATAGGAATATGACTAGGTGACTTGGAAACTCCCTTAACTATTGGTCATAGGTTAATTACTTCTTAATGATGTAGTCTTACTTTTACAGTATGGTGGCTCAATTCTTGGCCACTCAAGTCCTGATAGAATATGATGATTATCTCTTTCAATCAATGTGGCCCACACGGTTTGCTCTTTATTCTTGATGGCGAGCACTATTCACCCCACGAAAAAGCTTTAAATGTTGTGGGGTGGTGTGTATGCCATTGGATCTAAATTGCTTTAGATCCAACATCGTACACACCACCCCACACAACATTTAATGCTACGCAGCAGGGTGGATAGGTGCTCGCCATCCTTGATGGCCTATGAATTATCCCATGAACTTTGGACAGGTGTCTATATTCTTGACTTTAGATCCAATGGCATACACACCACCGCACACAACATTTAATGCTACGCAGCAGGGTGGATAGGTGCTCGCCATCCTTGATGGCCTATGAATTATCCCATGAACTTTGGACAGGTGTCTATATTCTTGACCTCCTTCACAACTTCAACACAACCCTTAACGACTCTTCTGTGACATGTATAACCTTTTTGATAGCACGACTGCTCTTACATGACATCTCTAATAATACTTGATAGAGAGTGAGGACTCTGCTCTCCAGGCGTAGATATAATAATCCTCTTCTCTGTCTCTGCTTTGCAATATTTCCCAGGCCTTGACACTCACTCTCCTTGGCTTCTCCTCAACCTCGCTCTAATACCATGTGAGAAAAATCACACAAGAATGTGGACAAAGAATTCAAACCATAATATATTAAAAAAGAGAATGATATGCTTGATTCATCTATAATATGGTGTGGATGTCAATACATGTAGCATGGATGGCCAAATGTCCTGTTTCTATTTTTCTTCTCACAAAGTTTTGATAGAGCGTGAATACACGTGTTAAATATAATTAAAATTGACATTTATAATATAACCTAAAACTTATTTGTCCAAATGGGCTTGAAACTCTTCTTGGTTTTCTAGTTGATTTTCCCTTCTCATTTGTTCAACCTCTTCTTGTGTGCGAACAATCCTTAGTCTGTCTTCAATCTGCAGCATTTCCTAGGCCTTGACACCCTTCAATCTGTCTTCGATCTGTAGTATTTCTCAGGCCTTCACACCCACTCTCTTTGGCTTCTCCTCAACCTCGCTCTGATACCATGTGAGAAAAATCACACAAGAATGTGGACAAAGAATTCAAACCATAATATACTAAAAGAGAGAATGATATGCTTAATTCATCTATACTATGGTGTGGATGTCAATACCAATGTTTTAAATCTGGATTCAGACTCAGAATTGATCGAGGGTCAACTTGGACCGGGCCATGATTCAGACTGGTTTGAACTTAATGACTCGGTTTACTAAAAAATACATAACAATTAGAGACAAAATATGCGAAGTTTGCTCACGTATATACCATTTAAGGGTGAATATATCAAAATGGCATTGAGTGCAATACATATGTGAAACACAATACATAATCAACAAAGCTTTAAATGGCCTCTAGAATCCAAAACACAATGTGCTACAAGCCTACTACATATCACTGATCAACATGATCAATCATGAAACCTATCACAACAGTTGGAAATAGGATCCTCAGCATGAGCTATAGGACCATCCTTTGGCGTGTCTAATTTTTAATAGGTCTATATTTTGCAAGTAGAATGTTGTCGGAGAGTAGGGTGACATTTGGCATCTTTTAATAGTTTAGTGGACTTGTGTTCAGTTGAACCGCCAATCAATGTGCAGTGGCAGACCCTAACAAACATACATAGCTTGAAAGACAAACCACGCCTAGCAAAGTAATGGACAAAAAGCCTAGCAAATGTGTACTGGAAAAGCCTAGCAAAGTGTAAGTGCCAGACCTATCATGCCTCCAACGGTCGGAGCCAACATATGCATATTTCTTCCCCTCAATCGCATAGCTCAGGTAAGGTCCTGACTAGGCTGAGCTGGGAGCAGGAAAGCCAAGTATCTAAGTGCAACGCCTCCGAATGAAAGAAAAACTGGAATTCTGAAAACTGCTAACTCTGCTGAATTTTGGTTGGGATGTGAAATTCTATTTTCATCATATGAGGTCCGATGAGGTTGCAACCCCTCTCAAACAGCCTGAAACAATTAATGATAATATAAAAAATTTAAGTAAAAGGGTAGAGAAGGAAATATTGTCATTCTAGGTTAGCATGTGTAAGTGTCAAGCAAGTTCTTTCTTACCTCGAGTAGTGCTACAATATGTAGGAATCCTAAAAAGCAAGTTGACTCGACAATGAAGTAGGTTTAGACTCTTAGCATTTAGGTTTCTAGGTCAATTTTTAAAAATAAATTTGAATTTAAGTTTCATGTGACTGACCTGTGTAGTCCCACATTGACTTGGCTGAGTCGGTAAGGACTCAGTCGAGTTGATTGGTTTGGTACTAAACTGGCTGAGTCATACCCTAACTCAGCTGGTTTGGTACCAAACCGGTCACCTTAACCAGTTCAAAGGTCGAGTGGGGTTGGTTGGGGGTCAACTCGATTGACTCGGTTGATTCTGAGTCAATCAAGTTTTAAAACATCGATAAATACATATAAGGGAGCAATGCCATACCAAAATCTCGTACAACCACTTTATTAGTTAAGCAGCAAGCTCTAACTTAATCTAATACAACTCTATTTATGACATGTGACATAAGTCACTTAATTACTAACATAAAGTACAGTTTTTATTATACACTAACTCAACACTCTGTATACCTGAGTGGATTGCACCTGCAAATTTGAATTTATGCCGGAAACTTCTCAATAAAACTTGTTGATTGTATTTCTGAAATGATAAGTGTTACAAATCAGGGGGAGACTTCTATTTATACCAATAAGAGGTAGAAACCTAAACTTAATGCTTAAGTTACAATAGAACTAAATAAGGCCCTTGTTACATAAGATGGTTTTTTACAAATATTGAAATAGCGCATGTACATAAGGTCTAATACATAATGAAATTGTTGTGGTTAGATACACAACATTGATATCAGAGGACCTTTGTGAAGACACCATGAAGAAATGCCGAGTCTTATCTTACGCCTTACGTTCATGAATGCTCACGTTGAATGGAAGAGAACTTAAGTAAAGTGAAGATTTAGCAAGGGAGGACCTGCTGGTTATGCATGCCTACTGGATTTATTTTGGGTTGAAAGCTCAGTTGTGGCGTGGATGGAACTACCCTTTGGATTACTCCCTTACTGATAATATATTACGCCTTTGGATGGAACTTTTTACATGTTTGCACTTTTAACATCGCTATTGACCTTATAATCTTATACATATATTATAGGCCCTTTATAATATCTTTGACACACCGATAAGGATAGGCTCTATAGGAAATATAAAGTATGCTAGATTGAAAGTATGCTTAAGGAGAGATTTAGTTTTTATAGTAGGTATAGTAAGATTAGTCTAAAACATATGCCCAAGTAATGTATTATGTGGCTTGGCTGAATAATCTTCGCACTTCCCCTCATTTCAAGGATGGTACCTAGAGTAAATTGGATTCTTTAGGGCTTAGGGCCAATACAACAATATACTCATTAAGAGCTCAACATGTCACTTGTGGAACTGACCTTGGGTGGGGAGTATAACACCTCCTTTCAACCGCCTGGGCTAGACCCAATCGACATTTCTATGGGGTTGCTATGCAACTCATCATTATTATAATTATTATATTTTGGAGTCATCCTCGTCTATATTTGGACTATTCAGTATTCCGTTGGTTCTTTGGGTAACACATCTTTAGTTATGTTGGGTAGCAAGGAACAATACATGTTGGGACTAAAAGGTTATTTTGGGTGCTAATTTCTCCTTATCAACAAATCCTTCACACTTTTGTAACTTCATCTTTACCTCTTGTGGCTTGGCACTATTTGTAAGGTTATTCATCAACTTTTACGTCTAGTGATCTAGTTGTTATCAAGCAAATTTACCAGTGTGTCAGACCTGTTTCTTTTTCAATTTTACATAGAACAGAACCCTATTGTCCGATCTTCTTGAAACTCTGGTTCTCTTCCGCAGTTAATGAAGCTCTTGGATTATCTTCATTTTCAAGCACCCTGAAGCAGCAAGCTATGCTTGGTATGCTTGTAGGAGCACAATGAGCATCACAAATTGGCTCCAACTTCAGTGGGCTGACATGTTGGTACTTGGTATCAAAAGACCATATTATTTTCTGTCATTCATAAAATGTTTAACCATTGTGGCATGCTCTGATGCTTATAAAATGGAATCTTTCTGTGGTCCCTTCCTTACATGCAAATGATGTTATGCATACTTCAATAAACATATGTTTGTTTCTACTACCAAAGAATGAGAAAGTTATAGAATGTGGTCATGTAATTTCGCTTGATTTAGGTTGGTAAGGTTATGATCTTATGGGGAACACTGGTCTATAGGTTATTTATGTAAAGGGCCTGTGGCTAAACTAAATATTGATGATACAAGCAGTTGTAAAATGAGAATATCCATCTATTCGTGGAAAACAGCTTTCTCACAAGCTTATCTGATGGAGATTGAATCTCCTTGTTAGAGGTCAAATGTTCTATAATCTAGACTTCCCTAATGTTATTGAAGATTTCATTGCTGTGATCTTGAGGTATGTTTGGGAGGTTGTTCAATTGCATTTTGGGTTTCTACTAGTGTGATTTTTGAAAGTTTTGGTCCCCCAATACACTTTATAGATTTAAAGAGATTAAAATAAGAGAGTTATATGAAACCAAACTGTTATGCTTCAAGAAGAGGGGTTTTCTTGGTACTCTTGGTACTTTTATAGAGTATGATGCTCAGAGCAGCAATGTCTAGCAATAATGACAGAATGTGATTTGAGGTAGATAAAACCATTATTTTTAAATTATGTAAAATATTTTATTTTATATCATTAGTGATGCTGAGTGTTTACTATCCATTTTGTCAGGCATCTCAGGACTTATCAACCCTAAAGAACATAGCTGGTGAAACTGGCAAGAAGCTATCTTCATTTGCTTCAAGCTTTATGGCAGATTTTTAGGATCACATTGTATGATCAACATGTTTCGGGATTTCTGGAGGTGACTAATAATGCAAGCTTGTGATAATAATTAGTCAGTTTTGGGCTATGGTATTTCCATTCTTTGTTTGATTTGTTGTACTGGTTGGCTGGGAGATTCTTAAGGTGGCATCTAGAAATTTTCAAAATGTTGGTGTATTTATTCATTCTTTGACAGAGAAAATAATTTCTGCATTTTCAACTTGTTGCTTCGGGTAGTGTCAACGGTGCTCCAAGGCCTCGTTCTCGTTCTATGTAGAATTTGTTACAGTATCGTGCAATATATGTTTCACTGTTTAATTGCAGTTATTGGTGACTATCTATGTGACAACATACCGTGGCTTTCTCAGGGATAAAGTTTATGCAGTTCCAGAATTGGTTGGCATTCCGTCTCATCTCTAAATAGTACCATGATAATTGCAGAAGATGTATTATTAGGAATGTGAGCTCTATTCTATAGATATTGAGGATACTTGTTTATGTTTCCTTTGAACTGTAGACATGGAGAGCTTAAATGTTTTTCTTATTCATCCAACTGGAAAATGTCTAATAGGTTTCCAGTTAGTATTGGTGGAAAATTTCTTACTTTTCATGAGCTGATTTTAATATACCAATTTTAATATGTTTCTCTAATGTTTATAGGACCAGTTTCACTCGTTTGGCTCTTATTTCCACCCTAACACAACAGGTTTTAATAAGATTTTTTTAGTTGTGGTTAATAATAAAAATTGAATATTTTCACTACAATATTTGATTTTTCATAGTGAAACTTGTCTCTATAACAATGATTTCGTCTATGTTGGAAAGCACAGTATCGGAGTCTCCTAAGCTGATGTTTGTCTACTTTTCACTGCATCTACACTATTATATTTTCTGCTGTAAGTAGCTGATTAATGACATTAGGCTTGTCAAATTGTCAGTAAAACAATAAACAGTACTGCTTTAAATCCTCTTTTATCTGAAATCAAATCTGGCAACTTGAATAAATGTTAGGGGGAATTCTTTTTAAATTATTAAAGAAAAATGCATAAAATGAAAGAGTAAAATATTGGAATGAAGGTGGATCTCATATTCCACTTGCTTGTAGCTATTCATATTCAATTTTTTTGATCTCCCATATTGCAAAAGTGCAGTTTATTTCAAGAACTTGTTATGTCATGACCATGCTGTGTATAACATGCTTAAATTCTCCAAGTCTTGACATAGTTTCAGAGTTTAAGCAATGGCTTTACTTAGCATGTTTTTTTGCTAGTGAAGCCAAAAAATCAAACAAGGGAAAGGGCATTGTTTTAGGCCATGTCAATTTCCTTCATGAAATTCTAATGGGATCATGCATCCTGATGATATATCAAGTGAAAAGGCGTATGACCCATGGTTACCTTGACGTATAGATCACCTTGAATGATGTCACATCCGATTCTTTTCAGTGATGCCACATGCTTTATATAGATTCTGCTTGCCCATTTGCACGGACTTGACTAAATAACAACCTTTTTCATAGGGTGGCTTTTCTTTTGGACCTTGGTTTAAATCTTAAGTAAGATCTTCGTAAGAAATGTGATAGAGATTCTAGAAGATATTGTAAGGAGTATTGGCCTCAAGTCACAATGATGTGTTGGAGCTATGGACACTGAAATTTCAATCCTCAATTCTGCATTCGTGGTTCGTTAAATAGACATGAGAATAAACGGAAACCCTTGCTCTAGACTGGAGACGGCTTTGATGATTGTTTTAGAATGGGTTATCCATCCACTTCCCTTGTATTGATATATCCAATTCTTGATACGATGTTGATGGGGAACAGAGTGAAGGATTGGATAATCAAATAAGATGACTTGTTGAATGCCAAAGACCTTGAGATTCCAGTTTTTAGAGGCTAATGATGCAGCCAAAAAGAGATTGCATATGCTGGTAAACCACAAGCTCATTTAAGCAAGTGAATTTATAGAATAGACGTGATGGTAGAAGTGCCCAGATTGGCATGGTGAATGACAGCCTAGAGCACAAGTTAGCCACCTCAAGTATATTATGAAAGTATTGTTGATATTCACTAGAAATAGCAAGAGAATTGATTGGAACCAACATGAACACAAATTTTACAATAAAGAGAAACAAAACATTAGGGTAAGAGATGTCACGCAAGAGGAGTGCAACCATAGGGAGTGAAAACTCAAAACACAAAGGCGTTGGTGATTGTTTTAGAAGGGGTTGTCAAGCCACTTCCTATGGTTTGATATTTAAAATTCTTGATATGATGTTGATGGGGAATGGTGTGAAAGTATATTATGAAAGTATTGTTGAGATTCACTAGAAATAACAAGAGAATTGAATGGAACCAACATGAACACAAATTTTACAATAAAGAGAAACAAAACATTAGGTAAGAGATGTCACACAAGAGGAGTGCAACCATAGAGTGAAAACTTACACAAGGGCGTTGGTGATTGTTTTAGAATGGGTTGTCAATCTACTTCCTTTGGATTGATATTTGCAATTCTTGATACGATGTTGATGGGGAATGGAGTGAAGGATTGGATAATCAAATAAGATGAGTTGTTGAGAGCCAAAGACCTTGGGATTCCATCTTTTAGAGGCTTATGGTGCAGCCAAAAGGAGATTGTAGAGTAGACATGTTGGTAGAAGTGCCTAGATTGGTATGGTGAATGACAACCTAGAGCACAAGTTCTATAGTCATTGACACCTCAAGTGTAATATGTAAGGAGAGTATTCTTGAGATTCACAAGAGATAGCGAGAGAATTAAATGGAACCAACATGAACACATTTTGCAGATAGAAATATAAACGAACACTAGGGTAAGAGATGTCACACAAGGGCACAACCATAGAGAGTCAAAACAATCCAAGAACAAGTGTGCTAAACAAAGAGAAACCCAAAACACAAGAGAGAGAGCACCCCAATTGATGATGTTTTTGAGCAAAGCATTTTTATTAAGAATGAATGAAAAATACAAATGAAAGTGGGTGTGTAAATACCCAGCTCAAATGTAGGGTGTTTTCTCCATTGAGGGTTTGAGCATGTTGTGGCCTAAAGAAGGCTCATTGCACACACTAATTTTTGTTTGTGGAGTCCACTTCATGTCAATTTTGCAAATCAATAAAAGAATTCCAACCTTTGGAAGCATTAAAAATGGTTTTGCCTGTGGGGTCCACCTTGGGTGAAATTGTGTTTTAGGTCAAATGAGGAATTCAGGTGCATAGTGGCTTGGATAGGGTCTTTTTGAGGTTATTGATTGATAGAATCCAATTACAAGTTGGAAAAGTATGAAAATTCAGTAGGACCAACTTTAGGCAAACAATGCGTACATGTAGAACGACTCATTTGAAGGCAAGGACTTGCTCATAATGTTTATTAAGGTCATTGAACATCATGGAGCTAACAAAATTCAATTTGAACATCCAAAAGTACAAAAACACAACATTAAAAATTTCTTGCTAGGATGCATTGCTCTTAATGACATGTAAATTAGGCTTCGTATGTGGGAGACAGAGGAATCACATGTCATTAAAAGCCATGCATAGAAACCAAGGAGGCACGTGTTTAGTGATTTTTTGGTTTGTTTTCTATACAAATTTCAATTGGGCTTGCTCTCTCTTCACTTCGCCAGTCAAAAAGTTGTTTTATGAAATTCTTGATAAGGCTGAGGGCTACATGCACAAAACAGTTGCCCCCCATGTAGAGCATACAAGGGGCATGCAATTTATGAACACGGGCCATGTTCATGTGCTTAGAAACTAGAGTGCTTCAAACTTGGAACTGAAATAGGCTTTTCTAACTCTAGGCACACATATCGGTTGTCTAAATAGGAGTCTAAACAAATCAAAATGGGAAAAAGTTGTAGTTGAAATTTCCCAAAACACTTTTCCCATGAATTTGAATTGAGAAATTCTCCCAACCAGCTGCATTATTCACGAAATCATCTAGAAGTCTAAGTTTGTCCAAGACTAAGCTATATCACAATTTTCATGGATTGAAAGCAACCACAACTCCCTCGACGATCAAATGCAATTTTCAGCTATCTCTTTCCTCCACAGATTGCATAGTATCATTTTGAGTGTTTTTGGGCTCTATCAACATTGTCTCAGTAGGGAAAGATGCTTTTGTGATGGGTGCTAGATTCTAGCATTTGGGTTTGGACAACTTTGCTGAATTAAGGTATACATGTATATGCTTGTGCCCACCTTAAAACATACCACATGCATAAACCATCGTGCTCACCAACCTTGGCATTGTAGCATGAACCCCGATCAAAGTTGGAGCACATGTTGCATAAGAGATGAATGGAGAAGAGCAGGGTCATGAAATCGAGGACCTACCCGCGAAAACAAAATCTCAATCAAATCTTAATCTTTGGATGGAGAGGGAGCAACAGTGGAATGGACTTGGCTTGATTCTTTTGGTCGATCCTCCCTTCTAAAACAAACACTAGATATTGATTTTAATTGATTGATGTGGATCCTAGGGTTGACGGGGAGATTGGGATTTTGTTGGTTTGTGTCCCCTCGAAACAAAAACCCAATAAAATGCTGGCAACTATTGATTGAGAAGGGCACTCCTACTTTTTGCTCCATGTAAAAAACCATAATTCTTATTTGATTGAGAAAGAGGAGTCCTAGAATGTTTTATTTTGCTTTAAAAAATTGCATAGGCATTGCCATGCACCATCTTGCCCTTGCAATAAATCTAGTTGGAGTTTCATAGATAAAAGTTCTTGTTGTTCTTGTGAGGATTGGCTCAAAGACCTAAGGTGGCATGGGTGGTAATGATTCCCAACGAATGAATGATCAGTGATTTGGGGAATCTATTTTTTATTTGATCAATTGTTATGTGAGCTCAAATAATATGCAAACTCCATTGGTTCATGTTTTTGACATCGACAATGAGTAGAATCAACCATCTAGTGAAAATGAGGAGGCATTGGCAGATGTCCTTGCATGCGACCATGAAGATCTTATTATGCTTTTGATTAAAAATGACCAGTAAAGAGAAAATGACATTTAGCTAAGCATGGAAATGTCTACGACAACAACTATGGCAAGGAAGAAGATAACTAGGACAACAAAGATGGATATTACCTTGAAGATGAAGCTAAGAATACATCACATATTCCATAAGCACATGAATATCCAAGCTTGGAATTTGATGGCAACATTAATGACAATGGTGATGGTGAGATAAGTAGGTTTGACATTACATCTAAATAACAAAAACCATTCAAAAAACAAATTTGATTTGTTTTCTGCACTTACTTTTGAGATAAGTGCAGATTTGACATTTGAAAACAAATTTGATTTGTTTTCTGCACTTACTTTTGAGCTCAAATGCATTGAAGAAGTGATTCTTCATCAAGACCTAGTTACAACATGGACAGAGGAGAATTTCCATCAAGCAAAGCAAGAAAGCAAATATAGGAGATGGGTAAGCCATCCACTGTTTTCCACTATTCTTGCTCATTTCCATTGTGCTTTCAACGGTGATCAATGTTGCTCTAATCTTGTTTGTGGTTCAAATATTTCTTGCCCCTCTTGGGCACATTTTATGGTCATTGTGGATGTTTTGCAATGTTCTTTTACCTTCCAAATTCCACGACAACTAACATCTCATCAACTATATGCTTGCACGTCTCACAACCTTATCAAATTGCACACATGGTTCCATTGGCGGTGTCTTGTCACTTAGTGGGCCCATTTGCCGGTTAGGTTAGGTGGGAAGGTTTCCAACTTTTGTAATCAATTCTAGCATTTAGTTTATTTTCTATTCGCTCTCCAAAAACAGAGTTTGAGAAGAAACAAAAGTTTTGACTTCATATGATCTTTGGCACCTCACAGGGAGGATCCATCCCATGAAAGGAGTTGATGTTGTTGCCTAAAAAAGGCTCATTCCTCAAATTGGTTTTTCCTCATGGGGACCACTTTGGCCCAAATTTTGGCAAATAAACCAAATGGCATGTTTGGGTGTAAGAAATGGATTGAATAGGTTTATGGGGCTCATTGATCATCAAAGAGTTGCAAAATTTCATTTTTGACCTTTAGAAGCATAAAAATTGGTTTTTGCTCTTGGGGACCACCTTGGGCGAAATTGTGTTTTCATCTCAAATGGGAAATTCAGGTGCACAAAGTGGCATGGACGGTATTTTGAGGTCACTGATCATTATGGAGTTGACATAATCCAATTTTGGGTTCTAGAAGTATGAAAATGCAATGGGACTGCTTTAGACCAAATTGTGCATATATAGGCATAATGACTCATCTGAAGACAAGGATTGGTTTAGAAATTTTTTTAAGGTCACTAAGAATAATGGTGTTGAAATATATCAAAAATGCATAAAAATTTATCCTATAGCCATTAATTGAAAATACCTCTATGTTTCCTACACATTTCTTTTGATGGCACGCCATTTATGCTTCATATATGGGAGATGGAACAATCAGAATCACATAAATCAAGGACACACATGTTTTTAATGGATTTTTGGCCTATTTTCTATGCAATTTTCAATTGGACATTTGTATCTCTTTGAACTGGAAATCGAGAAACTATTTTAGGATATTGTTGATAAGGTTGGGGGCTACATATGACATAGTTCTTTTGAACCCATACAAAGCACATAATTAATAGGAAATTTATGAACATGGGCCATGCTCGTGTGCTCAAAAGCCATGTTTGGGGTGCTTCAAACCTGGAACTGAAATAAGCTTTTCTAAGTTCAAGTGCATAGATCATTTGCCCCCATTTTTAGGAGCCAGATGTAGATTTTTCTCAAATTTCTACTTGGTTTCAAATTATTGCACAACAAATTTAAATTACTTCTAATATGAAACATGTAAATTGAAACACATGAAATTCATTAACAACAAACCATGAAATTTAACACATATTTTTTGGGTAAAGTACCCATGGAAAAACCCCGGAGGGAAAACCAGTTCAAGAGAGAATTGTTATTTATGATCCCACAAAATTTCTAAGTGTAACAATAGTGAATAAACAACATTAAATGCACTTAAACTTTCCTAGAAAATTGTGCCCAACTCAAAATTTAACTCGAAATTTTTGCCCAACTAGCTGTATGGATTGCACGACCTTTTACTGATTGTCAATAGCAGCAAATTCCTCGATTTTTATGCCCATAAAATGTGCTATCCAACTCCTCTATTTCGTGCTCTTAGTATGTTGTATGGCCCTCGAAAATCATGCTCTCTTTCTCAGTTGTATTGAGCTCGAACACTGTGCCATGAAATTAGTTGTACGAACCTCGAACTCTATGCTAGGAAATCAACTGTACGAACCACCAATTAATGTGCTGTACAACTAGCAATAAATGTTGTATCTTGGGATGCATGCCTAGTATCCTCTTGGAAAATGTGCCCCCCTCTAAGCTGCTCTCTTCTCCTCTTTTCTTCATCTCTCTAAAAACTCTCTCATTAAATGTTGTAGATTTTTCAGATATCACTACTCACTTTGAAAATCACATATCCCAATTCGGTCTCAAGTCTTTCTAAAACACATGCATGTACTAAAACCCAATTCTCAATCCTTGAGAATGTATTAGCATATACAATAACTTATAACGTTGAAATACATGAGATCTATCTACAACTTTGAAAAATATAGCAATCACACATAAACAATATGACATATATTTTTGGTTAAAGACTCTGGAAAAACCCTTGTGGGAAAACCAATGAGAGAGTATAGAACAAATTTTATAATCTTAAGCAGTTTACAATAGATACAATGGAGTCAATCCAACATAGACTTATCTCTAAGCACACATGCTCTGATGATCAAGTTTTATCTCTGATGGATAGCTGGGAAATGCACCCCTCTGACTGCGCCCTCCACGCTGAATGAATGCACCCCTCTGACTGCGCCCTCCACTCTGAATGAATGCACCCCTCAGGTTGAATGCACCCCTCATTCAACCGAATCTGCCTCTGTACTGCTATTTGACTAGGGCCTCTCCCCCCTCTTCCTTTGGATCATTGTCTCAGTGATGCCCCCTCCATGATCTACCGAAATCTGTCTTTGGAATGCGCCCCTCTTCTGGTAAGGAATGCCCCCTCCTCTGATTGGTCAATCTATGATCTCTCAGCTACTGAATCCTATCAAGTACTGAAGCAATCTCTACCTCCCTGAAGGATCCACCTCAAGCGTGCCTAATTTGTCTCAAATTTGCACCGCCCTCCAAACAAAAAATGCGCCCCTCTCTCAGGAATATGACCCTCTGTTGCTGCTCCTCAATCTTTGAAGAGATCTCGTGTGAAGCCTCTCACCCACTGGAATATTGTGCCCCCTCAGTATCAAAAGAAACACTACACCCTCACTCTGCTAGGAAGATGCCCTCAATCTCTCTCAGATGAATGCGCCCCTCACTCTCTCCTTAAATCTGTGAAGAAAATGCACAAGTAACCTTTTCCCTTTGCCCCTTGCCTCCTTTTATGAACTCATTGCCTAATTAAGGTTTCCAAAACCCTAATATGAGTGCATGCAAAAATCTCGCTTTTGCATGGAAAATAACATAATGCATTAAAAAATCTTGCATGCATAAGGAAAAAGTCACTGAAATCTCCGCATGTCTCCACCACTGGATCCATGACACCTGGTAGAGTGTTTCTCACCCTCTACCCTGATACCTATACTGATAATGTACCTTCATCCTAGGCATCATCACATGAAGGATATCCCGAGATACACATATCTCTAACAAATGTGTCTCTCCACTCTCCTTATGTATCTTTTATAATTTCATTAATGACTCTTTAGCTACTTCTAGATCTCAAAGATCAAGATTAGATCTTGGCCTCACTAGATCTACAATTTTGACTTAATCTTTCATTGAGATGATTTAAATCACTCAAGTCATTCAAATTTTATAAAAGTCACTTTAGTCATTACAAATATAGAAGTCACTTTATAAAATCACTTTATAAAGCACTTACCTAGAGAGTGTTGCTTGGACACTTCCACATGCTAGACGTTGCCAATGTAGAAACACTTATCTGAGCTATCTTGCTCACAAATAACACTCCCTCTTAGCGAGGAAGGTACTTCTGGAACCTCCACCTGGATCTCTCTCCAATACCATCACTCCATTCGTTGCTGTACCTAATCCCTCTGAATCAGAAATCCTCTCTGCCACCTGCACTGGAATTTGTGGTGAAGATCTGTTCCTACAAAACATGCTCTGAGGAGTCTCCTCAAACTCATGAGCATCCAATTGGGTCATCCTGTACCAACTAAGTCTCCTGACAGTACTAGAAGAACCCACACAACCAACTATTCTTGATATTGGTACGAACCTTGAATCCAAGATCCCCTTGGATCCAATCACAAGCAGTCCCAACAACTTGTACAATCTCCCTTGTCTAACACCAAGCATTGCTCCCGCATCTAGGGTAGCTCCCTCTGGATATATAAGTACCTATCCACGTTGGAACAACATACTATATCTCTCATCCTCCAAAGATGACACTGAGAGAAAGCTAACCTTCAAATCTGGTACAAACATCTCTGCCACCTCGAGAGATCCTCCCGACTCTAGTTGGAATCTCACACATTGAAACCCCTTCACTGCATGCGTGGTGTCGACTCCACTATCCACATAACGGTATGAACATGTTTCTAGAAAACTAAGGAACACCAACCTCATTCCCGTCATATGGAGAGATGAACGACTATCCACAACCCATGCTCCAATGTCCTCAAACCATACACTACCACTGCCTGAAAGACAAGAGACCAGAGAAAATTCCTTTTCAAACTTCTCAGCAAAGTCCTCAATCTCAACTGATGTTGTTTGTGTCTCATCCTTTCCCTTCTTCTTTTTGTTTGGACATTGACTTGCATAGTGGCCAGTCTTGTGACAAGCAAAACATTTAACTTTGCTCATATATTTCTGCTGTTCACCTTTTGAGCTAGATCCACCACATCGGCCTTTATTGGGACATTTCTTGCTCTTTCCCCTGAGATAAACATTCTTCTCATCATCTCCATGCTGCTGATTTGTGTGGCTGGAGCTAACTCTCAACTCCTCCTGTATGAAATCGTCCTAAAGTCTAGTCCATGTAGGCATGTCCTCCCTGTCAACTTTTGCATGCACAAAGTCCTACCAAGGTTGTGAGAAACAATTCAAGGTTGTTATAACCAACTCTGTATCCACCTTCTCACCAACAACACCTAACTCATCACGTACCTATGAAATCCTGGTAAGGTATGATGCAACATTGTCAGTCTTGGTCATCTTAGTATCTCTTAGTTTCTCTCTCAAAATTATTTTCCGGTTTTGATTATTGCTTTGGTACAACTTTATCAAAGCTACCCACATATCAAAGGCATTCTTTTTATCGGTCACATGAGGCATAATGTGGTCTTTCACTGCATCAAGAATAATATGTTTTTCCTTCACATTCTTCTTGTCATATTCAACCAATGTACCAAGATCAGTGGGAATCGTGACAACCTCCTTGGTTATTTCCCATAACTCAAATTCCTCCAACATCTGAAGTGTTCCTCTCCTTCCATGGAATGTCATTTGATGCACCCTCTAGCCTATCCTCAAACCATAAGCCAAATGTCAAAGACATACTCACTGACCAACCAACAACAAGCCCAAATCTGCTAGGTGAAACAACTCAACAATACTCTTGTTGCCCCCTTATGTCAAATACAGGTTTTCTCTATTCAAATCTCTGATACCATGTATATTTTTCTCAAATTTCAACTTGGTTTTAGTACCGAACAAGTTATTCCTCATATTAATGCACAACAAATTTAAATTACTTCTAATATGAATCTTGTAAACTAAAACACATGAAATTCACTAACAACAAACCATGAAATTTAACACAGATTTTTTGGGTAAAGTACCCCTAGAAAAACCAGTTCAAGAGAGAATTTTTATTTATCAGCCCACAATTTTTTTTTGAGTGTTACAACTTTGAATAAAAAACATTCAATGCACTGAAACTTTCTTGGAAAATTGTGCCCATCTCCTAGCTCCTCAAAATTTGTGCTAAGCTAGCTGTACAACCTATACATCCTTGTACATACTGTTAACAACAACAAATTCCTCGATTTCTATGCCCAAAAACGTGCTATTCAGCTCCTTGATTTTTGTGCCCTCAGTCTACTGTACGATCCTAAATAACCATGCTCTCTTTCTCAGCTGTATCAACCTTGAACTCTGTGCCAAGAAATCAACTATACAGACCTCGAAATCTATTGCAAGAAATCAACTATACGAACTAGTAATTAATGCACTGTACATCCAGTAATAAATGCTATACTTTTTTTTGGGATGCATGCCCAATCTCCTCTTGGGAAATGCACCCCTCTCTCAGCTGCTCTCTTCTCCTCTTTTCTTTAACTCTCCAAAAAATATCTCATTCAATGTGTCTCTCCACTCTCCTTAGGTCTTCTTTATAATTTCATTAGTGACTCTTTAGGTACCGCCAGATCTCAATGGTCAAGATTAGATTTTGGCCTCACTAGATCTACGGTTGTGACTTTCTCATTGAGATGACTTAAATCACTTCAGTCAGTCAAACATTAGAAAAGTCACTTTATAAATGCTTACCTAGAGAGTGTCACGTGAACACTTCCACATGCTAGACACTGCTAATGTAGAAGTACCTGTCCAAGCCAACTCCCTCAAAAACTAACACCAGAATGGATCCGAATGGGCAAAAGTTGTAGCTGAAATTTCCATGAATTTGAATTGAAAAATTCTCCCAATTCATTGCATTACTCACAAAATCCTCTATGGTAAGTCTAAGTCTACCCAAGACTAAACTTTGTTTGAATTTTCACAATCTAAAATCAAACACAACTCCCCGATGATCAAATGGAAGATTTTCAATTATTTCTTTCCTCCACAAGCTATATAGCGCTTCATTTTGTATGTTTTAGGCCCTATTGTCATTGTCTTAGTAGGAGGAAGGCCCCTTTAGTGTATGTCAAGTTCTAGCATTTGGAATGGGGACAATTTTGATGAATTAAGGCGTGAGAAAAATGCTTATTTCTTTATTTATATTATTTTACATAGAGCAAAATGTATGTACACCTTGAGTGGGCCTAACACTTAAGAACATGTGTTCCTTCCTAAGAGGTCACATGTTCAAATACGAAGGGGGTAGAATATATACACCTCCATAAACTTTAGCAGTAAAATCACTACGCAGAGGGGATCCATTGTCCCACAAATAAGGGGGTCTCATACATCAATTTGATATCTAGCTTGATCGTAACCTCACAATTAAATTAAATAATCATCCTCAATGAAATCAATCAATGATGACAAGCATTTCATCAAGTTTTTGTTTAGAAGAGACCTTGACTAAGAAAATCCTATTCTCTCAATCTCTCCCTTAACCCTGGCCCCCTTTCACCCTTCACCCTTGGGTCTCGATCATCCAACGATTATATAAATATCAGTGTTTTTGGGGAGGGGAGGCCCGGTCAAAAGAATCTTGTTATTCCCCCTTCTCTATTAATCCCTCTCCATCCAAAGGTTAAGATTTGATACATAATTTATTTTGGTACGTAAGTCCACCCCACTCTTCTCTTCCTCCGTCCATCTCTTATCCATGAAGTACAACGTTGGTGGGCACGATGGTTTATGCATGTGATATGTTGTAAGGTGGGCATGACCATAATCTTATGCCATGCCAAATGAAATGTATAAGGAGCGCTTTTGTTTGGGTGATAAATTAAAGTTTAAACCATATTAAGACGTGGCCCCAACCTCCTCACACCAAAGCATGCACATGGTGTCCCCCCATTGGGCACAAAGCATGCACATGGTGTCCCCCCATTGGGCACCATTAAGACCATTTTCATTTGATCCTATACACCCATCAAAATGGACAATACAACCTCCATTTTACACCTTTATAAAGTGGCATTAAATTATAAAGTTGAGTGAGTTTTATGTGTTATGTTTAAAGTGGGTTTTATTTAAAAAAGTAGAATGGAGTTTTACAAAAGATAAAAGAGGTCTTAGTTTCCATTTTTGTCTATTCCAAGGCGCTACTACAATTACGAGAGAGTATCAAATGAGCACTAATTCACTTTTTTTTTTCACAATTTTTTTTTTAAATTTAAATTTCGACTCTAGTATGATGTATTTGGCATAGAGAGTCGAATTTAAAACTATTTTGGGCAATTAGTGCACCAAAACTTTTAATGGGTTGTGAAAAAAAGCTACTACAATTAAAAAGAGAACTTAGCTTCATTTAATCAGTGCCAAACTTTGCTACGAATTTAACAGTGGGTTAAGAAGTGTTATAATAAAATATAACAAAAGTGAAAGATAAACATTCTTATGGGTAGATGAATAACAAACTCTGACCTAAAATTTCGGGTTCATGTTTCACTCCCAATAGTCTATAAGAGAGATCTTTTTCACATTTACACTAGATTATAAGTTCAAAACAACAATTAAGAAGGGAAGAATAGAAGCAAGAAGCCATACAAACTGAAGATTTCCCTAGCACACCGCTATTTTTGTAACAAGTAACATTCTTCCTATTTTATTAATTTTCTTTCATTCTCAGTGTAAAATTTATTTGAGAAATGGAAGGAGAAAGGGAGGTAGTCAGGCCTCATGCTAAGATTGTATAGTCCCCATTGGTGCTATGGCTGTAATAAATAAATTGTTGTTTTCAAACCTAAGACTTTATAGTCCCCAACCATAGAGATGCTATTTTATAAATGGACTGTTGGGTTTATTGTTGGAAATAGTGCAACTTCAGAAGCTATTCTTATTGTACTTTATTATATTATTGTTGTTGATCCGTACGAACCCAGGTGCACGACGGGGACACCAGTTCGATTGAATGAATCGATACTGTTATGGTGGAAGCCTAATAATAAGCAAACAAAGAAATACACTACTCACATAAACATACACACATAGAAAATATGTAGGAATGCGAACTAATCTCTTCTTTTCTGCTTCTCTGCTTGTATATTACAATATTTTACATGCTTAAATAGAGTGTTGAGAACGCTTGGGTTGTCTTCCCGTTACGTTCAGTTACAAGAGAAGTTAGAACCGTTTCAGAAGTTCAACCGTTATAGTTGACTGGAAGACAGAGAGCCAATCTGTTGTAATTCGTTAGTCACAATTATCGATGATGCATGTCGAAGTCGGTGCTTGTCTAAGTTGATGAACTTGTCGAAGTCACTGAGCTTGTCGAAGTCGATGAACCTGTTGCAGTTGATGAACATGTCGAAGTTGATGTTGGCATCCGACAATAATGCCAACTACTGGGTGGATCATACCTCCTTCCTTAAGAAACAATGGTCCCCATTGTTTGCACGTACAGATGAGGAAACTTGTTGGTCAGTTCAGTAGCAGAGTACCATTTTCCTTGTTCTCGGATCTGTCCGGCTTTGGCCACCTGAAACAAGGGAATTGTGTTCGTCCTTGTATGGCGTACTAGTCGTCCCACAATGGTCTCGCAAGGAAGAGTATCCTAAACATCTAGATGGATGTCTTCGGGTTCTGTTGTCTGCAAGTCGTTCTGTTCCAACAATAGTGCATGGTATGGTCGAAGTAGATCCACATTAAATACTGGATGCAAACCCAGGCATGAATGAATGTCGAGCTGGAAAGCATTTTTTCCAATCTGCTCAAGAATACTGTATGGACCATATCGCAAAGGCTTCAGCTTCTTATATGGACCAGTGAAGCGTTCCTTCTTGAGATGCAACCAGACCTGATCCCCAATTTGAAATGAATGGGGGATATGATGCTTATCGTGTCGGGCCTTGGATTTCGCATTAGCTCATTGCAACATTTCCTGTGCTTATTTCTGGATGTCACAGATTTGATCTCGAAACTTCAATGCTTTGTCAAATTCTCTCCGATTAAATTTGGTATCGTTCGACGAACTAATCAAGTCAATAGGCATTGAGGGTTGAAAGCCATAACATATCTCAAATGGACTCTTGCCCGTAGAGCTGTTTTGAGCATGATTGTAGTTGTGCTATATATATGGGAGACTTTCATCCCATGTTCGTCAATGCTTGTGGTTGTACATATGAAGCAGTTGTACTACCAAGCGATTCACAACTTCCATCTGTCCGTCTATATGAGGATGGAAAGTTGTCGATAAGGAGAGTTTTGCATCGAGCTGTTTCCAGAGAGTCTTCCAGAATATGCTGACAAATCTGGAATCTTTGTCAGAAATAATGGTTGTTGGTAAACCATAATGTTTCCAAACATGTTCAAAGAAGAGCTGAGCGGTCTGCTATGCTGTTGTAGTCTTCTTGCATGGAACAAGAATGGCCATCTTGGAAAATTTGTCGACTACTGCTAAGATAACGTCATGCTGATGTTTGGTAGAAGAATATCCCGTCAAGTAGTCCATAGAAATAGATTCCCATGGTCGACTAGGAATTGGAAAAGGTGTGTACAATCCCTGTCATCGATTAGGCAGTTTACTAATGGCACAAACCATGCATGATTGAATGTACTTGTTGACGTCAGTTTTAAGTGAAGGCCAAAAGAAATAATTCTAGAGAATAGCAAGGGTCTTTGCTACTCCAAAATGTCTTGTAGTCTTGCTGTAGTGCACTTCCCAAATGAGCTGCTGTTGATGCTCACCTATCAGTACACAAAGCTGTCCAAGCTTGTATAGCAAGGTGTCTTTCAAGAAATAGTCGGAGGTCGACGACTTGTCGGTTTGAATTTGTCGATAGACTGATGAAAATTCGTTGTATTCTTGATACAACTGAGCCCATGTGGTGGTGTCATAACCTTGAATACTCATCACCGCAAGAAGGAGAGTAATGGGTGGTCGACTCAGACAATCGGCGGTGGCATTGGCTTTACCTTTCCGATACTTAATTACCAACTGAAATTGTTGCAGGTAATTAATCCACTTGAGTTGTCGAGTTGTTTGTAACTTCGACTGGGACGGGGAGAACTGTAAAGGCTTGTGGTCAGTGAGAATGACCGTCTCCTTGCCAAGGATATAATGTCTCCATTGCTTAAGAGCTTGAACAATGGCGTATAGTTCTTTTTCATATGTCGAATATCTTCTAACAGTGTCGTTAAAAGTTTCGGAATGAAAAGTGACTGGGTGACCAGACTGAGTGATAACTACACCCAAGGCATAATCTGATGCGCCCGTCTCAATATCAAGGGGCCGATGCAAATCAGGTAACACAAGTACTGGTGCAGTACAAAGCTTGTGTTTGAGCTTCTTGAAGGCTTCTTGTTGTGTTGATGTCCATTTGAAGACAATTTTCCCATTTCCCTTGGTCAACTAATTCAAAGGCCAAGCTATGTGACTGGAGCCGAGTATGAATCGTCGATAAAAATTATCCAAACCAAGAAAACTTCTTAGTTCATGAATGCTTTGAGGAATGGGCCACTCTTTAAGGATTTTCACTTTGTATGGATCGACGTGAATGCCTGTAGAGTCAATTACATACCCCAAATATTTGATGCTTTTCATCGCAAATGAACATTTTTCCATGTTCACGTAGAGTCGATGTTGTCAGAGAGTGTTGAGGACTTGTCGAAATTGTTCGACATGTTCTTCTCATGATCGACTGAAAATCAATATATCGTCGAGGTATACAATGACCCATTTGTCGATGGAAGGTCGAAGAATGTTATCCATATACCGCATGAAGGTCGTAGGTGCATTGGTTAAGCCGAAAGGCATGACTAACCATTCAAACAATCCTTCCTTGGTCTTGAAAGCAGTTTTCCATACATCTACGGGCTTGATTGGAATTTGATGATATCCCGACATGAGCTCAAGCTTAGTAAATAATTTAGCACCTTTCAGACAGTCGATGAGCTCGTCTATCCGCGGCAGAGGGTATCTATTCTTTACCAAAATTTTGTTGAGGGCCTGGTAGTCGATGAACATGCACCAAGTCCCATATTTCTTTGGAACGAGGACGACTAGACTTCCACAAGGAGAGGAGTTGGGTCGGATATGACCTTTGTTGATCAAATCTTGAATTTGTCTGCGAATCTCTTTATTTTCGATAATGGATCTTCTATAAATAGATGCGTTAGGTAATGAAGAACCGAGAGCAAGTTCTTCGTCTGGCTCTTGGAATGTAGAGGTACTTCGTCTGGCTCTTGGAATATATTCCGATACTCATCAAGAATATTGTCGATCTGCTGCTTCTGTTGGGAGCTGCATTGGTCAGTGAGTCGATTGGTTGCTGTAGTCTTCTTGGAATGTTGTGGCTTAATCATGATCAATGTGAAATTCTGAGTATGGTTAATGAGCTTCTTCGCCTGTTTAGTAGATATCATTGCAACCATTGGTGCAGGTCATCGCTTTGGTATGCCATACCATTAGTTCCAAATTCTGAGAATCACCTTCTGAGGTCGTGACTGGTAACTTCCATGTCGATCCCATAAGTAAGGTTTCCCAAACAAGGCGTCGACTACGGAGAGTGGTGTCACGTCGCAGAGTACTTCATCTTCAAAAGGCTTAATGAAGTAGGTGAGTTTGCATTGTCGGGTGATCCTTAGTTCATGTTCGTGTCATGCCCATCCTTCATCCAACCGATGTTATAAGGCTGAGGATGTGGAGTGGTAACAAGACCTAGTTTCTTCATGAGATCTTCAGAAACAAAGTTCTTCTGGATACCATTATCCACAATTAGATGCAATGGATTGTTTTGAAACCAAATCTGTGTATGGAATAGGCGCTCTCGTTCCTCCTCGTTGATGATAGTCAAGGATGTTGGAGAGGTCGATGTTGATGTCAAAAGGGTCAATTATTCTGGGTCAGATTCTACGAGAGTTTTGTCGAAAAATTCGGATGTCGACACTTTTTCCAAAAATGTCTTTCGAGCTTTGCATTCAGACGTATCATGCCATGATGAATTGTCGTAATCACACCATTTCCCGGTAGGAGTTTGTTTGCTACGTTCCCTTTTGTCTTTCTGAGAATGATTTTTTCCATGACATTGCTTTGGCGGAGTTGGCTGAGAAGATATTGATTTGTCGAAGTCGGTTGGTGCCTTCTAGTCGGATGGTCGTCCCGTCATCTTAGTTTCAAAGCGTGATTTTCCTTTCCGTTTGGCTTCAAGCTTACTGGCATAGTGGAATGCAACCGCAAGCGTATTTACAGTAAAAAAATACATCTCCTACTTAATGTTGTTAGGAACCCATATCTTTACTTTGTTAGTATATTGTTGTTGGACGCATATGCTGTTAGGAACCCGTGTCAACCCTTCTCTTTACTAAGTTAGTATATTGTTGTTGGACGCATATGCTTTGTAAGTCGTCCCGTAGTATTTGTTGATCCATAGTTTATATTAGCCCATAGTATTGACCCATAGTATTGGATGCATATGCTTTGTGAGTCTTCCCGTAGTATTATATGCCCCATGGTTTTGACTCATAGTATTGGGCATAGACTTAGTATATAAGTGTGTGTTGAGGTCATTGAAGGCACTGTGAAGTTAATTGTATTGAGCTTGCTCAAAGGAGGTTGCCCCCTCGAAGTGGCTCGTGATCAATATAAAAGTGATTCTAAGTTCTATTATTTCTGATATCTCGTGTATTTGCATTAATTAATTATTGCAGGTTCTTTACATCTAGTATCAGAGCACTTTCTTGGGCTCGTTGGGTGGAATTTTTGCCAAATTTTTTTTTCGCATCTGTTGCAAGTTCGGATCTGGGGATAACCCCTATCCACTTAACTGTGGGAAGTACTTAGGAATAAGCCCTAAAACTCATTGTGAGGAGTACCACAGGAACCCCAAAGTAGCTGGCCCATTGAGATGACCTGCCAACGAAAAGGGCAACGACCCCTACCTGATTGACTAGTTCCCACCCGTGAGGTAAACCAAGAGCTGTCGTTTGTGGCAAGCGGTTATCAGTTTTACCTGAGCCGTGGAGTGAAGGGTACTGCCCCAATACGCAAGCCGTCAGATAGCATTGGTGGCCGAGTGAATCCCTTGAACCGATAGGAAGCCACACATACTTGGGGTCCATATATATTTTCAGCTGAACTGTTGCCAATCACTTCCGCTCCAGATCCAGCAGTTTCAGATCTATTCTGAAAGTCATTCTAGATCCAGTCGCCATTTCATATCCAGTCATTTTCGATCATTTCCGCGCTGTTGCAGATCCATCTGTTGCGGATCCCTTCTGCATCGCTATTGCCGATCCATTTCTGTAAATTTATTTATTTATTTTTTTTCAGTTTTTCGGCCATATCTCCCTTGTTTCAACTCTGTTTTCCCTGAAACTTCATTGACATCCCTGCAATCCCATTCTGCATATTTCATTCTTGAAGACCCTATCCCAAATTCCACTTCCCAAGACAAGAAAACCCACATTTGTCTATTTTTAGGGTTTGCCATAACTCCAATTTTCACCCAAACGCCGTCAAATTTTGCCACCGTGTTCCTTTTCTAATTCTGCTTCTTTATCCCTCTCTACCAAAATTTCTCATTCTTTCACCCCGCTTCTGAAATCCCCATTTTTTGCTTCCCTGTCCATCAGAAAGTGTCCAAAACCTAGTCAAAACCCAATTACCCATCCGAGTTTTTCCCAAATCCAAATATTCCTTTACTAAATAAGCTTTTGTTTGTGTTTTTCTATCCATTCCCCCCCCCCCCAAAAAAAAAAACCATGGAGGAAGCACTTGCAACCATCCAAACCAAACTCCAAGATCTGGATGAAAAATATCTCAGCCTTCATCTTCGGCATTCGGCCATGAATAATAACCGACAGCCAGAATCCTTTGCAGCCATCGGGTTCTCTTCTTCCAGCAATTTTCGCGGGCCGAAGCTTGATTTTCCTCGCTTCAATGGTACTGATCCGACTGGATGGATATACCAAGCAGAACAATATTTCAGTCTACATAATACTTTTGATGTCTAGAAAGTTCCACTTGCATCCTTTCATTTGGAACAAGAAGCCCTTCAATGGTACCGTTGGTACATCAAAGCTCATCCCGAGCCAAACTGGACAGATTTTTGCCAACTCCTTTTGCCACGATTTGGTCCTAGTGCTTTTGATGACTTCACAGAAGCACTCACTAAACTTCACCAAATTGGCACAGTGAGAGAGTATGAGACAGAATTTGAGAAACTGGCCAATCACACAGAAGGAATGTCTGATGAATTCTACAGGAGTTGTTTTATCAGTGGTCTCAAGGATGAAATCCGCTCAGAGGTCAAAATGTTCTGTCCCAACACAATGATGGAAGTCCTAGGGGTTGGCTAAGTTGGCAGAGGACAATATCGCAGCTCAACAACGTTCCAAACCCACCTTTGTTCCCTTCAGAAATATGGGTTCCCAACGACCTCCCATCACGCCTGCCCCACAACCAACTCCTATCATGCATTTGTCTGAAACAGAGATGCAGGCACGCCGAGAAAAAGGGCTTTGTTATAATTGTGATGAGAAATTCACTCGGGGATATAGATGTGTTCAACAAAAGCTCTATCTCTTGGATGTGGATTCTCCGCCCACCTCAGAACTTGATGAAGAAGCTCCAGATACAGTAGATGATCAAGTCGGCATTCAACACCCGCCTGTTGACACCCCATCTCAGGACGACCCACCCAAGCTCTCTCTTCATGCTGTAACCGGCGTCACCACCCCACAAACAATTCGAGTCAGGGGATACTTCAAGAAGCTCCCTCTTACCATACTCATTGATTCTGGTAGCACTCATAACTTCATTGACCCTCGGATTTCCAAACAGGTTGATTGTTTTGTCCATTCTTGCTCCAACTTTGAAGTCATGGTTGCCAATGGGGGCACCTTACCTTGCAAGGGGAAGTGTCACAATGTGCGTATCTCTATGGAAGATTATAACCTGCGCTCTGACATGTTTGCCTTGTCCTTAGGTAGATGTGATGTGGTTTTGGGCGTTCAATGGTTACGCACACTTGGCCCCATCTTATGGGATTTTTTGGAACTTTGGATGCAGTTTTCAGTAAATGGGGCACAACACAAATTAATGGGATTACAACCAGGGTCTCTCTGCATCATCAGTTCACATCGCCTGGAAAAAATCCTTAAGAAGAATTCACATGGTATCATCGCTCAACTCCATTCCCTTCAGATGCACCCATCAACGGTCTCCACTACTTCCTTGGATAGATATGCAGGTGTCTTTGCTGAACCAATGAGCTTTCCGCCTTCAAGAGACCTTTCCGGTAAGAATTTAGTCGCATCTACCTCTCAGCAGGAACTGATGGCTATTTTGCATGTAGTACAGAAGTGGCAGCCATACCTATTAGGGAATTATTTCTACATCAAGACTGATCTCCAGAGTCTGGAAAATTTTCTGGAACAATGGGTCTCCTCCCCAACACACCTGAAATGGGTTATCCAACTCATAGGTTATCCCTATGCGATCACTTACAAGAAGGGTAAGGACAATATGGTGGAAGATGCTCCTTCTCGCACAATTGATGACCCAGTTTCTCTTACAGCTCTTTCTCTGCTTGTTCCAAATTGGTTTCAATATGTTCAACAGGGCTATCTCTTCTATGAACTCCATGCTTCTTCATCAGCAGGGCACTCTGGGTTCCTCAAAATGTATGACTGGGAACAATGTAACTTCTTTTCGCAGGGACTGAAAATGACAATTCAATAGATGGTGGCTGACTGTGATACTTTCCAGGTCAACAAGGGTGAAACGACACTCCTTTCGGGATTGTTCAAACCCTTGCCCATCCCTACACAGCTTTGGCCAACTATTTCTATGGATCTCCTAGCAGTGCTCTGGTGGTACAATACCACATCTCAAAGGACACCATATGAAGCAGTCTATGGACAGACACCGCCAGTTCTTCTTCCATACACCCTTAGCAGCTCCCCAGTTCAGGAAATTGTCTCGGTTTTTCGAAACCGCGATTAGATTCTTCTCATTCTGTAGGATAATCTTCACATGGAAAGAATTCGCCTGAAACAACAAGCCGATCAACACCATTTTGAGTGCATTTTCCGCGCAGCTGATGGGGTTCTTCTTCATCTATAGCCTTCCAAGCAATCCTCCCTGACACTCCAAAGGCGTCAGTGGCGCGAAATGCAACCCGAGGATGCTACCGGGGAACCACTTCTTCAGATTCTGCAGCAATTTCTCCAACCAAAGCTTTGAGGACAAAGCTTTTTCTAAGGGAGAGGGGATGTGAGGAACCCGTGTCAACCCTTCTCTTTACTATGTTAGTATATTGTTGTTGGACACATATGCTTTGTAAGTCGTCCCGTAGTATTTGTTGATCCATAGTTTATATTAGCCCATAGTATTGACCCATAGTATTGGACGCATATGCTTTGTAAGTCGTCCCGTATTATTATATGTCCCATGGTTTTGAGTCATAGTATTGGGCATAGACTTAGTATATAAGTGTGTGTTGAGGTCATTGAATGCACTGTGAAGTTAATTGTATTGAGCTTGCTCAAAGGAGGTTGCCCCCTCGAAGTGGCCCATGATCAATATAAAAGTGATTCTAAGTTCTATTATTTCTGATATCTCGTGTATTTGCATTAATTAATTATTGCAGGTTCTTCACATATGCTTTGTAAGTCGTCTTGTAGTATTTGTTGATCAATAGTTTGTGTTATTGTTGTTGGCGCATATGCTTTGTAAGTCGCCCGTAGTATTGTTGATCCATAGTTTGTAGTGGCCCATAGTTTTGACCCATAGTATTGGTGCCTAGACTTAGTATATAAGTGTGTGTTGAGGCCTATGAAGGCACCGTGAAGTTATTTGTATTGAGCTTTCTCAAAGGAGGTTGCCCCCTCGAAGTGGCCTGCGATCAATATAAAAGTGATTCTGAGTTCTGTCATTTATGCTATTTCGCATATTCTTATTAATTAATTGTTGCAGGTGCTTCACATCTGGTATTAGATCACTTTCTTGGGCTCGCTGGGTGAAATTTCTGCTCAATTTTTTTTCGCATCTGTTGCAGGTTCGGATTTGGGAATAATTCCTATCCGCTTAACTGTGGGAAGTACTTGGGCATAAGCCCTAAAACTCATTGTGAGGAGTACCACAGGAACCCCGAAGTAGCTGGCCCATTGAGAGGACCTGCCAGCGAAAAGGGAAACGACCCGTACCTGATTGACTAGTTCCCACCCGTGAGGTAAACCAAGAGCTGTCGTTTGTGGCAAAGCGGTTATCAGTTTTACTTGAGCCATGGAGTGAGGGGTACTTCCCCAATACGCAAGCTGTCAGACAGCATTGGTGGCCGAGTGAAACCTGAACTGTTAGGAAGCCGCACATACCTGGGGTCCATATCTATTTTCAGCTGAACTGTTGTCGATCACTGCTGTGCCATTTCAGATCCAGCCATTCAGATCCATTCTGAAATCCGTTCCAGATCCATTCTGAAAGCCATTCCAGATCCAGCCGTTCAGATCCATCCTAAAATCCATTTCAGATCCAGCCGTTTTCAATCCATTCGGCGCCGTTTCAGATCTCTCTATTCCGCTCACTTCCGGGCCGTTGCAGATCTATCTGTTTCAAATCCCTTCCGAGCCGTAGCCGTTCCATTCTGAATTAAAAAAAAAAAAAACCAACACAAATAATAATAATAATTTTCAGTTTTTTCTGCATATCTCCTTTGTTTTCACTCCGTTTCACTTGAAACTTCCGGGGAACCCCTGTAATCCCATTCTGCATATTTCATTCCTGAGGACCCTATCCCCAATTCCACTTCCCAAAGCCTGAAATCCCACATTTGTCTATTTTTAGGGTTTGCCATAACTTCCTCAGATTTCACCCAATCACCTTCAAATTTTACCACAGAGTTCATTTCCAAATTCTGCTTCTTTGTCCCCCTTTGCCAAATTTTCCCATTCTTTCACCCCGCTTCTGAAATCCTCATTTTTTGCTTCCCTGTCTTTTCGACAGTGTCCAAAACCTAGTCAAACCCCAATTACCCTTCAGATTTTTTTCCAAATCCAGATTTTCCTTTACTGAAGCAGTTTCTGCTTTTTGTTTTTCTACCCAGTCAACCCCCCCCCCCAAAAAAAAAACTCTTGGTTATGGTTGTCACCCGCGCAGGAGCAAAAACCATGGAAGAAGCACTTGCAGCCATCTAAGCCAAACTCCAGGATCTAGATGAAAAATTTCTCGGCCTCCATCTTGAACATTTAGCTATGAACAACAAACGACAGTTTGAGTCTTCATCAGACAATGGGTTCTCTTATTCTAGCAATTTCCCTGGTCCGAAGCTTGATTTTCCTCGCTTCAATGGTACTGATCCAACTGGATGGATCTATCGTGCAGAACAGTATTTCAGTCTGCATAATACTTTTGATGTCAATAAAGTTCCACTTGCATCCTTTCATTTGGAGCAGGAAGCTCTTCAATGGTACCGTTGGTACATCAAGGCTCATGAAGAGCCAAAATGGCCAGACTTTTGCTAGCTCCTTTTGCAACGATTTGGTCCTAGTGCTTTTGATGACTTCACAGGAGCCCTTACTAAACTTCGCCAAATTGGCACTGTGAAGGAGTATCAAATGAATTTGAGAAACTAGCCAACCACACTGAAGGATTGTCTGATGACTTTTATTGGAGTTGTTTTATTAGTGGTCTAAAGGATGCCATCCGCTTTGAGGTCAAAATGTTCTGTCCCAACACAATGATGGAAGCCCTAGGGTTGGCTAAGTTGGCAGAAGACAAGATTGCAGCCCAACATCGCTCCAAGCCCACTTTTGTTCCCTTCTGAAATATGGGTTCTCAACGACCACCCGTACCGCAGGCTCCTCGACCAACTCCTATCAAGCGTTTGTTTGAAATAGAGATGCAAGCACGCAGAGAAAAGGGGCTTTGCTATAATTGTGATGAGAAATTCACTCGGGGACATAGATGTGTTTAGCAAAAGCTCCATCTCTTGGATGTGGATTCTTCTCTTTCCTCTGAAATTGGTGACGAAGATCCAGATACAATGGATGCTCAGGTCGACATTCAGGAACCGCCTATTGACCCTCCGTCTCAGGATGACCAGCTAGAGATATCTCTCCATGCTTTAGCTGGAATCACCACCCCCCAAACAATGCGGGTCAGGGGTTACTTCAAGAAGCTTCCTCTTACAATACTCATTGATTCTGGTAGCATTCATAATTTCATTGACCCTCAGATCGCCAAACAAGCTGATTGTTTTATCCATCCTTGCTCCAACTTTGAAGTCATGGTTGCCAATGGGGGCACCTTGTTCGGGTACACAGGGTACTACCAAAGGACCGAACACCAAGAGCAATCACTTCACACAAACAGATCACAGATCAACACACCGATGTTTTGACGTGGTTTAAACCCTCTTGAGGGAAACACTCCACGGCCCGGCCAAATAGCTTCTACGGGATAATTTATTATGCAAAGAAAGAAAGTTACAAATGAGCTTCTCATAATCGATCAACTAAACAGTGACCCTCCATGCTCTTTAAATAGAGATCATGGACCAATCGGGTGTTAAGCCACGGATCAAGGTTAGGTTTGATCTAAGAGAAGTTGAGCCGTCGGATCACTCTATGTCGGGAACATATCGTAACCATCGGATTAAGTATTTACAAATGCATACTAATGCATACTAAAGAAACACACTATCCCTAACGGATATATTACACAAGTTGATCTTAACTAACTCCTAAGTGTCTAAATATCCTAACACACCTTACCTTGCAAAGGGAAGTGTCGAAATGTGCATATCTATATGGGAGATTATACCTTGCGCTCTGACATGTTTGCCTTGACCTTAGGCAGATGTGATGTGGTTTTGGGTGCTCAATGGCTACGCACACTTGGTCCTATCTTATGGGATTTTACTGAACTTTGGATGCAATTTTCTCTCAATGGACAAAAACACACATTGACAGGATTACAACTAGGGTCTCTCAGCATCATCAGTTCACATCGCATGGAAAAACTCCTCAAGAAGAATTCACATGGTGTCATCGCTCAGATCCATTCCATTCAGATGCAACCATCAGCGGTCTCCACTACTCCTTTGGATCTACAACAAATTCTGGATCGATATACAGGTGTCTTTGCTGAACCAGTGGGATTGTCACCTTCAAGGCCAGAAGACCATCGTATTCAGCTCCTTCCTGGCAGTGTTCCTCCCAACATTAGGCCCTATCGCTACCCATTTCACCAAAAAAACGGAGATTGAAATGCTCGTTCGGTTACTGAATGGATTGCGGTATTCCACTCAGGCCTCTGGAACAACTCTGGCGACTTCAACCCTCCTAGGGGAGAGGCCTTCCGATAAAATGGTTGTGACCGTGCCAAAAAATACTGGGGGATTTTGGTTCCCTAATGGACAACAACTATGTCTCAAATGTAATAACTGAGGGGTGTTATTGGAACACCTATCCCCTCAATTCTACCTAACTACAAAATTCTTTTAAGTGCTCCCCAAGTGGGGTTAAAAGTTGGTTGAGTTTAAGGTAAATTTTAAGGCTCAGTTTAAATTAGTGGCAGAGTGGGTGCAAGTGTGGTGTTAAGTTAGTAATTTTTTCTCCATTTTTGATTTATTTTCTCCAGTTTTGGTTTGTGTTTGAATCTACTTCAGTTAAATTTTTGATTTTAAGTTTTAGTTTTAGTCATCCTAGAAACTTCATGGGTGATTGAATAAGTTTGGAACCCAGTCTTTTCAGATTTTATTTGATTTTGGTGATTTTTTATATTGTAAAGGGGGTCAATGAGAGTCATATTTTCAAAAGTAGAATCATTAATGTATTAGAGAACAGTTAAACTTATTTCTTAAACTAAATAACTGCCAAAACCTTCGACAAATTAGCAAAAAGTTAAAAAACTGCTAAATTTTGGCTTAAAAGTTATTCTTGTAGCGCTATACAAAAGTTTAACAAAGAGCGCGCTACAGGAATATCGTGGCCTGTGTTTTTTTCAATTTTCGAACCGATTTCAATCATGATGCAGAATGGGAGTGTCTAATCGCCTTGTGTGAGTGTTTTAACACGTGTTTGCAGCAGTTTGAGCATGATTTTTGTTGGTTGCTAGTCACGAAGTAAAATAAGCTTATCATTGCATGCTATGCGGGATCAGTTGCATAGAAACCAGCAAATCCCGGTTTAGCTGTCAAATTTCTCTTGTTACACGCATCATTGTAGAAGAGTAGTGTTTGTGAAGGAGAGCTCACTGCGAATCGGCGGGTTGTGTTGCTGTGGAGAGGAGACAGGTGTGTTTTATCGCCAGCGAAAATTAGGGTTCTGAATTCATTCACCAGTAGTTAAAGAAACGATATGAGGACACTTGTGCTCATAAGAGGAGACCGTAGATACCCCAAAACGAAGCTGTAAGCCATGACAGATGAGCAATTGACAGGTATTCCGTTATAAACCCTTATAGCTGGAAAATTTGGGTCTTTTTCGCTGCACGATTTTCTGGAGAAATTGGTTGCTGAAGAGGATAGAATAGATCATAAAATAAGAAATTCACCACAGAAATAGCTATCTGAAGCCCGGTATGAGGAATGTGCATGAACTGGTTTCTCTCATGACCTAATGTCTATAAACATCAGAATATACAGGAAATAGCATCGAAAAGACTCACAGATCTATCTGTAATGCTCAGTTTTTACACAGAAGGCGTTTTGTTAGTTTATGCAAGTGGTTTAAAAATTGCTAAAAATTGTTATGACCTGTAAAATCACTTGCTCGGAGAACATTGAATTGAAGGTCTGTCCAGGAGTGTATAGCATAGTTCAAAGGAGCTCAAAGCATCAGAAAATAGTTTATAAAATATATTTTGAAACCTGAAATTAGACTGTTCCTGTTTCCTGAAAAGAAGAATATGGGGAAAAGTGGCAAAAGTGGTAAGGTCAACAGGGCTGAGCCCACAGACTGAACATGGATTCAGAAGCTTCCTGACTGTGCAGAGCTATTTCAGCAGGCAGGCTGGTTGAAATTTTTCAAAAGGATAGATGGTTTTGATGCTCAGGTGTCCTGCAATTTTGCTAAGGGACTTAAAAATGAGATGATTATAATGGATACTTTGAGATTCAAGCTGACTGTAGAATTAATAGCAGAAGCTACTGAGATTAGTAATGAAGGTGAGCACTGGTTTAAGAAGTCACCTTTCGAGTTTGATCCCCAAAGGTACTTATTGCCTAATGTGACTCCTGACTGGAACAAGGGTATTATCATTCATAATTTCAGGAAAGAATGGATTGAGCCCATAAGGATACTTCAGAGTTATGTGACTTGTGAAGGAAGATATTCATTAGTGTTCAAATATCATCTCAGGTTCCTTCAACACATGGCAGGGGTTTCTAAAATGAATCTGCCCTTCTTTTTCTTTAAAAGCCTGCAGAAAATGTCAAGCAAAATAAAACAACATGATGATTACACTTCTCAATCACTTTTTCACCATGGTCTCATTAAACTAATCATCACTACAGTGTTGCAGCATGAGGGAAAGACTTGGGACTTCTTTTTGTTCTGGTCAGGGGTTCATCCTAAAGGAGAAGATCAACAACCAAAAAGACAAACTGACAAGGGGAAGGTAATGATGCAAAAGTTAGGCCATTCAGTCAAACCTGCAAGCAAGCATGACATTAAAGCTAAGAAGGTGACTAGACAGGTAGCAGAAAAGAGACAGGATGATAATCAGCTCCAAGAAATTCCAGAGTACACTAAAAAGCAGTTTACACTATTTGAGGACAAAAAGGAACTGCTTGAAAAGAATCTATCACCTGTAGCTGATCCTCTGGATGAAAGGAAAGTTGATATCAAAATAGTTCCTGTAGCTAAAGAAGAAATCCATATTCAGCTAAGAAGCCCCATCACAATCCTTTCGGATGATGAAGGATATATGTTAGAAGAGGAGCAGTCTATTCCTGAGATTGGAGTTAAAACTGGAATTAAAGAAGATCAAGTTTTAGATGGCAAAACTACAAAGCTTAAGAAGAAAATCAAAAAACTGGAAGTGATAGAATTAGCATCTGTTCAGTATCAAGGGAAGAAATTAAGGATGATGGGAGAGGCAGCTACTCTCTGGAGACCTAAAACTAGGTCGAAAAATAAACTAAGGTTAAACATGAAAAAGCTATTAAATCCAAAATTGAAGACTGATAAGGTGACTATCTCTGATGAAGAGTCTATGGAGGATGATAAATCAAAGATAGATAAACTGCAGCCAGGTAAAAAAGAAGATATTAAGTCAGGGAAAGTAGTAGATGAAGAAAACCCAAACCACATCATTGCAGATACTTCTGAGAAATGACATGTTTTGGAGACCTAATGAAGAGCACGATGCTGCAATAGAGAAATTGGTTAATTCTGACAAAGAAAATTTAAAGAAGACTGTCAAACAGTATAAGCATCAAATGAATTACATGCAGGAAGTTAATGATGGTTTAATGATGGCAAATAGAAGATTAAGAGAGGATCTTCAGGATGTTCATGAAAATTTCCAGGAATTAGTGGTGGATGCCAAGGAAGCACTCAGAAGAAAAAGGGCTTCTGACAGGCACTGTTCAGAGCTGGAAAAAACAGTTGAAAATCTACAACAGGAAAATGAACACCTTCAGAAAAAGATAGCTGAGCTGGAGAAGAAGCATAAAAGAATAAAGAGAAGATCCTCAAGCCCAGATGGTATATCTCTTCTTGTGGAGGCAGCGAAGGGGATATGAGGCAGTTACTAGTTAGGAGTTATTTTAGACAAACTTTTTGTTTTAGTTAAAGAATTTGCTATTTTTAGCAAACTTGTAATTTTGTAAAAATGTAAATTTTACTTTACCTAATCTAGTGATTCGATGGAGAGCTAGGAGGGAAAAACCCTAACTGTTTTTGGGAAGAAAACTATTTAGAGAGGAAAGAAAAACATTGTAAGGGTTCTGATTTTGGAGAGCATTAGGAGGTCTGCTAAGCTGCTTATACTTCCAGACTTGTTCAGTGATAGGTACTGTAAACTCTCATATGCATTTTTTTGATGAAACTATGAATATATGACTCATTACCGTACATTTGATCTGTGTTGGCTTCATTTTGAACTTATTTAGTTTCATGAATGATAAATTCATTTCTGGTTTATGTGTAATTTCCAGTGATGCTTGTCCTTTATGTGTGAACTTCATTTACAGTCTTTTGTTGGATTATTGTGATATATATACATCTTTATTGATTTATGTGTATGATTTAGTTGTTGCTTATCTACTGAATGTATTCCCTTTATGCTCTTGAAGTCAATGACCAAAAACATATGAAACAAAACCCTAAACCCTAGTTTGAATTGATTTTTACTTTGAGATTGTGTTGGCTTGTTACCTTAGCCTTAGTAACGATTTCTGACACAAACATGTGGTATTCAAACTGAAATTGATTTGCCTCGCTTGGGTGATTTTACAAATGAAAGAAAAGACGCTTCCAGTTTTGCAAAAAATAAAGACGTTTTTGAAATGTAAATGCTTGAAAAAACTATTAAAAAATAATGGATCTGTGAAATAATTTAAAGGGAAGCAAATAACATAAATATTTCAAGAAATAAATGGATCTCTTAAAAATTGCTTGGGCAAAGTATCGAGCAAATAAACAGTAAAACCTTGATCTAGCTAAAATGCTGAAAAATCCCTCTTTCAATTTCTGAAAATTTTGTAAAAATACTTTTTAAAGGAGCATTCTAAATAGTGAAAGATTTTGTATGACTGTAAAAATGCAGGAAATTTAATACTGTAAAATATGCTAAATGGGCAGAAAATACAGCAAAAAATAATTTTCAAAAAATTGGCCGAATTGAAAAAACTTGCATCGCGCGTTTCGGGACAACAGTCGCGATGGGCAGCGCGGGTTTCTGCTGCGAAGCCGCGATGTGCAGCGCGGATTCCTGGCACACAGTCGCGATGGGCAGCGCGGGTTTTCATCACATAGTCGCGATGTGCAGCACGGAAAATGGCCGCGAAGCCGCGATGTGCAGCACGTAAATTGGCCACGAAGCCGCATGGAAAAAAGCCGAAAAGTCGCAATGGGCTGCGCGACTGTCAGGCAAAAAACCGCGAGGCGAAAGCCGAAAACGGAAGCCGAAAAATGAACCCGAAAATGGAAATTTCGGGCTGTTAATGGCAATAGAATGGGCCAAGATCTAGAACAGCAATGGATCTGTTGTCTAGGATGGCAGATCTATGAATTAAACTGATTAAAACTAACAAAAACTAAGATCTAAAGCTTAAAACTGATATCTAAGAATTCGAAACCAGCGGAGTCGCCAAAAACTGTTGGCTTGGTTTTGCAACCAAGCTTAGTGCAATTGGCACCTGCTAACTAGTAGCAGTAGTCTCAATAGAAATAAATAACAAACTACTTTAAACTACATTAACCATGGATCTATGTGAAATAAATAAGCAAACAATGGAAATATTATGAAAAGCAAAAAGAATTGACAATATGTAAAAAATGATTTTGTATTAAGAATAGGGGCAAGCAAGTGCTTGCAATGGTGATACCTCCAAATGGTGAAGATTGTTGATCAACTTCCAAGGTGAGTAGATCCAAGCTCCAAAGGTCCCTTCTCCAAGATAGCTACAATGGCCAAAAGCTCATGGGAGATTTTGACAGCATGAGGATAGGATGATGGATGGATGGAAAGTGAGGAGCCCCTACCACCTTTTTATAGTTTTTGGTGGTGGGGAATACCATTATGGTTTTGAGGAAACCAATGGTATTGACCAACATGGTTTAGGTACCTTTTTCCTCCTTTTTCCTTTTTTGAATATTTTGAATATTTTTATTCCCTTTTTAATATTTTTGGGAATTATGGACCCTTTTTGAGGGTTTTTTTATGCTTTTTGAGGAAAAATATTCATTTTGAGTGGAAAAAGGGGTGTATTAAGGTCTTTTGGTGACCTTTTGGTGGCTTTAGAGGCTCAAATGGTGAAAAAGTGGACAAATGGGTCATGTGAATAAGGAAATGAGTTAGTGAGCACTTTTTGGGTGTTAACAGATTGCCCCCTGATGTGTGAGGGCAGGAGCTCATCATATAGACGATAGACATCATAGTTCTTTTGTCTTTTTTCTGGGGTTTGGGGAGGAGAAGAGACCGATTGGAGACTGGATCCACGGCCCTTGGAAGCTGCAAAAATAAACAATATTACATGGCCTCAATATGAATGAGGAATAATCTCTGATAATGGACGAGGCGGGCATACCCATGCTCGTATCAAGACATATACATAACAATTAGTCCCAAGAAGGGGGACATAAAAAATCTGCTGGTACATCATAATCGTCCAGAGGGGACATCAATTTGGGATGTACTCATGATCATGACATGACTGATCTCAATAACTGATATACTGGAATAACTGATGAACTGCTGAAACTGAAGGTGTCCAACATCTATAGGGACTCAATGACTGTGAGTCATCTCCGAGAAGTACATGTAACTGTATACTCGAGGGAGTATAAAACTAGGGTACATCTGAATACTGTCGCCATGCGCAACCCGGATGTCTATAGAAAAAATGTAACTGGTTGTATCCATAGGTAGACTCTCAAATGTGGAAGAGGCAGGTGGTATCCGGGGTCTTCAACAAATAACTGAAAGGACCAATACCCTGTGCGAGTCTCAATGATGCGATCAAGGTGTTGAAGTCGAGCATGTGAGAAACAACCATTTGGAGAGGCACTGAGGATTCTTCTCGAAATGATTCGTAGGCACTCATCGTAAATGGTGATGAGTCCAAGACACACGGACATCTAGGTCTATCCTCTAGAATAAATTTGGTTGTCGTCGACAGAGGGAGACCAACAACTAACAAGGCAATGATGTTTCCTTGATAGGAGCACGAGTTGTAGAACTGAAATGTGGTAGTACTGATGGTAGGACTGTCATACTTGTGGGGATGGGAAGTAACTGGGGTCATGGAGTGGGTAGAATCAGACTTCCTTTGTTCAGAGCATGATGACATGGTTGACCTGGCAGCGTACGGTACTGACTTGTAGATGCGGGGATCATAGCTTTGAAGGACTGAAGGGTATGTATTAACTCTGGGGGGTCAAGCTGATGGGTGCTGTCGAGTGATTCTTGGGGTGACATACTGCAGAATACTCTGAACAAAGGCGACCAAAATGGGAAAGCTGCCATATGAGTAGACGTGATCTGTTGTGGCACCAAGAAGCACCATTGGGTCCTTCTTCGTAGTTTTAATGAACTCCAAGAAGGGATAACAGTGTGCTATGAAATGGTATTGTCCTGTGGATTTTGTGAGCCCAGGACTGTTCGTGCTCATGGGTGCTTTCATTTTTAAGGAGTCTGAAAACGATAAGAAGACTCTGCAGTGGTTGTGCGTACCGTCCTGTGGGTTTTTACAAGCCCAGGATGGTGATTGCTCATGGTCGCTTTCATGTTTAGAGAGTCTGAAAGCGGTAAATGGACTCCATTGGTTTTCTTTTTCGTAAATTAGTCTCCAAGGCCCGAAAAAGCATAAAATGATGCAAATGGAGAACTCTTCTAGCCGATGTGACTAGAGTATTCCTTTTTCGTAATTAGTCTACAAGGTTCGGAAAATGGGTAAACTTATACTAGGTAGACGCCATTTCAGATACGTTTTAGCAAGCATGAAAGGAAGCAAGGTTGCTCGGCGATCTTTTCATTGTTTTAGGAGTCAGAAAAGAGCTTAACAAAAACTCCCTAAGTGCCTTTTTCGTAAAAAGGGATTGCTCGGCCCAAAAAAGGGGTAAAATTATACCGAACAAAAAGTGATTGATGAGATCGAGAAAAGGTCTCAAGCGCCATCATGTGTGCGGAATACTGAATCCGGTAACATAAAGATTGTCAAAAAGTTGCAACACCCAATGTGGCACGCACACCGAGGAAATGAGTGGCATTTGAAGAAAATGCCCTCAATTAATGGGGTGAGAGTGAGAAATGATCTTAAGCATCATCACGAGCGCGGAAAACTGAATCCGGTGATATAAGACTTGTCAAAAAATGGAGAACGACCGATGTGGCACGCAAACCGAGGCGACGAGGGAGCATGGAAAAAATGCCCAAAAAATCTGGGTGTGAGAGCGAGAAATGATCTCAAGCATCATCACGAGCGTGAAAAATTGAATCCGGAGATATAAGACTTGTCAAAAAATGGACGACAGCCAATGTGGCACGCAAACCGAGGCAACGAGGGCATGAAAAATTGTCAAAAAATGGACCTGGTGGAAACAGGAAAAGGAAAGAACTATCATGAATTTCTCACTGTGCTGATATCAACGGTACCAACGGTTTGAGGAACGGACGTCGTATGACACTGGAATGGTTGTTTGAAAAATGGTGGAATTTCTATAAATAAGGCGTGGGGCCCATATGACGTGGTATTGTTACGTGTGAGTTTGGCAGAGCAGTCAGAGCTCTTTCTTGATTTCCGGGAGATTTCACCGTTGGTTTTCGATTCCGTGAGTTTCAGGTAACCCTATTCACCTTAGCCTTTTCAATTATGTTTTTTTTTGGTTAGCGGCGGGCCCCCGAAGGCCGCGAAATTCCATGTTGGCCTTCCAACGTGGAATATCGCGGGTTTCGTCCCTTTTGCCGCGATGGACATCGCAGGTTTGAGGCTGACAGTCGCGATGTTCATCGCGACTGTCAGGCTGAAAGTCGCGATGTTCATCGCGAGTACGGAGGAAACAGTCGCGATGTTCATCGTGACTGTCTGACCAATACCCGCGATGTTCATCGTGGGTTCTTTTATGGAAGCCGCGATGATCATCGCGGCTTTTGATGGAAAAGCCGCGATGGTATTTTTGAATTTTTTTTCTCTGGTGCTAAAAGTTTCTTTGTTTTTTGGCAGGATGCTGAGGAGACCATTGACGTCGTGGCGAGAGCGAGAGATGGAGGAGGATTTGATGGTTCGGATTCGGACTGATCAGGAGGCCCGGCAGGTTCTGGCTGTGAGTGGACTCCTAAAGTTTGCTCAGATTCCACCAATGCGTTCAGTAGGACCGCTACTGAACAAATTGGTGAGTTGGTGGGTTCCTGCAGAGGGTGCCTTTATTGTTGGGGGTGAGAGGTTGGAGATCACCCTTACGGATGTGTATTTCCTTACCGGATTACCTCGCTTAGGGGAGGTTGGGGATCTTCTGCCGAGGATTCCGGCATGTGTGGACATGGAGGATCTCCTGGAGACCTTCTGTGTTGCTCGGGTGATTGTGCAGAACAGCGCTCTGAGTTTGAGATCATTGCGGGAGTGGGACATGTGGGCTGTCGGGGCTTGTGTTTTGCGGGTGCTGGGTGCCGCGGCGCCACATCGTTTATCGGGGGGACAAACAATGATGGTGGATTCTGTGCTGAGGGGGACCTACTATGCATGGGGTCAGATGTTTTTGGCTGGTGTCCATAGAGATCTGGACAAGGTCAGTCGGGAGGGTGGAGAGTTTTTCTATGACTCCTTTTTGTGTTGTTTTTTCTTTGAGCGGGTACCGACTTTGCGACCACGGGTGCCGATTCGGGATGGTTTGGTGAGCGAGCCACGCATGGTGCGGTGGGGGCAGATGATGCCTCGCGGTGGTGGTGGTATCCACGGGTTCTTTTCGCAGGAGATGTACGAGCAGTGGGAGCAGATCCCCCTGTTCATTGAGGACTATCCATATGCTGGTATGGATTATCGAGGAGATCCGGAGATGCCTCGAGCCCAGGGACAGGCCTGGGGTTTAGATGGTATGTTTTGTGTTTTGTTCTCTACTATATCATGTGTTTTTAGATTTATCTGTTATGATTATAGTTAGATATGTATATGATGGTTTACTTGCGTGATTGTGCAGATGTTGGTCCTGTACCACCGGCCGACTATGTGGCTCGTAGGGGATGGGCGATGGTGGTTGCTCCACCTCCTGCAGCGGCACCGCCTCCGCATGGTCAAGGATTTGGGGCTCGCGGTCGAGGAGCTGGTCCTCGAGACGATGCTTTGGAGGGTGTCAGAGAGACAATGGATATGATTCTGGCGGGATTCCCAGAGGATGGGTGAAGAGATTTAGATCGGGACATCGTCGAGCGATGTTTCGATGCGCCGTGTGAGTGGCGCTCGATCCTGCTGAGGGCAGCATTGCTGGAGGCCGAGTGGAGGGATGGTGGTCGGGATGATCTGGCAGGGCCGACGGAGAGGAGGATTCGTTTACGAGATGATCCAGCAGGGCCAGCAGAGAGGAGAGTTCGGGCTCGACATGATCCGGCGGGGCCAGCGGTGGAGGCGCCAGAGGAGCCTAGGGATCGTGATGATTATATGATATTGTATCTTCCCCCAAATGTTGATGAGCATATGGGGAAGCACTTTTTTGTACGGCTGATGTATTTTTGTATATTGGGTGCCGAGGGCACCTATGACATGTTTTGATATATATATATATGATGTTGGTATATAGTTGTGTATGCACATGGATGCATTCATTGTTTTTTGTTCGCCCGTGGAGGCATGTTTGATTTTCTGTATGCTCGTGGAGGCACTTGTTATGCACGTGGATGCACCATTTTTGATTTTTTGTATATGCCCGTGGAGGCACTTGTTATGCATGTGGATGCTTTTTGTTTATGTTTATATATGCCCATGGAGGCACATGTTATGCACGTGGATGCATTATTTGTTTATGATTTGATTTGATTGGTGTGCCAGTCCAGAATGTTGTTGGCCATATGGTCTGCTACACTATTGAGGTTTCTTGGGACATGTGTAAATGAAATTGATTCAAACTGTCGAACCATTTGTTTAGTGCGCAAAAAAATTCTGAAAAGACAGGGATCGCGTACTTGGTAATCATTGTTGAGCTAGGAAACAAGGATTTGTGAGTCCAAGAAAACGTTGAGGTGACGTATGCTCATTTGGAGAGATGCGGCCAAGAGACCGGTCACGGCATCGTATTCAGCTTGGTTGTTGGTGGCAGCATCTAAACACACTCCGTCGATGTGGATCAACTCATGTGAAGGGGGGTATATTACCCAAGCTGCGGAGGCCAGATTGGGGGACGAACGACTTGCACCATCAGTGAAACCGACGTAGCAGAGTGGAACAGGATCCATCTGTGGTCATGTAGAGAAAACAAATATTTAGGTTTTTTTGAATTTTTTGTGAAAAACAAACTAATACTGTACAAGAATGGACGGTGGTGTCCATCAGGTTTACTACGGGTAAAATCGCTTGAGGTACAACCCGTTACGTGGGTTGCCTTCTGAATCGGTCAGAATGTATGCCTGTTGATGTATATGTAACTTCGGAATGTATTTCACATATATGTATATTGTATTCCTATAGAGATGTTATTATTCCTCTATACGGAAGTGTCGTCATTTATATTGTAAGTGTCGTAACTTATACTTGATGGGTTATTAGACCACCTTGTTGGGGGTTGGCCCTATATAAGTCATGTGGGTCAAAGGGTTATTAGACCACCCTATTGGGGGTCGGCCATGTGGGTCGAAGGGTTATTAGACCACCCTATTGGGGGTCGGCCCAGTCAGCATTATGTTATGTGGTTAAGTTCGAGCCTACATGAGTTAGGTAAAAGGCAAGTCAAGTCAAGTATAAATAGAGTGCGGGAGGCACTCTATTTACTCACTCACTTCTCACACATGCACTCAAGGAGGAGTGGCGCACTTATGGAGGAGGAGGATCTGCTGCTAGGTTATGGCTATCTCTCTTGGTTGGTTGTATCATTGCTCTATCTATCTCTGAGGAAGGTATTGGGGTTTTTCACCTTTATGGTTTTCCCCAAGTAAATCTTTGTGTCTCTTGTGTGCTTGCATTATTGTCTCCATGATTGATATGCTGTAGATATGCTGTACATGTTGTTCTCTCAGTTAAGATCCTAGATCATATTGAAGTAAATTTCAGAAAATTAACAATGCCCCCTGTCCGAGGCAAGTGTGTATAATATATGGGCCCTGCCACATGGACACAAACTTTCCTTTCCCGGTTTTGTCATGAGCCTGATCGTAGGCGAGGACAAGGTCCCCTTCAGTAAAAGTTTTTGGGTGGAGATGTTCGTCGATGTGATGTTCCATAATTTTAGGATCGAGGTCAGGCATCTCGGTGTAGGGCCGGGTGAAGACATCACGAAACTCTTGGGAGAGTTCCTTATATGCCTGAGTTTCCGGTTGAGTGCATGATGCACCTAGCAAGATGAGCTCAGGTTTTCCAGGTGTGGTGGAAATGTCGATTTATAAGGGTTGAACATGTGTGTCACAGGGATCAATGGAAGTGGCCGACCAGACAGAGGGGTATCCAGTGGAAATCGTGTAAATGGTGTGAATTTCTTCCGAGGAGGAAGATGGTGGGGGATGAATGGGTCGCTGTTTCTGACGAACGGGGGGTACATCAGGCCATGTGTCAATGTGGTGCTCTATAATGGCGGGGTCAAGACCCGGCATTTCGGTATAGGACCAGGAAAAGATATCACAGAATTCTTGGAAAAGTTTTTTGTATTCTCCAATCTCATGCTCACTGCAGGAGGCTCCTAAGGTAATGATTTCACGGGCACCAGGTGGGTCGGAGATATCGATGTGGATGACGGGTGAAATATTGGCCATGTTACCTTCCTCAAAGGCATCAGGAGCAGGAATAGGATCCTTAAACCAGTCAACTTTAGTAGGAAGGAAATCTTTGGACTCGACCGCAAATTGGGTGGCTGTGGTGGAGGAGGACTGTTCTGGGAGGAAGTAGGAATGATGGTGAATGTCTTCCCAGGTGTAATCAGGGGCAGTAAGAGCCTCTAGAATCTCCTCATCATTGTGGAAACTTTGAGTGGTCAAATCGTCTGACGAGGGAGTGGTAGTGGAAGAGACCATATAAATGGTGTTAATCTCTCCAGATGGGGGTGATACGGGAGGGTAGATCTCCTCCATTGTGGTGGGTGCCGTCTCAAGGTCAAAATTATTCATCTCGTAAAGAGCTACTCTGTAGTCTGGGAGATCAGGACAGTGATGTGAGTAGTGACCGTAAATACCGCATATGGCACAAGGGTGGTTGGTACGCAGTGATTTATCACGAGGCTTAGGGTTTGGATCTAGTTCGACAACCGGGATGTTGGGGTTGTCGTCAAGCATTTGCATGTGTTCCTGTAACGCAGGTAATTGTGGACATTGGTGAGTCAGATGGCCTAACTCATCACACAACGAGCATTTGGGGGGAGCACGAAACACGGGAGGGGGTTTAACTGTTTTGGGAGGGGGTACAACAGTGTATGGTTGTGGGCCTCTGCCCCAAGTGGGCTTGATAAGAGGAGGGGGATTCGTAGATGACGAAGGGGTAGTGACCCCGGGAGGTGGTTGATTAGTGGTGACAATGGGTTGCACCGGTTGTAGGACGACATTCGATGTCAGCGGAGGGACGGGAGGCGAAATATACCACACGGGCAATCCCAAGGTTAACCCGGGGAGACTAAGGGTAGCCATAACCGGAGTGCTTACTACGCCCGAGGGAGGGAATAGAAAGGGGATTGTGTGGATGGGTGTAACACCAATGTGACTAGGGACCAATGGTGGTTGAGGTAACAAGGGCGGTTGATTGTTGGGTGCTTGTGTATTATGGGACAGGGTACATAGGTCAGATACTTTGGGCGCTGGTGACGGGAGTGGAATGGATTGGAATGTAGAAGTCATCGGTGTGTCGGAGTAAAGGCCGGGTCCCACGGAGGAAACAAACAAGGTAGTTGCACTACAAACAGGTTGTTCAACCATGGGGAGAACATTTTCAGGTGCAGCGGGGGCCTTGGGATCGTAATAGGTGATTTGGTCGACCTTGACCACACGTCCGTCATGGGGGAACATCATGGTATGAAAAAAGGATGAGGCAACCGCCCGCATGGCATACATGTAGCTACGACCAAGTAGGAGGTTATAATCAAGTTGGGCATTGATGACCTCTATGTCAATGAGCATGGTTTTACTAGCCAGTTGGACGGGAACATTAGCCAACAGAACTTGGGGTTGAGTCGAACGACCGTCGTAGGCTCGTAATGTAGTGGTGGACTGCTGGAGAGTAGGGGATCCCAACTTCTGCCAAACAAATGTGGACATAACGCATGTAGAGGCACCTTCATTGATAATGCACCGAAGGATGACAAGATTCCGAATGAAAACAGAAACTTGGAATGCTAAAGTGGAAGGCAGGCGTGGTTCGGACTGGTCTGAATCGAATGCCATAAGTTGTGAATCATTGAGGTCGATAGCACCAATGGCAGAGAGCAAAGTCTTGCGTTGTGAAGGACAATTTTTTAAGACTTCTAAAGTAGACATGGCTGCGGGAGACTGGGCTAAGTCATCTACAATGCTGTAATTTGACGCAGCGCGAGCATTGGGGTTATTGTTGATGCGACGAAGTGGGAAGCGAGGTGCTTTAGAGGCACCATCGAGTGGAACTGGAGGTATACGTAACGTCTGATCAGTGGGATGAGCGTTAGTGTTTTTGTCGGCGGGAGGGTCTTCGGGGGTGGAGCCATATTGGTTCCGATGAGTTTGGAGGTTGACATCAGCGGATGACATCATTAACAAGTGGTGGGTACCTGAATCGAACATGGGTTGATCAGGAGTGGCATAAGTGATCTGTTGTTGTGGTGGCGCGTTGCCTTGAGGGGGAGCCAACGGCTGAGTGTTCACTACGCCTTGGGTTGGTAGGGGGTTTTGCAGCACCAACGGTTGCTGCTGAGGGGGGTGGGGGGTTCAGTGGCGCCTGATGAGTCGCTTGCCCTTGATGATGGGCATCATCAGTCCAGATTTTCCGAGCTCGCTCCAAATGTGGGAAAGCATGTGTGTAGTGGCCATAGACCCCGCAAATAGAACAAGGATGGTTTGTTATGAGGTTATTATTTTTGGGCTGCTTGGGATGACGATCCGGATTTTGGTTGGGAGGAGCGGCGTTGTTATTATGTGGAGGATTGGGAGGTGGTGGACCTTGCTGATGTTGTTGGTTGTTGCCGCGGTTACGTCCTCTTCCACGGTTTTGTTGTCCACCCTGGTTGCGCTGGTTGTTTTGATGTTGGGGCTGATTGTGTTGTGTGTACAGTTTCCCTTGAGCAGTGGGAGGATTTTGGTTTGCCGCAGGTGCAGGAGCAGGTTGCGGCGGATAATAAGTTGGTGGGGCTGGAGGTGGTCTAGTTACCTGTTGGGGTTGTTGGTAACCCTGAGCTATTGGAGGTGTTGGGTTAGCTGTTGTAGCTTGCTGTGGGTAATACATCGATTGTGGCGAGAACTGAGTTGGGTTCTGGGTAGCCGGTTGGTTATAGTATGTGGGTGGGACATATGCCGATGGTGCTTGCCCATAGCAATGTTGTGGACAAGAGGGTCCATGAGTGTGGTGAGTCTGACTCATTGGAGCGTAGGAAGTTGTCGCTCCAGAATTAGATGTAGCCCTAGAGAGGTCTGGGGCATTTATGGTGCTCACCATGCTAAAAGGTTTAATTTGTGGTGTGACTTGGCCAATAATACCATCGGCGGCATGTGATGCCCCCGGCGCGTCACCGCGTGAAGAATCGCCTCGTGGGGCGTCTGGTATGATGGTGTAGAGATAGCCTGATTGAGCATAAATTAGGTCGAATTGCTGAGCTTTTAGGATAGCTTCTTCCTTTGACTGGGGTCGTTCGGAAGCGACGTCTTTTGCTATGAGGGGTAGGAGTGATTTAACAAACCAGTCCAAAAATATACGGTCATCCAGTTTAATCTTATAGAGGCTACGACGCTTGCGCCACTCATCGATGTGGTCCGTGATGTGGGTAGCTGTGTTTTGTCTGCAAGACAACAGTATTTCAACTCCTACACCATAACGTACAGGTAGTTGAAAAAACTGGAGGAAAGTGGAGGCGAGAGACGTAAAAGTATGGTGGGTCCCATGTGGTTGTTCGATGTACCACTTGGCTGCAGAGCCAGTGAACGTTCGTTGCAATAGTCTTAGACGAATGGAGTCATCCACTATGGAGTTAGATGAACACCATAGGTGAAAAGACATTATGTGGTTTTGAGGGTCCTCCCCAGGTTTTCCTTCAAACTTGGGTATGTCTGAAGGGAGCTTCGTAGGCATGGGTGGCCATGTAGGGTTGTGCCTGATAGGATCGTTGGTTAGCCTGGCTAAGTCTGGTAAGTTCAGACTAGCCATGTAAGGTAAACTAGCAGATGGGTGTGGCGTAGTGACTGGGACATAACTATTCATGGTGGCATTATGTAGTGCTCCAGTAGCCCCTAAGGGTATGCTAGGTATTGAAGGTATGTGTCCTCCAACTGCTGTGGTTTGGTATGGGCCAGCGTTTCCAAGTGCAACATGGGTTACACTTGGGTTAGGAATAGTGCCAGGAATTCCTGGGATCTGGGTTGTGGTAATGAGAGGGGGTGTGACCCCTATGTTTGGCATACCCATAATAGGAGGTAGTCCTGTGTTGGGCATTCCTAAAGGTGGAGTGTCCCCCACATTAGGCATGCCTAGAGGGGTTGTTGTTACCATGGATGGCACAGTAGTTGAAGGGTTTGTGGATGTATCTCCAATAGTACTTGTAAAAAGTGGGTCGTATTGTGTTCCAACCATGAGGTTGGTTGGTAATAATTCAGTAGGGTTTTAGGATTCAGCCTCAGAATCAGATGTGAAGTGAGGCGTGTCAGAATCGGATGACTGTATGTTTGGCCGATGACGTGTCGAGTCAAGGGATAAGGCTCGACGTCGGTGATGTGGAGAGCCAAGTAGACTGAACTCTGGGGGTTCACCCTGAAGACGACGAGATCGTCTAAAATTCTCAATGGTGAGAAATATGTTTTTTGTTTAAAAATTTTTAGTGTAAGGTGGTGATGTAAAAAACTCGAAACCCCAATGCAACAATGAGTGCAAAAAGGGGAGTGAAAATAAAGGCTCTCAGGCCACAAATCAACCTCAAAAAGCACTTATTATAGAAGCTGTGCTATAATAAGTGGAGGGATGCAACAAAATTGGTCAGAATACCAACAGTCAAACAGTTTCTAGAAAAAAAAGAGGTGCTACTAGACCAAAGGTGGGTAATGTATCATGCAAACACCTAACTAGAAGTATTGTGAGTCAACAAACGATATCCTCTGCAAGGTGATGAAATCCAAGTCAGACGATATAGAGTGTTGAATCAACGGCTAGATCTCCCCCTATCGGGAGGGAAACCGGGTAGACAATCCTAAAGAGTGGCAACTAGGATACCCTGTTCATGACACGTTCAGAAAAGGTGAATCTACCGTTTGGTCCTTTTACCGCAGTACCCCCATACAGGGATACCCTGAGAACTGCGAGAGGTAGCCTTCGGTTACTGAATGGATTGCGGTATTCCACTCAGGACTCCGGAACAACTCTGGAGACTTCAACCCTCCTAGGGGAGAGGCCTTCCGATAAACTAGTTGTGACCGTGCCAAAAAATACTGGGGGATTTTGGTTCCCTAATGGAAAACATCTATGTCTCAAATGTAATAACTGAGGGGTGTTATTGGAACACCTATCCCCTCAATTCTACCTAACTACAAAATTCTTTTAAGTGCTCCCCAAGTGGGGTTAAAAGTTGGTTGAGTTTAAGATAAATTTTAAGGCTCAGTTTAAATTAGTGGCATAGTGGGTGCAAGTGTGGTATTTAAACTGAAATTGATTTGCCTCGATTGGGCGATTTTACAAATGAAAGAAAAGACGCTTCCATTTTTGCAAAAAATAAAGGCGTTTTTGAAATGTAAATGCTTGAAAAAACTATTCAAAAATAATGGATCTGTGAAATAATTTAAAGGGAAGCAAATAACATAAATATTTCAAGAAATAAATGGATCTCTTAAAAATTGCTTGGGCAAAGTATCGAGCAAATAAACAGTAAAACCTTGATCTAGCTAAAATGCTGAAAAATCTCTCTTTCAATTTCTGAAAATTTTGTAAAAAGACTTTTTAAAGGAGCATTCTAAATAGTGAAAGATTTTGTATGACTGTAAAAATGCAGGAAATTTAATACTGTAAAATATGCTAAATGGGCAGAAAATACAGCAAAAAGTATTTTTCAAAAAATTGGCCGAATTGAAAAAACTTGCATCGCGGTTTTCAGGACAATAGTCGCGATGGGTAGCGTGGGTTTCTGCCGCGAAGCCGCAATGTGTAGCGTGGATTCCTGGCACATAGTTGCGATGGGCAGCGCGGGTTTTCGTCACACAGTCGCGATGTGCAGCGCGGCAAATGGCCGCGAAGCCGCGATGTGCAGCGCGTAAATTGGCCGCGAAGCCGCGGCAAGCCGCGCGGAAAAAAGCCAAAAAGTCGCGATGGGCCGCGCGACTGTCAGGCAAAAAACCGCGAGGCGAAAGCCGAAAACGGAAGCCGAAAAACGAACCCGAAAATGAAAATTTCGGGCTGTTAATGGCAATAGAATGGGCCAAGATCTAGAACAACAATGGATCTACTGTCTAGGATGGCAGATCTATGAATTAAACTGATTAAAACTAACAAAAACTAAGATCTAAAGCTTAAAACTGAGATCTAAGAATTCGAAACCAGCGGAGTCGCCAAAAAATGTTGGCTTGGTTTTGCAACCAAGCTTAGTGCAATGGGCACATGCTAATTAGTAGCAACAGTCTCAATAGAAATAAATAACAAACTACTTTAAACTACATTAACCATGGATCTATGTGAAATAAATAAGCAAACAATGGAAATATTATGAAAAGCAAAAACAATTGACAATATGTAAAAAATGATTTTGTATTAAGAATAGGGGCAAGCAAGTGCTTGCAATGGTGATACCTCCAAATGGTGAAGATTGTTGAGCAAGTTCCAAGGTGAGTAGCTCCAAGCTCCAAAGGTCCCTTCTCCAAGATAGCTACAATGGCCAAAAGTTCATGGGAGATTTTGACAGCATGAGGATAGGATGATGGATGGATGGAAAGTGAGGAGCCCCTCCCACCTTTTTATAGTTTTTGGTGGTGGAGAATACCATTATGGTTTTGAGGAAACCAATGGTATTGACCAACATGGTTTAGGTACCTTTTCCCTCCTTTTTCCTATTTTGAATATTTTTATTCCCTTTTTAATATTTTTGGGAATTCTGGACCCTTTTTGAGGGTTTTTTATGCTTTTTGAGGAAAAATATTCATTTTGAGTGGAAAAAGGGGTGTATTAAGGTCTTTTGGTGGCTTTAGAGGCTCAAATGGTGAAAAAGTGGACAAATGGGTCATGTGAATAAGGAAATGAGCTAGTGAGCACTTTTTGGGTGTTAACACTTAGTTACAATATATAAGCTTACATAGACATGAAATTTATATGCATGTGACATGTGTTTGGTTTTATGACTGTTGAAGACTAATATCAGAGTTGTGCTAAATGGTTGGGATGAGTTAAGCTCATACTTTAACATGGTATTGGAGCTAGGGATTTGAGTGATTCAGTGGACTATTTTTTGGTAGCTGTGTGTGCAAGAGTATTCCTCGTTAGTACAACCAAGTGTCATGTTTTTGGCACAAGTGAGTATAATTTCTTGGTTTGGGTTTAAAACTGGAAATTTTGTAGTTTGTACGGTTATGCATCTAGCCATATGATGGGGATACGAGAAGTGTTCCTTAGAGTTGCAAAGACAAGCTCATGCATGCAATGGAGGGAGTTGGATGGTTTGGATTCTAACTCAAGTCAGGAGGTTCTCTGAAGGTGGCAGGAGGGATGCTTGTACCCGAGTCGAAATATTTTCCCTTAGTATCAGCTCTGGAGGATGAGGAATATAGTGTGGTGTTCCAGGATGGATAGAGGCTTCTATATTCAGAGAGAGTGACCTTGGATGTAGTGGTGAGGCATGGCATTAGACAAGGAAAGTTGTACAAATTGTTGGGAAAGCTTGTAGGTGGATCCAGGGAGATATTGGATGCAATATTAGTGTCAGAGATAGAGGGAGAGTGACATGATCTAGAGATTGAGGTGGTATAAAGTATTCAGTCTTCGATTCTAGGAAGATGGGCGAGAAGCTTCTTTCAGTACTGTCAGAGAAGATGACACTGCAGGATGCTCAGGTGCAATGACTCCAATTTTGACTTGGAATGTATTTAATCAAATTATGTGAATGATGTAAATATGCTAGTATGGATTCCTAGTGTGGAGCTTAAGGCCAAGGCCCAACTAGTGAATTACTAGGCATGTATGATGTATATATTTTTATTTGGACCATATGATTGGCTTATCATGCTAATTCGAAATGTATGTAAATATTATGTTGGAGATTAATAAAATGGTCCAAGATTCCTGTGTAAAGAGCACTAGAGGGGCTATGATTCCACCAGAGGGGAAGAGGAAAGGAGGCATATGGGGAACTAGATCCTATGTTTCCAAGTGTCAACTTTAGAATTCATCCAAAATCTACCATGTGCCTTAAATGAGCTAATTACCTTTTCTTGACTATTAAACCCAACCATTGAATGCATATGTGAGTGCGGTGGGAAAAGTCACTTCATCTAGTTATTGAAGCATGGGGGTTGTGACCAGGGTATTTTTTAAGGATTCTAATATTGTACTTAAGTATAGTATTATAGGCGATTATTTTAGATTGAAAAAACGTATATATAGATAGGTAGGCGAATATTAAATATAAAACCTACATTTTACTATTGAAACATGTAAATTTTGGCGAATATTATGATATAAAAAATATTTTATGTAAATATAGGCGATATTAGAGACTAAAAATGACCAATTAGCGAATTTAGTTTTTGAAAAAAAGCCCCAAAAATAGCCAATTGGCGAAATTTCACCCGAAAAATTACCCTGGTTGTGACAATTATGTCAGATTTCAACAGTCCCATTTCTTCTATGGTCAGAAGCCATGTCAGTTTTCTTTTCACCCTACCTCATATTCTTGGAGTCAACACTCTTTTGATCATTCTTTCATGCATGTTCCTACACTACGTGGATTTTTTCCTAATGTTGTTCATGTCCATTACCAGACGATGTTTAACCTAGAAATTCGAATTTGGAGACAAAGCTACATTTTTGGAAGGGAAATTCGATTGCTGTAGGTGAGAATCGAGGTTGGGAAATCTAGGAACCTTCACCCATTGAGTTTTGCTACTTTTGGATGCTTGAGAATCCATGGATTAATGTTGCAGGAGGTTCTCTAATAGGTTACAACAGGTTGGAATCTTATTGCACACATTGGTAAGAACTGTACGGGTTCGATTTCCTTAGGGAACTGTGGATCAGTGAAGGGAAATTCCTTCCTTGTGTTGTGTGGGGCAGTTGGAAGGAGTTCCATGGATGTGAAGGCTTAGTGAGATCCATGCAGAGCTCTAGTTGATATTTTGGATAAGCACAATGAGCTAATTGGGTTATGGGCTGAGAGATAGAAGTCTCTAGGTGTTTCCTTCACCCTGATGGCTTCATAGCCCAGCTTGGGGATGGCCTCTAAGCAGAAAGAGTGTATCGTGGATAGAGTTCCTATGGTTGGGTGGAAAATCGCTCTTACACAGCCAATTGCTTGGATCTTATTTGTTTCAAGATAAGTATTCTTATGTATTTGATGTGCAATGATTTTTATTTGTATTCATGTGATAATTATGCCTGTAAATTACATGTTGTGTGTGTGGATTGAGTTTATTCCGCAGTGTTTTTTTATTTACATGTCTGCACATGCATTTTAGCTGTTAAGAATTTGTAAGTGTGGATATGGGATGAAATTTAGAGGCCCTGGTTTAGTTAATGTTCCCTCATGTAGCCGAATTGAGAGATGGGGGACATACCATAAGGAGTGCGAGACTCCTCGGAGCATGTGTGATTAGCACATATTTCAAGCATGTGATCTAGGGAAGGTAGTGAGATAGGATCTAGAGGCAGAGGGAGTTGCTATAACGAACAATGTGATGGGCTTGGAGACAGATCCAGGTGGAGGATGTGCTAGAAGTACCTCCCACGCTAAGAGAGAGTGTTGAAATTTGTAGTGAGGAAGGTATTCTACATTGCTTGGTGTCTAGGCATGTAGAAAGGACCTAGGTGACTTTCCTAGTCATTAAATTTAGATTTATAAAGTTAATGTGAACTTTTATTAAAGTTGTGAGTGAAAAATGATTTTTATTTCGTAAAGTGCAATTTGTCTCACCCACGGAAAGTGAAGAGTCACTTGTGGGTGTGAAGAGACAAAGTCATTCTCACCATTAATAAAAAATAGAAGTAGGAGAGTTTAGAGACACACATTCCAAAGTAAAGAGAGTAGTATTTTGGAGTGGCTCGAATTCCAAGAGAGGAGACTTGGAGAGAAGTGTGAGAGGAATTGATTCCAAGAGAGGAAAATATTGAGCAGAGAGGAAGAGGAGGGGGCAAAAAAAAAGAGGGCACATTATGAGAAAAGGAGAGGGTACAAACTCCTAGAAATGAGTTGCTATTAAATGCTATTTGTTGCTACAGTATGAGGACGTATTTCTGAGAAAGGAATGAGGGAACACACCCCAAGAAGTATCACATATTAAATCAATCTATTATGTTGCTGTTGGAGAGGTCCATTCTGCTATAGAAGGTTGGCTGTACATTCTATTGATGGCTCAAATTTCAAGACAAAGTTTTAGGTGCTGAAATCCCAGTTGTTTGTTGCTGAGAGTGACTGTTCAAAGTTGTTGTACAATACAAAAGTTAATATGAAGTGTTGGGTGCTCTAAAATCAAGATACAAATATGATATTGTGATTGAGAAAGGCCTTACAACATTTGTGGGCACTTTTTCCAAAGCTGGGCACAATTTTTGAGGTGGTGGACTAAGGTACTTGTGAGTTAAGTATTGCAAATTTAATACTGATATGTACTACTGTTGTACCTGTGTATAATTCCTCCCATGCTCAATAAAATAAATTACTCACTTGGAATGGTCTTCCCATTAGGGGGTTTTTCCAGGGTCTTTGACCAAATTTCCCGTATCAAAATGTTTATTACAGACTGCCGTTCTTTGTTTATTTCTATTGCAAACTTTACTTAGTTACAATATATCATCTTACAGAGACATGGAATTTATATGCATGTGATATGTGTTTTGTTTTATGACCGTTGAAGACTGATATCAAATTTGTGCTAAGTGCTTGGGTTGAGTTAAGCTCATATTTTAACATTGCACTTCCATGGCGGTCCTTTTCATGATAGATTAACACTTTGTATGTGATCTGAAGCACACAATGGTTATTTCCTCATTAAGGTGCTACCCACCCTAGCTGCTAATATCTGATAGTAGTTATCAATATATTTTCAAAGGTAATCTAATATAACCTCTACAACTCATCTATGCCTTTGTACCGTTGGGTTAAGATCTACATCCTTTACATGACCATACCATTGCTATTTCCCTGCTAGCCTCATTGGTCCCACATCTACATACATAATAGAGAGAACAATCATAAGTAACATGGATCACATAAAAAATATAGCTAACATCCATGCTAGTTTGTAAACACAACTTAAAAATCACAAAACCATATGCTTACTCACCATCTAATCCCCATGCCTAGTTGGGTGGTTGTTGGAGGTCTGGATCTTCCCAGTAATCCATACCTACATATGGATAATCCTCAATAACAATTGGGAGTTTTCTCCACTTGGAAAATAAATATGGTTGGAAGATGTTTCCTATGACACCTGCTCGCCACCTTTTCACCAAATCTCTCCATCATTGCATCCAAGGCTCCATCGACTCTATTTGAGATCACATGATGGGGGCACAATGTTGGCACCCTCTTAAAAAATAAGGATACATATAAATAACCCAAAGGAAAAATATTCTCTACTTCCCTTCTGTAGGTTGTTAGTTGTCACTGCATTGTGATTAAGAACATTTAGGCCTATCCAAAATAGGTTCTCACCAAGATCTAATACATTATCATACTCTAACAACTCACAATCTAACAGGACTTGCTCGAACCCATTACTTGAACAACCCTTGTAGCCATTTCTTGAATCTCCAATTTCTTGATTTCCTCAATCTAGATAGCCGAGTCATGCACCATTGAATCATCTATGAAATGGGATTCGAGAAATTCCACCTTGGGCCAATCCCATGGTCAAATTGACAAAATGTTACCCACCACTCCATGCCTAGGTACTCTAGTCATGAAGTAAACATCCCATAGGGGAGCTTTATATGCCATCACTTTCACTTCCCAATATTCAATAATATTTTTCATTAGAAGACCATCAATGTGTATCAATGGGTTTTGAAAGAACTTGAGAATCCCATATTGTGAGAGCATACTTTGCTGGATCACCCATGATCTCATCCTAAAGGGTCAAGAAGCCTTTTTCACACCATTTGATTCTCATGATTGCATTTTGTTAATTTAAGTTAAAGAGTCAATGTGCATTATTTAAGCCAAAAAGTCACCATAACATCAAACTTGTTTGGATAACAGGTGCGACCTCTCTGTGCACCTATTTTCAAACATGTGCACATGCCCTTCTTGTTTTCCCAATATACACACATCTGGGTCGAGATTTTGTATCCCTTGACCACATGCACGCCACACTTCTCAGGAATTTTCCTGCACATCCAGTGCAAAAAATCACCCAAAAGGTGAGTGCTCAACCAAAAATATTTCAAGGGTTCCATTATAATCATGTATACATATGCTTCTGACATTTCGTATGTTGCAGTCCTGTTGAGGCCTTGGATGTGCAAGGAAAATGCAAGGTGCTAGAATGGGTTCCAAGGCTCCCAACAGAGGGTGAAGACCTAGACTGAAAGGCTTCGAAAAAACCTACGCAAGGGCGGTTCTATCCCCAACCTGTTTGGTATGGAATTCTCCCATGGATATTCGGCCTCCAATGGCACTCTATGAGTCGATGGGTTTGATCGATTGATCAAAAATCAATACGGAAAACATAAGCTTAAAACTAAGTTTATTCTAATTTTAAACTATTAAAAAAAGAATCTAATATGAGTTAGACCTACTCTAAAGAGAAGCTTGTAGTTGTGCAAATCGATCTTGATATGAGAGGAACAAGCATGTTTGCCTACTTCAACAGAAATGTAAAAGGTGCATTTACTTATTTACTTAAATCATAATAACTCAATGAAAATTAAAGGGAACAATTCAAGTAATTAAGCCCGTTCAAGACCAATCTGTAATCACTATGTTAATTGAAAAATTAACATTGATTAAATTGAATGCAAATCATTTGCAGAAATAGATAAAGAAAACATTTAATTGACATAAATTCAATAAAACATTTTCATGCATAGACCAGTTACAATGAGAAATCAGTGTCACAGATCTGCACATGTAATTATATCTAGCAAAAGATCACACATTGTAGATGATAAGTCAAAACAAGAAATCAGAACTGTAAAAAAAAACTTGAACAATACATCAGAGATGATATGAAAGTCACTTTATTAATAGGAGTCTTGCAAAAATACAAAGCTCTGCTTAAACAAAGTTCCTCCCATCGTCTCTTACTGATTCCCTATCTCCAAATTATCCACCTTTCCAAAAGAGGCATCTCTCCTTAAATAAGAACTACAACAGGGTATAGAAAGGAGATCCACAAAAATAGGGATTACAAAATCAAAGATAAGCTAGTGTCCCAGGACATCTTGCCATTTTCCCCAAATCTCTAACAGCTCATCTATCATCGGATAATTTTCTGACTCAAGTCCCAACTGAACATTTCATTCGAACATCTCCATCTCATTCTTTTCCAGCTTATGTCATATGCGGATGAAGACTTGGATCTTACGTTCCAAGGAAAACGGCTTCCTAATCAACTGCTCCACATCATCAACTTTGATTTCTTCTAGAAGCTGAATTTGTTGCTGAACTTCGTCACACCTGCGCTCGACTTCCTCAATATTCAATTTAGGTAGACAAGCATCCTCGATAAGATCGATAGTAGGAAACTGGAGAGCCAACATAACATTATATGTTGCATACCATCGTCTGCTACAGATGGCTTGGGCCTTTTTAAGAATATCCTCAATTGATTCATTCAGTTCCAACCATGTATTCAATGCACCTCGGATCTTCTTAAATGTAAAACTACTAAGCATGGGAAAACCTAATGGAATGTCTTTGATATATTTCTGCCATTCAACAATGTTATCATATGCCTTGGAAGCCTCCAGTCTTTTATCTTCCTGCTTTTCTTGTGCACTAAGCATCTTGCCAAAAGTGATGTGAGTTTCTCTAATTTCATCTAATGTGCTAAACAAATTTTCCAGGTATTCATGATACTCTTTATTGACTTGAGAAGCTAAGTCTTTGAATTCCTGAGGTGTCATCTTAAAGAAAGTAGAGGAGGTTGCACTTGCAGTTGCATCCTCACAATGTTTTTGCAATAAAGCAATTTGCTGAACATTGGCAGAATTCTCAGCTTGTAACCTTTGAAAGTAAACCTGCAAAGATTGATTCTTGCGCTCTTCATCTCCTATTTTATCCTCCCATATCTTCCTAATATCATCAACAGAAATTTGATGTTCCTCTTTAGCCTTTTCCAGTTCTACTTGAAGCTTCTCCATTTCTTCCCTCTTCTGATCAATTTCTCTATTGAGAACCTGTATTGAATCAGGGTTTGCTCCTAAGGCCGTAGCTGTTTCAATTGCCCCTGTCTGAGGGTTACTGGCTTGTTGAGCCCAGACTATCTGGTTAGGAACAAACACTTCTAAGCCATATTGATCAAGGTCTCTCTTCTTACCCCTCTTTACCACTGCCTTATTATCCTTGCTGTAGAAGTAATGTCCAAGAGGAACTATTTCATCATCCTCCCATTCAGTTATTACTTCAGAAGTGACTGAAATAACATTTTCTGTTGAAACCAGTGAAGGAGTCTGAGTAGCCATGGCATCAGGCATAGGCATGGTGACTTTAGGGGTGACCAAGGGGGTAGAGACATCCTGAGGAATCGAGGAAAGCATGGTAGGAGAAGGGATTGAAGTGAGAGCTTCAGATAGGGGAACTTGGTCACCATTAGCAGCCGATGGCAGTGAAGAGGGACTTGTGGATGTATCACTCTCCATAGGTAATGATGAAGTAGATGTGGGCGATTGCAGGAGGTCAATCGAAGATTGGGATTCTAAAAATATAGAGGAAGGAATAGAAAAAGAAACTGAGTTACTAGGAGAAGGGGTGGCCCTATAAGTCAAAGTATGAAACAACTGTGAAATAGAGAATGGTGGCATTACCCCTGCAGGAAAAATAGTGAGATCCTGGATAGGTGGTAACAAAAGTGATGGAACTGTGATGTCAGGGGTAGCAGAGGTAAGTTCCAGAACTGGTTGATCAAGATCAGAATGCTCCACTTCAATACTGTCCAACAAGTCTGTAAGCGACTGTGAGTTGTCTGTCACTTCCTTAGTGACTTCTTCCACAGCTTTGTCACTTACCTTTTCAGGTACTTCTTGAGTCACTTGAACTGTATCCTGTGGTTCATCTTCAACATCAATGTCAATGAGATCATCAGTGGGAATTTCAGATGTGGAAACCTAAAATTTCTGTCTCTTAGGAGGATTATCCTCAATCATTGTCAAGTCATCAATCACTTGTGAAGCTGTAGCAGTCACTTGATCACTCATAGCGACCTTAGGTGATTCAGATGCTCTGGCACCCAACACTGAAGTCAATTTTGCCAAATACTGCTGAAAATTCTGAGATGTCTGCAACAAGGCTTTAACTTGCTCAGTGGTTTTAACCTGAGGAGGTTCCTCCGTGGGACTTTTACCTTTGTCTACATCTGAATAAGTAAGCATTAAGGGAGCATTGGCCAGCTGGATTTGCTTTTGTTCTCTGTTCCTTTTAACCTCTTCAGTGATATTCAACTCCAACGTTCATTGCCTATAAACCTGAGATTTTATTTCTTTCTGAAATGCCATAATCTGTTGCTTCTCATCCATGCTCTTGGATTTCGCTAATACTTCAGGAAAGGTGTTCACCCCTTCATAGATGGAGTCATCTGGCATATCTTCATGAGCATAGTCCATTTTCCTGTGATACTGCTTGAAGTGTGCATCCAAGAATTTCTTGGGATCATGCTTTCGTTTGGGTGCTTTTCCCAACTTCAAAGGGGCCAACTGATCACCCAGTTCAGCAGCCCAGGTTGAGGTAGGAATCACTAGTGGGCCAATATTTAAAGAGAACTTAGGCCAGCCTCTCTTTTTAGGACCAGTAAATTTCTTGTAGACTCCATCAGTGACAGTCTGATGGGACACTTCTTGAATAACCAACCTGTCAGACACAATTCTGGGCAACAGGTGAACAGTGTCACTTCCCCAAACTCTGATATATGCAAAAGACTCATAAACATACCAATATCCAATGGTGTTGATGAAGGTTCTGGCCTCTGCAGAGAAGGCAGGAGCTTCCGAGTGAAATAATTTAAAGTAGATGGTACCTATGAAGTGGTCACAAATTTCATAAAGAAAGGGTATTAATTGCTTTCCCATAATGCAGAATGATATATATGAACTGGTGGAGCCTCAGGGGTCCAATTCCACCCCAAATTAGGATATTGAAAGTCAGCGCAGAAGACATCAAGGATGTAGGCTGATAGATAAAAATGTGGCTTCTTTGAGGCAGGTGCCTTTTGATAGTTTTGAATTTGTGTCTTAATTTCTGAAGACAAGATGGATGCCCAGGGAAAGGATTCACCTGTCGTTAACACATGATGGGCTATGGGAGCCCATTTAGCCTTGAAAAATGAACAATTGGGGAGACCAAAAATCCTACAAAGCATGGTTGCGAGCAAAGAGTAAGGTTCCTTGAACCAAATAATAGGATAGATATCATCCACCTGTTGGCCTGATTTTATGACCTGGCCAACTTAAGGAGATAAAGCCCACACAAGTAGCTTAGAGCAGCTTCCGGTGTGTTTGGAATGGCAATACCTCGTAGGTTATGGTCCTACTACCAGTTGAGTTTATTCTCTTAAGGAGAATTTTAAAACTCAACAAAATGTAACCTAAATTAATCTACTGTTTTAAGAAAGAAAATCCTAAATATAGTCTCTAAGTTTAATCTAATCTAATGTGCTTTCCTAACGAAAGTCTTCTGTTTTGTTTGTTTTCCTTTAGTTTTGTTTTCTGATTTATCTTATGACAATTTCAAAATTTAAACAAAATAAATCTAAATAAAATCTAACTAAAACTACTAGAATTTAACATATAAATTCAAATAAAACTAATTAACCTTTCTATCCTAACCTATCTTAGCTGAGAGCAAGTTTAATAACTAAATTCAATAATCTATTAATGATAAATAAGTCTGAAAAGCAACAGTTTTAAATCAATGAACCAACTCAACCGAATAAAAACTGTAACATTTGAGACTAAAATATTTATGAGAAAATAATGATGAAATAATACAATAGTTTCATAATTCTTTTTCCATAGTTTGTCAAAAGATAATCAAACCTACACACTTCAATATTTGAATAATAGAAAAATTAACTAACTGAGAATCAAAATATTTGTCAACACACAAAATATTTAACTCAATTAGTTAAAGGGAAATAATATCAATTGCATTCGTTTATCAAGCAAACCTTAATTAAATGAAGCTACAATATCAAATGTCAAAATATGAAATGAGTGATTAGAGCAAGTTTTAAAGATTTATATAAAACCACACCAAGTATGACAGTATATAATAAAGACCAGAAAGCCAGATACCAAACTCATATATATATATGCGTCTCAACAAAACAATGATCACAGAGATACCAGTTTATGAAACACTCCTGAAAGATCCAAGAAAATGACAATTCTTCTTTAATATCCACCAGTGAAAAAGTTTGAAATTTCAGTATAAGTCTTTTCTGCACAAAACTCCCATCCCTCTTACAGAAAAATGTTTGGATTTATATACACTACGAGGAGCTGACTCCCAACGAACTATTTCAGGGTCTATTTACAAAAATAGTGAAACTGTTTCTTAACAGCTGTTAAGATAACTTATGATTATCCCTACATTCTTTCAATTGATGATATGACTCAATTGACACTGAAAGAAGCACCTGACAAATATGAACCTTCTTCGAAGAAAACAAAATGTGATCTTCCAAAATATATGATAGCTATCAACACAAAAACTACTCTCCTCCTATAAAGCAGCAAAATTGTTCCATTTCATCCAAAGTATTCGCATCATAGATACACCTGTGACAATAAAAAACGCAAAAATTAATTCTCTTAAATTGATAGTAACAGGAAATAATACGAAAATAGAATAACATTTCTACGAATTTAAAATCCTGTAGATATGTTCATTAAATTATAGTAGTTACCTGTCAAAACCAAAACAAAGCAAATGTCAATTTTTAATTTGCAATTTGATCGCCTTTCTTGCTTCAGAAAGCCTAACTTTGAGTTTTAAAATCTCAAGTTTTTGTTGATCATCCTGCTCAAGTAAATGAGTATTTGTTATCATTACAACTTTCTTGGCTTCCTTATATCTACGTTTCTTCAAGTTCGCCTCACGCCATCTATCTACCCAACCTAGCAATTCATCCTTGAATGTTTTATTTTCTTCATCTTTTATTAATGCATCAGCCTTGCAATCTTTCAATTCTGCCTTTAACTGTGAGATCTTAGTTTCATATGCTTGGTTCAGAACTTGCTTATGAGATTCTTCCTCCTGATCATCATAGAAGTCGCCAGAATGGGAATAATTTGGCTCTCTGAAAACTTGAACAGGCTGAGGAATGTTCTCAAATGTAGGTTCTACCCCTGATTTGTTTGGACAAGCATTATGAATAGAGTCTTTAGCCAACGACGGCATTGGATCATTAACAATTGAAGCTTGATCATCAGTATGAACTGTCTCAGAAATTGGGAAAAATACATCATCTTCATTTTCAAGCTGGATAACAATTGGCTCAATGTTTTGTTGCGTTGCTACATGTATAGACAAGTTAGCCATGCTTCGGGTAAACCTGCGGGAAACTTCTGCAACTATCTTCATTTGCTCAAACTTAGCCTCATCATAACAAATACTTGCTAATTTCTCAAGCTTTTCTGCACAAAGATCCTGAGTACTTTTCTGCTAAGAAGCGAGGGTTTCAGTAACACATTAATTCTTAATCAATTCTCATTCTACATTTTGTACCGAAGCTGAATTATTAACACCTGAATCTTCTAGAGAAATATCTGATTGAAATACTACATTCTCAGAAACTGAGGGTTTCTTTAGTTTAACCGGAGTCTTAGGCCTGACTGATGGCCAAAATTCATTTTTCCCTAAATTGTTCTCAGTTAAAAATTGATCCCAAGTTCGGCCATTAAGTGATAATTGATGCTGGATTAAGATTTTGATTAATCCATGATGAAAAAGGCATTGATCATGAACATCAATTGCATTTTGATTGGCCAAAGCCATCTTCTCTAAACTATGGAGAAAATAATAAGGTAAGTTCAGTTTAGGTCCCTTCAATGCCATCAACAATCTAAGGTGATAGAAACGTACATGAGAGAATCGACCATCATAGGCTATAAACCGAACTATCAATCGAAATAAGGGAAACCATCGAGGTTTCAGGAATCTTACTGGAAAACCATACTGTTCATTGAAATCCTCAGGTAGAGGCAACAAAAACGCCTTCCATTTGTCTTTGTTCATTGTACCTTTCTTAAACCACCTTTCTCCATTCAGTGGTAACTTAGCTGCTTCAGCTATGAAATGTTCAAACAGGGTCAATTGTAAATCCCCTATTTGTGCAATTTCACCATTAAAAGATAGAGCAAAACGACGTGTTACTTCTACATTATGACCACTGAAACTATCAAAGAAATTCCCCAGCCAACCTTATCAATAAAACAAGCTATTTCAGGCTCTCCAATAAGCCATTCTGAACCTTCTGGTTCAAATCGGCATAAGGGTGCCATCTCTGTTTCCTGTGATTTCTCTTCCAATTGAGTAACAAATGATGTGGTAAAAACCGACGGGATAGGTATCCAAGCGCTAACAGACATAATGAAAAACCAAATTCAACTTACATGAAATGACCCTGGACTCGTGTTTAGGAATAATACCCTAACCGCCACAAGTAAGTGCATGAACGAAACCATAATCACAATATACACCGTGACACTATTACCCTGTACTAAATCCATTTGAGATATGAAGGTAATAAAGATAGCAGTAAGGTAATAGTTGCAAGATGTACGTAAAATAACAAGTGTCTCAAATGAGTGAAATCATAACCAGTATTCAATAAACTCAACCTCAGCGTTGGCATAGTGTTGGTTGACATGAAGTGGTCACATGTAGTGGTAAATGATTTCATGGTTTCTCCTTTGATAAATGAACAATTGAAATGAAATCTAACCATGGTAATACGATATTCAAATGATAATATATACAAAAATTTCATTACAAAACCTTCATATGAACATGTTATAACCTACCATGACCAAAACTTCAATATCACTTGAATAATCAAAATAATTCGAATTCAATGGATAAAAATGATATGATAATTTTTCAAATCAATATTTTAAAAAATATCATATTTATTATAAAGATAATCATTCAGCTTGAAATTTGTAAAATGTCCCTCAAAATAAAAGTCGAGTCCATAATGTTTCAAAGTATTTTCAAAGGTAAACATGTCCCTTTATATACAAATGTTCGAATTATTTATTTACAAAAAATTAAAATATGATCAACATATAACAAGGATAATATGAATATGTACTAAGGGTTAAAAAAATTTATACAACAAAATGAATCAACCCTAGGCAAATATATATTAACCTATACTTAATTCTCATATCTTAAAAGAAATGAAAACAAAAAATGAAAATAAGGAAGAATAATAAAATCAAATTCAAGCAATGTTAATTAATAATGAATGATAATAGTTAGCAGATCATAAATATAATCACTTAAAATAGTACTGAAAATTGATCATATTTAACAGCTGCTAGAAAAATAAATTTGTAAAAATAACGAGCTTGAATTGAAATTATTAACTCAACTTTATTTTGATTATCAATGCCTTCTATCTAAGAGTACCTTCAGAATCAAAGATTCTGAAGGCACTTCTCAATAATTTTATGATGAATTATAGAAGGAAACTAATCAATTTTATTCAAAAGAGCAGAAAAAATTGAGAGGGTTGTTTCCTGCCAACAAATGGCGACGACCTGGGCGAACCAGTTATCTCTGCTCATCATCTTAAAAGCTGAAACAAACATAGTCTTAAAATTTCTTCAAAACGAATCAGAAAAACTTAATCTAATCAGAATCATAATCAAACAACATCTACGGATATTTTTCAGAACCATCTTCATTCCTGTAGATAAAGATTTCGTTATAGACAAGCTAACAATTCCCTCGTCAAAACAAAATACTCAGTATAAAGGCAATCTGCATCATAGTATAAGGATGGACCTACTTACTTCTTTGAAATTTTTTCAAAACCTACTCCAATTATAAATACTTATGGATTTTCCATTAAACATTAATTGAATACCACTGTCTAGGCAAGGTAACCTGATAAAGAGAACACCATTCATGAGTTTTATCAAGGATAAACAAGCCAGCTCGTGATGAGACCTCCAGTCCCTTGATCTTTCGATCAAGAGCCATCACCCTAGTGATCATAAATGATGTTATCTTTAATAAAACTGATGATCATGATTAGGTCGGATCGTGATGAGACCTCCTATTCTCCAATCAAAATCTAACTTATGAAAGATAATTATGCATGGAGCAGATAAAAAATCTTAGCAGATAATAAACAGATTTTTAAATAAATGACTAATAATGCAAATTAATAAAGATTTTCCCAAGTACTATGCTTTGAAAAGGAGAATTATCAGCCATCCTAACGTATAAGTATATAGATAATGAAAGATTAATCCTGATCGTAAGCGCAAACATTATTAGTAAATGATCCAAACCAGATTCAAGACGAACTGATAAGTCCAATCAAATCTTGAAGACTTATCAAATTTCAACTGTTTTAAAACAAATGAACAAAACTAAATTTGAGCCCTGGGGTTTATTTATTTACAAACACCCTTCTCAAACAGAAATATGTACAATTTTTTTTTTTAAATTTCCAATAATTCAAAATAAAACTAAGTTTATTTGCCTACAGCCATGTACATAAATTTGACAGAAATTATGTACAGAAAATTGAAAAGATTATGATATTTTATAAAGAATAATTTTAATCTTTCCTGAGAAATTAAGAAAACTAATTCTGAAATGTAATTACAACATATTTACAGAGAAATCAGATTTAAAGAAATTGGAAAAATTTACAAAAATTCTGATAGAAGAATGAACAGAAAATAAAAAAAGAAGTCAAAATTTTGTAATACCAGAGATTAGTATGTACAGATAAAAAAAAATCTAAAAAATTAATCAAAATGAAACTGTATATTTCAGAAATTGAAAAATTAAAAGACAAACTGTACAATTATTTACAAAATAGACAAACTTATGTACAACAGTATGTACAGATGCAAAAATTAACAGAAATACTTCTTAAGTACCAACCCATTTACTGGAATATTTTCAAGTTGTCCTTCCAAAGTTTGAAGACGAAAAGTACTAGGACCTAACCTCTTAGAAATGACGAATGGTCCTAACCAGAGACTCTGAAATTTGGTATGTTCCCCCTTATCTTCATGAGCCTTATCCCATTTGAGAACTAAATCACCGACCTGAAAATCTCTGTTAGAACTAGAAGACTGATCGAACCAAGATTTGACTATCTGCTGATGTTTAACAAAATGTTGCTTGGCCTTATCTCGTTCCTCTTCTAATTTTAACAGAGTACTGATTCTCTTTTCTAGTACTGAACATTCCTTATCCTGTACAGATTGAGCAAGCTGAAGAGAAGGTAAAAATAAATTTGGTGGTAAGATAGCTTCAGTTCCATAGACTAAAAAGAAAGGTGAATTGCCAATGGAAGACTTAGGAGTAACCCTATCAGCCCATAATGCATTGAATAGAGTCGTGTGCCAATTTCGATGGTGAGTTGAAATAGTCCTTTTCAGAATTTTTAACAAATTTTTGTTGGTTGATTAAGCTAAACCATTTCCATGAGGATGGTAGTTCGTAGAATATCTAAACCTTATTCCCTTTTCTAACGCAAATTGAGTCAATTCAACTGATGAAAAGTAAGAGGCATGATAAAAAACCAGAGAGTCAGGAACACCAAATTGTGTAATAATAAAATATTCAATGAATAGAATTACTTGATTAGTGTTAACTACTCTTAAAGGTACAGCCTCTACCCATCGAGTAAAATAATTAGTTGCTGTTATGATATACTTATGTCGTAAAGACGAGGGTGGGTTTATCGGAACAACAATATCAATTCCCCATTGTTGAAAAGGTCTCTCCATTGAAACTGGCTGTAAAGGGAAGGCAGACTTTTGACTCGACCTGCAGTAATTTGACATTCTTGACACTTTCTTACGAAATCATAAGAATCTACGAATAAAGTTGGCCAATAATATCCAAGCCTAATAATTTTGTGAGCGGTACTGTCACTTCCAAAGTGACCACCTGCAGGGCCAGAATGTAACTCAATGATTGTTTCAGTTTCGTCCTTGTCTAAACAACGAAGTAATACACCATCTGAATTTCGCCTGAACAAAATGTTATCAATCAAAAGATAAGGTGCTGATTTTAATCTAAGTGCTCTTCTTTTCCTAGGTTCTAGATGATCAGGGGCAGTTCCTGTTTCAAGAAGAGTTCTTAGATCTAAATACCAAGAGTCTTGTGGTGGTGGATAAAAATAAATTTCTCTAACCAGCAGAGTTTCATCAATGTTTATTTCAGAATCTATGTTTGGCAAATGAGCTGCTTCAACAGCAAGCTTACATAATCCTTGACCTTTAATCATAGTTGAAGGTTTGATTTCCAGGTCATATTCTTGGAGAGCAGTCATCCACGGGGCTCGTTTATCTCCTAAATCCTTTTGAACCAGCAAATTCCTTACTGCAGGAAATGGAACAATCACCTTAGTTCTTGATTTAAGTAGATAAGGACGAAAGTGTTTAACTGCTTTAAAAACAACAAAGGCTTGTTTATCAACTTCATGATAGTTCAATTCAACAGCTTTGAAGTTGGAACTCATAAATGAAATTGGAACTTCATTATTCTACTGATTTAGTTGGGTTAAGACTGCTGCGTATGAAATATCAGAAACAAAGGTATACAAGATGAAATCTTTGCTAAAATCTGGGCTAAGTAAACTAGGTGCATTTGAAATTGCCTCTAAAATTTTCTGAAATGACTCCTTTTCAGTAGACCCCTGGTTGAAAACAACATCTTTCTTTATCATCTTTTGTAATGGATGAACTATCTTTGAAAAACTTGGAATGAATCTTCTAACAAAGTTTATTTTACCAAGAAACGATTGCATTGCTTTATTATTTGCAGGGAAAGTTATCTTTGCAATGGCCTGTGTACATTCAGGATCAATCATGATCCCATGTCTTGATACCACACAACCTAACAAGATTCCTTGCGTAACAACAAAAAATGTTTTTTTAGGATTCAGAGATACTCCATATTTTCTACAAAGTTCAAGTACCTTTCTAAGATGAGAAATATGATCAGGTCTGTGTTTTGAAAACAATGTAACATCGTCAAGGTATACAACCACGGAATGATTGATTAACCCTCTAAAAGAAATATCCATTGCTTGTTGAAAGGCTGCCCCAGCATTGATTAACCCAAAAGGAATCTTACGATAAGCATATGTTCCCCATGGGGTTTTGAATGTTGTTTTGAGTTGATCGTTAGGGGATACTAGGATATGATTATACCCTGAGAAACCGTCAAGTAATGAAAACTTCTTAGAACCAGAAACCTTCTGTAAAATTTGTTCCATGGGTGGAACTGGATAATTGTCCTTTTCGGAGGATCTGTTTAGGTTGCGGAAGTCAACACATAATCGAATATCACCGTTCTTCTTCCTAACTAGAACCAAATTTGCTACCCACTGAGTATGTCTAATTGGAAAGATAATTTTGGCAGCTAAAAGCTTATTCAGCTCCTTCTTAATGGTTGGTTCCAGATTAGGATGAAACTTCCTGAGTTTTTGCTGAAAGGGTTTTGTTGCTTGTTTCATGGGGATGACATGTTGCATGACTTGCAGATTGAAGGTCTTTAAGTCATCATATGTCCAAGTGAACACGTCTTTGAATTCTTTGAATAACTTAATGAATGCTAATTTCTCTGCAGGGGTACAATCTACTCCTATGTTCACAGTTTGGGGATTAGGTTCTGTTCCTAAGTTTATAGTTTCAAATTTCATTTGTGAACTATTGGTTTTGCAATTAAGAACTGTTTTAAATTTATCATGTAAATCGTAAAATTTCTCCAATTGCAAAACATAGCTGGGAATCGATTTTACCTTTTCCATAGCCTTTTCAATTGAACAAACCTCGTTTATTACCGTAAAGTCATGCAGATTTCCGTCATGAGTTATTTCATCAATGGCTGCATCCTTAAACGTGTCTTCATTTGTAAAAAAAATTATAATCTGCGCATCATCATCAAAAACTCGCCAGTTAATTATATTATCTGGAATTGAAGGTCTAAAAATTAAATCAACTGAAAAGAAATCTGAACTGAAATTTTCAGATGGAATTAATTTTGAAGCAACATTAGCTAAAAAGTCGGCTTCCTGATTTTGAAACCTAGGAATAGAATGAATGTTGAATGCTTCAAAATACAAAATTCAGTTCCATACCTCACGCTGATAATTCTGCAAATGCTCTGAGACACAGTGTATAGAATTACGAACCTGCCTGACGACGATTTCAGAATCTCCATAGACGATCAGCGCCTTGATATCAAGATCTATTGATTTCTTCAACCCTTGAATCAATGCTTCGTATTCTACAATATTGTTTGTACAATCAAATTCTAACCTACAAGCTATACAAATTTTATTTCCGTTAGGGTCAATTAATAAACAACCAACGCCTGCACCTTCCTTCAACTTTGACCCATCAAAATATAACATCCAAGTGGAACTATTGCGACTACTTTGCTGTCTATAATATGTACATGATCTGGTTTATTTACATTATTTACAAGATCCCTAGACAAAGAATCTGTCTGAATATTAGTAACATTTAAAATTTCAGAATGTTGTATTTTATCAGAAAAATCAGATTTATCAGATTTGAAATCTCCAAAACCAAGTTCAAACATGTAGTTTCCCATAATAGACTCTGAAAACAAAACTGGCTCACTTGGGTCATGCATCTCTGTAACAGTATGTTTCAAATACCTCTCCTTGCTTATTTTAATTTGATTTGCTTTACCATTTTTAGGCAACCAGAGAGTTGACCAATCAGTAGTAAAGAATCCATTTAATTTTTGTGACTAGTCCCTGCTAAGAAATAATCCGTAATCATCTGGAATATCTGCAACTACAATATAAATAATCTGAAAAATAGAAGGATTAATAGCAAGCCTAATCAACACATCTTTCATTTCTCCCAACACTCTCACATTTGTCCTATCGAGTTGAGTGATTTGTGACTCTAATGGAACATATTTACCATTCAACCTTCGACAGACTGACAAAGGCATCACGTTGGTTGATGCACCAGAATCCACCATACAATTATGGAGGTTTTTGTTAAAGATTTCCAAAGTGAGAAGAAATGGAGGAGTAGTAGACTTTGAATTTTTTCCTATCAGTGTGGATTTGTCAGTTACAGATTTACCTTTGTCATTAAACACTGTTTCAGCATTTGAACTATTAGTGGCTGCTTTTTGCTGAACACTAGGAGCTACCGAACTTATGGTAGGAGAAATGATAGGACCATTAGGCATGGGATAATTTTGAAGCAAATCGTACATGCTAATGTTTGCATGCAACTTCTTCAGATCTTCAATTATGTCATACTCTAACTTTGGACAAGTTTGGATAGATTGAGTGTTTTTAGTAGGTTGAACTTGTTTTTCAGATTGCTGATTATTGTTATCTTTATTTGGAGTAGAACTAGTTGATGCTCCAGGAGTATTAGTTGATGTTCTACTTCTAGTATTATATGCATGCTGTCCAGCAGGTGGATATCTGTTTTTAGCATCCTTACTTAGACTATCCCAAAAATGACCATTCAATTGTTGAGGTTCTAGTAACTCTTCTTCATTTTCAGATTACTCTTCTTCATCCTAATCTACAGTTTCTTGATTTGAAGAAGTTTCAGATAATGACAAAACTGCTCAAATGGTGTTAAAAATTTCTTCTTGAACTGCTACATCCGGAGGTAAACTTGGTTTGTTATTAGTAGCAGGGTTGGGTCTAAATTGGTTTCTGAAGTATCCTCTTGAAGAAGAACATTCAGAACTTGTTTTCTTTAACCCTACAACTTCATTAGTTAATGCTCGGACTGCATTTTGTAGTTGTTCAACGTCATATGCCTTATCTTTATCCACATTAGATCGTTCAGTTTTCTTATGTGGAAAAGTATCAACCTTTCCACTTCGTTCAGGCTCATAAGACATAGAGTCTTTTTCCACTTTTATGGCCTCTTCAAAAGTTTCGAGAAGTGTTGTTTTACCTGCTCGTTTAACCCACATCCCTAAGTACTTTGGCAAAGCTGAAGAAAATTTCTCAATAATAATGTCCTCGGGTGGCTGAGATGCAATAGGAATTTTATTTTTTAATGTCAAGAATCTCTGATTGAAATCTTAAACTCTTTCTTTGGTTTCCATTTTGATTCTAGACAACTCGAGTGCCAAAGCTGCAGGTGTTTTGTCTTCACCAAATTTATCTAAGAAGGATTTATTAAAATCTGCCCAATTGGTAATTGAACCTTGGACTAATGAGAAATACCAAGTTGAAGCTCTCCCTTCGAAAGTTAATGGGAAAAGACGACACACTACGTCTTCATGTTGAACGTTCATCATTTGAGCACCTAAAATAAATTTGTCAACATGTCCCTCAGCTGGCTCTTTGTTATTCGGATTAAACTTCGGAAGAAGCTTATGTGGATGTTTTGGTAATGCATGTTGGAAACCAGGTACAACTATAGCAACTGTCCTTAGCCATGGATCTGGTGGGTTTGGTCGATTTTCTGCCATAGGTTTCTCTTCTGAATCTGAGGAACTGTCTTGATTGAAAGTTTTGGGAGAGTTAGGCGGAGAGTCTGGAGGAGACGGTTGTTGACCAAAACCTCCTAGATTAAGGAGACCGGGTGCAGTACGTGTTCTAATGATCCAAGGATTTAGAGTACTAGTTAACACAATATCAGTCTTTGTTGATTCAGGTTCAATTTGAGTTGACTGAGTATGATGTTGCTGTCTACGGGGCAATCCGTAATCTAAAGGTGGTATACCAGTTTGACGAACATAAGCTCTTGTAAGGATTCTACATGTCTCTGCTAAATATCTGATATTTTGCTCAGGAGTAAAAGGAGTTCTGACAGTTTCAGTGAGTGGTGAACTACTGAATTCAGCTTGTGAATCAGACTGAACTGGAGGTTGTTGACTGGTTGAAGGTTTACTGTTGGTTTTATCAGCCATTAATAATTAGCTGGCCCTTCTTCTAGCACCATTTGTTGGCCTGATTTTATGACCTGGCCAACTTAAGGAGATAAATACCACACAAGTAGCTTAGAGCAGTTTACGGTGTGTTTGGAATGGAAATACCTCGTAGGTTATGGTCCTACTATCGGTTGAGTTTATTCTCTTAAGGAGAATTTTAAAACTCAACAAAATGTAACCTAAATTAATCTACTGTTTTAAGAAAGAAAATCCTAAATCTAGTCTCTAAGTTTAATCTAATCTAACGTGCTTTCCTAAAGAAAGTCTTATGTTTTGTTTGTTTTCTTTTAGTTTTGTTTTCTGATTTATCTTATGACAGTTTCAAAATTTAAACAAAATAAATCTAAATAAAATCTAACTAAAACTGCTAGAATTTAACCTATAAATTCAAATAAAACTAATTAACCTTTCTATCCTAACCTATCTCAGCTGAGAGCAAGTTTAATAACTAAATTCAATCATCTATTAATGATAAATAAGTCTGAAAAGCAACAGTTTTAAATCAATGAACCAACTCAACCGAATAAAAATTGTAACATTTGAGACTAAAATATTTATGAGAAAATAATGATGAAATAATACAATAATTTCATAATTCTTTTTCCATAGTTTGTCAAAAGATAATCAAACCTACACACTTCAATATTTGAATAATAGAAAAATCAACTAACTGAGAATCAAAATATTTGTCAACACACAAAAATATTTAACTCAATTAGTTAAAGGGAAATAATATCAATTGCATTCGTTTATCAAGCAAAGCTTAATTAAATGAAGATACAATATCAAATATCAAAATATGAAATGAGTGATTAGAGCAAGTTTTAAAGATTTATATAAAACCACACCAAGTATGACAGTATATAATAAAGACCAGAAAGCCAGATACCAAACTCATATATATATATACGTTTCAACAAAACAATGATCACAGAGATACCAGTTTATGAAACGCTCCTGAAAGATCCAAGAAAAAGACAATTCTTCTTTAATATCCACCAGAGAAAAAGTTTGAAATTTCAGTATAAGTCTTTTCTGCACAAAACTCCCATCCCTCTTATAGAAAAATGTTTGGATTTATATACACTACGAGGAGCTAACTCTCATCGAACTATTTCAGGGTCTATTTACAAAAATAGTGAAACCGTTTCTTAACAGCTGTTAAGATAACTTATGATTATCCCTACATTCTTTCAATTGATGATATGACTCAATTGACACCGAAAGAAGCACCTGGCAAATATGAACCTTCTTCGAAGCAAACAAAACATGATCTTCCAGAATATATGACAGCTATCAACGCAAAAACTGTTCTCCTCCTATAAAGCAGCAAAATCGTTCCATTTCATCCAAAGTATTCGCATCATAGATACACTTGTGACAATAAAAAATGCAAAAATTAATTCTCTTAAATTGATAGTAACAGGAAATAATACAAAAATAGAATAACATTTCTACGAATTTACAATCCTGTAGATATGTTCATTAAATTATAGTTGTTGGTAGGCAGATTGATGAGGAAAGATCGTGGTACTGCTGACGCCGTGACACGTTGGATGAAGACGCGAAAGGAGTATTGTGTGCCAAAGGATACCGCAGTTGGCGGGTTTTGGGTCATGTCTTTTGTAATATCGAGTCAATTGTACCGCGGTATGCGGGTTTTTGGGTCATTAGACCAAGTCAGTTAGTCGATTGTCCATAAGTGTCGGTTAGGAAAGTGGACAAGTATTGTAATTGGCGGAAGCCTATAAATAGATGAGAATTGTAAGTGTTAAGGAAAGGGGGATGCATAGAAGGGAGAAATAGAGCTGTATGCGGAGATTGACAGAGAGATAATGCGGGAGTTGTGCAGAGATTTATGTGCCGCTTTTGTTTTGCCACAATAATATAAGGATGATGATTTGGTGCAATCTGTGTGTAATGTTGTTCGATACTTGTGTTATTACCTTTTCTTAATGCAATTATCTGTTTCTGTTGCTATGATGTGAATGCCTCAATAATATGTTATAGATATCCATTTACTGTAATGTTAAATGCTGCGATTAAAGTGATATGCTGTAACTTCATGATGAATAATTAGAATTAATGTTGGTACCATACTGCCGCAACTCGCCTCCTCCCTCGGTGGAAACATGGTTCCGTCTGCTCTTCTTGGACGGCTCGGGTGAGACCTCATCTGCTTTGCGGGTGTTGCTGGGTGGGCTCAAACCTACCTGGGCCGATGCCCAGGGATATTGCGGTATGTGTCGAGAGTTGGTGGACCCCTGTTGACTGTGAGGTTGCGATTTGGTCAACAAATGGTTCTGTTGCCGGGACCGTGTGCAGAGTAGAAGGAGGTCATGTTGTGGCACCCGACGAAGCCGGAGATACAGAAATGGTTCGAACAGAAGTTGTAGGAGTTTGCTGAAGAAGAAAGTCGGAACACGCAACTAACAGTAGATCACTCGCTGGGAAGACATATTCATGATGGTCCGCATGAATGGTTTTTCTGTGAATTTCCAGTCATTTTATATGAATGGTTGTCGAAGCTGACCTTCTAGAAGAGGAACTTCCAGGGTGGTGAGCCGACGACCTGGACCCCGAAACTGATTCAGGAATTGCAGGAAGTTAATAATAAGGCATTGCGGGCTGTCGAAGTTTGGCTTGATAGCATCTTGGAAGGATATATGATGGAATTTACAGTCGACACGAAGAAATCCTATAGTGAAGCTGAAAGATACTTCTTCCGAGGACCAAGGGGAAGGTTTCTGCTATCGCTCCAACTGTCAATTAAGATGATAATTTGCGAGAAGGGTATATTAAAAATGCACCTTGATCAATAGACAGCCTGGTGGCCGGAGGCCGTGAGTACCGGGACTGTTGGGGGGCGGTCGAAGGAATGGTAAAGGGGTAGATGGGTGCAGACCATGAGGAGACTGTGAGTGAAGCCGAGGAAGAAAGTGGCCTTACGAGGGGAGGATCAAGGTTCTGTCAGGAAAAGAGGCAGAGAATAGGAGAAGGTCCTGCTGCGATCGGACTGCAAGACCGTGAAGGAAGGCCACACGGGACGAAGCGACCTCACAGTCCTGACAGGGATAACCAGGCTACGCCCAGGATAGAGCTAGGGCCAAACCCCGGCACAAATGTACCCACCCCTCCACTCACTAACTCTCAACCAACAAGAAATACTACTTCGACACCATCGAGTTCATCAGTTCCGAAGAAGTTAATTGGTAGTAGTAGTATAGTGACAGGAGGAAGGAAGCCCAAGATGGCAGGCGATGATGCTAAGCTACCGTTGTTCCATGGAAGTGCGTCAGACAACCCAGAATAGTACTGGTTTTTGTGTGAAGCGGTCTGGACCATGAAACAGATCACTTATGACAATGCTAAGAAATGACAATTAGCCACGACTTTGCACGGTCGTGCATTATATTGGTTCATGAAGTTTGTTTTAGTCCCTACGGGGGCCCCAGAGAAGTCACTGGATGAGATTCGGGATGGGTTGATTACTAAATTTAGACGGCCTAAGTCGGAGGCTCAATATATTACTGAATTGAAGGAAATTAAGCAGTATCCCAATGAGATGGTATGGGATTTCGACCAGCGATTCAAGACACTGATGGAAAATGTTAGTTTTGATATGAGCGCTGTTCAACATAAATAATGGTTCATTGCGGCACTGCTACCCCACATTCAGCTGCCGCTGATATAGCAAAACAGATCGACGCCTAGTGAATCTCTAGAGATTGCAATGCGATTGGAGGCGTCATCAATTGGAGATAATGCAGCTGGGATGTCACAGATACAGACACAGCTCGCTAACCTGACTATACAGTTGCAAGATTTGAAGAAAAACAAGGAACACCGTGATGAAGTATGGTGTACGTGATGCCGAAGAGAAGGGCATACGAAGGATAATTGTCTGGATTTCCATAATTATTTGGTGTCGGGTGCGCCAAACCCATTGAATGGCGGCAGTATGCCGTGGTGTTGCGTTTGTTCGGTATTTGGGCACAGTCATGATAGTTGCCTGTATATGCAGAAAATGGTGACAACCCCACGAAATCTTTATTGCACATTTTGCAAATCGGTGGGTCATGATGACAAGGATTGCCGTGCATATGGGTTGCTACAGGAGAGGATGTGCGATGCATTCTACGTCAAGGACGATAAGCGCGCCGTGCAACAACCACAACTGCAACCGCAGGTAGCCCAGCCGCTACCACAACCGCAGATGCAATTTGCACCACCGCAATAGCAACCGCAGCAGTTCATGGCGCAATACGCTCCGATACAGATGACTCCCCCACAGCCACAATATGTACAGCAACCGCAGTATGCACCACAAGGACGAGGGATTCCAGCAGCACCAATGCAGCAACAATACCAGCAGCAGGGCGGCTACTGGGGAGGATACAGGGGCGGACGCGGTGGCGGATTTGGTCGTGGAGGAGGAGGCCGAGGTGGTCGTAAACTTGTTCAATGTTACCATTGTGCAGTATGGGGGCATGTTGGCACCCCAACAACTCCCCTTGATTCGTGCTAAATAAAGGGTTCCCCATGTAAATTTTGTAAATATTTAGTTTCTAGCTTGATTTTATTTTGTTTTCTTTGTTTGATTTATTAGGTGATTGTGTGGTCCTCTCTCTTTCTTACTTCACTTCTTGGGCTACTTGATCTTGAGGTTGGTTTCTATTTTAAGAGGATTTGGTGTTTTGGATGATCTATCACATTTTAAGCATTGATTCTTTTGATAAAGTTAAACACTCATTTTTATATATATTTCAATTGCATCATTACTTTATTAAAACTTAGATAAACTTTAAGTGTTATTATATTAAAAGAATTTTAATACAAATGTTATTATATAACATTGACTTCAAAATAAAAGATTCTTTTATTATTACAAAAGACATAAGTTTATTCAATTAATAGGACGTCAATCCAAAAAAGTGAAAATTAAATACAATAAGATCGTTGGATTGTAATTCCACAAAGCACGCAGCTACAGATAAACGCCAACATTTCTATTATAACACTATTATCACAAAGAATGCAGAGGTTGTCGCAGCGAAAGGTGCCACCTTCGATACCATGGATTCATGTCAATAATTACGAATATGCTACGTGTTTATGGATCCAATGATAACATAATTGTCAAAACGCTATCTTAAGGATTCTGTTACCTTCCGGGCTTAGCTATCAATAATTTACAGTAGCCATTTAATACGCCTCCAGGTCACAAGAGGAAACGAGAAGAAAGATGCAGGGGTTAAGTGCACGGAAATAATGAACCAGTTAAATCTCCAACGTATCAAAGGGGCCAGCTCATTGTCATTTTTTCCAGCTGTTCTTCACCAAAAAACTCCACGATCTTTCTGTTTAAGAAAACTCTATCCTCGCTATCTTATCATCACGCCATTAAAGGAACAAGTGCACTATTTTAACAGATTTTGGCGAAGGAGTATATCATTGCCACAGCAGTAGGATATAGTTACACCTCCGAGAGCATATCTCAATTCTCGAGAAGAAAGGGGATAGAAATGCAAAATTCCATTATTAGATGGCCCGGTTCGTTCGAGAATTGGATGGTTCTACCTACTATATAGCAGACGGTTATGGGTTCCCATTGCCTATATAAGCTGCAGTCAATCAATGGCCAAGGGGAGGAGGTCTCGGCAGAATGGAGGATACCGTATTTTCTTTCATTTCGTTTTCTATTTTGTAGAATTTTCATTCGCAGAAGGAATATGAGACACCACCGTGGGGAGGCTTTGTAAAGGTTGAAGGGAAATTTTTCCCAGAAACTTTATTATTTTTCTCCTATTTGTTCGAATTCTGGATAATAGAGGAAGACGATATCAAAACAGTATGTAATGATGTTATTCTGCTTAAATTTACGTTTTTATGAACTTTTTTCTGAAGACTAGACTTATTGCAGAAAGCTGAGACTCTCATCAAGTTTCTGTTACATATATTATTCATGCTGTATGTTAAGTCATCATATAAGGAATTCGGATTAACATGTTTATTTTGGAATCTGAGTGATTTACCTCAAAGCTGGAGTGATAGACTGTTCTAGTTATTTCTGGTTTTATCTAAATCAATATTCTATTACTGCTGGTTTGTATGCACGCTGTGTCCTATATATAAACTGAGTTATAGTTATCTGTTCCCATGTTTCCAAAATTACATGGTAGATTGATATCATTGGTTTTTTTGTCTGAATTTATATTATAATCATTCTGCCGTGGATCTTTATCTCATGCAAAAAGATAACAGTTCATTTTAATGTTGGGGACTTTTCTACCTTATTAAAGTGTTAACTGTCTTCTTGTTTCAGACTTGAAATCATAATAATTCTCATGCTCCTGGCCGGGATAGGAATTAGTTGTTAGATCATTGTAGTGTAGAAATTAGGAGCTGCTATTATTTTATTCTGCATTTAGTTTAAAACACAGTCTTTAGGATTAGTTAGGTATTAATAAAAAAACCCTTTGATTTGTTAGCAGGTTAGTTATGTAATTTTCACATTCACACACCTTAGAGAGACTCTTCATTTTGAAGAGCACATTTCACAAGTAGCAGGGCCTTGATCCCGTGAAAGAAAGTCATTTTAAACACATACAAGACTGCATTAAGTCGAGTGCGTGGGCTGTCTTTCCTTTATTGGCCTCGGTCATAAAATCGGGCCAACAGGGCATTATCAGCGCGACTACCCACTACTGCAGAATCAGTGTACGTTTTGTCTTGGTAATGATCATACAGTCGAGAATTGTCCACAATTGATTTCAAGATGGCAGGCTGGGAACACTCCGCAGCTACAAAACCTAGTATAGCAACCGGTACAGAACCCAGTACAGCAACCAGTGTAGAACCAGCCCCTGCGACCACTGCCGAACGCTAATCCAAACGTAAATCAACCAGGGAACCTGCAGCAGAACCAGACACAGGGTGCCAATATTGCGACTATTTTTGCAGAACCGTGACCACAAGATGCTTCAGTGGTTGTTGTCACTCGTGGAGGTAAGACGACTGGGGAAGATGGTTCGCAACCACTCATTTGCTTGGTTGGTCAGAAGATGGTAAATTTCGACATTGATGCGGAGCGGGAGACGTTCCTGGAGGCACGTCGCACTTTGGAGAAAGATCGCGGTAAGGCTGTTGTTTGCGATATGCCGCCTGTCTTTGATGCCACATCAGACGCTGATCGACCACCACCAGGGATATTGCAGAAGTTCCTTGAAAGCTGTCTGTCATTGGCACGAGACCCCGGCTTCCCTGGTTGAGATTGAAGGATGGTTGCAGCGATTTTCGAAAGGACGGCAGGAGTCGGTAGTAAACTCTTTGCAGCGACAGAAGACTGACAGGAAATGCGAATGAATATTCAGATTGGTGACTATGATGTTGACTTTGTGATTCTTGACCTTGGTTCGGATGTTAACATCTTAACCAAGCAGGCATGGCAAAAGATGGGGAGTCCCCCATTGAGCTGGTCTCCTGTATAGCTCCGGTTGGCTAACCATGCGAAGGTTACACCTATTGGGCGAGTTCCGTGGCTCACAATTGATATTGAGGGCATGAAGACTTATGCTGATTTTGATGTTATTGAAGTGGTTGAGGGAGGAATCTCTTATCCAGCACTCTTGGGGATCGGATGGGCTAACGACAGTGGAGGAGTAATCAACTTTAAGAAGCGCATGATGACCTTTGAGAATCGTGATTTCAGAGTTATCGCCTCTTTGGATCCGGCTGAAGGACACCGATATGTTGAGCCTGTAAAAGATGACAATCTCACTGCCTGGGATCATGCATTCAACATTTATGAAGATTATATTCATCCTACTGTCCACGGTGAGTTGGAGTGGTGCAGCGAGAGTTCTGCGTCTTCCGACTCTGATGATGCCTTCGAACACTGACAAAACCGGATGCATGAAGTATCCATCCGCAAATGTGGCTTAATTACGCAGTCTTTATGCCATGTTGCAACAGAAACAGTCACACTGCCTGTCTATGAGGGGTTTCCTGACCTCACTAGCTTTTTGGCGGAATTTGAAGAACGGGTCTCAGAACCCCAGCGATTGCTGGCATTAGCGGAAGCATTGAAGGCTGCCCCAGCACGATGGTGGGTGACACACAAGAAGTTCATTACTGATTGGTCGCAGTGTCGTAGGTTGATGATGGTTCGGTTTGGCGACACTGAGGTTTATCACGCTGGAAAGTATGATGGGCGGAACAATCCCCAGGATCATGTGATGGAATGTCAACAGTTATGGAGTGTGTGACCCCACGATGAGTGGGTCCATGCTTTTATCCATACTTTCGATGAGATGCCGCGCTCATGGTACACCGCAGCTGGGTTGCGCTGAGAATTTACAACATGGGGGGAATTGACGGTCTACTTCACTCATACGTTCACGTTCGCGGATGCTAACCCTGATGTCCATAATACCTTGCAACTCATCCGCGATGTGGTACTTCAGGTTGTTCCAGTAGTCTACCCTGTGGATCCACACTCTGCTTGTCAAATGCAGTCTCTCATGGAATGTTTTAATATCAGTGGTGGCCCGGAGGATGATGACGATCCCCAGAATGTTAACATTCCCAAATTTGAAGGAAGTCGCGATGTGGTCCCACCTGTTGCACCATGTACGTCGTTCAGTCAACCATTGCAGATCCGCAAGACGAATATCGGAACCGAGGCTACTCCCAAGTTTGCCAATGTTGGAGATTATTGGGATGATGAGATGATGAGTAAGGTTACCGAGTTACTGCATGAATTTCAAGACGTGTTTCCCACGAAGTTTTCCGAAATGAAGGGAATCCTGGGTGATTTAGGAGAGATGAGGATTCCATTGAAACCAGATGCTAAGCCAGTCCGACAACGACCTTATCGGATAAATCCGCGACATAAAGAAAAGGTCAAGGCGGAACTTGATCGGATTTTGGATGCTGGTATTATCGAACCTGTGGAAGAGTCAGAATGGATCAGTCCTATGGTGGTGCAGGACAAGAAAACAGGCGAAGTGCGCATTTGTGTCGACTTGCGGAAGTTGAACGATGCCTGCTTGCATGACCCTTTTTCGACCTCGTTTATTGACGAAGTACTTGAAGGAGTGGGTGGCCAGGAGATGTACTCTTTCACTGACGGATTCTCTGGCTACCATCAGATTCGCATTGCCAAGGAAGATCGTCATAAAACAACTTTTGTTACTGAATGGGGTTGCTTTCAGTACATGGTAATGCCGTTTGGTTTGAAGAATGCACTTGCGATATTTTCCTGGGTCGTTGTTGCCGCATTCAAAGATTTTATTCAGAAATTCCTGCAGGTTTATATGGATGATTGGACAGTTTACGGATTGATTTGGGATCATCTGGCTAATCTGTGGTTGATGCTTGAGCGTTGCCGACAGCACCAGATATCGCTGAACTTGAAGAAATGTATTTTTTGTGCTCCCTTTGGAATATTGTTGGGTCATATCGTGTGTAAGCAAGGATTGCTGGTTGATCCAGCCAAGTTTGCGCTTATTTTGGGGTTGCAACCACCGACCACTGTTAAGCAGTTGCGCGCCACCTTGGGTCATACGGGATATTACCACAAGTTCATTAGGGGTTATGCTGTGATTACTGCCCCTATGGAAAAGTTGCTGAAGAAGGACGCGGCATTCCAGTGGAGCTTGGAATGTCAGGATAGGTTCGAAACGCTCAAGGCGAAGATGGCGTCAGCACCGATTTTTGTTTTTTCGAACTGGAGTAAGGAATTCCATGTCCACGTTGATGCCTCCTCGGTTGCATTAGGTGTTGTATTGGCTCAACGGAGAAGGAGACATTGATCATCCCATTTCTTTTTCTAGTTGAAAGCTGTCCTCTGCAGAACGCAATTACACTACCACAGAACGCGAAGGTCTGGCCATGGTTTACGCGCTGCAGAAATTCAGGCATTATTTGTTGGGTGGCCACTTTAAAATGTTCACTGATCATTCTGCATTTAAATACTTGGTCAATAAGCTTGTGTTGGGGGGGAGGATTTGCCGGTGGCTACTGTTGTTTCAGGAGTTTGATTTTGAGGTTGTTGTGAAGCCGGGGCGGTTGAATGCTGGACCAGATAATTTGTCATGGCTTGATACAGGGGAGGAATCGACTAATATCGAAGACGGGTTGCCGGATTCCCAATTGTTTCACGTTGCCCGCCGCTGATCAGTATTTTGATGACATCCTTCAGTTTCTGGTGACCGGCATCGCGCCCGATGACTTTACCACTACTCAGAAGAAGCAATTGGTCGTCAAGGCTGCTGACTTTCAACTGATCACGGGAGAGTTGTATAAATTGGGTGCCGATGAGATATTGCGCAGATGTGTCTTACCTCATGAGCAAGCACAGATATTAGCTGAGGCACATGGTGGAGTAGCAGGAGGACATTATGGTGGCCGGGCAACTGCCCGAAAAGTACTACGTGCAGGGCTTTGGTGGCCCACATTACACAATGATGCGACAGACTATGCACGGTCTTGTGATGTTTGTCAACGAATTGGAAAGCCATACAGACGTGATGAGATGCCGCTGCTACCATAAGTAACATGGCAACCGTTCGAAAAATAGGCTGTGGATTTTGTAGGACCGATCTATCCACCAGGGAGACGCACAGGTGCGCGGTATATTATCACAGCGACATAATACTTGACCCGGTGGGCTGAGGAAACACCTGTAGTTGACTGCTCCGCTGCAACAGCTGCTAGATTTTTGTTTGACCACATTATCACTCGGTTCGGCTGCCCCAAGATATTACTGAGTGATCAAGGAAGCCATTTTCTTAATCGCACTGTCAGTGCATTAACGAAAGAATTGCAGATACAACATAAGAAGAGTACACCCTATCACCCACAGGCGAATGGAACGGTGGAGGAGTTTAACAAGGTATTGGAGCATGCGTTGACAAAGGTGTGTAATGCGAACTGTGATGACTAGGATTTGAAGGTTCCGTTGTCACCCAAACTGTAGCTACCCCTATGGATGTATCCACTCATGGATGGCAATAGGGAAGGGCAACTCAAAAGGTGCAACCACGATCACCTCGATCTCCAATAGATGGTTGTCACGCCAGTCGAGGCAACCTTCACTTTATGTTATCTAGCCCAGACAACAAAGGGGGAGACCCGATCTACTCCCGACAGGAGAGATCAAAACCAAGACACCAAATCAAGTTAATTCTAAGTGAAGTAAGGTGTATGGTTTATCCTAGACCTTAGGATGAAGTCACAAGACAAGTGGGGGGTTCAATGAGTATAGCTTTGGTTCATTATTGATGTGAGAGTGACTCATGATTTGTGAAATAGGATCCAAGATTAAAGTACTAGTTCAATGTGAGAAAATCCACTGCCTTGGGAACCGTGTCCAATGCAAGGTAGTTTAGGGGTTGAATTGGGGCTAACTAGTACAAGTGAAAAGCTTGATTATGATACATGATGACATCAAAGAGTTTAGTTCACCACACTAAGGTCAAACCACAAGTTAATCCAACAATCTAGGAAAGTCGAATTGACTTAGAGAGAAACCAGTGCCTTGGGAATTGGGATAATGGAGTCAAAGTAAAGTTAGCTTGTGGTTAAGGACTCATATTGCATGAGACAAGTGGGTAATTAAAGTCTTGATGGATGAATAGGTCTAGATCTAGGTTTGACCTAAGTGGACCACAATCCCTTAAAACAGGGAATGCTATCCCCAAGGCAAGATTTAACAAAGTGACCTACTAGACCTAGGTTTTGAATTATTCCCGTTCCAAATCCACTGAAATCTCAAGTACCCATGTCATAGAAGTGGGACAACTCCGTTCTCCAAGGTGGTGCGACTTTACCCAAGGAGGCTAAAATGTGGGTTAAGTGGGTCAAGACAAGTCCGATGGCATCCAAACTTTAGATCCGGGTAGGTTAATCAAGTAGGAGTGTGGATCTACAATTTCAAGGCAATCCGATGGCTAGATCTTACTAGATCTGATTTTGAAGATACCAAGTGGTCCAAAATGGGGATTAAATCCCTTAAAATGTGGAATAGGGCCCACAAGGTAGAAATCAGAAAAGTGACAATCTGGGGGTAGGTTATTGGATGTCTAGATCACGAATCAAGTGGAATCTCAACTACCCACGTACTAGATCTAAGTCAGCCCACCCAAACTAGGAAGTGCGCCCTTGCTTGGAGAAGGCTAAATGCCTTGGGAAGAGGGTCAAAAGGAGGCCAATCCTCACCAAACTATAGATCCGGGATGCCGTGGATACTATAGAGGTGGGTTTTAAATATCTTACCCAAAAAGACACTAGATATTAGTAGATCTGAAAAAATGTAAAAATGAGGGTTTTGAAGAAATTAGGGTTTTATCAATTTATGAGCTATGTCAATGGATTGGATCAAGATAAGAGAAACAAACCTGTGGATCTTACCTGGGTAACCTTGTAGATGCCTTGATGATGATGATCTATGCAAACCCGATCAATTTGAGAAGCTTTGAGGTAGTTTTCTATGCAATCGATTTAGTCCAAGAAGCCAATGCCCCCTCTCTCCTGCACAACAAACGTCAACAATATCAGATTTGATGTAATCAAGAGATAAGACTAATGCCACAAGAGAAGTAAGAGAAAGATAGCATAGATCACAATGATGCTAATGATAACCCCCTGATACAAGCAAATGCCAAGAAAGTCGATTTGAAGAAGCCTTGCAAAATCGCCCTTGTTGAAGTCGCCCTCATGTAGACAAGACAATGATTTCCAAAATAGATAGATCTTACCACAAATTCCAAATGCTAGGTTGCAATAGACTTTCCAATCACCATCTAAGAACACCAGATGCAAAGGATACCACAAGAATTTCCACAAGAAAGTTTTTCTATACCAATAATCCAAGAGCCAAAGACCCCTTACAAATGAGAAGCTCTCTCCTTGAAATAGGAAGGAGAGGCATCAAAATCCTAACCACTTTTTGAATGAGTGGCTAAGATTAAAAGATACAAATGTCTAATCAATGGTTGAGATGAGATCAACAATAAAATACATGGATCACTAATAAAATATAATATGAGTGGACAAAATCGCCTTAGAAGAGGGGAATCCCACCAAATCATGATGACAAAATATAATAGGAAGCTTATGGTGGGTCCAAGGGGTAATTTTAGCCACCCTTGGTCAATCCCCATAGCACAATAATCATAAAATAATCATCAATATACCAAATCGTGCCTCCATGGTCAAATCGTAGGCCTCAAAAGACCTCAGAAATCATCAGAAAGTGCCATAAGTGATGGATGCGGGCCCCGATGAAGCTGAAATTGCTGGAGGAGGTGTGGAAGACATCGATCTATCATCACTGATCATCCCATGCCATAAAAGTTCCTCAATATCCCAAATCGATTTCCTCAATAGCCATTTCTACCAATTCTGAAATGCCTCGGGAAGCGTGAAACTGCCCCAAACTGCCTCCTGGAGTGCCTGCGCTGTCAAGGTGAGGGCACCAGTTTGTCCAGGAGGGGGGTAATATGGTAAAAACAAGTGGCTGGACCACCCCCTCCAAGCACAGCGCCCTAGGTCAACCGGATAAAAATCACATCTGCTCTGACAGGGCCTCCGATAGACCAAAACTGCACTGGGATAGCCTACTGAGGCTCAATCATCACTGTAAGTGCCCGGAACTGAAAAATAAACTGTCTCATTGGACTCAGAAGGTCCAAATCCATCCAAGATGTGTACTCATACACCATATGAGTCTCTGCATGATCAATATATATATCCAATATACCGGAACAGGGCAAATAATAATAATCTGTAAATGATCAAATACTGCTGTAAACCCAGAATCATCATCATAACCCTGTAGCTGCTGCATAGAATCATCATGTACATGTACATAGATCATATATCATCTATCCATATCATCATAAGGTCCAACCATCTCATGTCCTATGGTTGACCTTGGTCTAGCCAAGTCAACATGACCAAATATAACTCAGACCATCACTCGAAGTTGCTGCAAAGTGTCAAAGGTTAATGCATGCTCTACAACTTATTCAAATAACAATTATAACACAAAGTAATCATTACTGGCGATCTAAATCCAAATATATTATGTCATTAATTATTATTATTACTCAGACTAGACTTTCAAGATCATACTCACTTCATAGCTGTGATCAATTTGCTAGTGAAGGGTGAAGGCTAAAATAACTGGCTAGGCTAAGGGATGACTTGACTGACTTAAATTTGTGACACTTTGGAAAAGGGAAAGGGAATACACACCATAGTATATACTGAATGAGCAACAACACAGGGAATGGCGGTGTCTCACAAATGGATGAGTTGTTCAAAGAGGGTTTATTCACCTTTAACAGATGCGCACAATCCATAATACAAATAAGGCCAGCAATTGTTTTGATATAGCATTTAAGTTCCATTGCTTTTTGGGCCTGAAGTTTCCATAGCCTTGGTCTATGTGTGTTTATAAACACATTGCATAGATTTTTATTTATTTTAGGCTTTCTGCTGCAGGTGTGTTTTTAAGGCACTTGTTTACCTGAGCACTTCCAGGTGTGTCACAGACAGCTTGTTTACTTAGGTATTTACATTTCCAAAAGATATAACATTTTATTTTCATGGCCATTTTCATTTGGCATGCGTTTCATTCATGTGTGTTTAGAAACACATTGCATGAATGGGCTTTTCATACAAGATATAACATTTCATTTTTTCCAGACTTTGTATTCATGGCAGCACTAAAAGTCTTAGGTTTAGCCAACACAACTTTAGTGACTAGGGGGAATTCACAAGGAACTCCAACTCACCATAGGCAAGTTTTGTCACCAACTCAGAGCCGAGACACAATAAACAGGGAAGCTCATCCAATACAGAGGCCACAGTGGGGAAAAGATCCTCCATGTCACTAGTCAAGTAGTAAGTCAGGGTGATAAACTTAAAGGTAGGCAATGGATGGATGAAGACAATGAATAATGGAGCCGACACTAGCAAGCCAAGGTATGGTGGAATGATCACCTCTATTCTCCCTAAGGAGGGTAAAACCAATGAGTATGAATAGTGAACTTCTAAGTTTGAGTAGGGACAATATAATATATATAATAAGATCAACCAGGTCCACATATCTATATGATCGCCAGATCATGACACTAAGTGCTAAGACATGCTATAAGAATAAGTATAAAAGCAATATAACTATAACACAATGATATACCTGCTAAGTCATATACTTGAGTGCTCATCAACCTGTACCAACATCTGTCCTCTGAAACTGCTGTTGTAAATCTGGGCACTACTGACTGCTCTGTACCAATGGTATAATGGCTACATAGGTCATCTCTCTGAGTGTCCCGAGACACAGTCATGGCATGGGGAATATATACTGCTGTCCACAATCTGATAGTGATCCAATATAGATGCTCATCTCAGCATCTCAAATGTAAGGGAACTGGCTGAATAGTGTACTGGCATCAGAAAAATAATGTATGGTAGCCCGACTACTATATATGTGATAACATGTTCCAGTGGTGTTATGGGCCTATCGCACTACATGTAAAAGGTTGACTGGTCAGACACCTTTCAAGCTGGTATATGGGAAGGAAGCAATTATGCTTATGGAGTACATTGTTCCAAGTCTACGAATTGCGGCTGTTACGAGCATGGATGATGTTGCAGCATTAGATGAACGTCTAGCACAATTGGTGGAACTTAAAGAGGATTGATTTATCGTGGGCTTTCACCAAGGTGTTGAGAAGGACTACTAGAAGGCATGACATGATCGCCACATAAAAAAAAACAGTTTCAGCAAGGCGACTTAGTGTTACTATATGACAGTAAGTTTATGAAACATCCAGGAAAGTTGCAGATGCATTGGCTGGGTCCCTACCGCATCAATAGTATTACTTCAGGAGGAGCGGTTCAGTTGCAGTGATTGGATGGGGGGATGCTCCCCAAGATGGTAAATGGTCATAAGTTGAATCCCTATCACGCGGGCTTGGAGCAGTGCGATGTCTAAGCCGCATTGGTAAAAAAAAAGAAGAAAAAAGAAAAAAAGAGAGAGAAATAATGATGATTATTGTTGCAGATGGCGCACCAACAACAGCAGGTATGCGACAGTGGAAGAGGCTAGTGCCGACAACTTAGAATAGTCAGACACTCATGACAGTGTTGCGCTCAGGCTCAATGATGGGTTCTGTACGCCGGATTGGGTGAGTACAGCGAGGTGGTGTGATTACTGGCCACCATCTCTACACATGATTGCACCTGACCGATTCGGCTGGGTTCACACATGACGACGGCATGTTTTGCACATGGCACGTTGGGCCAGGACGAGCAGCGGGGTTGTTCACATGGTGGCATGTGGGAGCTTTGTTGGCAGCATGGTTTCCCCCCTCCCGATCGGTTCATACACGCAGATGAGAGGTACCAGGACATCATTCCCCCTGTCATGACTTGGGAGGGTCCGGCTATAAGTAACCACGGAAGTTGGTAGTTCACCATACAGATGTTGTTCCGACAAAGAGTGGTTATGCTGGTTAATCAATTTGGGAGTTGAGTTGTGAGGAATTCCAAGGAGGCTGTGGAAATGCTTCACTTTGTCTCCCGTGGAAGCACCCCAGGGGCCCTGCGAGCCCGCATGACGAGTGTCCCTGAGCGCCTTGATATGGTCGGTGCACTTCCCTTGTGTATGCCCCGGCCGGTGCCAGGGAGAATGCGGTACGCGTTGACAGTGAGATGGACCCCTGGCCGGTCCCACATGATTCAGTATGCAGTAGTTGTTCGAAGGGTTGTGCTATTTTTGATCAGAACGCTGATTGGGGTGGTAGCTCCCTGAATTCAGTAGAAGACGGGCACTGGCGCGAAACAGATGTGCCAGAGTCGTCCGCCGTTCCCACCCCTTTGTATTGTTCATCCTCTTTTCTTTTCAGTCTGCACTATTCCATGAGATTGGAGGATGAGCTCGCGACGTACTTGACAGCGAGTCGGGGGTTTCCTACACTCGTGTAGGGCTTACAGAATTGGTAGCCGAGGATCTGTACAGCCGAAGGAAGGAGACAACATTGCGTGATCCAGACAGCAAGAACAGATGCAGTTGACGTGGCTCGAGGGCGAGCCACAAGATTGTGTTGGGGGCTTGTTGGCAGTCGATTTGATGAAGAAAGATCGCAGTACTGCTGACCCCGTGACACGTTGGATGAAGGAACGAAAGGAGTATTGTGTGCCAAAGGATACCGCAGTCGGCGGGTTTTGGGTCACTTGGACCATGTATTTTGTAATATTGAGTCAAGTATACCGCAGTTGGCGGGTTTTGGGTCATGTATTTTGTAATATCGAGTCAATTGTACCGTGGTATGCGGGGTTTTGGGTCATTAGACCAAGTCAGTTAGTCGATTGTCCATAAGTGTCGGTTAGGAAAGTGGAAAAGTATTGTAATTGGCGGAAGCCTATAAATAGATGAGAATTGTAAGTGTTAAGGAAAGGGGGATGCATAGAAGGGAGAAATAGAGCTATATGCGGAGATTGACAGAGAGATAATGCAGGAGTTGCGCAGAGATTTATGTACTGATTTTGGTTTGCCACAGTTATATAAGGATGATGATTTGGTGCAATCTGTGTGTAATGTTGCTTGATACTTATGTTATTACCTTTTCTTAATGCAATTATCTGTTTCTGTCGCTATGATGTGAATGCCTCAATAATATGTTATAGATATCCGTTTACTGTGATGTTAAATGCTGCGATTAAAGTGATATGCTGTAACTTCATGATGAATAATTAGAATTACTGTTGGTACCACACTGCCGCAACTCGCCTCCTCCCTCGGCGGAAACATGGTTCCGTCTGCTCTTCCTGGACACCTTGGGTGAGACCTCATCTGCTCTGTGGGTGTTGATGGGTGGGCTCAAACTTGCCCGGGCCGGTGCCCAGGGAGACTGCGGTATGTGTCGACAGTTGGTGGACCCCTGTCGATTGTGAGGTCGCGATTTGGTCAACAATAGTAGTTACCTGTCAAAACCAAAAGAAAGCAAATGTCAATTTTTAATTTGCAATTTTATCGCCCTTCTTGCTTCAGAAAGCCTAACTTTGAGTTTTAAAATCTCAAGTTTTTGTTGATCAACTTGCTCAAGTAAATGAGTATTTGTTATCATTACAACTTTCTTGGCTTCCTTATATCTACGTTTCTTCAAGTTCACCTCACGCCATCTATCTACCCATCCTAACAATTCATCCTTGAATGTTTTATTTTCTTCATCTTTTATTAATGCATCAACCTTGCAATCTTTCAATTCTTCCTTTAACTGTGAGATCTTAGTTTTGTATACTTGGTTTAGAACTTGCTTACGAGACTCTTCCTCTTGATCATCATAGAAGTCGCCAGAATGGGAAGAATTTGGCTCTCTGAAAAATTGAACAGGCTGAGGAATGTTCTCAAATGTAGGTTCTACCCCTGATTCGTTTGGACAAGCATTATCAATAGAGTCTTTAGCCAACGACGCCATTGGATCATTAACAATTGAAGCTTGTTCACCAGTATGAATTGTCTCAGAAATTGGGAAAAAGACATCATCTTCATTTTCAAGTTGGATAACAATTGGCTCAATGTTTTGTTGTGTTGCTACAGGTATAGACAAGTTAGCCATGCTTCGGGTAAACCTACGGGAAACTACTACAACTATCTTCGTTTGTTCAAACTTAGCCTCATCACAAAAAATAATTGCTAATTTCTCAAGATTTTCTGCACAAAGATCCTGAGTACTTTTCTGCTGAGAAGCGACGGTTTCAGCAACACATTCATTCTTAATCAATTCGCGTTCTACATTTTGTACCGAAGCTGAATTATTAACACCTGAATCTTCTAGGGCAATATCTGATTGAAATACTACATTCTCAGAAATTGAGGGTTTCTTTGGTTTAACCCGAGTCTTAGGCCTGACTGATGGCCAATATTTATTTTGCCCTAAATTGTTCTTAGTTAAAAATTGATCCCAAGTTCGGCCATTAAGTGATAATTGATGCTGGATTAAGATTTTGATTAATCCATGATGAAAAAGGCATTATGAACATCAATTGCATTATGATTGGCCAAAGCCATCTTCTCTAAACTATGGAGAAAATAATAAGGTAAGTTTAGTGTAGGTCCCTTCAATGCCATCAACAATCTAAGGTGATAGAAACACACATGAGATAATCGACCATCACATGTTACAAACCGAACTATCAATCGAAATAAGGAAAACCATCGAGGTTTCAGGAATCTTATCGGAAAACCATACTGTTCATTGAAATCCTCAGGTAGAGGCAACAAAAACATCTTCCATTTGTCTTTGTTCATTGCACCTTTCTTAAACCACCTTTCTCCATTCAGTGGTAACTGAGCTGCTTCAGCTATGAAAGCTTTAGACAGGGTCAATTATAAATCCCCTATTTGTGCAATTTCACCATTAAAAGACAGAGCGAAACGACATGTTACTTCTACATTATGACCACTGAAACTATCAAAGAACTTCCCCCATCCAACCTTATCAATAAAACAAGCTGTTTCAGGCTCTCCAATAAGCCATTCTGAACCTTCTGGTTCAAATCGGCATGAGGGTGCCATCTCTGTTTCCCGTGATTTCTCTTCCAATTGAGTAACAAATGATGTGGTAAAAACCGACGAGACAGGTATCCAAGCACTAACAGGTATAATGAAAAACCAAATTCAACTTACATGAAATCAACCTGGACTCGTGTTTAGGAATAATACCCTAACCACCACAAGTAAGTGCATGAACGAAACCATCATCACAATATACACCGTGACATTATTACCCTGTACTAAATCCATTCGAGATATGAAGATAATAAAGATAGCAGGTAAGGTAATAGTTGCAAGATGTACATAAAATAATAAGTGTCTCAAATGAGTGAAATCATAACCAGTATTCAATAAACTCAACCTCAGCGTTGGCATAATGTTGGTTGACACGAAGTGGTCACATGCAGTGGTAAATGATTTCATGGTTTCTCCTTTGAAAAATGAACTATTGAAATGAAATCTAACCATGGTAATACGATATTCAAATGATAATATATACACAAATTTCATTGCAAAACCTTCATATGAACATGTTATAACCTACCATGACCAAAACTTCAATATCACTTGAATAATCAAAATAATTCGAATTCAATGGATAAAAATGATATGATAATTTTTCAAAACAATATTTTAAAAAATATCATATTTATTATAAAGATAATCATTCAGCTTGAAATTTGTAAAATGTCCATCAAAATGAAAGTCGACTCCATAATGTTTCAAAGTATTTTCAAAGGTAAACATGTCCCTTTATATACAAATGTTCAAATTATTTATTTACAAAAAATTAAAATATGATCAACATATAACAAGGATAATATGAATATGTACTAAGGGTTAAAAAAATTTATACAACAAAATGAATCAACCCTAGGCAAATATATATTAACCTATACTTAATTCTCATATCTTAAAAGAAATGAAAACAAAAAATGGAAATAAGGAAGAATAATAAAATCAAATTCAAGCAATGCTAATTAATAATGAATGATAATAGTTAGAAGATCATAAATATAATCACTTAAAATAGTACTGAAAATTGATCATATTTAACAGCTGCTAGAAAAATAAATTTGTAAAAATAACGAGCTTGAATTGAAATTATTAACTCAATTTTATTTTGATTATCAATGCCTTCTATCTAAGAGTACCTTCAGAATCAAAGATTCTGAAGGCACTTCTCAATAATTTTATGATGAATTATAGAAGGAAACTGATCAATTTTATTCAACAGAGCAGAAAAAATTGAGAGGGTTGTTGCCCGCCAACACCACCTTGGGTACGAAACTATTAGGTTTTATCATCCAAGATTTCATCATCTCGTCAAAATTATATCTGGTCTTGGAGGATTGGATAAAGTCAGAACTCAGGGTTTGTGCGGCCGGCTTGAGGGAAAAAGATCTGATAAAAAAATCCGGGCGAAAGGTGTTCAATTGCGAACCCACGCAATCATTAAAGGACCGGTCTTTAGTATTGGCATTCTCAACTATCCATTTCACGGGGTCTGTATAGGGTAAGATGGCCAGGCGAGCAACAATGGCATGAATCTGGGAAGCCCTAATTTTTTCATAGGCTGGCCGGTCTTGTTTGATGTTTGAAAGGTCATCGTTGTCAAAGATTGAATAAATTTTAGCCCAGTCCATTTGATAATCCTTAGTTACCCTCTCACTGGTGTTTGAGAAAATGCTGAAATTGGGATCCTTGGTCAGTGAATCCTTATATAGTGCCTTGGACCAGGTAGTTCAAGACATTCTAATAAATTTTTTGGGAAATTCTGATAAATAGACAAACGAGAATCAAAATAGACCCATGAATAGTAAAAGCACGGAAAGAAAATGCAAAATTCACGACAAACCAACCTGATTTCAGCTGAAAACCCTGGTAACAAATCAACAGTAAAATCCACGTAGGAGCGTAAAAATCGATAGTAAAAAAATGATAATGAAAAATCAGAAAATTGTTTATTTAAGATTTTTTCGACTGGATAAGATTTGGACCGTAGGTCTAGAAAGAAATGAACGACCGAAATTACTCCTGCGGGATGCGGGATTCGGGGTCAAACTTCAGGGCCTTACTGTTATTCAACGTTCCCGAAATCCGCAATCCGAAAATGCGGGTTGCGGGTTTCGGAAACATGCCACGCAATTGATTAGCACAACAAATTCTCAGAAACTGAAATCTGAAAAATCAGGTTTCGGGTTTCGGGATCGAGGTTTAAGGACATACTCAGATAGTCTTCCCGCAACCCGCAATTTCGGGTTGCGGGTTGACGAAATACCGAAAGGAAAACAAATGATCCCCGCCATTCGTATTTGTGGGATTTCAGAATTCGCAATGAAAAGTGATTCAAGGCCGAAAACTGAAGTTTTTCTGCAAATGAAGAAAAACAACGCGAAACTTAGAAATTCTCAAGAAAATTAATAAAGACAACTAAGCAAGTCAATGAAGGGTACAACAAACCAAATTGAAAACTTACCAAAATTACTTTATATTTACATGAATGGGGTTCCCATGATCAGGACGAATCATGGGATTTGTTGTGACCACAACAAGTCCTAACACATCGAAATTATGAAGGCAACGTGATCTCGATATCATTCATGAGTTCCACTTTGAAGGGAGCCGAGCTTAATTATCCAGAAGTTGATAAGTAGGCTTATGTTGTCTATAAAGCAATCAAACATTGTAGGTCTTACCTTTTGAAGTCTAGGACCAAATTTATAGTCTTGTATTCAGCGGTTTGGAACCCGCTTACTCAAAAGGAACTAGGATAGATGCGCACTGGATGACCGCGTTATAAGAATATGATATCGAGATCCGACCGACCAAAGTTTTCCAAGGAAAAGGATTGTGTAAGTCAGAAACATAGTCAGGTAACATACAGGATGACGAAGCAGAATGGATTAATGAAGAGGAATCTGACGATGATATAATTTATTTCTTTCCCGAAGTTACAAATTCCCAGTATGGTGACATTAAGTTTTTCTTAACTCATGGGTATGCTCCTCAGAACCTTGAAACTAATAAAAGGAGATCCCTCAAGATTAAGGCCGCTCCTTATCATTTGATTAATCAAGTTCTTTATAAGAAACATTTTGATGGAGTTTTATTACGATGTGTTGAGAAAATACTAATGGATTTACATGCAGGACCCTCTAGAGGTCATTTTAGGGGAGAGACCACAACACAAAATTATAAGAGCTAGTTATTACTGTCTGAACTTGTTCAAATACGCCCACTCTTTCACTTGTAAATGTGAAGCTTTCCAGAAATCTGCTGGAAGAGTTAAGAAGTCCACGGTTCCTCTCCATCTAGTTACCATGGACGCTCCCTTTTAGCAGTGGGGTCTAGATATTTTCGGTCCGATCAACCCTCCATCCTCCATGTAACATAAATACATTCTTACTACTACAGACTATTTCACTAGATGGGTGGAAGCGGTTTTTCTCAAAGTAGTCAACACCAATAAAGGGATTTCTTTCCTAGAGAATTATATTGTAACTAGGTTTGGTGTCCCTGAATTCTTACTCTTTGATAACGCTTCATAATTTTATTTTGTTGATATTACACAATATGCATTAGACAAAGGTATCAAGATAAAATATTCTACTAACTATTACCCTCAGGGAAATGGTTTAGCTAAATCCACTAATAAGAATTTAATCAAAATCATAAAAAATACTGTAGCAAGTAGGCACACTCAATTGTTCAATGCTCCGTGGGGAGACAAAGTAACTCCTAAATCTTCCATTAGTAACTCACCCTATTGCCTAGTCTATGGAAAAGAAGCCATCTTAACTTCAAACCTGGCTTTTCCTTAGCTTCAATTATCAAAATATGTTCAGGAGGACGACTGCTCTGCCTTAGAACATAGGATTAATGACGTACTCCAATTAGAGGAAGATAGGGAGAAATCCAAAAATAAATTTTATCAACACCAGTAGTTGGTAAAAATCTAGTTTGATCAGAATCCTCTCCTCAGAGGCACTTTCAAGTAGGAGACCTTGTTTTGAAACGGGATAAACCCCATGAGGAAAAGGGTGAGCATACCAAGTTTCAACATTTGTGGCTGGGGCCATTTACTATTTATGAAAAATTTGGCCCCGACACTTTCTGATTGCAGACACTGGAGGGGTACCTAGAGACTTATCCAGTGAATGTTCAGGTCTTGAAGAAATATTTTGCCTAGTTTTCTTGTGCTAGGCTTGTACATAGTGTGGTGTGTCTTTATTGTTTTCTTTATTATTGTTTTGGTTATTGAATTTTACAGCTTAGTATTGTAATTTCAATAAAGTGGATTAATCATTCTCTTGGGAATTACATATTTCTTTGGAAGCTCCAAAGAATGCAAAATAGGTTTTAAACAAGTCATCTTTAGGGTGAACTTCTGGCTCATTGATTCCTTCTTATAGTTCATTTACCTATGAGCTTCCGAAACATCTTTACTGAGTATAATTTATCAAAATTCTCAAGGAGAAACCTTCATATTTAACCTGAGTTCAAACAAGGATTAAGGTAATATCGATAAACATTTATTTGAGAATAATTCCCTTGACTTGGCATGAGTAATCGATATTTTCAATTGGAAAATATGTAGATCCTTTACGTCATTCCTAGCTCTTAAGGAGTACTTGGAATTTATTCCCCATCCACTAAGAGATATATATTTAATCAATGATTCAAATAATTTATTTGAACATAAACGACCTTAAGGGTTAACTGCAAGATAGGGGGTCTCATTACGAGCCAACCTATCATGCTCATAAGTGTTGGTGGAATGACATATCTGCATATGGTCACCAAGCCAGTGAAATGGTTTTCAGCTTAAAAAAATTGAAAGATAGGAGATCTTATTACAAGTTGACCTATTCATGATCTACGAGTATTGGTGAATGACACTCCTACTAATTGGTTACAAATCCAAAGTGGTGGCTCGTAGTTATCCCTTAGGAAAAAATTTGTAAAATAAATAAACAAATCTAAATCCAAAATTTGACTTGAAGGAAAGGAGGTCTTATCACAAGACGGCCTGACCATGATCATGAATTCTTGTGGAATGCAATTATCGTCAACTGGTCACCAAGCTAGGATAATGCCCTTTCAGTTTTACTTGGAAGGAAGGGTGTCTTATCATAATCCATCCTGATAATTTTCTACAAGTCTTTGTGAATGGTGATGCAATCAACTGATCACCAAGTCAGGGAAGTGTCCTTTACTTCCCTTTTGGAAAATATAATATACATGATCATTTTACACAAGCGTCTCTATTGGATGGGATAAACACAATCCTTTGTATTAAAAGGAAACCTTGTCGAGGCTATGGACGCCTATTGGTAGTAGTGGAAATTCCTACGACATTGGGATTTTACTTTCAACATGCTACTTGAATTATCCTTTCTCATGTTCTAATATTGATCATTCTTAGCAAAGGTAATTCTTTGTTGTCCTTCTTTCTTTTATAATATCATATTTATCTTTAAAATTGGGTTTGTTCTACTCCCTAATGATTTTGATTATTCGTTACTGAACTTGGAAATATTTTATAAGAAGCTCTCAGGTTTGTGATCCTTAAGAGGTGAATTAGCTATGTCTCAAGCATTCAAACCTTGACTAAATATTAAGAATACTTTTGCATTCAGGTGAGCGGACAAAGATAACTGGTTCTTCCCAGCAAGTTTCCATTTGTTGTAGCCACAACGATCCCATCTTGTTTAATAAATATGGGAGCCCCATATTTGCAGTGTTGTTTACTTAGTTTGTTTTTCTTAAAACAATTTTCTTATTCTGTTTACTTAGCTTTGTTTGAGGTTTTTCTTAATGATACGTCGAAAAGAAAATATAAAACAAATTGAGTTTCGAATGATACTAGTTCTGATTTTTCCAATTCACTTAATTAAGCAGAAGAATAATAAGTCAGAAGTCAGAAGTCAGAATGATCATAAATCCTTATTAACCGTCACGATGTCCCGATCCCAACGTATTCATTTGTTTAACTTCGACATTCGGAAATAGGTAACACATTTTAAGAAAGTTAAGTTAACATTCCCAAATTTCCGAGTCTAATGTTTGCGGAACTCAGAAGTCGGAGTAAAATGAGGTGAAATTTATTTAAGTTTCCCGACTCCCGACTTCTGAATTTTCGTTGTAATGTCAGCAGTCGATAGTCGGGGAAGATGTTTTGTTTCGATTCAATTTCAGTCTCGACTCTAGACTCCCAAATTTTACGAATTTTCAGGGACTTGCGTCAGCACTCCTATTTGCACATCCAAAATTCATATTTTTCCCACGTGCCAAAATATTTCGAAAAAAGGGCCTAATTAATGTGATCAATAAATTATTATGACCTGACCGTCGATTTTAGGGAAGCTCTACGGTAATTAATGTGCAATTGATTTGGTCCTCATCTAACATGTACTTAATTAGTTTTTGAATTATGTTCGCCATTACAACACAATGAATTTTAAGCATAGCCTACCAATTCCCTCTGCCTCTGCAAGTGAATTTGATCAATTTAGTCCAATTTGTTTCAATATTTTAAAGGTATTGTATTATTTCATTAATTTTTTTATTTCAGATGTTTCATGTTTGAGTGTCTTATTTGGGGCTTTGATGTGTTGCATGACCAATTCCTTAGCCATGGCTAAAAGGACCAGTTCTAAAGTCGTTGTAGAGGAATAGAATCTCAAAGACCCTAATTTCGGATTCTATTCTGATACGGAAACCATGTTTCTGATACACTATGTTTGGATTGGGACAGGATATATAATATCTTTGATAGTGATGACTTCTCAGAATTCAAGGAGGAATCACCCATCTACCATAACATCAACAACTCGCAACTTCTTGCCATTACCGTGTGCCTTGCAGTCATGCCATACACTAACCAAGTAAAGTGGATGTATGATTACGCAAATACCCTAACTAGTACATTCAAAGACTCCAGTCAGGTTGTTTATGCTTCATTCAAACCTGATACATTTGCAAGGATTTATGCACTAAAGACCCCGTAGCAGCTTCTTACATGAGATTTTATAAAGGCGTTCAGAAATACATATGAACCATACATTCTCTTAAAGACTTGGATGGACGGCGCCGATACCTTTATACTCATTCCAAACAGGAAATACCCAATTTCTTTTCTCAAAGATCCTTACAAGCTGTGTGCGACCATGCTATGTAGGTTTTACAGTTCTGACACTTGCCAGTACTTCAAACTGTAATTGCCCCCCCTAGCTCACTATGTTTCAATCACGGGTAAAATATTTAATTGGGCCTAGATTTTTCTGTTACCTTTAGAGATTCCATTTCTCAAGCACAAAATACTCCAGCTATTAATATGCCCAAGTTTTATATGTCTGCATACTTAATGGATATTTTGTGTGTTGCCTTTCCTTAGCCTGGAATGAATTGGTATTGGACCACATAAAATCCCCCAATTCACATTTACTGTTCAATTCTCCAGGAATATAACTACAAACCATACATTTATGACATATGTGAAAAATTCATCAGTTCCGTCTATTTTTCTATTTTCAAAAAGAGTGCCCCTAGGATTTCAGAAAATGCCATTTCGCTAATTTCTACCATGGGATATTGGTATGTTGGTGAGTATTTTACCTACCTCATAATTTGGGGTAGTAAGTTTGTGCACCTATTATTGAGAATTGTTCCTGGCAGGATGATCTTTGCTGAGTTAGTATTTCAAACTATTTATGATGGATTTCATGGTCAATGCCATTCTTCAAAGAGAAGAGCATGGCCTAAATTCCCCTTGTATATTTGACATCTGATAATTCAGAATGCAACTCATGGTATTATGTTATCCAAGGAATTCTATCAACTCAAATTGGATTTTGCAGACAAAAGGATGCATGATCCTAAGGGGTTTATAGCATACCATTTTATACAGGCACATTTGAAAAATACCTATGTACATGAGCAACAACCTGATGATTTCCTATACTAGAATGCATATAGTTTTGAAGACGTTATGGGAAAAGTGACAAATGAAGATCATAGGATCCTTATACACGAAGCTCAGAGGAAACAAAGGCTTGGAGTCATGGATGAAAGAGACTGAATTTTCCAACAACAACAAGAAGCTTCCAGGGAATCAATGGAGGATACTAATAAGGCCATAGTTGTTAGTTCTGTTTCATCCCAAACCCATGCACAATAGCAGCTCGATAAGAAGCAAGGAAAACAACCAATGTCAGAGGCTCAATATTCCACTCCCATTCAAAATATGAATACTCTTATACAGCAAACCCACATCCTTCAAAGTAAGTATGTTTCTCATACTCATTATGTTTACAATACTGCTCCTATTCCTAAGATAATACCAAATATATCTATGAAAGTGGAAAAACAAGCTAAGTTAGTTGTCAATCCTCCAATTAAAACATCCATTAGCGATTTTATTGACTTTGAAAAAGAGCGATCTATGGAAGTTATCAATCCAACCCCAGTAGTTCAAGAACCTCCACAAACATCTGCCCTTGAAAACATTCAAATTATTAATGGTGATACTCGTTGTCCTTCCCTAGATAGTGGTCTATCAGAAGTACCTATCGTAGATGACCCCATCCATCTGTCTACATCAAATTCACCACATACTTTGTCTCCTACTCCCAACCCTTCTAAATCAGTTGTACGATCCTCTAATTCACCTATTCTGACTGGGTTGGATACTTTAGTTGATATCATTACTGCACAACAACCCATAACTCTTCAATCATATACTCCATTGGATCAAAATGTTACCCCTACCATGAATTTACAATCTGAAACTAATACTCCTCCTATTCAATCCACTGGAATCCCTTCTGAAAACTTTCCCACCAATTCTTCTCCCCAAGATATCCTACCACCACCACAAGATCCAACTCAATTAGCAACTTCTATTACTAGTCAACCGTCTCCCATTATCAATACTACAAAACTTCTAACCTCCATAGTTGAAGACTCAACAAACTTTGGTGAGGATGCAGTAGTGGTGATTGGAGACTACTATTTTAGCAAAAGGTACAAGGCAATATTAAGGAAATGTTGCAAGAGGAATAGGGAAGGGGAAGTGCAAGTTGGACCAGTCCCTGACCAATTTATATGGAAGTAGGTTACTGATGATCCTCAAAGGGAGGCCATAGAGGTTTCTATAGCAATGGGAGCCTTTGATGAGGATAATTTTGATTCCGTGTCTACGTTGAATAAAGCATTGGAAGAAGGAAAGGATAAGAATATAGCATTGAAGGAAAAGAAGGATTATCTCCACTAGAATTTACGCAGGCAAATGAAGGACTTCAAAGCCCAATAAAATTTAGTGGTGCAAAGTTTACAAGATTGGATTCAACAACTCTCAGAGCATAAAAAATCGCAGAAGCCAAGGTAATTGAGCAAGCTTCCAGTCTTGATGATCTTAAGATGCAGATAGAACAACTCAAAGATCATAATCATTTTTTTGATTTTTTCAAGTTGACAGTGCAAGAATTTAAGGATGAGACCATCTCTTGTAACAATAATTTGAAGCAGAGTCAGACTTTATATTTATAAGGTCTAAATGAAGTACATGATGACTTCAATTATTTTGAACATTTATCAAATGTTATTGTAGATCATATAGATAAGAGGAAAAAAGATCACTCAGCTTATGAGTAGCTTTGTGAGTGCATGAGTCATTTGAAGGTTGCTCCGCAGACCCTATCTCGATTAGACCAGGTGAAATTAATGAGAACCCAAATTTCAATAAAGTATTGGGAACTGGTTTGCGATGAGGTGGATCGTATGATTGAAAAGGGGCAAAAGATATGTGCTAGACAATGGATGTTGAAAGATGATCACCTTGAAAGTATGGGTATGCCCGTATTTGCTGGGTTGGAAGAGTCCATGCCAGTAAACCTAAGAATTGCTGAAGTGGATGAGCAGAGGGACCAAACTACCAACATGATTCAAAATGCTACTCATTTGGACATTTCTTCATTCAGAATATTTATTTCAACTTCGAATCAATTGGAAGCCACGTTACAAGGGTTCCTCAACTCTTGGTCCAAGATCCAAAATAACGAAATTAAATCTTACATATGTAAAGCGTAGCTACAGTTGGAACATGCCAACTATCCTGATGTGGCCAAGATGTGGAATGCATATGTTGAATGGAAATATTATTTGAGAAATGGGGATCAAGGTAGTTAATATCTTCTGCTTAGATCCAAGGGGTTTGGCCTTCTTTTGTGGATCTGTTATTATCCACTTAATTGTATTTATTTTGATCCCGAAGGGAAAACATGGGGGGACATTGCCGAACCATTGGTGGAATGTCTTTCTACCAGTCATTATAGAACTCTCTGTCTTTTGGAAGCTGGTTATGTAATGTTTCACATACTTGTGAATGGAAGGTGGAATGTTTCCTACATTTGGTTTTGGCATAATGTGATATCAAGTTTTCTTTTCTCCTTGTGTTTCCTTTTAAATTAATGATTCCTTAAAATATTTCATATGTTAGTAAATGCATAGGTTAACTAATCATTGTGAATTTATTTATGATGATTTATTGTGACAGGATGGAATGGATTTCTTCATACATTTATGTTATGACAAAGTCCTATGTATATTATCCACATTTTGAAATATTAATTTGCTAACTTTGTTATTTGTTTACATTGTTAATAGTTATTCTCACCATTTGATTATATATTTTTAAACTGGTTTAGTTGAATAGTTTTTTGTTTAACTGTTACCAATAGTGGTTCTTATGAAAAGATACAGATTTATCTTTATTTTTTTTACTGCATCCTGATTAATTATTAAAATCAAGTGGTAGAATTTTAACACACATCATGTAGGTTTTTCTGCTTCAATTTCTAACCAAAATCAACCTCAATTATCATAAGGTCTTGTAGGATTTCTCATTGTAGTGTTTACTTAGATCATAAGTCTTTTTTTCAAGAAGTAAAACCCTAAAGCCAATGGAGGCTTATAGCCGTCAGAAGCAGTCACACCAAATGAGTGGGAAATAGGGAAATTATTGCGAAGGTTTCTTGAAGTTCCTGGATCAGATTGCTTTCCTTGTGTTGATGACCGTATCAAATCCATACCCCAGCGTCAAAAATAAAATATAATAAAGGGATACAAACAAGTTGGATAACATTCTTTCATGGCTCACATTGAAGAGGAGTACAATAGTTGGTATGCCAATATAACTTGATCTTTTTCACTCATGATCTATTGAGTGAATATTATTAGAGAAATTAAGACTTCAAACTTGTCTATACCATCAACTAAAGGAGATACCAATTGTTTTCATGGAGGTGAATGAATGCCATCTCCAAAATGGGATGCTATACAAGTTGGATAAGTTGCACATACTAAAAGACACAAGGACTCAATTGATGAGAGAATTTCACACTTCTAGGATAGCCAAACAATTTGATGTGACCAAGAAAATGGAAAAATATAGAGGTATGTGTATTGGCCAAAGATGTAAGAGAAGGTGGTGATATTTCTTAGTTTTTGTGTTATGTTCATCCCTAGAAGTCAAGAAACATGAAATTTGGGTTGTACATGTTGCTAGTACCAAACAAACCTTGGGAGAGCATCTTCATGATGTTTGTTGGATTTTTTCCCATGTTCTCGAAGAGGCCATGGCTATTTTTGTTGTTGCTGTGGACCGCTTCAATAATATGTATGTGCTCATTCCATGTAAGAAAACTATCAGTGGACAAGAATCAATTGAGTTATTATTCACTCATGTTTGGGTAAATTTTGGATTGTCAAGCTCCATCATATCTAACCATGATATGAAGTTATTGGGAATATTATGGAGAAAACTTTGGGAAAATACATATACCAAGCTTATGTACTCCATTGCATGTCATCCCTAGACTGATGAAAAAATTGAATTTGTCAACTAGATGTTGGTATATTTTCTAAGAGGTTACAGAAACAAGCATCCAAAAACATGGGATGAGGATTTGGTGTACATTCAACACTCATGCAATCGAGCACTCCATTCTTCCACAAATGAATCACATTTCAAGACTTACTTCATCTATTTACCTCCATTTCCATTGGACATTGTGGATGGGAAAAAAAAGCATAGGTGAAAGGAGAAGAGATGAAGGCAAGAATAATTGTGGGAATGATCCAATAGATACACTTGAAAGTGCAGTAGAATCTTGAGAGAATTTAGAAGTTGTACAAAGCTAGACATGATCAACATAGAGAAGATCATAAATTCCACATTGGATACAAGTTGTGGATTTACCTCCACAAGGAATGCATGTAAAGAGTAGTGAATAAAGGCAAGCCTCTCAGAGACATAACTTTTGACATCATTGAGTAATTGAATGAGAATTCCTTCATATTGAGACTTATTCTCTATATGAAAATTAGTTCAATGGTGAATGGGCAAGTATCTAAAATTGTTAAAGCCTTCAATGTTGGATGGGGAAGAAGATAAACAATTTCTTCCCATTGTAGAATTATTTGCACCATATGTTCTTGAATAGTTGGAGGAGGATACAATTCTGTAGAGGAAGGAATGTGTAATTCATAGAGGATGATAGAAGATCTAGTAGATTAACCTCAAAGTACAAAATCCAAAGAAATAAAAATGGTATGGGAAAAACCAAGTTGAAATCATGTTTCCTAACATATCCTTGAAAGTATTTGGCCGAAAAAAACCTCCTAAGGGTGGGTTGTGGTCTAAATTTGATCCATAAAATAAATCAAATGGCCTTTATCTCAAGTTCGCCCAAGGTGCTCAATAAATCATTGGTCTTGGGAAAAAAAAAGAGTCCATGTATATTGACAAGGTAGAAGATAGGGTTGATGGTGTGAAGGGCCCCATGAAAAATTAATCGGTTTCCATACCTCCACACAATGTTGTAATCCCAATGTAAGCCTAGAGAAATTAAGTGAAAAAATGAAAAATAAATCATAAGAGAGTCAAACATTAAAGAAGTGCTAGAAAAATATGAAAAAAGATATGGAATGTTAGGCTTGAGGGTAGTTGAAGAGTTGGGGACACTTGGCCTTCTATGTGAACACCCAGTAAAGCCTATTCTTCAATAAATGTAGGCACAACAAGTGTGTACGGTTTCTTTGGTAGAGATTGAAGGGGAATTTTCATTGAATTCATGTGTGAGACTGTGAATGAACCAGAGAACTATATTGAATTGTGACCTACACAATTGGTGAAAAATAAAAGACTAATTGAAGCCAGTTGAATGTTGGTTTTACTATTTCGGTTTTAGGGTAAACATTGTATACACTGTGTCATGCATTGGTCCTAGTTTGTTGTATGATTGTTGTATTATTGTGTGATGGTTTTGGTGCTTCTTGTTGTGCTTTCATGGATTGATATAATTAATTTCAATTGGAATGTTGATAATCTAGTCTTGCTCAGAATTGAGTTCTATTAATACTAGGGAAATAGAAATAGTTACAAGAAACCAACCATTCATTCAATTTTGAGCCTAGAGATCATTGCTTTCCATAAGCTTGTTGTTGTAATTGTTCAACTAAATTTTGATTTTTCCCCTTATAATCAACTATTAGCAATTTTCTGTTCCCTTCTCAAGTGCTCAGGCACTTAGATAGGGTCGTATGTACTCTTTGTGTGATTCCATGGTACCTCCTTCCTCTTGTCTCTACATTGAGTTAAAACCTACAACCAACAGTTAATACATTGAATTATATCCACTCCATTAAAGTGTTGGGATGTTATTTGGTTAAGGTAAGGTTGACCTTTAACAAACCATTGACATTTTGCTTGATTTTTCTTATGTGAAAATAGTGTTTGGAATTGTGTAACAGGGATTTATACAACTTAAAGGGAGTTAAAGGATTATTAGATGCAATGTTATGTGAATGTTGCAAATCATTTTATCACTTTCCATGCATCTCAACACTTCAATCAACCTGCATTGGTTGAATTGTGGGAATGTAAGCAACATGTATTAATATATATTGAACATTATATTTCATGCCACGTGGTACACCATTTTGATTGGGTTGTTGTTGTTGCGGCAACACCCCTCCCCAAAATTTTGTACATATTGGGGCCCCTCCTTTTTGTTTTTGCAGAAAGTTTGCTTGAGAAGCCATCCCAGCCGTCAGCTCTGTTTTCAACATAAGGTTTTACTTCCCTGCTGAACATCTTGCCATCAATCCTTCCATGTTTTCCCCGAAGAGCCAAAAGAACTTAGATTTTTCCCCAACGTTTTGGAATAATTCGGGCTATCTCCCTGAAGCTGCGGAAGCCAAACGTCCAACCTTTCCGAATAGCCACTGGGTAATGACTCCCGAAACGGCGGAACCCTTCGCTCAATCCTTCCGCAACCGCGGAAGGGTTCCGGTTTCCCTCCCAAAATGATGGGGATCATTCACCTTAATCTCCCGAAGGGACTTAGATTTTTTTTTGATTAGAAAACTGCGGAACAATGGGACAATACTCCCGAAACGACGGGGGAATTCAGCGAAACCGCCCGAAACGGCGGAAGCCGCCGTGATATCCCTCCGAAAAGAAACTCAGTTTTTGGCCATAAGTTGTGAAAACCGTTGGTGAAACCTTGCCGAAACGGCGGAGCGATTCAAGTCTGGCTCCCGAAACAGCGGAAACCTTCCGGTTTTTCTCCCGAAATAGCGGGACTCATTCGCCTCAATCTCCCGAAAAGGATCTGGAATTTTTGGTTGAAACTCTGCGGAAACCTTCCGGTTTTGCTCCCGAAATGGCGGAGGCCATTCTCATAAACCGCCCGTCTAAGCCTTCCGAAGTAAACAACACTTGGAAACTTTTTCAATGTTTAAGATATGCGGAGCAATTCAAGCTACCCTCCCGAAACGGCGGAAGCCATCCGCATAAGTACCGCGGAAGAATTCACGATTCCCTTCCGAAGCTATGAAAAGAACTTAGGAATTTTTTCCAAGAAACTATCGCGGAAGCCTTCAGCCTTTGCTTCCGAAACCGCGGAAGCCTTCGGGCTGCCCTCCCGAAAACGGCGGAACCTAATCGCTTAAACCGCTCGGAAAAGGACTTCGAAACGATCCCGGGAAACTGTGCGGAAGAGTATAAGATTTGCTCCCGAAACGGCGGGAGCTGTTCGTCTAAAACGCCCGAAGAGACTTAAAAAAAAACTTCGAAAAAAAGATGCGGGAGCCTTCAAGTCTTCCTTCCGAAACGGCGGAAGCCATTCACAATAGCCTTCCGAAACTAGCGGGAGCCTTCGTCATACCTTCTCGAAAATCAACGAGACTTTGAAAGTTTTTGGTTTGCGGAAGCTTTCGCAAATAGCTCCCGAAAGGGGCGGGAGCCTTGGAGTTACTCGTCCGCAACGTGGGGGTCTTTCGCGGAAGGTTTCGAGTTTCCTTTCCGCGATGCGCCCCGAAACGGTGGGAACTTTCGTTGAACCCTTCCGCAACGGCGGATACGATTCGCAATCTGGTTCCGCGAATGGCGGTCGCACGGAAATCGAGGTATTTTGACATGACCGCGGCGGGCGGCGTATTTAAGCCACATTCTAATGGCGCCAACCACCAACCTTAATGCCCGCACGTGCCCGTTTTTTATAAAATACGGTAGGGGCTCGAACCAATGCACCATTGTTTTCGAATTGGCCAACGACGTGCGACGCCGTGCAAATCGCTGCAGCTCACCTCGCTCATCCGTGCTCGCGGCCACCTCGCTCAAGCGATCCCCACGGTGCCAGGTAAGATTCTAACCTGGAATTTCACCATTGGGTTATCTTTTGTGGGAAAACAATGGGTTTTAGTGGGATTTTGACGGGAAAAACACCCGTAAAGGGCTATGTTTTACCCGTCAGATACAGTTGAAAGGAATTTTCATCATACAAAATCGTCATAGGCATTGGTTAAAACATTAACATTTTATTATTGAGTAGTGATGGTAAGTGCGGGCGGTTAGTCATGTCCCATTTTAAACCCCGGGCCGCGCCCCTCGTTTTGGGAGAATTTGTCGAAGCCCCATGGGCTTTCCATGTCCCCGGCCGTAAACTCAGGACTTAAAACCCTGGGCCCTTCCGTAAACCTCAGCCCCAACACGCCCTCTACCCAAGGCAAATCTTGGTCTCAGCCGCCATTGTCCCATTCAAAACCCGTGAACGTTCAAGCCGCGTGAGCCGAAACCTGAAGCCATGGCCGCCCTAGCACTTCCCGTCAGTATATCCCGGCTCCGTCACCCCGCTCGGATTAGGACTTCTCATAGGGCACCTCGGCGAAGGCCGTGCGTGACAATAACATTCGAAGCCCTCACTGAGTCGAAAGTGCGAGCGGATCTCCCGTGTCGTCACAAAGTCCCTCCAACCCGAGTCTCCCGCCTTTAGCCTTTCCAACCGCAATAATAACGAAAGACACCTCCTTCCGCAGGGCTGAACCGAAAACCAACGGCTTCCGCAATTCGCCTATCAAGCCGAAAACCACTGGCTTCCGCAACACAGCCTATCCCCTCAGGAGCATCCCAATCCTATCCTTTGAAGAGATTCAAGTGCTTCAATTTATGTTTCGTATTGAAATAGTAACAGCTTCATTGTACTTATCTTATTTGATATATTATCAAAACAATGATGCTTTCTGTTAAAACCTCACAGCATGTTGCTCAAAATCATGATTAATTGTATATGGATGCTATCAGGGATAAGTCAAGATGCCGAAAATCGGTAAGAAGAAGGCGAAGATGACAGAAAAGTAGCCTGCCCCTCTCAAGATTGAAACCTCGCTCCAGGACACTAGGTGCACCACTGGTGTCCCTCCAGAAATCAGATGGGATGACATATATAGAATGATCAGGGACCAAGAAATCCCAGATATGTTGCTGGAGGAAGCACCAATCTATCAAAATATCAGAGCCTCAGGCATAACTAGAGCCGCTACCCGCCATGAGCTGTTCCCCTGTGCTGAAGTGATCGGATGGATACTCCAACATGCCGATGCTGAAGGAAGAGTGATAAATGATAGCGGGAAAGTGGCTATCGCCTCATTTCAACCTGCATATCTTGCGGCAGCCTACAGGTTTCCCCGTGCCCAACAAGATCTGACTGATGAATGGTTAAGCCAGATGGACAATATCGAGATGGCCAAGAAGCTACTAGTGGCAGGGAAACATTTGAGGAAGAAAGGGAGTGAGGAGTATGACGTACAGAATCTGAGAGCTCCTTATAGATTGATTGCCCTGATGCTGTGCAGAATCTTCGGCATGCCCGATGGCACAGTATACAAGATTCAGTGGGTCCCTATCATTCATTATGTGGCATTTCAGGGAACAGTGTTTGACTAGGCCACTATCCTGTCAGATAGTCTGGCCTCGATGATAAGTACTGCTAAGCCATGGCTAGCCTTGAAGAAGGCTGAATTCTTCATGTCCTCATATCTGATAGATTGTATTTTGGCCAAGATAGAGTTCCCCAAATTGGGTTGTACATGGGATAGGGCCACCGCCCCGGTCTACATCGCATTCAAGATGTTGTGGGCTCAGAACTACAAGCCCAGCTACAAACTCATCTGTGAGGGGTTCATCATGCCCCTATACGAGAAAATGTTTAAGGAAGAACCAAATTGCCTGTCAGAAAATGCTTTGGAAGTCCTTGAGGAGTATGGGGACTTTTACTTTTCAGAACAAGGTACCTACCTGAGAATGTTTGGAGGGACTAAGCCCCCATACATATTGCCACAGTATGCCACAGACTATGTGGTGCTCAAGGAAGCAGTAAGACAACTCTTCTTGGATGGGGTTGGAGCATTGCTCCACAAGCAACACAAAGCTTCCTTTCCCCCTCTGCCTTTCTGCATCGGCGCTTACAAGTTTTCAGGGGTTGCCTCGGCCAATGAGTTTGTTCAAGAGTTGAAGGCTTTCCACTTCGGTGAGGTCATCTTCCACAGGAACGACAGAAAGGGTAAAGTGGTCGAGCATTGCAAGAGTAACTATGCTCACTTCGAGTAATCCCACTACCCTGATGCCGAGGAGGAAGCATTCAGAGGCGTCAGCAACATGACTGAGCTACGGATCTGTCGCCAAGGTACTGGAGCGAGCTCTAGCTCAACCAAGGCCCAGAAGACCATCCAGCAAAAGGAGAAAGAAGCTGAGGATGCCCGAGCTCAGGAAGAGCTCAGATTAAGAGAAGAGGCAAGGTTACAGAAGGAAGCCGATGAAGCAAGAAAGCAGCAAGAAGCTGAAAATGCAAGACTGCGGAAAGAAGCTGAAGAAGCCCAAAAGCAGAGAGAAGATGAGCAAGCTGAGGCAGAAAAGAAGGCGGAAGAAGAATTGAAGACAAGGGAAGATGCCTAAGCAGGTGGGTCCGGTGTCCAAGACATGGAGATAGACACCTCTCAAGCAGGTGGCTCTGGTACCCGAAAGGAAGGAGTAGACCCTGCTCAGGAAGTCCGGACCCCACCTATGGAAGAGGACATAGACATCATAAACCGACCAATTGTCCCGTACACCCCATCAGGAAAGCGTACGGTGTCCAAATGGAATGAGTTTGTGTATGATAAGAAAAGAAAAGCGATGGTCCTCCAATCAGAAGAGAGGATTAAAAGTCCCTTCCATGAAGACATTATTACTCACCGGGAGGTCACCGTCATGCAAAACACGGATCAAGATCCCATTGCTATGGCATCCGCAGTTATAGCAACAGCAAAGGCATCATTTGCCAATGTAGACGGTATAGTCAAAGAAAATATATTGACAAAGAAGAGAGCACGCACGCTGCAACAAAATGTGGCTAATGAGCAAGCCCAAAGAGATCTGGCAGTAAACAAATATAATTGCTTGTACGCTGAGCATAAGGAGCTGTCAAACAAGTACAGCCAGCTGGAGGAGGAAAAGGACCAGCTAACACTTCAAATGATGATTGTGGAAGCAGAGAAGAATGGTGCAGAAGAAAAGGCATCTCTGCTAAAAGCAGACAAGCAAGCATTAGCTGAGCGTTTAGAGCAAGCGGAGAGCAGGACCTTAGACCTATCTCCCTTCCACGAGCTGTCATGCAATATCCTGCAGCAAGGGTATGGCTCCCAAGAGCTAATCACTGAAGAGGTATGCAAACTCAAGGCCATGGTGGTCAGGCTAAAAGAGATTAATGCGGAAGCCCACAGGCTCAAAGCTAAGAATACCCGTGTCAAGGCAAATGTCATAAGTCAGATGGCATGGAGAGAAGGGAAAGGAGGTTTCCCCCCGCATCTTCCTTTTAAGGCCGTGGACGATTTTAATGAAGATATAGCCTTGCTGGAGTTTGGCAGGAACTGTGCCAATAAGCTGCTAACCAGTGTGCAGAGGACAACAGATAGAATCAACAACCTATACCAAAAGCTCAAAGGAGTCCATGATAACTGCACATTGAGTTTCCCTCAGACCCTAGAAGACTTCCCGGAAAAGGAGCAGCGGTTGGCTCAACTGAAAGAAGAACTAGGCGTCCAGATGGAGTATGTAAAAGGGATTGATGTCCTGGGCATGGATGATCTCCAGCATTACATCGGTTCATCAACACTTCACAACCATCTGCTGAAGGAAGCGCATCAAGTTGCTGAAGCAGAAGTACAAAGCATTAAAACAGAGCTCGGGAAGAATGTGACTTCTCAGAAAATCCTGTTTCCTGCTGCAGCAAACATAATCATAAGGGACACAGGTGTGTGGCACAGCTACATAGCAGAGGAGGATAGGAAAGATGCAGCAACAGCAGGAGCATCAGCAGGGGATTCGAGGGCCTCTTCCCAGGCAGCATCAGTGACAGTTAACTTAGGCGACCCTCTGCCAGGAGAAGCTCACGCACAGGAATGAAGAGGCTGAATTCAGTCGAACCACTCTCTTCAGCCAGACACGTGCCCAGCAGGGAAAGCTTTGATGTTAGCAAATTTTCTGTTATGTATATTTTGAATATGTAAGGCGTAAGCCATGGGACAGCTGTCCCTAATTTTGTCAAAATATTTTTTATAAAGGAAGTGGCCATTTTGGTGGTCGATTATAGTGAAAATTCCTGTAAATGACAGGTGGAGAATGCTAGGTGTCAGTCCAAAGGGCAAATTTGTAGCTATAAATAGCATCTAGGAAAGATTAGAAAGGACTTTTGGCAGGAAATGAAATTTTGGCAAACGATATGAGCTATCTTGTATCGGGTCTGTAAATTGAATTTTCTAATAGAAGCCACGGGAGATGGACGTTTTGCCTGGGATGTTGGATTGCTCTATATTGGAATATTCTAATGACTGCGGTTCAGTAATGTGAGATTATTCTTGACATCTGAATTATTTCTTTGCATCAATGATTTTGCTCCCCTCTGTGCATGCGTTCTCTCTATTTTGTGAACAATGAAATGTATTGCTATAAATTTCTTTGTCTAGATCGAATGGCTAACTGTTCTTTCTTCAGGATAATGCATGTGGCTCATTGTTCATGCCTTTAAATTGCTCCTTGCAGGGATCTTTGAGTTTAATTTCAGTTGTGTTACATCTAGATCTGCTTCTCTATTCTTTTTACGTAGATTAAATAATTTTGCTTTCTTCTGTTTATGAGCAATAGATGCGTTCTTTAAGTTTCATTTCAGATCTATTTCTTTATTCTTTTACCTTTTTCTGTTTTATGAGCAATTGATGCGTTCCGTGTTGCATGAGAAGCTATATTCTCAAGATCTTTATCTTGCTGTAGCTTTAATTGTGAAAATAATAGCTATCTATTCTTTATTTACGATATGTGCTACAGCTGATTGCTCCCCCCCCTTAAGCGTGCTCCCTGCAGGGATAGATAGATTTATTCCAGTTTCTAGGCTTAGATCTGTTTTAATTGCATTTAGATTAGGTATAATTTAGGCACTTGCATCTCATATAAAAGACATAAAAAACCCAAAAGAAAGGTGGATCGGGCCATAACCGGTAGACTCGGATTTAAAGTCCAAAACCACGGTTGCCGGAACCGCTAACCGGACGGATTCCCTACACCAAACGGGAGGTAGTCTAATTGGGACCATCTCTCGGGGAGAATCCCTTTCTGATTGATGCTACGATATCCGAGGCATCAACAGTTGTATAGTATGCAAGTGAAATGATTTGTGAGAGTACTCGAATATTATCATTACTGCTATCACAAGCAACCCTATAATAACTCATTGTTATACATGTAAACATGTTTTTACCATTGGATGAATGCTCTTAGGACCCCACTAGCCAATTTTTTCTTGGATCATATCATATTTAGGTGGAAGTTAAGCATCATATCCAATGTTCAAACAAAACCTAATATATTTTCCATTTCCAAGAGAGTAAGACTGAGGAACACTTTATACTTCATTGTCTCATTTAATATGAGATCATAGGTTGGATATATTGTCTATTCATGCCTAGAAAACTGCCTTTCCACCTTTTTCTAGTATACAAACTATGGATGCATAGAATTGTTCATGAGGGAGGCCCTTGGACTCTAATATTCGGTTCTATGAGCACCCCCCAGTTAGAAACACTTAGAGTAATCACATCTTTCTTCTAGGTGCTCCCATATGATAGGAGCTCCAAGTGATAAGTTGATTGTAGCATTGTCTCTACTTGTAATGCCCTCTGGTTTAGCCCCTGTACATGTTATTATTATTTTGATGTTGTGACATTATGGCACGAGGTGTTGGGACTATGGTTTGCACATTATTATTATTAATTAATAAAATAAAACAATTGATATGGATCGATTCCACATAAAAGAGTATGAAGAACCATGATGTTATGATCAAGGGGAAGTGGGAAAGTGTGTTCCTAAGTGTTTGTGTCTATGTCGATGGACCCTCTTTACTTATGCACCCTCCTATGTTGTGATTCTCCTTGATTTTATTATTCCGAGATGGTTTTTATTAAACTTGGAGTCACTCTCTCTCCTAGTGCGCCCCATTGAGTGCCACTCGGTGTTTCCCCTCATGAAAGTTGTAACTCCTACTTAGTGGTTTTCTATTATGGGTAAGTAAATCCTCTTGTGATTCTCTCTCTCCCCCAACTTGATTTCTCCATGAGGAATTCCAATTGGTTGGTGTGTGCTTCATTTTTTTTCTCTTGATTTTTGCTTCTTGGTTCTTTTCTTCATTCTCTTTGTTCTTGCTTCACTCACTCATGTGCATTGCTTTTTGGCACTTGGGAAATTGATTTCCTACCCTTGGTATGTGTGAGAGACTATGATATAGTGGTATTTTTGGATGGTTGGTGTGCCCTTGTTGAGCATGTTCCCAAGAAGAGGGACTCGGTTGTTGATAGTCTATCTGTCCTGGAAGCTGCTTGTCCTAGATTGGAAGTGATGTGGAATTCACTTGCCATTGGATGCAGCTGGACCGATGATAGATTAGTGTTTTATTGATTCTATCTATCTTGGATTTGTATGTCCCGGATTGGAAATAATGGGATCTATTTTCCATTGGAATACAGTTGGACCGATGGTATACTTGTGACTATCTGTCCTGGAGCCATTGTCCTGGATTGGAAGTGATGTGGAATCCACTTCATTGGAATTGTGGTTGGACTGATGCTAGTTTGGTTTTATGGTTGAGTGCACTCTTGCTTGTGTCATCATGGTTCTTGCTTGGGGGTGACATGTGCAAATAAATATTTGGCTTGTACAGTGTCTACGGCTAGGTGGATCGTGGCACAGTTGATTTCAGTTGCGGGAATTTGCAAGATAAGTGGTTGTATTTTATTTATATGGGTTATTTGTTTCTAATATTATATATACATATATAACTAACATATTTTATGGAATGTGTGAATCGAATGTGAAAAAGTCCTTTTCTACGATTCTGGTTGTTTTTCCATTACTAGTTCTTTTGGAAAAATTGTGAAAGCTAGTTTCAGGACTTTGCAAGAGAAATTTTTGTTAAAATTTCTATGAGAATCCTATGCTACAGATCTGATTTTTATGTCTCTGATAATATTGGTATAATGTGGAATAGTTTTAGAAAGGTCTATGTAATCCATTTGCAATGAATCCAGTTGTTTTTCAATTACTAGTTTTCCGGAAAAATAGTTTTAGCTAGATTCGAGACTTTACAAGAGAGGTGTTTTTTAAAATGTCCATATGAGTTATTTGATTCATATATAATATTTTCATCTGATATGTTTGACTAAATGTGTGAAATATATTCCAATATAGCCTATAAATATTTTTACCGTGATCCTAGTCTATTTCTTGAACTGCTATTCTTTTCAGAGAGGTTTCCATAGCTAGATTTGGGATTTGAAATGTGGACTGTAAATGAGTATGAATATACATCCATATGACTGTATATTATCTCTAATATTCTGATCCTAACCTTTGATCTTCATTTTCTTCTTGTTGAATTGCTTTTGAAAACTATAATTGTAAACTAGCTTCGAAACAATGAAATTGGTAACTATTTTTGGATTCGAATCTATGTTTTTGGTAAAATATGAATGTACAACCATATTTTCTATTTTTGGTACATTATTTGTGATGTATAATGATATTTTCCATATCTTTACCTTCACCTATTTGTGCCTCGGAACTCAATACGATTGGTTTGATTGAATTCCTAGCAGTGTTTATTAACTAGTTCATGTACTAACGCCAATTTCATTAAATTTGGACATATTAGGCAATTTTTGGACTAAGAAAGTGTGAATTTAGACTTTGAAAGTGTCAATATCAACCTTTCTAAAGTGCAAAAATAGTTTCTAAAAGTGGCAATATTGGCTTTGAAAAGTGTGTTTTTCAATTCAAATAGTGTGTTTTTTGACTACTTATGAACCTTGAATTTGCAGTTTTTTGTTATAAAACTATGAATTTCAATTCAGAAACTGTGAATTTCAAATAAAAAAATGCTAATTTTGATGTGAAAAGTGTGAATTTCAAATAAAAAAATGCAAATTTTGATTTGAAAAGTGTGAATTTCAAATAAAAAAATGAAACTTTTCATTTGAAAAGTGCGAATTTAAAATAAAAAAAATGCAATTTCTGATTTGAAACGTGTGAATTTCAAATAAAAAAATGCAATTTTTTATTAATTTGCATTTGTAAATGTTCTAAATGTTAAGGTGAAAAGTTATAAAAATGGTTTGTCTCGACTTCCATTTTCCGATAAGAAGGATCAGCCGTGCCTTCTTTTCGTAGTTAATTGTGAAAACATTTATCCAACAATTCAACTATATCCATAATGGATAACACAAGAAGGATCGACGGACCCTTCTTGCAGTGTCGAACTATTATGAAAATAATATTGGGAATAAGAAGGGTCGGTCGACTCTTTTGGTAGTGTCGAACTATTATGAAAATAATATTGGGAATAAGATGGGTCGGACGACCCTTCAATTGCGAGGGAATTGTAGAAATAGAACACCTTGTATGTTATAACATATAAAAATGGTTTCTGCCGTCTTTTGTCTTCGATCGTTGTTTTTTGAAAAGAAGGATCGATCGCCCCTTCTTTTCATAGTTAATTGTGAAAATCTATATCCAGAATATTGGGATCGACCGACCCTTCTTGCAGTGTTGAACTATTATGAAAAGAATATTGGGACTAAGAAGGGTCGACCGACCTTTCATCTACGAGGGAATTATAAAAATAGAACACCTTAGAGAAAGAGCGACCGCTCTTTCTCTGAGAATATTTCTGATAGTTTTAAACCTTAACAGTGCATTAAAAACTCATACAGATTCTTAACCATTAACAGAAAATAAACAATGGCACACGCATAACACAAATATTTTCACCTGGAAACCCTTGACCGGGAAAAAACCAAAAAAAATTAGAGCCACACAACTCTTTTCATGATATGTTTACTCAACCATTTACAATACAATATATGGTATTTCGCAGCATCTAAAACCCTAATTCGTTTACCCGAAATTAGGTTACAACCCTAATCCCTTTACCGGGATTAGATAGAATACAATGGGCCGAAACAACAAAAAAAACAAAAAACAACCCAAAATTGTTTTGTGCTCCGCGCGGACTCCAGGGGCCTAATGGCCCCCTCCGTGTCATTTCGAAACCTAACGGTCCAAAACGAAGGGGGGGGTCCCTGGAGGGCTACCCCCCCTCCTACCGCGCCCTGCGCAGTCGAATCACTACTGGGGAGGGGATCATGGTGTACACGCACCCACCATGTGAAGAGATATAACACACCCAACATTCTCCCACTTGTTGTTCTCTTCACATACAGGAGAAATTTATGACTTTAACAGTCCAGGGCAACAATGCCCATGTTCTCTTTACACCAAGAGAACTGCTGAGTACTCACAGACTTTGTCAAAGAGTCTGCAACATTTTCCAAAGTATCAACCTTCTCCAACAATACTTTGTTTTGTTCAACCATATCTCTGACGAAATGGTATTGCACATCAGTGTGCTTTGTCTTCGAGTGATAAGTAGGGTTCTTTGCCAGAAAGATTGCACTTGAGCTATCATAGCCTATCTTCGCTGTATTCTGAAAAAAACTGATACCTGAATACAACCTTTGCAACCATACAGCTTCCTTACTTGCATGGGTAGCTGCCATGTATTCAACTTTTGTAGTTGAGAGTGCAACTACAGCTTGTCTTTTACTCATCCAACTGATTGCTCCTACAAATAGTCTAAAAATGTAGCCACTTGTATATCTTATGTGATCAAGATCTCCAGCCCAGTCAGCATCAACAAATCCTTGTATATCTATCTCTCTGTTTAGTCCGGGTCTTCCTTGGTAGCAGATTGCAAAATCTGTAGTGCCACGCAAATACCTAAAGACCCTCTTTACTGCAGTCCAATGTTCCTTTCCTGGTTTTGACATATATCTGCTCAAAACTCCCACTACATGAGCTATATCTGGTCTAGTACAGACCATAGCATACATCAAACTGCCAACAACACTATCATAGGGAACATGAGACATGTCCTCTACCTCTTCTTGTGTCGTGGGAGATTTTTCTGCAGATAACTTTACACCTACAGGAATGGGCACCTTCATTGGTTTGCATTCCTGCATATTAAATCTCTTCAATATTGTCTCAACATATTTCCTTTGATTCAACCAGAGTTTCCTGTTTTCTCGATCTCTTTTTATTTCCATGCCCAAAATGAAATTTGCAGCACCAAGTTCTTTCATGTCAAATTAAGATGACAACTGATTTTTGACATTCTTGATGATTTCCTTGTTGTTTCCAATTAGCAACATATCATCAACATACAATATCACATAAATAAAATGATCACCAATTAGTTTGAAATAAACACAGTGACCAGCTTTGCTTCTTGAGAAGCCAAGTCCCAGAATATAAGTATCAAACTTTTGATACCACATTCTTGGAGATTGTTTCAGTCCATAGAGGGACGTTTTCAGCTTACAGACAAGCTCCTTTTTACCTTTCACCACAAACCATTCTGGTTGCTTCATATAGATTTCTTCATTAAGTTCTCCATGTAGGAATGCCATCTTCACATCCATCTGCTCTACTTCAAGATCAAAAGCAACAGAAATAGATCAAAGAAATCTAATAGAAGTCAATTTTGCAACAGGTGAGAAAATCTCACCAAAATCGATGCCCTCAATTTGGGAATAACCTTTCGCTACTAGTCGAGCCTTGTACTTCTCCACTTTACCTGCTGCATTTAACTTCTTCTTGAATACCCATTTGCTTCCAATAGGTTTTCTTCCTTCTAGCAACTCAACCAGATCCCATGCCTCATTTTTTTCCAAGGCATCCATTTCTTCCATAGTTTACTATTTTCTGAATGCATTGCCTCTTTAGCAGTTCTAGGATCATCATCAGTAATAGATAACACAAAATTAGAGCGAAAATCAAGAGGACTATACCTTTCAGCTTTCCTTCTTACTCGGTCATATCTCCTCAAGACTGGAGTTTGTGGTTCCGCCTCTTCATCTGATTCAGACGAATCTGCCTCTTTATCTGATTCAGACAAATCTGGTTCCTCAAATGAACCACCTCTTTCATCCTTAATATCAAACTATAGTTTCTCTAGATCCTTTTCCTTTGGTGCATCTTCATTCCTGGAAGTGTTTTCAACTTCTCTGGAGATCACATCTCGACTGTAAATTACTTTCCTTTTTACTGGGTTCCACAGCTTGTAACCTTTCACTCCATCCTTGTAGCCAATGAAGATACATTTTTCTGGTTTATTATCCAACTTGCCCCTTTTTTCCTTTGGAACATGCACAAAAGCATCACACCCAAACACTCTGAGATGCGAGAGAGAGGGTTTCTTACCAGTCCAAGCCTCATGAGGTGTCTTGTCAACCAACGCTGATGTGGGTGTCCTATTTACCAAGTAACACATAGTGTCAACAACTTTTGCCCTGAATTGTTGTGTTAGCCCTGCACCACTGAGCATACTCCTTGCCTTTTCCATCAACATCATGTTCATCCTTTCTGCAACCCCATTCTGTCGAGGTGTGTATGGAGTATTATTTTTCCTTGCTATTCCACATGTCTTATAGAAATCCTCAAATTCATTTCCACAAAATTCTCCACCTTTATCTGTTCTCAACACTTTTATTTTCTTTTCAGTTTGATTCTCTACAAGAGCCTTAAATTATTTGAATCTATTAAAAACCTCAGATTTATTACGCAGGAAATAAATCCATGTTTTCCTTGAGAAATCATCTATGAATGAAACATAATACACAGATTTACCTAGTGATGGAACAGGCACAGGTCCAAACACATCACTGTGTATTAACTCTAAGATTCCTTTAGCTCTTACAACACCAGATGAGAAACTTACCCTATTCTGTTTACCATATAAGCAATGTTCACAGAAATCAAAATCTAGTGTGTAATCAGACATGCCTTCAGCCATACTTTTACCTTGTAATAGTCGAAGACCCTTCTCTCTAATATGTCCTAGCCTTCGATGCCATAGCATTGTCTTCTCACTAGAGATAGTAAGGACTCTGTCTCCTTCATTTTTACCCTCAGGAACAATAGTACTGTTACATCCATTATTAAAAGTGCTTCCCAACAACTTGTATAGAGTTCCAATCCGAACTCGCCTCATCAACACCATTGATCCTCGAACCATCTTGAATGTGTTCTTCTCAAACATAGTTTTCACACCTGCATCATCCATTTTACTTACAGATATGAGGTTTCTAGCCAATTTTGGAATGTGCAGAACCCCGGGGAGAGTTCTAACCCTTCCATCTTTGAGCAGTAGCTTGATCTTTCCTCGACCTATGATTTTCGTCACCGATTTGTCTCCCAGGAATACATCACCTCCATCATACTTTTCATATTCAGAAAACCACTCCTTGTGAGGAGTCATATGAAAAGATGCACCTGAGTCAATCAACCACGAATCATGATCTGCATGTGTACTTGAATAAGCCAAGTACACATCTCCTCCTTCCTCTGTATATTCTTTCCCATATGCGGATGGAGCATCATTAGATCCTCTGCTTTTATCAATATTTTTGGATTTACAATCCTTTTTATAATGCCCAGCTTTACCGCACTTCCAGCATTTTCGTACAGAAGGTCCTGGAGATTTAGATCTGGCGCCATCTGAAGACTTATTTTTAGATCTGTCTCCAGGGTGACCTCTCACAAACAAGGCTTCCTTGGTTGAACTGTCCATGGATTTCTGCCTCATTTCCTCCGATAGCAGGGATGCAACCGCATCATCAAAGATTAGGTTGGTTGCATTACTCCCAACAACTATAACCAAACTATCCCATGAATCTGGTAGAGAGCACAACAAGCTAATACATTTTTCATCATCAGTAATCGTAATACCAACAGATGTCAATTGACTTACCACAGTATTGAAGGCATTTAGATGCTCTGACACAGAGTCTCCTTCATTCATTCTTAGAAGGTACAATTTATTTCGAAGAAATAACTTATTTACCACGGACTTTGACTGATACAAATTTCCCAGCTTATCCCACAGTTTCATTGCACTGTCTTCTCCAGATACGTTCACCAACACCGAATCTGAGAGGAAAAGTCGAATCGTGCTCCTTGATTTTCTTTCCAGCTTATCCCATTATTCTTTTTCCATACCAATGGGCATGGTACCTGGATCTACTGCGATCCATTGTTCTCTATCTACCAGAAGATCTTCCATCTCGAGCTTCCATAGCTCAAAGCTCTGACCGTTAAATTTCTCAATCTCGATTCTAGAAGTGCTTTCCATTCTTTCAACAAAAGAATCACAGCTTCAAAGCTCCCACTGAAACCAGGTTTATCATAGATCCAATATCGAGCCAAACCCTTGGAAACAAAGGCGTCCCTCTGAACCCAATAATTCTCTGATACCAAATGATAGTTTTAAACCTTAACAGTGACGTAAAAACTCATACAGATTCTTAACCATTAACAGAAAATAAACAATGGCACACGCATAACACAGAGATTTTCACCTAGAAACCCTTGACCGGGAAAAAACCAGCAAAACTTAGAGCCACACAACTCTTTTCATTATATGTTTACTCAACCATTTACAATACAATATATGGTATTTCACAACATCTAAAACCCTAATTCGTTTACCCAACAATTTCTACGTGCCAGCAAAGTCTTTGAAGCAAAACTTCTATAAATTTTGCGACACATGGAACGCTTATATTGTGACACGTGGCATATTTGATTTTTAAAATTAGTTTAAAGATTGTTTAAACAAATATTAAGGATATTAATGGTACCATTTAATGTTTGGGGACTGTTTTAAGTTCCCGCGTTTTCTGAACTAGCAACGTGGATGTTATATCAGCGGGGTCCAAATGAGAAGTATAGCTTGCAGTTTGTGGAGAAATGAGAAGTAGTTGGAGATGAAGATGGTGTAAGGAATTTATGGTTGAGTTGCTGAGTAGAAGTTCCTTGTGGGGTTTTTGTATAACCCACAAGCTAAGTCACCTGACACGAGACACAAGTGTCCCCAAAATACGAGTGTCCCCACGGGACACGGTGACCCCAGGAATCTGGACACATAGAACACGTTTTATATAAATATATATATTTTAAAATATATTAAAATTTAAAAATATAGACATATAGATCCAATAAAATTTAACATTTACAATTACAAATATTCAATAGAAATTACATTTACAATTACAAATATGAAATATGAAATAGAAATTAGATCATTCACAAATCACAACACATTTGTCATTCACAATCACAAATCACAATGAGACACATAGATGCATGTCGGAGACTCGGAACCATATTTCTCATTAAGTCATAAAAATAAAAATGTATTACATAGATGTCAGAATGCCACTGGGCACTGGAAAATGCCAAATAGACTAATAGTATAATAGTCTAATAGTAAATACAAAAAAGGGGTGGATCAAGATGGAAGAATCCCATCTGTCAATGACTCAATAGTCCTCCTGCATGCTTGAATCAACAGACTCATCACTGCCCTGATCCTCCTCCTCCTCCTCCTCTCTGCTAATATGACTAACTCCATTTGCTGGTGTGGAAGATGACCCCTCCATACAATCACCCTCATCAAAAGTGGCCAGCTATAGCACTGGATCATTAAGATCCATGTTGGATAATGCCAACTCAGTACTACTGTCCAAACCCATCTCATCAGGAAAGACATCCCACATCTGTGTATTTCCCTTCTCCCACTCCTCCCTCTTCCTGTAAATAAGACGAAGGTTGGAGTGCACATACACCATTGTCTCTGCCCTGGATTGCTCAAGCCTTCTCTTATTCACACTATACAAGTTCCCATATGTGCTCCAATTCCTCTTACAATAAGAGGATGAAGTAACTTGAGAGAGGACCCTCAAGGCTATCTTCTATAGAAGAGGGCATGTTGCCCCATGAGTTGTCCACCAAACAAGGGGTTTCTTAACCCTCATGTCTCTAACCACCTCATATCCTCCAAATCTCCCAGTGCCATTGGAAAAATCATAAAATCCCTCCTCCACCTCCTCAAGGTGGTCTCTATCCTGAAGTAGCCGTCTAAATGCTATCTTCCTCCCCTCTGAGATCTCTCCATCCATGTGAAGAGGGAATTTGGATGAGGGCCCCGACCCACCACTGAGCCAATCCTGAGCGTATAACTTAGGGTTCAATGAGTGGGCCAAGCAATGCAAAGGTGTGCAATTCTTATCCCACCTGGAGATAAGAATGCCCTATATGATGGACCATAAGTTCTCTGCCGATGTCTCATACTCAACACACTCATTCTCCATAACAATGGTCCTCATGGACTCAATCATGGAATCCCACCCCTCATAAACATATCCTAGGATGGGCTAGTCTGTGTCTGCAAACCGCAACAAAGAAATGATTGTCTCCATGATCTTGATGCTAAGGACTACCCTATCCCACCAACCATCATCTAATACTGTGTCCTTCACCTTTTGTGAAGCACTCTGATCTAAATTTCTCCAAAAATCCCAAAACTCTGAAATCACCATGGACCCAAGAGCGGTTTTGACCTGTTTCAACCTCTTGAGCATGATGAATGAGGAGGAAAACCGAGTATCTGCAACCTTCAACAATGAAAGATGTGTGTACTCTTTGTAGATTGTGAGGGCATTGGTGTGGTTTTGTACAAAGTTACGGATATGGCGTGCATCCTCAATAAGTTTTCCACTCCATGGCACATCTGAAGCAATAGATTTTAGTGCTAAATTCAAAGAATGGACAATGCAAGGTGTCCAAAATACCTGTAAGATCAATAAAAGAAAGTATAAATGAGTCATTGAGTCTATACTCCTAGACTCTACAAGACTACAACTAAGTTACAAACAACTCAAAATTTCAAATAAATGAGTAAATTAACAATCACATACCTGTGGATATTTAGCTTCCACAATCATGCCAACAGCCTTGCAAACAGGTGCATTATCCGTGATGATTTGTACACAAGAATCAAAACCTACTTCTTCAATGACTTTGATGAAAAAATCACCCATATATTGTGCATCCTTGTATTTCCCAAGAGCATCCACCGCTTTCAATAACACCAGCCCATTTGCGGAAGACACCATGAAATTGATGAGTGGATGGCGTGTTGGATCCGTCCATCCATCCGAAACAATACTAACACCACATGTGGACCATTTTGATTTAATTGGATCAATAATTTTATCCACCTCCTTCTTTTCCTTAACCAACAATGTGGTTCTAAGATTCTCTGAACCAGGAGGCACATAACCAGTTGGAGCTCGTTCCATTATAGATCGACACATCTCAAGGTACAATGGTGACCGTGCAACATTGAATGAGATGAAGTTGAGGTAGAAGAAAAATGCAATGGAGAGGTCCACCTCTTCTCGTGCCTCTTGTTGGAAAGTCCTATCCATTGGACCTCTTGAAGTTGGCCTCTTTCCTGCTGGATAAGCAATAGCATCAACCCCACTCCTAGTGCTAGAGGGTTTCCTCAAGAATGGAAGAGGATCCTCATGATGTTGTGTCTTGCTTGCTGCAGCCACCTTCCCTACCCCAACATGGTCTTCTCTTTCCATCTCCCTCCTTTGGTTAACACTCACAACTTTGCATGAAGACATCCCACAAGGGAGGGCCAACAAATGGCCTTTAACCCCGTAATATGTGCTCTTGAAATCATGCTTGCAGAAATTGCAAGTCCAACACACATTGCCTCCCCCACCAAGATTTGCTCCAACACCTTCTTTCCTTGTCACATACTTCCACAAAGGGTATTTAATCTCTTGTGCTTGTTGTTTTTCCAAAGCATGGCTATAATGAGGATGAGCTTCACTAGAAGCAGTTGGAGCACTACTAGGAGTAGAAGGGGTTGTGCTTAGAGGAGGAATAGGATGAGAGGGAATAGATGGGGCATTCTTCCCTTTCCTTTGCCCTCTACCTACTGCCCTACTGGTTGAGACATTTTCCTTCAACCTTGATGGTGAAATCACACTTGAATCTCCTTCACCTGCAAAAAAAATGACTTTGGGCTCTCTCTAGCTCTCCCTCACACTCCCTTCAGTTAGCAAATGACAAAAAGAAAACAAAAAATGCTTTTTTATGGGCCCGCGGGCAGCCTTCACGTGTTTTTCGTGTCCTGGAATTTCCCCATGCTGCATAGAATTTCCCCACGCGTGTCCCGATTTCGGGACACAACTTTTTTTGTGTCCCCCATGTGGGGCCATCGTGTCCGCGCCCAAACGTGGCCCACACGACACGGAGGCACTGGAGGACGTGTCCAGTTACTTAGCCCACAAGTTGTTCCGTAATACTCTTGCTAGTTCTAGTTTTTTCTCTTACTATAAGACATTCATGTATCGATTATGAAATCTAACATGGAAACTTTGATTTGAGCTCTCCTCCCGACTCGGTAGATATGAGAAGTATAGATTGTAGTTTGTGGATAAATGAGAAGTAGTGGGAGATGAAAGATGGTGTAAGGAATTTATGGTTGAGTTGCTGAGTAGAAGTTCCTTAATGAAGTTTAAAACTGATACACTCGAAATCAGGTAAATATAAACTCCGTTAAATATATAAACTTCGTTAAATATAAATTTCTACGCAGAACCTCAACCATAAATTCCTTACACCATCTTCATCTCCAACTACTTCTCATTTCTCCACAAATTGCAAGCTATACTTCTCATATCTATCGAGCCAGGAGGAGAGCTCAAATCAAAGTTTCCATGTTAGATTTCATAATCTATACATGAATGTCTTATAGTAAGAGAAAAAACTAGAACTAGCAAGAGTATTATGGAACAACTTGTGGGTTATACAAAAAACTTGCCTCCAATGGCATGGACAAGACGAAAAAACAGTCTAATCGAGATCATACAAAAAATGCATTAGATAGCTATTACAAAAAACGTGAGAGAATGGAGCATCTCCCCAGTAGACATGGAATTATTCCTCGAGAATGGGGCAGCTCCCCAGTAGACATGGAATTATTCCTCGAGAATGGGGCAGCTCCCCAGTTACAGATGGAGTAGAGAGAATGGGGAAGATCCCCAGTAGACATGAAGCTCCCCAGTAGACACGGAGCAGAGAGAATGGGGCTGCTTTGAATGCGTAGAGGGCCGAGGTACCATATTTGCATCCAGCTAGCTGGTGAAGGGACTTGCGAGCAAAGAATTGAGAAGGATCCATAAATCCGCACATGTGAGGGCAGGCAGGTGGAAGCGAGGGAGGTGGTATATTGCATGGGGCACGCGTGCCATGTTACGGGCACCTGGGTTGAGGCTCCTCCCCCACGTGCCCTCCTCGTGTCCTGCACGTGGCCCCTTGTATAATAGTGACGCCCGCATCCATGGTTAATATATGGTATACTTGATTCACATAAACAATTTTGTTTCTTAAAAACAATCATGGGTAATAATTGCAAATTTAATATATGGTATACTTGATTCACATAGGCTGAAACTTATGGTGAATATTATTCAGCCTACTGTAGGCCATTTAATGCACTGGTAGCAGGCATGTTGGCCGTTGGATTTTCAAGGAATCGATTGGAGTGATATGTGTATGATTACTCCAGCAAAATCTGTAGTCGCTCCATATGATATCTATGACCACCATGATCTCGCCATACTGTGATAATTACCATTCCCCATCCCCCCTAGACTCCCATCCCATTCAATCCATCAACACAGTCGCCACTCACTATATATCACAACAAACTAAAATCGTCCGGGAAGCCATGGAATTTTTCTTTACTTCCTCTGTTCTCTGTCCTTTCTTATTTTATGAGAAATGCTTGAGTCTTATGATCGCTCCCCAGTTATCCTCATGATATATGAGCATTTCGAAATCGGCTCCCTTGGATATATGGACGGAATGGAGCCATCTTTTTCTGGTAGAGGACATGAATTCGCCCGCAAAACTTATAATCACTGACATCCACCAAGAATATGCAACTATGGAACAATACATGTGACGACGGGCAATAATTCAACCTGACAACGTGACCGGAGAGATAGATATGCGATAGATGGATGTAAGGATGGGATGGAGCCGTCATCACATGTGGTCGTCAAAAGTTGCAGCAATCGTCGAATGTTGTTTTAGTACCAGACCATGCTGTCAACTTCTTCTTACTGTGCCAAGTAGAAGGAAAAAGGACTGTGCTTTCATAGTCATCAATGTTCTGTTCATTCAACTCCAGTTATTTTCTGATTTCTTCGCGATGAAGAAATAGATTTTTTGTGGGGGAGATGTTGGAGGATCTTAGGTCGAGCGCCTGACTAGGTCCTCCGTTCGACCACTTTAGAGAACATGTCAAACCGTCGTGTCGATCAATGTTAAATTTTAATTAGCATTATAGTGTGTCTGGGAAGGCATGCATGAGTCACATTTTTTTGAAATTATACATGGATTATGTTGAATATAATTGTACCACTGATGACAAAACTATTCATTAATGACAGTTTGTAAATTTCCTTCCTTTCTGTGTTAATTGTTATTTGCTGTAAATTATGCGTGTTTGTAAATTTCCTTTCTTTCTCTGTTAATTGTTATTTCCAGTAAATCTTTTCCATTGTGTTATTCTTCATGCTTGGATGAAAATAATATTAAATCATAATTCATATGTTTATGCTCTGGTTTACCGCGTCTAAGTATTCACCAATTTTCTGCTAAAACTGATATTGGATTCATTTATGACCAATGCCCAATATTAATGGAGAACACAAGAAGGATCGACTGACCCTTCTTGCAGTGTTCAACTATTATGAAAATAATACTGGGAATAAGCAGGGTCAGTCGACCCTTCAATTTTGAGGGAAATATAAAAAAGGACACCTTGGAAGTTATAACATATAAAAATAGTTTGTCCCAACTTCCGTTTTCCGACAAGAAGGATCGACCGCCCCTTCTTTTCGTAGTTAACTGTGAAAACCTTTATCCAACAATTCAGCTATATCCATAATGGAGAACACAAGAAGGATCGACTGACCCTTCTTGCAGTGTCGAAATATTATGAAAATAATATTGCTAATAAGAAGGGTCGACCGACCCTTCTTGCAGTTTCGAACTATTTTGAAAATAATACGGGGAATAAGAAGGGTCGACCGACCCTTTAATTACAAGGGAATTGTAAAAATAGAACATCTTGGAAGTTATATCATATAAAAATGGTTTGTCCTGACTTCCGTTTTACGGAAAGAAGGATCTGCCACCCCTTCTTTTCATAGTTAATTGTTAAAACCTTTATCCATCAATTCAGCTATAGCCATAATAGATAATACAAGAAGGATCGACCGACCCTTCTTGCAGTTTTGAACTATTATGAAAATAATATTGGGAATGAGAAGGGTTGACCGAACCTTCATTTAGGGGGTAATTGTAACAATAGAACACCTTGGAGAAAGAGTGGCCGCTCTTTCTCTGAGAATATTTCCACTTTCCAGCAAAGTCTTTAAAGAAAAATGTCTATAAATTTTATTGTTAAAATGTTGATATCTAGTATCCTAGGGTGACACGTGGAACGATCATATTGTGACACGTGGCATATTTGATTTGGCACATTGAGTATAGCAAGGTTACTATTTTTTATTTGATTTGGAACATTGAGTATAGTGAGGTTACTATTATTTACCTGATTTGGAGTGTATCAGTTTTAAATTTCGTCAAGGAACTTTTACTCAGCAATTCGACCATAAATTCCTTACACCATCTTCATATCCAACTACTTCTCATTTATCCACAAACTGCAAGCTATACTTCTCATTTCTACCGAGCTGGGAGGAGAGCTCAAATCAAAGTTTCCATGTTAGATTTCATAATCAATACATGAATGTCTTATAGTAAGAGAAAATACTAGAACTAGCAAGAGTATTACTGAACAACTTGTGGGTTATACAAAAAACCTGCCTCCAACGGCGTGGCCAAGACCAAAAAAAAGTCTAACCGAGATCATACAAAAAACGCCCGCATTCAGGGTTAATATATGGTATACTTGATTCACATAAACAATTTTGTTTCATAAAAACAATCATGGAAGTAATTGCACAATTTAAAATATGGAATACTTGATTCACATAGGCTGAAACTTACATCAAATATTATTCAGCTTGCTGTAGGAAATTTAATGCGTTGGCAATAGGCATGTTGGCCATTGGATTTTCAAGGAATCGATTGGAGTGATAAGTGTACGATTACTCCAGCAAAATCTGTAGTCGCTACAGATGATATCTATGACCGCCATACTGTGATAATTACCATTCCCCATCCAAGACTTTGTTGGTGACAAGACATAAACATAATGTGGACTCAAGCATGATGAGATTATTCAAACGAGTGATACAATCCATCATTTACGGCGAATATTATTCAGCCTGCTGTAGGCCATTTAAAGCACTGGCAATAGGCATGTTGTCCGTTGGATTTTCAAGGAATTGATTGGAGTGATACGTGTACGGTTACTCCAGCAATATCTGTAGTTGGATTGGAGTGATATGTGCATGATTTCTCCATCAAAATATGTACTAGCTACAGATAATATCTATGACCACCATGATTCCACCATACTGTGATAATTACCATTCCCCATTCGTCCCAGAATCCCATCCCATTCAATCCATCAACATAGTGGCCACTCACTATATATAGGCTAACCATGCCCCATATCACAACAAACTGATATGGGGACAAAGGGAGATTAGCACTGTCGAAGTCCCAATACATGGATTTTGCATTATGTTCCTGGGTATGCAACGAGGAGGGGACATAGGGAGATTAGCAGTCTTGGAGACTTTCTTCTCTAAGACAACATGCGTTGTTGCGGTCGTCAACACTTGCAGTAATAGTGGAATGTTGTTTTAGTACCATACCATGTTGTCAGCTTCTTCTTACTCTTGTTTTAATTCATGAAAATGGTCTAAGAGTCAATGGGGTGCTGTTTTATGAGCTTTGACAGATGACTCTTTAGCTCGCTTTATTTCTCATTGCCCGCTTCTGCAAAAACTTGAGCTAATCTATTGTTATGGACTGTGGAAGCCTATTGTCACCTCTCCCAACATTGCACACTTATGTGTAATGGGAAGCTGAAATAGAGGCTTTAACTGTGAACTGCCAGAATCTTATGGCTATGAAGAAACGTTCTCATATAATGGATCTAAGAGTCAATGGGGTGCTATTTTACGAGCTTTCTCATGCAATTGCGGACCTCAAAATGGAACATGGAAGTTATTTAATTGGACTGGCACTTCGTTCGAATTGGGATTCGACCATAATGCACCATTTTTCTGCAGAGAGATTTGTGACGATAATAGGTATCCTGAAATCATTGAAGATTCTTGATATCCATATTCCAAAGCCTCTTCCTTTTGTCAACTTATTGGAGCAACTTCCTAACCTTGAAAGACTACATATCCACAAAAGGTTTTTCTCGGTAAGAAAATTTTTGTAGTCATTATTATACACACATCTAATTTAAGTATTTGCTTATCATTTGCAAAGTATATTTCATTGGTTGAATGCCTTTGCTTCCACTAACTACGGTGTTAGGAGCTAACCCGTCCAAGCAAGTTGCCCATACCAACTGTCTGTCCATTCCCTGTTATGGTGCACTTGGAAATTTAGGAATAGTTTCTCTGTTTTTATTGTGCATGATGATATGTGTGCTCACACGCTACCCTGGATGCAATAAAACGATTATTTTTTCATTTGTTGGAAATGGTTTCTTTTTACGACAGCATGATAAACAGTTATTTTTTTGCTATGCACGTATTCAAGAGAGATGCAATACCGTCGTGTCTAGGCTATCCGCTTGCTAATCTTCGGGTGTTAAAAGTAGACATGAATGGATATGATGGGAGGGAAATCCTATCAGCAGTCTTCGAATGTTGTTTTAGTACTAGACCATGCTGTCAGATTCTTCTAATTGCGCAAAGTAGAAGGCTTCGATCACTCTCGAAGTCCCAATACACCATGATATATGGGCATTTCGAGCACTCTCGAAGTCCCAATACATGGATTTCTCATTATGTTCCTTGGCACCAATCACATTTTCATCCATCTTCTTTCCATCACTCTTCTTTCAATAACTGATTGGTATGCAACGAGGAGGGGACATAGGGAGATTAGCAGTCTTGGAAGCTTTCTTCTCTAAGACAATATGCGCTGTTGCAGTCGTCAACATTAGGCTTGCAACAGTCATCGAATGTTGTTTTAGTACCAGAAGGCTTGAGTCCTCGAGAAGGTGAGAAACTGTGCGAGTGGTTGAATCAACATCTTAAATTACAGAGCATTCTATCTAAAATTTTGTTGAGCGGCTCTCAGATGATGTAGTATCAGACTTAACATATAGTAACCTTGTTATCACCATTGCACATTTTTTGCACTATTCATCAACAAATAACCACATCTGGCCTGGAGAGCTTACTAGTCTTTGCAAGAATATTCCCTTTGTAGCTGAAGGTGGGAAAATCATCAAGGTAGGAGGCTTTCTAAAGTTTCTCCAGCCTACATCCATGAGTAACTAGGCCAAGTTAATGGGAGGGAAATTGGAATACTTTGATTACTATGGGATTTTCAACACTTTTTGAAGGTTACCTTATACTACCACCTTGTGTAGGAGGTATGATGTATTCAGTGAATGATTTGGTTTCATTCTGAATGTTGTTTTAGTACAGTCCTTCATGTCTGGAAAGCATAGTCCTTTTTCCTTGGACTTGCCACAATAAGAAGAAGCAGCAACAAGTAGAAGGCAAGACTGTTCTTTACAGACATGACGACCCATTTCCAGCCAAGGGAGTATCCGGTACTAGCTTTCGGGACGAAGAAAGGTATCGTTCGTGGGGGAGATGTTGGAGGAGCTTAGGTCGGCCGCCCAACTAAGTCCTCTGTTTGACTACTTTAGAGATCATGTTGAACCGTCGTGTCGATCACTGTTAAATTTTAATTAGCATTATGGTGTGTCTGGGAAGGCATGCATGTGTTGCTTGTTTTTGAAATTATACATGGAATGTGTTGAATAGAATTGTACAACTGATGACAAAACTATTCATTAATGACAGTTTGTAAATTTCCTTCCTTTCTATGTTAATTGTTATTTCTAGTACTGACAGTATGTAAATTTCTTTCCTTTCTCTGTTAATTGTTATTTGCAGTAAATTATGTCAGTCTGTAAATTTCCTTCCTTTGTCTGTGAAAAAATCAATGTCTAAAATATTCAGTCATTGTTTGAATAACAAGTCAATCGACTAAGTTATAACATAAAAAATTGTTTGTCCTGATTTCCTTTTTCCGACATGAAGGATCAGCCGCCCCTTCTTTTCGTAGTTAATTGTGAAAACATTTATCCAACAATTTAGCTATATCCATAATGGCGAACACAAGAATGATCGACCGACCCTTCTTGCAGTGTTAAACTATTATGAAAATAATATTGGGAATAAGAAAGGTCGGCCGACCCTTCAATTTTGAGGGAATTATAAAAATAGAACACCTTGGAAGTTATAACATATAAAAATAGTTTGTCTCGACTTCCGTTTTCCGACAAGAAGGATCGGATGTGATGAACCTGCAATAATTAATTAATGCAAATACACAAGATATCATAAATAATAGAACTCATAATCACTTTTATATTGATCACGGGCCACTTCGAGGGGGCAACCTCCTTTGAGCAAGCTCAATACAATTAACTTCACGGTGCCTTCATAGGCCTCAACACACACTTATATACTAAGTCTAGGTGCCAATACCATGGGTCAATACTATGTGTTAATACAAACCATGGGCTAATAAAAACCATGGGCTAAGTCTAGGCGCCAATACTATGAGTCAAAACCATGGGCCAATAAAAACTATGGATCAACAAAACTATGGGCGACTTACAAAGCATATGCGCCAACAACAATAACACAAACTATGGATCAACAAATACTACGGGACGACTTACAAAGCATATGCGTCCAACAACAATATACTAACAAAGTAAAGACATGGGTTCCTAACATCCCCTCTCCCTTAGAAAAAGATTTGTACTCAAAGATTTAGATGTGGAAATTGATGTAGAATCTGAAGGAGTGGGTCCCCTATAGCATCCTCGAGTTGCATTCCGAGCCACTGGTGCCTTTGGAGTTTCAGGGAGGATTGCGTGGAAGGTTGAAGACGAAGAAGAACCATATCAGCGATGTGAAACGTGTGCTCAGAATGGTGTTGATCGGCTTGTTGTTTCAGTCGAATTCTTTCCATGTGAAGATTGTCCTGCAGAATGAGAAGAAGCTGAGCACAGTTTCGAAGAATTGAGTCAATTGCCTGAACTAGGGAGCTACTGAAGGTGTATGGAAGAAGAATTGGTGGTGCCTATCCAGAGACTGCTTCATATGGTCTCCTTTGAGATGTGGTACTATACCACTGGAGTGCTTCTAGGAAATCCATAGAAATAGTTGTCCAAATCTGTGGAGGGATGGGAAAGGGTTCAAGTAGTCCTGAAAGGAGGTTCGTTTCACCCTTGTTGACCTGGAAAGTATCACAGTCAACCACCATCTGTTGAATTGTCATTTTGAGTCCCTGCCAAAATAAGTTACATTGTTCTTGGTAATACGTTTTGAGGAACCCAGAGTGCCCTACTGATGAAGAAGCATGGAGTTCATAGAAGAGATAGCCTCGTTGAACAGATTGCAACCAATTTGGAACAAGCAGAGAGATAGCTGTAAGAGAAACTAGGTCATCAAATGTGCGAGGAGGAGCATCTTCCACCATATTGTCCTTACCCTTCTGGTAAGTGGTTGCATAGTCATAACCCATGAGTTGGATAACCCATTTCAAGTGTGCTGGGGAGGAGACCCGTTGCTCCAGGAAAGTTTCCAGACTCTAGAGATCAGTCTTGATGTAGAAATAATTCCCCAATAGGGATGGCTGCCACTTCTGTACTGTATGCAAAATAGCCATCATGTCCTGCTGAGATGTAGATGCGGTGAAATGCTTACCAGAAAGGTCTCGTGAAGGCGGCAAGCCCACTGGTGCAACAAAGACACATGCATATCTATCCAAGGAAGTAGTGGAGACCATTGGTGGGTGCATCTAAAGGGAATGGAGATGCGCAATGACACCATGTGAATTATTCTTAAGGATCTTTTCCATGCGATGTGAACTGATGATGCGGAGAGACCCTGGTTGTAAGCCCATAAATTTGTGTTGTGTCCCATTGACTGAAAACTGCATCCAAAGTTCAGCAAAATCCCATAAGATGGGGCCAAGTGTGTGTAACCATTGAACGCCCAAAACCACATCACATCCTCCTAAGGACAAGGAAAACATGTCAGAGCATAGGTTATAATCTTCCATAGAGATACGCACATTGTGACACTTCCCCTTGCAAGGTAAGGTGCCCCCATTGGAAACCATGAATTCAAAGTTGGAGCAAGGATGGACAAAACAATCAGCCTGTTTGGCAATCCGAGGGTCAATGAAGTTATGAGTGCTACCAAAATCAATGAGTATGGTAAGAGGGAGCTTCTTGAAGTATCCCCTGACCCGCATGATTTGTGGGGTGGTGACGCTGGTTACAGCATGGAGAGAGATCTCGGGGGGGTCATCCTGAGATGGGGTGTCAACAGGCGGGTGTTGAATGTCGACCTGATCATCTACTGTATCTGTAGCTTCTTCACCAAGTTCTGAGGCAGGAGGAGAATCCACATCCAAGAGATAGAGCTTTTGTTGAACAAATCTATGTCCCCGAGTGAATTTCTCATCACAATTATAACAAATCCCTTTTTCTCGGCATGCCTGCATCTCTGTTTTAGACAAATGCTTGATAGGAGTTGGTTGAGGAGCAAGCGTGATGGGAGGTCGTTGGGAACCCATATTTCTGAAGGGAACAAAGGTGGGTTTGGAGCATTGTTGAGTTGTGATCTTGTCCTCTTCCAACTTAGCCAACCCTAGGACTTCCATCATTGTGTTGGGACAAAACATTTTGACCTCTGAGCAGATTTCATCCTTGAGACCACTGATAAAACAACTCCTGTAGAATTCATCAGCCAATCCTTCTGTGTGATTGGCCAGTTTCTCAAATTCTGTCTGATACTGTCTCACTGTGCCCATTTGGTGAAGTTTAGTGAGTGCTCTTGTGAAGTCATCAAAAGCACTAGGATCAAATCGTGGCAAAAGGAGTTGGCAAAAATATGTCCAGTTTGTCTCAGGATGAGCTTTGATGTACCAATGGTACCATTGAAGGGCTTCCTGTTCCAAATGAAAGGATGCAAGTGGAACTTTCTGCACATCAAAAGTATTATGCAGAATGAAATATTGTTCTGCTCGCTTTATCCATCCAGTCAGATCAGTACCATTGAAGCGAGGAAAATCAAGCTTCGGCCCACGAAAATTGCTGGAAGAAGAGAACCCGGTGGCTGCAAAAGATTTTGGCTGTCGGTTATTGTTCATGGCTGAATGCTTAAGATGGAGGCTGAGAAATTTTTCATCTAGATCTTGCAGTTTGGTTTGGATGGATGCAAGTGCTTCCTCCATGGTGTGTGCTCCTGCATGGGTGACAACCATAACCAGGGTTTTTTTTTCTTTCTTGGAATGGGTAGAAAAACACAAACAAAAGTTGATTTAGTAAAGGGAAATTTGGATTGGGGAAAAAATCTGATGGGTAATTAGGGTTTGACTAGATTTTGGACACTACTGAAAGGACAGGAAAGCAGAAAAGGGGGATTTCAGAAGCAGGGTGAAAGAATGAGAAAATTTGGCAAAGAGGGACAAAGAAGCAGAATTAGAAAATGAACTCTGTGGTAAAATTTGAAGACGATCAGGTGAAAGTCAAAGAAGTTATGGCAAACCCTAAAAATAGACAAATGTGAGATTTCGGGAGTTGGGAAGTGGAATGAGGGATAGGGTCCTCAGGAATGAAATATGTAGAATGGGATTGTAGGGGTGTCAGAGAAGTTTCAAGGGAAATGGAGTTAAAACAAAGGAGATATGGAGAAAAAACTGAATTTTATTTATTTATTTATTTTTTTCCAGAATGGAGTGGTTACAGCTCGGAAGGGATCTGAAACAGATAGATCTGCAACGGCCCGGAAGTGAGCAGAAACAGAGGGATCTGAAATGGCGCCGAATGGATCGAAAACGGCTGGATTTGAAATAGATCTGAAACGGATGGATCTGGAACGACTTTCAGAATGGATCTGAACTGCTGGATCTGAAACGGCATAGCAGTGATCGACAACAGTTCAGCTGAAAATAGATATGGACCCCATGTATGTGAGGCTTCCTCACAATTCAGGGGTTTCACTCGGCCACCAATGCTATCTGACGGCCTGCGTATTGGGGCAGTATCCCTCACTCCACGGCTCAGGTAAAATTGATAACCGCTTTGCTACAAACGACAGCTCTTGGTTTACCTCACGAGTCAGAACTAGTCAATCAGGTAGGGGTCATTGCCCTTTTCGCTGGCAGGTCCTCTCAATGGGCCAGCTACTTCGGGGTTCCTGTGGTACTCCTCACAATGAGTTTTAGGGCTTATGCCCAAGTACTTCCCATAGTTAAGCGGATAGGGATTATTCCCAAATCCGAACCTGCAACAGATGCGAAAAAAAAATTTGGCAGAAATTTCACCCAGCGAGCCCAAGAAAGTGCTCCGATACCAGATGTGATGAACTTGCAATAATTAATTAATGCAAATACACGAGATATCAGAAATAATAGAACTCAGAATCACTTTTATATTGATCACGGGCCACTTCGAGGGGGAAATCTCCTTTAAGCAAGCTTAATACAATTAACTTCACGGTGCCTTCATAGGCCTCAACACACACTTATATACTAAGTCTAGGCGCCAATACCATGGGTCAATACTATGTGTCAATACAAACCATGGGCTAAGTCTAGGCGCCAATACTATGAGTCAAAACCATGGGCTAAGTCTAGGCACCAATACTATGAGTCAAAACCATGGGCCAATACAAACTATGGATCAACAAAACTATGGGCGACTTACAAAGCATATGCGCCAACAACAATAACACAAACTATGGATCAACAAATACTACGGGACGACTTACAAAGCATATGCATCCAACAACAATATACTAACAAAGTAAAGACATGGGTTCCTAACATCGGCTGTCCATTCTTTTCATAGTTAACTGTGAAAACCTTTATCCAACAATTCAGATATATCCATAATGGAGAACAAAAGAAGGAGCGACCGACCCTTCTTGCAGTGTCGAAATATTATGAAAAGAATATTGGTAATAAGAAGGGTTGACCGACCCTTCTTGGAGTTTCGAACTATTATAAAAATAATATGGGGAATAAGAAGGGTGTTGACACTCAATAAATTTTTTGGTTAATTATCTTCTGTCGGCATTGGCAATGCAACAATAGAACAATTTCATGGCGGGGGATCTCAAACTTGGTCAAGAAAAAGCACTTGTCCTCAAGTGTGGGCATAAAAGTTGCAAAATAAAAATGGTTGAAAGAAGTTTTCAAATTTCAACAAAAGCTCAGTTTTTCAAACCTATTTTTGACTTTGTGGGCAAAAGTTTTTAATTTTCATATAAAAAAGGTTTAGCTCGAGTTGGGAAGCGTTATGAAGAAAAACTTTGTATAAATATAGCAAAGACCAAAATAAATAAAAAATTGGGAAAAGATTTTTTTTAAATTTTATATATTAATGCCAAAATATGGAAGCTTTGATTTTTTATGAAGAAAGGGCATTAATTTTGACCTAAGTGGAGGAGGATTGTATTTATATAAAATGACAAAGCAAAATTGAGTAAAAAGATGCTTCCACCCAACACCGAGGGCTCACCACAGGACCAAGTGCCAAGCCGAGAAGACCACATGTATCCTCCATCACTCTAGCGCCGAGGCTTAAAGCTTCCCATTCCTTTGTTGCTTGGCATAGAATGAAGGCAGTGGGATATATAAAGGATAAAAAGAAACTTTCTGTTGGGCATGTGGGATAAATCCCCAAGAATTAAAAATGGAGAATGTAAGTGGTGGACGAATATTCCAGCCAACGTTTTGATGTTAAATGACAGATCACACAGAAATAGTGCTATGGGGGTTCTTCTGAAGACTCTCCACCTTTACGACATTGATGAAATGGATAGCAGGGCATTGTGTAAGGCGATATCATTTTGTCCATCTCTAAGTTGATTTGGAGGTCATGGGATTCCATATTTAACTTAAATCATTCTTAAACTATTTAAATTTTCACTGCCATCATCTGGAACGATTATGCTGTCAGTCATCCAAAACAGGCAGGATAGAAGCTTTAAAAAACACGTACTTATGTACGATTGCTGAAGGGATTGCATTATTTAAAGCTTGTTAGTTTTTCCACAGTTAAAATTACTAGAACGTTTCTCAGGTTTCTTGCTGACTCTAGAAATGAACCACCATTGGAAGTACGTATCTTACGAGATAGCACACGATTAAAAAGAAGCGGAAGTTGAAGAAATTTTTGTTTGCTTCAAATGCTGGAGAGTGCAGGTATCTTCGGCACCTTGATATATCAAATAAAGATGATTTAGCTGCAGCTAGCTGGTTTGAGAGGTATCGAAATCCTTGTGGAGAGAGGAATACACGGCTACAGTAAAAAAAAGGCACAGCGTCACTTGGTTTCCGAATTTCTGACAGAACGGAATCTATGCTCCTTAGCGTTGCCAACAGTAACGATAGTGGAGCGTTACAAATAAGCCTTCAGTCACCTAAGATTTCGACGTCTGGATCTTCCTCTGACAGCAGCAATACTAGCAGTTATAACGCTGAGAATCCAGGAGATCAAGAGTTTCTAATATGAGATGCCGAGGTCTTCTAAACAACGACAATCATGTAATTGCTGGAGCCATGCCTGCAGTCGATATTGTAAATTGTGGCATCTAAAATGAATGTGATCCTGCATACACATTTCTTGCAGAGTACGTCAGTAAGGATGAGTCAAACACCAGAATTGGAGCGATTATGGTCTTTGGTTTGCATATGCTGGTTCTCAAAGGACGAGGTGTTTCGACTTCTATCTCCTATTTTAAACAGACTCGAAGGTTCCAATAGAGGTGATTGCATTCACTGCAATACCTCCGGGTTGATATATGTTGGATTTTGCAATGGTGAGGTGGCTCAGTCGATTATTATTGCCGTGATAGAGGGAAGTGACTCTGAGCTTGGAGAGCTGCTTACTCGATTTCTTTGTTTAAGCCTTGACCGCTTATATCTTGGAAAGCAATAAAAATTTAATGCAACTTTGGAAGTAGCAAAGACATTCAATGAGAAAATAGCAAGATATTGTCAAAGTTATACTGGAGTCCTGTGCGTATGCTGGGACTGGAAATGCTCTTAAGATACAAAGTCTTCTTGGTCTCTGCGTGGAACATCTTGAGAAGGGTGAGAGTCATCAGGCACCGAATTTTGCATCACCAATGAAGGAAGAAGATTGAAAATATAGCAGAATTGGTCTGAGATAGCTCTCGTCATCACTTGTTTTCTTTGTATGAGAAAAGCAACAGTTCGTAGGCTTTCCGCTACAACAACTTGCATGGAAAAGTAATGAAAAGAGTGGTCGCGGAACAAAAACCACATCACACGTGTCCACTATTGATACATTCGCGTAGGGAAAAGTGGTATTGCAAACCACTTAGAAGACTACGCGGAAACAACCCACGTGGCACTTAAAAAGCAGCTTCTATTTATTGATGAAACTCATTATTTTATTTTGTCTCGAAGAAGCGACCGGAGAAATAAAAAATAAAAAAAACATAAGAAGCTAAAATACCGGCTGTAGAAGATTGATGAGAGGTTAGTTTTGAATGTTCTGGAATACTTTTTCTCTTCTCGGATCGTAGAAATTTTCCATACAGAGGAGCTATTTGTGTCTCGGGTGCAATGGAGTTTTCCTTGAGAGCCGATATTAGGGTTAGCACTAATATCCAAACCCTCATTCGCTGTGAAAAAATTTTCTGAGCAAGGTGAAAGTCTAAAGTTTGTGGCAAGTCAATTTCATCTCTTGCATAGTAAAAGCTGCAGCATACATCCCGATTTTTATCCCACGACTGGTGAATTTGAGCAGCATTTCAGGCATATTCATGATTGGTAGGATGGAAACGATTGTTGCAGAAAACTGAAACTTCTCGACAGGTGGCCTCTCCACAACATTTCGCATGTGAGAAATATGATGAAGAAAACCATTTCGCTCAGTTTATAGAGAAGGTAAGAAGCTACATAATAAAAGGAAACATAGTTTATATTGAAGATATTGCCGAGGGTTCGGAGAACAGCTCAGCAGGTCAAAGATGAAGTGGATGAGAGCAAGGGAATGGTTTTGTACAGGTATCAAAGGAATAGAATACCGCCGAAAGCCCAGAAATTCCAGGAAGAGTATCAACAGGTGGTAAGATAATAAATATCAGTTAAAAAAGTGAAAAATTAAAAGGAACTGGCAGCCATCTTCTAACTTCCGAAGACATGACAAAACAAACATTCCAGATTTTTTTTTGTCATATTACTGTTTAAAAAACTAATTCTTGTAAAGTAGTGATTAGTTATTTGATTGTTGTTTTAGTATTAGTGGTTTATTTTACGGTTAGGGTTTGCTTAGAGAGCAAATTTTTTTTGTATAAAGTATGCATTTTACAATGTAAAGAGGGTTGAATTTTCAGTAAGGAGAAACCCATTCTGGGTGTTTTGAAGGGCTTCAGAGGTTAATAAAGACCTCAGAATTGAACAGATTTTTCTTCAAAGATTCATGTGTTGTTTAAAAATTACAGTCTGTACCCTTTCCTTTCTCTACTTGTGCAAGTTTACTTTCTGCGTTATTCCTTTCATTATGTCGTTTTCTTCTATGCTTAGATGAACGTTCATAATAGATTGAGATTCATGTTTCTATGCCTCGATTTATTCGCTTCTGAGCATCCATTTATTTCTCTAAAATTAGCAGTGGATTCATCTAAAAATTGATGCCCGTTGTTAATGGATTGTCTTTATTTCTTTCCCTATCACCTGCAAAAATTTTATTGACTGTAATAAGACAGCTATCTTGCCTTTGTATGAAAATATTTGTTTAACTGCTAGTCCATATTTTTCTGTTTTCTCGACTCCATTGCCCAATGGTATCCTGTTCATGTTGATCTAGCCACCTCATTAAAAATCCTTAAGTTTTTATTTATTTTACAAATTGGCCCTTGAGTTTCATTGTCAAACTGCTGTCGTGGTGACATTGGATGGCAGATTTGCCGAGAGAGCCCTCTCTGGCTGAAGGAGGCCAACTTTCAGTCTAAAGATTGGTTTGAAATAGGTTACCTCAGGTTTCTTTGATACAGCCCAAGGAAAATCCGAGTGCTAACATTTTGGCACCGTTGCCGGGGAACAAGGGTTTCATTTTCCCTGGGTATGAACGACAAAGTTTTCAGTTTTGACTGTTGATGGTGAACAATGGTCAAACATCAGTAAGGTTGTACATCTTTCACCTGGCGACTCCATCTTCAAGAATCCAAATTTCAGTGACTCCATTGGCGGCATGATCCAGAATCAAGCTTTTAAAGAGAACCGACAGACTCCGCTGGGAAATGAGCTCATTGTGAAGACATGGAAAGGCATGATGAAAAGACAAGGTACTCAAGTTTCAGTTTTCTCCAAGACATATTATCCTTTCTTGTAAATCTTTTCCTGTCTTTTCCTAAGCTTGGCAAAAGAATTTCTCATTGTTTGCTATATTCGAAAAAAGACCATAGATTTACTCCTGTATACCCTTCTTTAGAAACTGAAAATGTATCTTCATTCTGTACATATGATTTTGATCAAGATCTTTTACTTGAACCGCATGGCTGCAAGGATCAGCCTTATGAACCTCATGATACCAAAGCTGATAATACATCCTCTCTACATAGTTCAGTTTCTTCCAATATCCAAAATCGATACCGGCCACTTCACCTACCTCATGTTCTCCATGATTATCCTCCTAAATACCATAAATACCTTCCTAAATTCGATGGAGAAATCAAAGGCCTTACTGCTGAGAAACATCTTCAAGGTTTTGAAAATTTTCTGGATCTCTTTGAAGTAGATCAGGATGATGTTTGTATGAGGATTTTTGCTCAAACTTTCCAGGGAGATGTGAAGAAATGGTTTCGCCATTTACAGCCGGAGTCTATAGACACATGGCAGGGGTTTTATGATGTCTTTTTGAATTTTTGGGGTAAGAGGAGGTCATTGGACCTAGTCCTTTCAGAATTTTATTCTATGAGGGTGCAGGAAGGGGAATCCTTATCCAGTTTCAACAGGAGGTTTGCCAGCGCCTATTATGATATGCCGAAAGAAATTCAGCCCCTAGAGAATGCTGCCAAGTTACATTATGTATCTATTTTTCATTCTGATTTCTCTTTTCTTCTCTTGGAAAGAAATCCCTCCAGTTTACAACATATGTTCGTTGATGCTTTAGAAGTTGAAGATAATCTTAGAATGTCCAGGAAATTATCGAGCAAAGAAAATGATGAGAGGATTGAAGAAGAATTTGGCTTCGAAGAGAAGTATGGACAAGGAGAAATGGTTTGGCATTCCAGTTTTTCCCGTGACAAACAAAGATATGATCAGCTGGATGATGTGACAGAAAAAGGTAACTTTGACTTGCTTTATGTCAATTACAATCAGCCGACTGAAATTTCTGTTAATGATGGTTTCAAAGAAAATTTCAGTCCACCTAAGTTTGATAAGTATGAAGAAGATTGTTTGAATATGGCTCCGGCTGAAAACTTTATAAGTCCCAGGGCAGTTAGTGAAGAAAATTTGATCACTATCCATGATCAAACATCTGAAAATCAAAATGCTGAAAGTGATTATCTACCCCTCTGTTATGCTTCATTCGAACTGATAAAACAAAAAATTAAGGCTTCTAATCAAAAACAGAAATCTATGATGGAGAACTCCATAAACTTTTTTGAAAATGGAAATAAAGAAGAAGAAGAACAAGTCTGTCATCATTCTCAAGAAGCAGAGGTTTTCCATAGGGAAGATAAGTACCAAACAGAAAATCAGGTCTCTATTTCGCATTCAGAAATTTTGTATCAAGAAGAGTCTGTTGCACTTGATGTCATTGAAGAATTTAATGATGGTGTTGCTGTTTTTGATGAAGAAGGGCAAGTTTTAAATTCTGAATTTTCGAATGAAATTGGTGATGGCTTTTGTATCTTTTCTCCCGAGTCGGATAAGAATTTTCTTCAGTCTTGTCAGTGGTCCTCTAATTCAAAAGAGGGTCAGATAAGCTTCTCTCCATGTCACATTATTTCAGAAGCTGTGGGTCTAGAAGACTCTGTCTTATTTGATTCACTTAAAGAACAATACATCAGTACTTCTCTTGGAATACAAGAAACAGAACAGGCCTCAAATGATGCTGCTGATTTTTCCTTAAACAAGAAAGGTGGGCGCCTCCATAATATTTCCAAAATTTCTCCTCTATCTGAAGATGAAATAGATCAACTCCTGGAAGGTCATATTACAGCTCCTGTAATGTCAAACCTGCATTGTTCACACAGTCCAGGGTATGTAAGTGAGACTTCTTCCATTTTCAAGCATGTAAATCTAAATTTAGACATTGACAGTTATGACGATCCTTTGAAGGAACCCATTTATGATGATGATTCTCCGCCAGGGGATCAGCTGTTAGACACCATTTATTTCCATCAAGAAGATAGGGTTGACATGATTAATGATCTTGAAGGATGTTTGTTGTTTGAAGATATTTTGGATAATGATGTGGATAAGTATAAAGATGGGATAGATGACATACCAAAAAGGGAACCAGAGATGCTCATGCTTGCGGAAGATGCAGTCAACACTCAGGTATTAGAATATCACGCTCCCCTATTCACTTTCATCAATCCACAGTTGAATAGTCTTGCGGATGAACTTGAAAGAGATATTTGCATTCTTGCTGAATCTCAAGACGTGATAATATTTCAAACTGTTGAAGATCCTTATGCTAATTTACTACAGTCTGAGGGGAAAATGAATTTTCTTATATTTTTGGGACATGAACTCATTATCAAAGAATGTTTGGAGTGGTTTGTTTTCTGTCTTCTTTATTCACTCAAAAGGAATGCAAGCCATAGTCGAGCAGATGGTCAGTTATTAGATTGGCTTCATTGGCACTTTTGCATCATTTGATTCAGCAATCGCGTTTTAGCAGAGTAGGGTAGGTAGGAGGAATAAGTTTGCCCGGCAGAAATTTTCCATACAGAGGAGCTATTTGTGTCTCGGGTGCAATGGAGTTTTCCTTGAGAGCCGATATTAGGGTTAGCACTAATATCCAAACCCTCATTCGCTGTGAAAAAATTTTCTGAGCAAGGTGAAAGTCTAAAGTTTGTGGCAAGTCAATTTCATCTCTTGCATAGTAAAAGCTGCAGCATACATCCCGATTTTTATCCCACGACTGGTGAATTTGAGCAGCATTTCAGGCATATTCATGATTGGTAGGATGGAAACGATTGTTGCAGAAAACTGAAACTTCTCGACAGGTGGCCTCTCCACAACATTTCGCATGTGAGAAATATGATGAAGAAAACCATTTCGCTCAGTTTGTAGAGAAGGTAAGAAGCTACATAATAAAAGGAAACATAGTTTATATTGAAGATATTGCCGAGGGTTCGGAGAACAGCTCAGCAGGTCAAAGATGAAGTGGATGAGAGCAAGGGAATGGTTTTGTACAGGTATCAAAGGAATAGAATACCGCCGAAAGCCCAGAAATTCCAGGAAGAGTATCAACAGGTGGCAAGATAATAAATATCAGTTAAAAAAGTGAAAAATTAAAAGGAACTGGCAGCCATCTTCTAACTTCCGAAGACATGACAAAACAAACATTCCAGATTTTTTTTGTCATATTACTGTTTAAAAAACTAATTCTTGTAAAGTAGTGATTAGTTATTTGATTGTTGTTTTAGTATTAGTGGTTTATCTTATGGTTAGGGTTTGCTTAGAGAGCAAATTTTTTTTGTATAAAGTATGCATTTTACAATGTAAAGAGGGTTGGATTTTCAGTAAGGAGAAACCCATTCTGGGTGTTTTGAAGGGCTTCAGAGGTTAATAAAGACCTCAGAATTGAACAGATTTTTCTTCAAAGATTCATGTGTTGTTTAAAAATTACAGTCTGTACCCTTTCCTTTCTCTACTTGTGCAAGTTTACTTTCTGCGTTATTCCTTTCATTATGTCGTTTTCTTCTATGCTTAGATGAACGTTCATAATAGATTGAGATTCATGTTTCTATGCCTCGATTTATTCGCTTCTGAGCATCCATTTATTTCTCTAAAATTAGCAGTGGATTCATCTAAAAATTGATGCCCGTTGTTAATGGATTGTCTTTATTTCTTTCCCTATCACCTGCAAAAATTTTATTGACTGTAATAAGACAGCTATCTTGCCTTTGTATGAAAATATTTGTTTAACTGCTAGTCCATATTTTTCTGTTTTCTCGACTCCATTGCCCAATGGTATCCTGTTCATGTTGATCTAGCCACCTCATTAAAAATCCTTAAGTTTTTATTTATTTTACAAATTGGCCCTTGAGTTTCATTGTCAAACTGCTGTCGTGGTGACATTGGATGGCAGATTTGCCGAGAGAGCCCTCTCTGGCTGAAGGAGGCCAACTTTCAGTCTAAAGATTGGTTTGAAATAGGTTACCTCGGGTTTCTTTGATACAGCCCAAGGAAAATCCGAGTGCTAACAAAGGGTCATCCGACCCTTCAATTATGAGGGAATTGTAAAAATAGAACACCTTGGAAGTTATATCATATAAAATTGGTTTGTCCCTACTTGCGTTTTACGACAAGAAGGATCTGCCGCCCCTTCTTTTCCAAGTTAATTGTCAAAACCTTTATCCATCAATTCATATATAGCCATAATCGATAATATGAAAAGGACCGATCGATCCTTCTTGTAATGTCGAACTATTATGAAAATAATATTGGGAATAAGAAGGGTCTTCCGACCCTTCATTTAGGAGGGAATTGTAACAATAGAACACCTTGGAGAAAGAGCAGAGAAAGAGCGGCCGCTCTTTCTTTGAGAATATTTCCACTTTCTAGCAAAGTCTTTAAAGCAAAACGTCTATAAATTTTGTTGTTAACATATAAAAATGGTTTCTCCCGACTTCCATTTTTCAACAAAAAGGATCGGCCACCCCTTCTTTTCATAGTTAATTGTGAAAACCTTTATCCAATAATTCGGCTATATCGATAATAGAGAACCCAAGAAGGATCGACCGACCCTTCTTGCAGTGTCAAACTAATATGAAAAGAATATTGGGAATAAGAAGGGTTGGTGGACCCTTCATTTACGAGGGAATTGTAACAATAAAACGCCTTGGAGAAAGAGCGGCCACTTTTTCTCTGAGAATATTTCCACTTGCCAACAAAGTCTTTGAAGCAAAACGTCTATAAATTTTGTTGTTTAAATGTTGATATCTAGTATCCCAAGGTGACACTTGGAACAATCATATTGTGACACGTGGCATATTTGATTTGGCACATTTAGTATTAGAAATATAGTTTAATTATAATATTGACTCGTATAGAATATTTTCTCCTTTGAGCACCACTGAATCCATGCTACGTTTTATTCTATATTAAACACTATGTTTTAAATATGCTTGGGCGAATTGCAAGAGGAAGTGAATAATTATAGTAGCATTTATGCTCTCGCACTATCACTGCCTCTCTAGCTGCCGGTACACCCTATTATATTGGTCATTCACGTTGATCTAGATACTTGCAATCATTGAGACCTATGGATTGGAAATATTGACACCTAAATCCTCCAAAAACAACGGTATCGAAGGCAAAGACCGTGTTTTGATGTTCTGTGCCTATGTTTCATGTTCTAATAGGCCATCAAACCCAAATGGTTTCATGCGCCCAGCTTATGAGATATTGAAAAATATAAATACTTGGCAATTGAAAAACAAGATTTATGGTTACAGATTTATGGTTTGAATAATATAAATACTTGGCAATTGAAATGTTCTGTTACAGATTTAGATAAAAATATAAATACTTGGCAATTGAAATGTTCTGTTACAGATTTATTATTAAGACATAACAATCAGTAGAAGCTATTATTCCTGGCAGTTGAATTTACTTCGATCTTTCAACTTTTACAGAGCTTGGGCTCTTAATACATTTCACGACTACGAGCTTGAGCTCACAAACACAGACTCTTCTACTACAGGATTTATTTTGGATTTACAAGTTTTTACATCCAAAATTGATGTAAAAACTCATCCAAGTTTGAGGAATAATGACTCATTATTTTTGCAGTTGCGGGGGATGAGTCTACTGCTTCTATGTCTACAAGTTGAAGCTCCAATAAAATTTTAGTATTTTATTACTCCTGCAAAGGAGATGATCTGATTCAAGGATAAGGAGAATCTAGATACCAACGATACATGATATAGATACCAGTGATACATGATATATAATAAACAAGCTATACATGATATATAGATACCAACGATACATGATACATGATATATAGAATTATAGTCAAGAAATCAAGAAGTATTCTATTACTCAGGACCAAGTACAACACAATACAATCTCTCAATGCCGACCAAGTACAATACAATTAAATGTCTCAGTGCCGCTTGGAGATGGATCAACATGGGTGTTCTTGCTGTCAACATGGGTGTCATTGATGTCAACATGGGTATTCATGCTGTCAGCATGGCCATCCTTGCTGTCAACAAGGCCATTATTGCTTTCAACATGGCTCTTCTTCTTGCTCTCAATATGGATCTTCTTGCTGTCAACATCAGTATTTTCGTTGTCAATTAGGCTATTCCGAGAGGATTGCTGAAAGCCTAACGTTGATGACAATGGTTGTTCATGTTGTTTCAGAGAGGTGTCTCGTGAAATAATAACCGCAACCACCAATCAATATTGGTGGCAAGCAGAAGAATGCCAAATCGTGGTCTTGGGGCTTCGAGAGTGCTCGAAATGCCCATATATCATGGTGTGGTGAGGATTTGTCAGGGAAGATGAATCGAAATGCTCATATATCATGAAGAGAACTGGGGAACGACCACAAGACTCAAGTATTTTTGATAAAACAACAAAGGAAATGAAACAGAGGCCGTAAATAAGAGTGCCATGACTTATGGAAGATTTCGTTTTGCAACAATATGGGGTATGGTTTAGCCTATATATAGTGAGTGGCTAGTGAATTGGTTAATTGATTGGGATGGGAGGGATGGGGAATGGTAATTAGTACAGTATGGCGGGATGGTTATTTTCTATTTTTTCATTCGAAGGATAGGGAAATTTACTATATTATATAATACTGTTCATTCTTTTTATAAGATTTTTTATCCACGCCGTTGCAATAAAATGTAAAATGTTTTTATTTAAAAAAACAAAAAGAAAGAATGTTTTTCTTTAAAAATTAAAATGTTTATATTTAAAAAAAACAAAAACAAAAATGTTTCTATTTAAAAAAAAAACAAGAAAAAGTAAAATGTTTCTATTTAAAAAAAAATAAAAAAAAATAATTTTTCTCTTTAAAAAGTAGAATGTTTCTATTTAAAAATAAAAATAAAAATAAAAATAAAAATGTTTCAGTTGTAGCTAAAAAATTGGGTGTTGGTGCATCCAACAAGTTGGAGCTTGCAAATTAATTGTAAATATAATTTTGCAATATTAGAAAGAGTTGGTGGTTTTCCCAATTGGTCTTCCAAGATAAAATTGTGTCTTCCATTTTCTTTGTTTATTCAATTTTTAATTGTGATAAAATTTAAGAATAGTGAAAATACTGATTCACCCCCCTCTCACTATTGCTTGATATTCCAACAGAATGATGGAATAGTCCGATGCAAAGATTACATGTTTGAGGAATAATGACTGATTATTTTTGTGGTTGCAGGGGATGAGTCTACTGCTTCTATGTCTACAAGTCTAAGCTCCAATAAAAGTGTAGTCTTTTATTACTCCTGCAAAGGAGATGATCTGATTCAAGGATAAGGAGAATCTAAAACGTTAAGAGACTTTGTTGGTGAAAAGACATAAACATAATGTGGACTAAAGCATGATGATATTATTCACACGAGTGACATAATCCATCATTTACGATGAATATTATTCAGGAGCCTGCTGTAGGCCATTTAATGCGTTGGCAGCAACCATGTTGGTCGTTAGATTTTCAAGTTATCGATTGGAGTGATACGTGTACGATTACTTGAGCAAAATATGTACTGGATATAGATGATATCTATGACCACCATGATTCTGCCATACTGTGATAATTACCATTCCCCATCCGTCCCAGACTCCCATACCATTCAATCCATCAACACAATGGTCACTCAATATATATAGGCTAACCATGCCCCATATCACAACAAACTGATATGAGGACATAGGGAGATTAGCACTGTCAAAGTCCCAATACATGGATTTGTCATTATGTTCGTGGGTATGAAATGAGGAGGGGACATAGGGAGATTAGCAGTCTTGGAAGCTTTCTTCTCTAAGACAACATGCGTTGTTGCGGTCGTCAACACTTGCAGCAATCATCGAATGTTGTTTTAGTACCAGACCATGCTGTCAGCTTCTTCTTAATCTTGTTTCAATTCATGAATAGTTTCTCTATTTTTATTGTGCATGATGATATGTGTGCTCACGCGCTACCGTGGATGTAATAAAACGATTATTTTTGCATTTGTTGGAAATGTTTTATTTTTACGGCAGCGTGATAAACAATTATTTTTTTGCTATGCAGGTATTCGAGAGAGATGCAATACCGCCGTGTCTAGGATATCTTCGAATGTGTGTGCCTCTAGATCATGCTGTCAGCTTCTTCTAACTGCGCCAAGTAGAAGGTGAGAAACTGTCCTAGTGGAGGGGACAAAACTCGCCAAAGTTTAGCTAATCAACTGAATTCCATGCATCATTGCTCACCTTTGTTCATTGGAAAAAGAAACATATCACTTCACTTCAATGAAATGGTCCTCGGGAAGGTGATAAAATGTGCGAGTGGTTGAGTCAACATCTTAAATTACAGATCATTCTATATCAAAGTTTGTTGAGCGACTCTTGTATGATATAGTATCAGACTTAACAGACAGTAAACTTGTTATCACCATCGCACATTTTTTGCACTATTCATCAAAAAATAACTACATCTGGCCCGAAGAGCTTACTAGTCTTTGCAAGAATATTCCCTTTGTAGATAAAGGTGGGAAAATCATCAGGGTAGGAGGATTTCTAAAGTTTCTCCAGCCTGCATCCACGAGTAATTAGGCTAAGTTAATGGGATGGAAATTGGAATCCTTGGATTACTATGGGATTTTCAACACTTTTTGATGGTTACCTTATACTACTGCCTTGTGCAGGAGGTATGATGTATTCAGTGAATTATTTGGTTTCATTCTTTCAAAGACACTTACAACAGTCGTCAAATGTTGTTTTAGTACAGTCCTTCATGTCTGGAAAGCATAGTCCTTCTGTCATCGACTTGCCGCAGTAAGAAGAAGCAATGGCAAGTAGAAGGCAGGACTGTACTTTACAGACATGAGGACACATTTACAACCAAGGAAGTATCCGGTACCTCTTTCGGGATGAAGAAAGGTATTGTTCGTGGGGGAGATGTTGGAGGATTCTTAGGTCGGCCGCCCGACTAGGTCCTCCATTCGACCACTTCAGAGAACATGTCGAACCATCATGTCGATCACTGTTAAATTTTCATTAGCATTATGGTGTGTCTGGGAAGGCATGCATGTGTTGCTTGTTTTTGAAATTATACATGGAATGTGTTGAATATAATTGTACCACTGATGACAAAACTATTCATTAATGAGAGGCTGTAAATTTCCTTCCTTTCTCTGTCAATTTTTATTTCCCGTAATGACAGTCTGTAAATTTCCTTCCTTTCTCTGTTAATTGTTATTTGCAGTAAATTATGTCAGTCTGTAAATTTCCTTCCTTTCTCTGTTAATTGTTATTTCCAGTAAATCTTTTCCATTGTGTTATTCTTCATGCTTGGATGAAAGTAATATTAAATTAGAATTCATATGTTTATGCTCTGGTTTACCGCATCTAAGTATTCACCAATTTTTTTCTAAAATTGATATTGGATTCGCTTATGACCAATGCCCAACATTAATGGACTGTTTTCTTTTCTTCATTATCAAATTGCAAATTAAGACCTTGACTGTAAGAAGATAACTACCCAGAATATAAAAATAGTTTGTCTCGACTTCCGTTTTCCGACAAGAAGGATCGGTCGCCCATTCTTTTTGTAGTTAACTGTGAAAACCTTTATCCAACAATTCAACTATATCCATAATGGAGAACACAAGAAGGATCGACCGACCCTTCTTGCAGTCTCAAAATATTATGAAAATAATATTGGTAATAAGAAGGGTCGACCGACCCTTCTTGGAGTGTCGAACTATTATAAAAATAATATGGGGGATAAGAAGGGCCGGCCGACCCTTCAATTACGAGGGAATTGTAAAAATAGAACACCTTGGAAGTTATATCATATAAAAATGGTGTGTCCCTACTTCTGTTTTACGACAAGAAGGATCGGCCGCCCCTTCTTTTCCTAGTTAATTGTCAAAACCTTTATCCATGAATTCAGATATAGCCATAATGGATAATAGAAGAAGGACCGACCGACCCTTCTTGCAATGTCGAACTATTATGAAAATAATATTGGGAATAAGAAGGGTCGCTGCCGACCCTTCATTTAGGAGGGAATTGTAACATTAGAACACCTTGGAGAAAGAGTGACCACTCTTTCTCTGAGAATATTTCCACTTGCCAGCAAAGTCTTTAAAGAAAAACGTCTATAAATTTTGTTGTTAAAATGTTGATATCTAGTATCCTAGTGTGACACGTGGAAGGATCATATTGTGACACATGGCATATTTGATTTGGCACATTAAGTATAGGGAGGTTACTATTTTTTATTTGATTTGGCACATTGAGTATAGCGAGGTTACTAATGCGGGTTTAACCACAACACAATTAGGAAATGAAAATTCACTCATAGTAGTTTTAAGGATTAGGCACATGCAAGATTACCCTGAAGCTGGAATGCTAATTGAAAAATTAACATGAATTTATTAATTTATGTTACTCATTTGCAGAAATAGATAAATGTTTTAATTAAATAAATTCACTTAAAACATAAAAGACACACAGATCAGGAGTAAGGACAAATCCAAACTATAGATCAATGTATGGATTATTGATTGCAAAAATTAAATAGTTTTCATAAATAATCTGAAGTGAAAATTAACATTCATCAAAGAAATTTGATCAATTAACAAAAGAGGAATGAAGAGAAGGACTAACTGTATTACTTCAAAGTTGCAAAAAATTACAATCTCTGCATCAATCAAAGTGTCTCCAGTCTTCTTTTGCTGCTTTTCTGCCCCCTACCCCACGAGACCTCTACCATTTACATAATAATTACAAAAATAGTTACACAAGATAGACTTCCCATAAAACAGAGATTACAAATCGAAACTAAAAGGCATCCTCAGGAGCGACTAATACCGACCCTTTTCACAAAATTCCTGAAAGATTTTCATCACATGGTTTCCGGGAAGTATCCCGTAACAAACTATGGAATATACCGACAGTCCACTACCTATCTGTGACGGAAGTTGAAAGATGCTTCTTAGAATATTCATGATGACTGACAATGTCCTGAAAAACCAAAAAATCGGCCACTTGTCCTTCCTTCAGGGGAATAATTTGGTGGAGTCACAGGCACTTGATTAATTATAAAATCCCAGATGACTGTATCATCTCAATCAACATGTTTCTTAGTGATCTTCCTTCTCTTCCTCCGAGGGAGTCGTATATACATGGATTGAATCTCAGAGTCTTCTTTTTCACTACCAGTGCTGTCATCCAAAACATCGTCTTTTAAAGGTGGCGACAGAGGTTCATGATATTGAAGAGTCTGAAGTTATTTCTCACCACAAAATATGATTGAAGATTTGTGACTTTTCTGCATCTTGTTCACAAGAAATATCTGGAAATTGAATAAGAAGACTTTTTCTATGGAATATGACGACTAACAGATTGCCCATATTGGTCTTTGTGTTTAAGAAGAGCAATAAAGATCCCATCATTATTAACTGTAATGAATTGCGATGATTAAAACCTTTCGGTCTGAGAAATGCAATTATCACATCTATAACGAAATAACATATAGCATGTGCCAATAAAATTTGGATTAAGATGAAATACAATTTTAATTATATCACGTATGACTTGATGTCAAATCTAAACAACTTATCATTATGGATTAGTCAGATCAATGACTATGACTTCAAATTTGGCACATTGAGTATCCCGTAACAAACTGTGGAAGATATTGACTGTTAGCACCCGAATTGTACCTTAAGGTTGTAGAAAGGCCAAGCTGGGGTAACCACAAAACCACTTCAGGAAAGGTAAGCTGGATTATTCCTCTCTAGAGAGGGATCTCTCACAGAATTTTAAACAAGGCTAGATACATATGAATGAATATTGTAATTGAAATGTTGTTTGGTTGAAAGCAAAGTGGAAAAACGCATTGGGTAGTGGAGTCAAAACATACAAATATGATTAAACATGACATTTCTTTGCAAAGAAAACTAATCAGAGGCAGGATAGCCACCCGCTCATAGTCAACGAGATTTTTTTTGGTGATTAAAGAAGAAGATATGAACAAGCCATCAATATAGAGCATACGATAATGAATTCTATACCGACTTTAGCAGAAAATGGTAGTGGATGCTTGAAATGAAAGAAACAAAGGATCATATTTATGAATTCTGTCCCAATACAACACTTATCCAAGCATGAAAAAGCATAACAATATGAATTAAATAGTGAGAGAAACATTCACATAAGAGAAGAAGTAAACAGACTGTAAGACGAATAACACAGGAATCTCTGATAGAAAACCTTGCTCGGCCTAGCCAGATTTTATTAAAATATATCTCAGAGTGCTTAACATAGGGAATTCACAAGTCCAACAAAAGTTTCCAACCGTTTCTCCTTCTATTACATTGCTTATATAGATGCTCAGATCCTTCAGGCTCGAGTTGCCTCAACAAGAAGTTGTTACAATATAGGTGAAACCTATTCAAACGGGTTCACCACCCTCAGGAATTAGTTACAACAAAATGACAGTGCTGGAAAAATTGGCTCAATTGACTTTTACAAAATTATTGAGCATTTTTACTGAAAGACAACAGACTCTAACAAAATAAACAAAATGCTTCAGCGGTTCAATATCAGCTTTCTCTTCCCATATTTCTCAACGAGCTTCCATAGCTTGGCAGCTGACAGCTTTGAGGTGGAAAACTCCTTCATTAAGAATCAGATCTCAGTGTGGTCCCTATAAGAGTAGCTTCGCAGATGTGCACTAGCCTCCTTGAACATCATGCTTAACTCAAAATTCTTTGCCATTTTCTCCACCACTGTCTTCCCTGATAGCAACTGATCCAGATACTGCTACTAACTGGGTAGAGGGGATTTTCAACCCCTTTTTTAGAGATTGGATGATGTTGTCTTTTTCGTTGAGTAAGTTTTGAATGCTGGCTCTTTTATCAGCTTGGCCCTTAGTGGCCACTATCTCACCCTGCAATTTCTTGATCTGTGCCTTATGAGCTTTGTTTTCCATCTTTTCCTTCTTGAGCTGGCCGACAACCTTACTCTTACTAACCTGTACCTTTGATAGCTCCAAAGCTATCCTCAAAATTTGAGTATAAATAACATCCCCGGTTTCTTTGTGCAATTTTATTACATCTGGGACAAGGATGTCCTCTAAATTCATCCTAAGCTCAATGGCCTTTCTCTTGGTGGCCAAGACCAAACTCAGGGTGTTCTGAGCGAGGCTCCTGCTAGTCACTAGACACACTTCTTTGCTTGAAATTTGCCTTACTTCGGTATATAACTTGGACTCCTCTGAGGCTACCCCTGAGTCCACCTTGTATTCATCTATCAACTCATCTCTAGTCTTGCTTAAGGCAACAGGCTTAGTGGCTGCTGGGTTAAACACATACTCTTTGATCTCAAATGCTGGTAGCTTATCCACTTGTTTATTTTTTCCTTTACCAGTCCCCACAGGTACTAGCTGGGATACCACTTGTTTATTTTTTCCTTTAGCAGTCCCCACAGGTACTAGCTGGGATACCACTTGTTTATTTTTTCCTTTAGCAGTCCCCACAGGTACTAGCTGCTGCTCAGATTCCTCAGTTTTCTGCCTCTTTGGGGCTCTCTCAACTTCCCCTTCTGTGTCCATAGGGACATTGTCATCTTCCTTGCTGGACTTTATTAAGTTGATGGCCATAGGCATGGCTGCTGGCACTGATAGGACTAGGATAGAATATCCAGGCACTGGGGGTGTGTTCCCTTGTGTCAACAGGGAGGATCTCTTTAGGTGTGTCTATTTCCATCTAGCTCCTGCTAGGACATTCCAATAAATTTGCAGTTTCTGGCATGCCTGGAATTTCAGAATGCACAAAAGCATTCCTGTTGCTTTCCTTCCTCCTGTTGGGAATGATGTGGTGGGGATCATATTTTAAGGGTGCTTCTGTTTTGAAACCCATATCCTTTATCTTGCATTCGATGGTTGTAAGAGATCCTTTATTTTTTATTAAGAATGGACCTACAGTCCATGGAAACACAATATCAGAGCCCTTTCTATGATCTAGAAAGTGCTCAGCTTCTGCCTTCAATTTTTGTTTGATGAATTCTAATGCAAATATTCTGGGGGTTAGGAAAATTGGTAGCACGTAGGGTGCATAAGCAAACCCATAAACCCTGATGATTATGCCATGCTCTTAAAGGAACCAATCTCCGACCCTCTTCTCAGGAGAAAGCTGTAGTAACTCCTGCATTTCTGGTAATACTCTAGGCAACTTCTTTTGAAAAATGACTTGATAAAACTCAGACATGAGCTCATCATGGAACTTGGTGTAATTAGTGTACATCTCCTGAGTAAGTAGTAGCTTAGGCATTTGCATGTTTTCCTCATTGAATGCCAGGAACATTTTTAGTAAGTAGGACTGAAATCTGAAAATCCTTGTTTCCTGGAAATCCTTTAGCTGGGAGTGTATAATTTTAGCCAAAACTTCATCAAACCTGAGGCATGCACATTGGGTAGACTGGCTTGGGTCATCTAATTCCAGGGGGCAGGTGCCTAGGACAAAAACCAAACTTATTAGAGGTTCCGTGACATACATATCAGAGTCTAGACCTAGGAATTGGCTCATCATGGCGATAACACCTCTGGATTCTTCCATGAATAGTATGGCTTCAACTGGGAAAGCCTGCTCTTGTATTTGGACAGTAGGATTCAGACAGGACCTGTAGAAATTATGTTTTACTTAAAGAGGGGATTGTCTAAAAAACTGGATTAGGGCTTCCTCGGTATACCCTATAGATTTCTAGCAAAACTCTTCTAGGACGAACAGGGTTTTTCTAAGGGTTTGGGTATCGATTTTGCAAAGGATTTTGGACTTGGAAGCATCCATGATTTCCCTCTCGGTAGAAGAGTAGTTAGAGGCGCACCATTCAACAAATTCAGGAAAACCAGGGTTTTGGCCGACTGCAAACAAATGGAAATAAGACTGGTGTACCTGGTGCACGTCTTTACCTCGCTCCCTAACTAGTTTTAGATTGTTTTTTATAGTTTCCATGGGGTCATCGATCATCATAGTGTCTTAGACCTATGCATCTCTGTCTATCAACAATGTTTCTATGCTTTGAAGCTCAAAACCAGGGGGTTCTCTATCACTCAATTCAACCATTAAATAGTTTAGTGTAGAGCAGAGAACCTAGTTGGTTGGTTGAAGGTTGGCTTGGGGCCCTCGTTGACCTGGTTGACTTGTCTGTTTTTGCACAACTTGCTCATGTCGCTTTTCGATGCAAAATAGGACAGATGGAATTTGGCTCTCCGTGCAGGGAGTTTTTTATATTATTTATCCTTTGCTATCACCCCTACATCTCCTGCTGGGTGGAAGCTTCCCTGGCCGTTTATTTTCCTGATCCATTCTGGGCCGTGGGTCGCTGCTCCTTTCTAACTCTATGATCCCTAGTGGCCTCTAATCCCGCCACATGTTGCGTTTTCTGCCAGTTAAAACCACGGGAAGTCGCCCACCGTTGATCTGGATATTGCATGAATCCTGGCCATCAAACGGTGCGACTCTTTGTTAGGTATTCCTATACTCCATCCTATTCCTACCAGCATTTTCATTATTTGCATTTACAGTATTGCATGCATTTCTTCATGCATGCATGCAATTGCATGCATCCCAGTCATCAGTCCCAGCACCTAGCCTCAGTTAGCCAGTCCCCAGGAGCTTCTCTCAAATCAATTTTATCCCTCCTAGAGCTTAGTGCGCCCTTCCTCCTTGATTTTAGGAAGCCACTCATCCTCTCTCACCTACCACTCAGTTGCACTTTAGTTAATTGAGTTGTCATTAGTTCTGTCCTTGATTTAAGGCTAGACTGACTCTCAACTGACTGTATCACTCCGATAGACCTCCAGTGAGACTGGACTTCCCATTCTGACTCTAGTTAGCTCCTCATGCGTCCTCCACGGAGCCTCCTTCATTCAGTTAGTGTCTCCATGTGCCAGTTACACTCAGTTACACCTACCACACTCAGTTAGACTCAGTTTGACTGATGGTTGATAGTTACTTATGCATTGATGACTCCACCGATGATGAGATAGACTTCTAGTTGTGACTCGATGACACTCCAGTGATCTTTTGATCACTCCATGAAGGCTAATTCAAATTGCCACCTTGGCATTCAAATCCTCATGCATTATACTACTTATTTGTCCATATTGTGATTAATGAATTAGGGTGTGTGAAGTTATTTTGCTTCTATCCAAGTTCTACTGTATTATTTTGTTGCTCATTTTACTGCATTGACCACTCTTAATCTTATTCCTAAATTCTTTCATTATGAGGTATACATCATCTCTTAGATCTGCTGTGAGGATTTTCACACTCTTACCAACTTCGCGGATTTGGCTTGCATTGATGTTTCGTGCAAGTTAGATCCGTGATCAAAACCTCGGCCATAGATCTCGGCCTCGTCAGATCTGCGCTGTCCCAACCCATGGGCCTCTACCAAAATTTCACGATCCAAAAATTTGTTTGCTCTGCGCATGTCGTATCGGAGAAGTAATTCCCGACAGTCGATCTTCTCCATTGGCCGTTGATCTGCTCCTTAAGATGCTTGTGGGATAAACCTCCTGCCTTCGTCTTAAACACCTCATCCTTTTTTCACAAAGTGTGCTCATGATTGTAGATCTTCACCACCGCCGATCTAGACCGTTTATTTGCGCAGATATATAAATGGAGGACCTCTGCAATTTAATTCTCCTTGCAAAGTTTTGGGCTTGGGATTTGATCATTTCACCCTTGAGGCCGTGAATACCTACCCAGATGATTCTATTTTGCTCAGACCACCGAGGCTTTCTCCATTCTTTTTAGAAACTAAACCTCCCACTTTCATCTAGGAAAAAGCTACTGCTAACACTGATAAGCTAAATGGGTAATCTAAACTTCATTTAAATCACCCAGTGTAATCTCATCCGTAGGATCAAGACAAATCGACGGTTAAAACACAAACATGCGGGAAGGAAACGAAGGGTTGTGGGGTTTTATTTCATAAATATATACATTCTTTCCGCGATCTGCAATCCATAATTGTGGGTTCCGGGTTGCGGAAACGCAAAGTGCAAAACTATTTTAAGACTCTTCCCGCAATCCGCATGAATTGCGAGTTGCGGGTTGCGGATGTAGAAGACCACAATTATTGAAGAATATTTCTGCACCTGCAATCCGCATTGCGGATTGCGGGTTGCAGAAAGAAAATGTTTCAAAACTGCAAACCAAGATTCCGCAATCTGCATTGCGGATTGCAGATTGTGGGTTGCGGAAAGAACCTGACTTTTGGAAAAACTCAAAAAATGCAATTGTGATTTGAAAAGTGTGAATTTCAAATAAAAAATGAAAATTTTGATTTGAAAAGTGTGAATTTCAAATAAAAAAATGCAATTTTTTATTTGAAAAGTGCAATTTTAATTTTTAAATGTTCAAAATTTTAAAGTGAAAAGTCCAATGTCTAAAATATTCACTCATTGTGTGAATAGCTAGTCAAACGGCTAAGTTATAACATATAAAAATCGTTTGTCTGGATTTCTGTTTTATGACAAGAAGGATCGGCTGCCCCTTCTTTTCGCAGTGAATTGTGAAAACCCTTATCCAATAATTCCGCTATATCCATAATAGAGAACACAAGAAGGATTGACCAACCCTTCTTGCAGTGTCAAACTATTATGAGAAGAATATTGGGAATAAGAAGGGTCGGCCGACCCTTCATTTACGAGGGAATTGTAACAATAAAACACCTTTGGGAAAGAGCAGCCGCTCTTTCTCTGAGAATATTTCCACTTTCCAGCAAAGTCTTTGAAGCAAAACGTCTATAAATTTTGTTGTTTAAATGTTGTTATCTAGTATCCCAGGGTGACACGTGGAACGATCATATTGTGACACATGGCATATTTGATTTGGCAAATTGACTATTAGAAATATATTTTAGTTATAATTTTGGCTTGTATAGAATATTTTCTCCTATGAGCACCGCTGAATTTGGCGCTTTGAGTATAGCAGATCATATTTTAGTATTTAGGTATTTAGTTTGAGGATAATTACTTGATTTTAAGTGTAGCAGATAAACCACTTCTAAAGGCCAATTATTCTTACGCACAATTAACCAGTAATTAAGGTGTTAATTACAACACTTAACGACAGTTAGTGCGCAAATGACGACAATGATCATGAATCCAATTTTTTAATAGACAACCTTCCATTATTAATCCCAATGGCCTTTCCTTTTATAAAACTTTAATGAAAATGAAAAAATACAACTTTTTGTTGACCATGTGGAAATTTAGAAACACAACAATTTTGTTGCCTAAAACTGCCACATAGAGAAATTTAGAAACCAAATTTGTCTACTATTTAGAAACCATATTTTCTCATTGTGCCTTGACTGCTGCAAGGCCCTTCTCGTTTATGCTAATTTTTTCTCCTGTCCATCCTTTCCTTGGTGACCATGCCCATATGATTCTATTTACATCGATCATCATATTTTCTTCTGCACCAACAAACCATTGTTGCTTTCTATCTAAGCATTTTTTGTACAAGACCTTCAGATCCTTCGATGCTCTTGTTGGATTCCACCATTGCACCTCTACTTTGTAAGACCCAACAGTACTAGCATCTGACTCCTGATAAATATCACCAATCGCCTTACCCAACCAGATTGCACAATCTAGATCTGGTGATTGCACAATGACCATTTGGACCTTTACAACATCCACTCTTGGAATGAATTCATCTCTAGGCTTGTTGCATAGTGGTCCAACATAGCAATCCTACAAAGCGGGAACATTTTCCTTCAAATAGGAATCCATAATTTCATGTTCAGATCTTGTAGGTTCACTACTACGAATATCATGGCTTGTCGATGGCCAAAAGTTAGTTGATGATTGATCAACACTCTCAAAGGGACTGTCCAAAGATTTATATACAGCTTCCCAATAATTTAACTTGGGACACCAAAATTGTTCACCTTCCTTCTCATTCCCTTGATTCCAGAATGAAATATATGTTTCTATTCCCTATTTTATTTCGTCAATGTTCAAAGGAATTTTTGATCGCAGATTTAATAACCTAGGCTGTCCCATCGACAAGTTTGCGCTACCATCTGGCAATGACCACTGGAGATGAATAGGAGACGACCAAGCTTCATCTCAAAGTCATGCCTTCCATTGCATGACTGGAATGTCATCTATGAGTTGAAATTTAAAAAACTGGCACTTTTTGATACCGATGATTTTGGCATTTCCATCCAAAAGGTGGGGGTTTCACAAAACTCTTAAAATCGTAAAGTTCATCAATTAGATAAGGATTAAAGGAATTTTGATCTTCACATGTCCTATACGTATCCATAATTTCTGGGAGTGAAAATATATCCTTGCGCATTAGCTTTGCTGATAACCTGCCATAAGTTCCATCTATGTCTTCATGGGTGTGTCCGACTCGGAGGAATCCAACTTCAACTGTCTTGAACACTCTCCTTGCTGTTAACAGAGATAAAAATGCAAATACAAAGCGGTTTTTGTTATTGCCTGAACAATTATCCATTTTCAACAACAATATGGATGGTATTTTTCTATTTGGCATGCATTGGTTAGTACCATCAACACACATTACATCATCTTGCATTACATCTTGTCTGTATATCGAACACTTTTCATATGAGTCTGATTGCAATAGAGCATCATGCAATTGGTGCTTAGATGTTCTGCCTGTGTAGAGAAAATCGCCATATTTATCACCCACTGGATCTTCAAGACACTTCAAGCATTTAGCCAGGGATGTCACAGTGAAATTATATCCCATCTCTAAAAATGAGAGGCTGAAATGACCAAAACCCTAGTCTTGTGCCCATGAGTCAACATTCCAGTCAATGATATGGGAAGATTCATAACATTACTAATATTTTTCCTTCTTACCCATCCTTGGAATGGAAGTCTTTGACTTATCCATTTTTTCATGAACAATACTGAGATAAGTCTTCGGATTTTTCTGTGAAGCCGACGTGTGCAAATAATAGAGCTGGCGACAACTTGCGATGTATTTATTATGAGCTGCTTGGTTTGCTCTCAACTTTTCCACCTCAGCTGGATCAGTGGTCCCCTTAAGCCTATCTTGTATTGTAATGCACTCATTACACCTTGCAAAGGAGTTTGATTTAGAAATTTTAACATCTGGAAAATCTTCTCTCATCACCTTGCTAAAGGAGGATTGTGATACTGGAGGCAAACCGATTATTTTGATTTCATCATTAGCCATTTCTCGCAGCTAACCATGGGACATATTAGCGGGAAATAATTTCAAGGTTGTCCGTGTTCCATCTCCACTGATTAATCGTGTAAGATGTGGAAATTTGTCTGAATTCTCTACTACAATTTTATTAATAGTAGCTACCAATGCAATAGTGTTCGCCCTATATTTTTCCAAGCCACTGTTACCGTGCACAACTCTCACATCACCATTCAAGAACATTCTTTTATAATTGAAGAAAGTGCCTTTTTTTTGTCATCTCCTTCTTTGGCCACAAGAGCATTTGATCCCATAGAATTTATAACATACTGTCTTTTTGAATTTCCATTCATACTATCAAATTTCTTCCTACATTCAACTATCAATTGAAGTGGAATTTTTGATATACAAAAATTTGAGCAACAATGTTCGGTGCCAATTTTTGAAAGGAATGCACCCATATTTATTGCAGGCTTGTAAGGTACCGATCTTGAATTTATGTCAAAAATTTTAGTTCCAGCTTGCCGCTTTACGGAATTGTATGGCCTTGTTCCATTACCTTTAACATCTGTATATTCACAATGGGGAGTACCTGGAAGGACCATCTGTAAAGGAAATTCTTCAAACACATTCCAAAAGTTGACCATATCTTCGTCTGCTTTCTTTTTTAGTATAACATCCAAAGGAACATCATGGAGGTCAAGCAAATGGTTTGCATGCCATCTTATAAGGGATCCTTCAAATACACCACAATCATCGCAATTGCAGAAGATTTTATGAACTAAAATACCAAACTCACCAGCATCTAGTGCTTTGAATTATACAATATCTCCCTAAAACATAGTTGACACTATTCCCCAAGCAACATACTGTGGCTTTAAAGAACATTGATGTATCAAATTAACTTTCTGTCCCACAAACCTGACATTGTGATTTTCTCTTAATACTTTCAAAGTAGATTCAAATTGATTATTGTTGAAATTGCTTGCAATAGAAAGCAATGTTTCTGTATTAAAATCGATGATTATTTTAATCGGCCATACAACAAAAATTCCACTGCTCAAACCTGGACAACATTCCATACAAGAAAACACCACTTCATCCACCAGAACACCAAAGGAGAAGTCACCCAAAAATGCTCCCCCAACAAAATCAGTCCCACTCACATTTGTTACCAAACCTATGGAAATGCAATCCTTGCTTTCTAAACACTTATGTAACAACTTAACTTTTCTCATAATAAAAGAAGATCTATTCTCAGTTTTTATGATATGTGCTACACGCGTCGAAGTAGAAGCTGGTATATGATTCACGTCATTCTCATTTGTTATGATATGTGCTACACTCATCAAAGTAGAAGTTGGTATATGATTCACCTCATTCTCATGAAGAGCAGACCCAATCTGGTTAACGATCTCAGATACAAGCCATTGAATATAACCACCAACGACCTTTGACAATGTATCTGCACCTTCCGATGGATAGGGCAATGGAAGACTTGCATTTAAAGTCTTGGTAACATTTACAATGATACATCCGGCATTAATGCTGATATTATGCAAAAATTTTCTTTCTGGAAAAGAGATTCCCTCATCAACTTTGAATCCATTCAAAAGCAGGTCCACACATTGTTGAGTACCAAAATCCATTTCATAAACGATATCTGAAATATAAAATAATAGAACACATTGTTTAAACCCAAATCCAGTTGAGAAGCGTTTTATGAAGTATAAAATAATAGGACATTAAAAATCATATTTATTTTAAACAAAGATATACTATAAGTTATAATATATAAAAATATGTCTGTCTGGACTTCCAATTTTCCGAATGGAAGGATCGACCACCCCTTCTTGTAGAAGAAGCGAACACAAGAAGGATCGAACGACATTTCTTGTAGTCTAGAAAGATTACGAAAAGAATACTGGGTAGAAGAAGCATCTCCCGCCCATTCATTTATGACGAAATATTAAAAATGTTCAACCTACGAATGTTAGGCCGTCAATACATGTATTTCCAAAATTGTGAACAAGGGAAGAATACTGAGCACAACAAGGGTCGTCCGACCCTTCATTTACGATATAAATTTAAATATATTTAATCTACGAAGGCTATGTCGATAGATCCCGACTTCCGACTTCCACTGTAAATAGTAGGGACCCGGACATCATCTAAGTTATAACATATAAAAATGTTTGTCCCGACTTCCATTTTCCGAAGAGAAGGATCAGCCGGCCCTTCGTTTAGGAGATAATTGTGAACAACTATATCCAACAATTCACCTATATCCATAATGGCGAAAGAAAGAAGGATCTATCGACCTTTCTTGCATTCTAGAACTATTATGAATACAATACTGGGCAGAAGAAGGGTCGGACACCCCTTCATTTATGAGGGAATTGTAAAATTATTCAACCTACGAAGGCTAGTACATCAATTCATATATATCTAAAATGGTGAACATCGGAAGAAGGGTCGGCCGACCCTTCATTTAGTAGATAACTGTGAAAACCTCTATCTAGAAATTGAACGATATCCAGAATGGTGAAGACGAAGAAGGATCGACTGACCCTTCTTACAGTCTCAAGCTATAATGAAAATAATATTGGGAAGAAGAAGGATCGTCCGCACCTTCTTTTACGAGGGAATTGTAAAAATAGAACTTGGCGAAAGAGCGGCCGATCTTTCTCTGTGCATATTTCCACCTTCCAACAAAATGTGTGAAGCAATGTTCCTATGAAATATGTGTTTAAAGTGCCGATATCTACTTTATCCACTCCGAAAAACTCATCCTCGGGGGAAGGAGCGGACGTTCTTTCTCCTCAGCATCTACTTCCAACACCCCGAAATGGAACAACCCGACGAAAGAGCGACCTCGCTTTCTCTGACAAAATTTTGACTTGACAACAAACTCTTTGTAGCAAAACGTCTGTAAATGTTTTCGTTCAAATGTCAAAATCTAGTCCCCATGGTGACACATGGAACGCTCAGATTGTGCCACGTGGCTTTGATTATTCCAGAATTGATCTCTGCTACACTTGGCGAAGTAGAAGCTGCTATATCATTCACCTCATTCTCGGGAAGAGCAGACCCAAAAGTATATTGTTTCTATTTAAAAAAAAGAAAGAAAGAATGTTTATGTCTGGTTAAAATTGCAGTCAGAATCTTTCCAACTAATGGCATCACTGTCTGCATTGTAGTCACTGTTAAATTCCTTTTCCAACATGGTATCCTACTTAAATTTTAATTAGCATTATGGTGTGCCTGGGAAGGCATGCATGTGTTGCTTGGAATGTGTTGAATATAATTGTACAACTGATGACAAAACTATTCATTAATGACAGTCTGTAAATTTACTTCCTTTCTCTGTTAATTGTTATTTCCAGTAATGACAGTTTGTAAATTTCCTTCCTTTCTCTGTTAATTCTTATTTCAAGTAAATATTTTCCATTGTGTTATTCTTCATGCTTGGATGAAAGTGATATTAAATCATAATTCATATGTTTATGCTGTGGTTACCGCATCTAAGTATTCACCAATTTTCTGCTAAAATTGATATTGGATTCATTTATGACCAATGCCCAATATTAATGGACTATTTTCTTTTCTTCATTATCAACCTACAAATTAAAATAGACAAGGGTATTCACCAATTTTCTGCTAAAATTCACTTAATTTTAAGAACATTTTTATCAGCTTTATCTCTTCAACTAAGTGCCTTGGTATCATATGCAAGACTCACATGTGTTCTCATTGCATCCAACAATTTGAGTCATACACCACGTCCAACTACCCAATACATGGGACTTTTCTAGCCAAGATAGTGTATTGGCAAACAATTATACGTTAATAAATTTGTTTAAAGCTATTTGATTGCTTAATTTTATTCAATTAAATTAAATACTTAAATTATATATATTTATAATAGAAATGTAATCAATATTATACAAATTAAGACATAAATTATCAATTTCAAATATTTCAAATAAAGTATAACGTTTACATAGATCAATATACTATAGTGAATATTAACTGCAAAATGATATTAAAAAGAAAAAAAAATGTTTTAATTTTTGGAGTTCATTTGTATTGCCAAATTCTAGAGGATTTACAGAAAACAATATGGAATATATGAAAATAATACGCTACATCACCAAACATAAAACGTATGCAAGCTGGCGGCAATCAACATTAAACCTGTTAATTCCGTTAATTTAGCCCAGTAATGAGTAACGCACGATTTTGAAAATATAACGATGTGAATTCATATTAATGGATTAAGAAGATAACTACCCAGAATTGAAGGAAATAAATTATGGAAATCTGAAGAAGACATACAAGGGTGGAAGGAAATCTGAAGAAGACAGACAAGGGTGGAAGGAAATCTGAAGAATCTAAAACGTTCAACGACTTTAAATTACTGTGAAATTGAAACTGTCATTGCATTGATTATTGACAACCATGCAATATATGGATTTTTAGCCTGGAGGATGAATAAGCATGCTCTGCTACAGATTTAGATTTATGGTTTGAATAATATAAATACCTGCCAATTGAAAAAATAGCAGTCGATTCTTCAAACCAATCTTACTTCTCTACCCGCCCAACACTCTTCTCAGTTCCACCTCAGCAAAAGAAAACCTTGGTCCTGAGAGAAAAAAGAGCTCCAAACTGGAAAACATAGAGAGTTTGAACTTTAAGTTTCAATGTAGGTAGTGGGAGGGATATCATCACAATATCAATGCACAAAATTTCATGACATTAATTATCACAGTGTGGCAGGATATCATTTGTACATCGTGACACATAAACACAATCCATCATAAACATGATGAGATTATTCACATGAGTGATACAATCCATCATTTACCATTGGCGCCGTCAGGTTCAGGATCACTTCCAATGTACAAACCATTTTAAATCGCGGAAAATATCAACGGTCCCACGTCCATTCCGCATCCCCAACATGCGCGCTAGGACGGAGGGATGGGTGGTTGCGGAATCTGAAACCGCTCTCCGCGTGGAAGCACCACATGATTTCGAAAGTTGGAAGGGCGGTAAGGAAAACCACCTTCCTCCATTTGCGAAACCACCTTTTCCCATCCTTCACGGTCGTTGGAACGTGTGGATATGATGTGGCCGGTCCACATCACACCTTCTTCCCACGCAACTCCTCCACGTCGGGGATCTTTCCCACGTGTCTCCTCCGCGCCAGAATTCCTGCCCACGTGGCTTCTCCAAATCAACCTGCACATGCACAGTGGAAAACACCTTTCAATTACACAATCACAACATAATTAAAAACCTTTCAATTACACAATCACAACATACAAGAATGAAATAAAAACGCATTAGAATCAAACGCATATCCAAGCAACTTGCTGTGTAAGAACGCTTTTCCACTTAGCATCAATATAAATGTGTGGCTGTTTATCAGTTGCAGAAATAGATAAAATGAGTTAAACGAAGAAATTAATTTAACACATAATAACACATGAATCGTATATTAATAGAAATCCAACCTATGCAAATCCAACCTACAGATCGATGCATTCATTAAATTGGAAACATAAAACATAGTTCATAGAAATTTGACAAATTATCCAAGAAAGATGGCCAAGAGAAACCGACTGAATTTCATTAATTATGCAAAAAATTACAATTACTCAATACATAAACATTAGAATAAATTTACCTAATACATAATAACATCCAAACAGTGAGTTAAGAAAAACCTGAACCAACAAATCAGATGCATTCATAAATTGCAAAGACAGCACATAATTGTTTCAATACACGAAGTGAAAGAAATCAGAACCGAGGAGTGGCAATGCTTTTCAAATAATTTAGAACAGAGGCAGGGTAGCCACTTATTTACAGTCAAAGAGCTCTTTTGTCTGATGATAAGGAAGAAAATAAGAACAATCCATCAACACAGAGCATTATTAAATGAATTCTACATTAACTTTAGTAGAAAATGGTTTGTGGATGCTTGGAATCAAAGAAACAGAGCATAATCATATGAATTCTACCTCAATATACACTTATCCAAACATGAAAGAGAACATGATTAAGTAGATAAATTTCCCTAATATTCTTCCTATGTCCTCATGTTGCCATCCTCCTCCCAAAAGAGAGGAAGTCCCTTCTTGAAAAATGGATCAAACATTTCTTTGAAGAGTTTTAGTTGATGTGCTAAAATGTCTATCCTTTCCTGAATTGTGTTCATCTCGTGGTACTTATTCACCTCCTTCTTTTCCCAAATAATAGTAGACATTCTATCCTTTATGCTGGCTGTTTTCACCTCATCCTCTGTCAGCCCATCCATAAATTCCGCTATGGCCTTTTCTACACACTCCATGGGCTTCTTGTTCAACTTTTCTTGATTGCTGTTATGATTTTCCTGGCTAACTTTATTACAACCTCTTTTTTTAGAATGAAATCGAGATATGGCCTCAATTTCTATTCCTCTGCAATAATGTCATCCGAAATGACTTGCTTTGCTTCATGCAGGGAGGTCTCACATGTAACTTGCTTTATTAATTCATCATATTTCACCTATAGCCCTAGGTACTTAGCCTCCCAAGCCTTTCCCTCCTGCTCTTCTTCTGAGACTTTGCTCCTCAACTCTGTGTTCTGCTTCTGCAACCTTTCCACTTCTAAGTCTTTTAGGCTTTCCTGTGGCATAGCCTGCACAATGGAGAAATCACCCGATTCTATGGAGGAGGGTGTGGCCATGTTCTCCAACTCTTTGCTCTTCTCCTGCAGTTTCCTTTCAAGGTCTTCGTACTTAGCTTTCCACTTCTTTTCACTTTCCACCATGAGATCCATATCACTCAGCCACAACTTCTCCTTCTATTCAAACTTCAACATCATAGCTTTGCAGTCTGTTAGTTCCTCTTGTAGATTTCCTCTCATCTCCTCCAGCTCTGCCAATTTAGAAGCTTCTACCAGTTGGATGGAGGGGATCTTTAGCTTATTTTTTAATGAATGAATGGTGTTGGCTTTGTCATCCAACATCTTTTGTATACTAGCCTTCTTGTCTTCTTAGCTTTCATTAGCCAACAATGCATTTTGCATCTTTTTATTTGTGTCTTGTGGGCTTTGTTCTCCACTCTCTCTAGTCTAAGCTGATTTTGAACCTTACCCTTACTGACCTGCAATTTTGACAGTTCTAGGGAATCCTTTAGCAGTTTGGAATAGATAACCTCCCTGGTCTCCTTGTGCAAGTTGATCATATCAGGAACAAGAATATCTTCCACCTACAGCCCATGGAAAGGTGATATCTGAGGCCTTCTTGCCCTCCATGAAATGCTCAACTTCCGCATCCAGCTTCTCCCTGATGAATTCCAGTGTAAATAGTCTAGGGGTTAGAAAAGAGGGCAGTGCATAAGGTGCATGGGAAAACCCATAAACTCTGATTGTTGTGTTGTGTTCTGAGAGGAACGAGTCACCTATCTTCTTCTCTGCAACATCTCTTTCATTTCTGCTAATACCCTTGGCAGCTTCCTTTGAAAGATAACATTGCGGACTTCCGACATGATGTTGTTCATGAACTGAGCGTATTCTGTGAGTGTCTCCCGAGTGAGCATCAACTCAGGAATCTGTAAGTTCTCTCCATTAAAGGACAGAAACATTCTCAGCAGGTATGACTGGAATCTGAAGCTTTTGGTTTTGGGGAACTCCACTAGCTGAGAATGAATATTCTCAGCTAGGGCCACATCAAACCTAAGACATGCACACTGGATGGAGTGACTGGGCTCCTCAGGTTGAAGAGGACATGTGCTCATGATAAAAAGAAGGCTTATCAAAGGTTCCGTGATATATTGGTTTGTATCTACTCCTAGGAACTGTTCCAGTATGGTTATAACACATTTGGACTCTTATCTAAAGAGACTGACTTCACCAGGGAAATGTTGGTCTTGGACGGAGACATTAGGGAGCAAGCTAGCATGGAAGAAACTTTGCTTAAGCTCGGCTGGGGCCTGTCTGAAATATTGAATTAGGGCTTCCTCCGTGTACTCTTTGGATTTCTGGCAGAACTTATTTGGGATAGACAGGGATTTCCTAACAGTGAGGGGGTTGACATGGCACAAGATTCTAGAGCTGGATGTGCCCACAATCACCCTCTCAGAGGATGAGTAATTGGTGGTGCACTACCAGACAAACTTGGGGCAATTTGGGATTTGGTTTATTGCAAACAAATGAAAAAACGACTGGTAAAATTTATGTACATCAATATCCCCCTCCCTAATCAGCTTCAACATCTTTAACATAAGTCAACTCTTTCAATAATCAAGATATTCAACATACTATAATTCAACTCAATCACGAACAACTACACACATTTTGAGGAGAGAAATTGTTTCATGTATATAAATGCAGACCACTACCCACCCTACTAGAGGAGTGCTGGTATACAAAAATACAAACCAAAACCCCCCTACTACCCACTGTTTCTAGAGGTGAATGTGTGCATTTGTGATTTATCATTAACACTCACCAGAGTCAACAACTTAAATAGTTAGCATACTCATCATAATTATCATATTAAAAAAATCAATAATTCACTAAGTAAACATAGGCAACATTCAACATAGCTAACTCCATCAACAATCAACATATCTAACTCCATCAACAATCAACATAGCCAACAAAGTAGACAAAATACACTATGAACATAATTAACTTAATCAAATCCTTTAATAATCAAAATAACCAACTCTATATCAACATAATTAACACCTTCTGAGATTTATGTGGGAAGAATTTCCATCAATAAGATTCATCATAAGTTGAGATAAATCAACACCTTCATCACCTTCAACATAAGGCCATGCCTCTAGTAAACACCTTTGATGTAATTTAAATGGACCTCATTAGTCAACATACTTCATTCTTAAGGCATCTTAAGGGAGTGTATTAAGAGAAGGGAATGTTACATGGTATAAATATATATATATATATCTATAAATTCACATGATGTATCACTTACATCTTTATGTTATCTCTAGTTTCCAACACAATACAAGTTCACGCGCCATCTTAATTTGTGAAGGGCACCTATGGCTGTCGATTTTTGTCGCCACATATCTACACTCTTCATCTGTGCCCCTATCTAACATTGAGCGGGCCTTTATAGTTTCTTCCTCATCGCCAATGTTAAAGCTTAGGATCTTTGATTATTTCATTCGGGCACTACAAATTCATATCCAGAGATCCCATTAGACATCCCTTGGGTCTTCTGATTCGATAACAGAGGCCTTACCCCTCCACATATCAATGTATTAATTGTGAGGTCAGCCATGCGACGTCAAGTCGCTGGGATCTTTAATTCCCATGCCCCCGACGTCACCTCATCCTGCTTGGAAACAATTCACATGGATCTTCGGCGTGCGAAGATCAGGCTGCCAAGTTCACACTACCATGTTCTGTCATGGCCTTCTGCACTGCGCATTTGCACTTACCTGGTTTTGCTCCAGGATCCTTGTGCTCCATTTATCCTCATGCTCTCGCTTACCTGCACCTGTAACATCTTCTCATTGTCTCCCATGGGCAGGCCAAAGGGTACCAAGACCAAGAGCAAGTAGAAAGATGCAGCTTTGGAGATGAGTCACACTAGGAAGGGCTACGGTGTTGAAGTCTCCATTCAAGTCCGTTTACTGATTGATAACTGGGAGGCTAGGATAATTGTAGACATTTTGGATAACAGGAATCAGGAGCAGACCTGGGACCCCTATTGGCTTGTGAAGAACATGTTAGGCCAACTTATGGAGGACATGCATACTAATTGGACCCCTGCTCGCCACGCCACCCAAAATTTGCGGGATACTTTGCCAAACTTAGCTGCCACCCTCGACACACTGGAACACATGCTCACTTGGGACTCCTATGACGCCAGTCGTCCCTTCGACCACGACAGTCATCCTGGGAAAAATACACCTGGCACCACCATGTCTGCTGTCAGACTTGAAGCAACCCTTGGAACTCTGGCCACTCCTCTTGGCATGGATAAGTCCAACCCAGGGGGTAGCATGTGGGTTTTGACACGCAGCAAGGCCCTTATGAAGGGAAAGGAGCAACCACACACCTCCTTCCCCATACCCTCCACCTTGGGCCCGATTCTGGCCAAGTGTACTCGCAATGAGCCGGCTGGTTTCATTCCTGTCGTGCCCCGGAAGACGACGCCCTTTCCGGTCAAGCTCCCTGCTCAAGCTACTCGTCCTTCTACGAAGACAAATCTGCCTCCCGTGAGACCTACATCGACACCTGGGAATGTTGCTCCAACACCTGCAAGCGATTGGAAGGACACGGATTACTAGATCTGCCCAATTCTAGAGGAGATACCTTCTGATGCAGAAGGCCTCTCTGCAACTGGTTGAGGAGGTTCTTCTGATGTCTCTCTTACTTTTTGTCTGTTTTGGTTATGCCTATGACTGCTAGTTTTTTGTATGCCTCTATGGCCATGAATACTCCTGATATTCACCCTGGTTTCCCTACAATGGCCATGTTTTTTTGGTATAGTTTGATTTTGAATCGCCACAACTCTACTGATATCTATGGCTGGCACCTTTGGATAAGACCACCGCTGTCTGTAATCTCTAATGTATTTCTATTAGCTTAATATAAATTCCCATGTTTACAAAAAAAAAAAATTCTCTCCCATTAGTGTCAAGCAATTTTGATTATTACAATGTTTCCTACCTCAAGGCTTTTGATATTGAAGCCAGAAGGTTGTTCATAGGATAGGTGTTTTTAATTTCTGGTTAAAACGCATGCGATTTCTTTTGGAAGATGTCAACACGCAACTCATGCAGAATTAAGGTATATGTATTACGATGTGCGAGACAATTGTTTTATAAATATATTATGTGGGGGTAAATATAATAATATTGTTTTTTAGATGTGTATGTGTATTCATAAAATAAGTAATAATATATTTCTGCTTTTTTGTAGCTGCTTTATATAAGCAAGTTTTTGTATTGTTCGATCTCTGTGTCATGATGATCAGATAGTTTTGGATGATCATTTTGTTTTTAGTTTTTTGTGTGGAAAAGATCAGATATGTTTTGTACTTTTTGATTTCCTCGAAACAACAAAAGTACGTTTTTTTTTTTTAATCTGTGAAAAAAAAGTAATATACCATTATATATATATATATATATAATAAATAAGTATATTGAAATTTCATTTCAATCATTTGTAAAAAAACTTTGCTTCTCATTCAAACATACAATTTAAGTCAAAAATATTTAATTTGCTGTCTAAATAATTGTTTTTACATAGATTTAATTTGCTATCTAATTAATTTTTTTTGCATATGTAAATTTTAATAATAACCTTGATATGAATTAAATTATGTGTTGAACTTGTCAATTTTGAAATTTGGCATTTACCTTTTCTTGTCAAAAATAAAATTTATAATACATAATTATTTTGATCACCCCTGATTCTACTTTCACACAAATTAATACTGTGTCAATTTTAAATTGACGACATCAAAATCATGTAACATTATAATGTTCAATTAGAATTTATATATTAACTCTAGGATCATGTAACATTGTAGTTATAACGATAACATTATTGATAATGCTCAACCAATTGTTGTATATAACCTTTTGCGTTGCAACAATTCTCACTGATTATTTTTATTTCTTGTAATTAATGGTTTTTTATTCCCTATAATTGGATTGAAAGCTTGTTAATTTGCTACCCTTTATCCATATGCAAATCGCAAGGCTCTATGGGTCATTATAATTTTTTCATATTGTTTGAAAAGGAATTTCATAATTATGGTTTCTATATATTACAATTTTTCCTTACTCATGGACTCAATATTAGCTAATGTTGATGCATTATTAGTATATGCCAAACAAAATGTAGTCTTGATAATTGGAAAATTTTCATGGAAAACCATGTGAATTAGAATTTTTTGGTTTAAAAACATATTTATGATCCTTAACTTTTAAGATTAAATCACAAACAATATATCAAAATTGCTTGACACTTTATTCAATATCAATTAGCTGAGGATCTTTGATTATTTTATTTGCACACTACAAATTCATATCCAGAGATCCCATTAGACATCCCTTGGGTCTTCTGATTTGACAACCGAGGTCTTACCCCTCCTTTAATGGATCTGAACCCATCAAATCGTCTAGGGAAAAAGTGGTGCCAACCGTATGATTGTAGCTTAATGATTGAAGCACATACAAGATTATCCTGTTATAAAATGCTAATTGAAAAACTGGCATGAATTTAATGTTTCCGCCATCCGTAGTCGGGATAAATGACAACTTGAGAAAGAAGACAAAGTCACTCTTTCTCTAAGAATATTTCCACTCACAAGACCCTACGAAGGCTAGACTGTCAATTCATTTATATCCAAAATGGTGAGCACTAGTAGAATACTTACCACAACAAGGGTCAGCGGACCCTTCATTTACAAGTGAAGTGTAAACATATTTAATATACGAAGGCCAGACTGAGAATTATAGACTTCCAGCTCCCACTGTAAATATTTGTGATCCGCCCATTAGTTTAGTGGATAATTTTTAACAGCCTTATTTAGCAATTCACCTATATCCAGATTGACCAACACAATAAGGATCAACCAAACCTTCTTGCATCCTAGAACTATTATGAATAGAGTTATGGGAAGAAAAAAGGTTGGATGCCCCTTCCGTTATGAGGGAGTTGTAAAAATAGAAAACTTGGAGAAAAAGCGGCCGCTCTTTCTTTGAAAATATTTCCACTTGCAAGCAAATTGTGCAAAGCAATGTAAACTTATTCAATCTGCGAAGGCTAGACCATCAATTCATTTATATCCAAAACAGTGAGCACTGGAAGAATACTTACCACAACAAGGATCGGTGAACCCTTAATTTACGAGTGAAGTGTAAACATATTTAAGCTACGAAGGCCAGGATGAGAATTCTAGACTTCCAACTTTCGCTGTAAATACTAGGGATCCGCCCATTCACTTAGTAGATAATTGTGAACACCCATATCCAGCAATTGAGCTATATCCAGATTGGCGAACACAAGAAGGATCGACCGACCCTTCTTTCATCCTAGAAATTTTATGAATAGAGTCATGGGAAAAAGAAGGGTCGACAACCCCTTCCTTTATGAGGTATTTGTAGAAATAGACAACTTGGAGAAAGAGCGGCCGCTCTTTCTCTGAGAATATTTCCACTTGCAAGCAAATTGTGTGAAGCAATGTAAAATTCATCTATATCCATAATGGTGAACACTGGAAGAATACTTACCACAACAAGGGGAGGCCGCCCCTTCCTTTATGAGGGATTTGTAAAAATATACAACTTGGAGAAAGAGCAGCCACTCTTTCTCTGAGAATACTTCCACTTGCACGCAAATTGTGAGAAGCAATGTAAAATTATTCAACCTCCGAAGGCTAGACCGTCAATTCATTTATATCCATAACGGTGAACACTGGAAGAATGCTTACCACAACAAGGGTTCAGCCGACCCTTCATTTACGAGAATAGTGTAAAAACATTTAATCTACGAAGGCCAGTCTGAGAATTTTAGACTTTCAACTTCCGCTGTAAATAGTAGGGATCCACCCCTTCGATTAGTAGATAATTGTGAACACCCATATCCATCAATTCACCTATATCCAGAATGGTGAACACAAGAAGGATCGAACGACCCTTCTTGCATTCTTAAAACTATTATGAATAGAGTTATGGGCAGAAGAAGGGGCAGCTGCCCCTTCCTTTATGAGGGATTTGTAAAAATAGACAAATTGGAGAAAGAGCGGCCGCTCTTTCTCTGAGAATATTTCCAATTGCAATCAAGTTGTGAGAAGCAATGTTCCTATGAAATTTGTGTTTGAAATCTGTGTTTAGAGTGATGATATATACTTTCGCCACTGCTACAAAACATCTCTGGAGGAAGAAGCAGACGCTCTTTCTCCTCAGCATCTAATTCCAACACACTTTCACTAAACACAAGTTTCAACTTTCCATCAAACTCTTTCGAGGAATATTTCAATAAATTTTGTTGTTAAAATGTCAACATCTTGCTTCCAGGGTGACACGTGGAACGCTCAGATTGTGACACGTGGCATATTTGATTTTCCATTAGTTTTTTTATTGTTTAAAAGAAATTCAAAACTTTATCTAAACTGAAAGAGAATACATAAATCCAAACATAATCGGTAAATAGTAATCGATAAATAAGAGAGGTTAAGAATTTAGAGAAAAACAAAGAATTAAGAAAATTAATTAAAATTAATATTAAAAAAAATGGATATATATTCTTCAAATAGTAGGGACATCATCACATAGTTTAAATAATTTTTCAAAATTTAGGGCATTGAACAAAATCCCTTCCCTAAACTTACAGAAAAGTAAACCTAAAATAGCTGTTGATACAAACTTAACATAAGGGCCGAGGACAAAAGCCCTGGCCTAAACTAACAAAAAACTAAACGTAAAATAAGAAGTGTCCATGGTGGGCGGTCCATGTCGTTCCCTCAGGGGTCAATATCCATTGGTTTGAACCCTCCTGTTGATCTTTCCGATCTTGCCTCCGAGGGAGTCTCTGAGGGAGTCGAGGGAGTTCCAGCAGTTGGACGGGATGGACGGGACTATCCAGAACCTACCGAAGTAGCTGGGCTCCCCTCGGGTTGATTTTGAATGGATTCATCATGTTCACGGAGGAGGGATCGCATTAGCCTCATCATTTCGGCTTTATCGGCTTTGTCTTGCGCATTCCTCTCCATCATTTCGGCTTTGTCATTTTCCATGGTTTCAATTATTTCGGTTTTTTCGTTTGCCATGGTTTGCTCCAAGGAGTCTAACTTCTGCCGAACCTCTGCCATTTCCTTGTCCAACTTCGTGACTTGTTTGCGGGTGTGTGCATCGGTGATGCTGGTCCTTCCGTGACTGCTACCTTCTGCCATTAAACAAGGAGATAGGCCTGAAGAACTCCTGCAAGAAAGATTCTCGTACAGGATCTCGTGATCGCTGAGCAAAGCAATGGTCGGAATCCTAAGACTTTCCTGTTCTCCGACTCTAACAACCTGACGTTGATGAGGGACAGTGGACGGAGAAAGAGTCGAACACAGAGCTAATTTAGAAAACATTTTCGGCAACCTCGAGCGAACAGGAGAAGATCCTATTTAACTCCACAACACGGATCGGAAATGATAAAAAAAACTAGAACACGGATTGCAGTAAATCCACAGAGCCGTCAGAATTGAAGATCAAAGCAATTGAAAGACTGTTATAGCCCGTTATAGGACATTAAGGGTCAAAGAAATTACCCTTTGATTTAACTGATGGGACATATTGACGGAAAGGGTTCATAATTAGGATCATAAACTTTTGAAGTCCACCGTCGATCTTGGGTGGGGCGATCCAACGCTACAGGATAGTTACATTGGGTTAAGTTGTGCAGTGTTTAAATCACAAGATCAGGTGCGGATTCTTTATGAAATCTAGCTAAGCGCATGTTAAAGTCCACCGTCAATGTGTATTGACAAAGATCCAACGGGTTTGAATCATTCAGCTGTTGAGAGATGCTGGAGGGTTAATTTAAAGGATCGAACGCGAAATATTTGTAAATCTTAGTTGACTGCCGGTTTGATGTCCACTCTATTGAAGAGACGTTTGGAAATGGTATATTTGGAGAACAATTTGGCCAAATTGCCAACTTTCGAGAATTGCCAAAATTTGTTAACTTTGCAAAATAGTAATTCCTTACTAATTAAAACAATATTGAAAGACTATGAAGATCAATGATGAATCGATGCCATTATAAGGATCCAATATTGTTTTTATGAAGAGGCATGATTTTCCTTAATAAAGTTCTCAAATAATAAAGTTCTTTGAAAATATATATAACCATACAAGTCAAATGTATGAAGAGGACCATAGGTGTCTATGAAGTTTTGGTAATTGCATATCAAAAGCAAGATCTGAAAAACCGAAGTTAAAACTATTATAAATTAGAGGGTTGTTGGGTGCTTCTTGGGGCAGGTTCAGGCCTTCTAAGGGAATTATTTCCTCCTTCCATTCGTGGGTAGAAATATAGGGTGGTGGGGAATCCTTGTCTGTTTAGCAGGTAGAAAACCAGGGGTGTAGGAGCATCCTTTCTGTAGTGGCAGAAGAATCCATGGGATTAATTTCTCCATCAAGTTGGTGCTTGTAGAACAATTTTGTATACGATTACTTCATTAATAGGAAGGCTTTGTTGGTTTTACCTTTGAGGTTTCCATGATAAATCGGTGTGTTCAAATTTTTAATTGTCCTATTCACATTGGGAATGATTATTTAACTTGTGCTTAATACTAATTTTATATAAAAGGGTTGAAAAAGGCAATACTGATTCCCCCCTCCACCTCTTAGTATTGTTGGATGAACCAACACCTGCCGCATAGAGCCCTCATCATCACCTAACGTCTTGTGTAGTTGATTCTCTAGCGCTTCTGCTTAATATTTTAAGTGCTTGGGCCTATTAGCATAAGTTTGTAGGCCCCCTAAGGTAATCTTACTTCCCTTATACTTTTTAAGCCTTCTTTGGACTTCAAATCTCATGAACTATTTACCCGATCTTTTTAGGTACTTGGGACAAAAATAATGCTATGAATGGGGTCCCTTTATGCAGAGATTTTGTACCTTGTCCCACCTGATGAACACCTTCCAAATTTATCTTTCACATGATCATGTATTCCATGCAACATGCTATCCATTTCCATTTCATTATTATTTGTTAGATCCTTCATGGATGCAGTTTTTTGTAGTCTTTTTAGAGCGATGTAAGCATTTAGAACAGATTTCCAGATATCAAAAGCTTGTGCATTTAAATGGATTCTCATTCTTATAATCCAATAGGATCAAAATTTGATCCATAGAACAGTCGAGCCCCATCTGCGGAGTAGAGACTTCATGTTCGTCCATGTGCTCTAGAAATATTCGGTCCAACTATCAGACTCTCTCGAAGGAATTGACTCCCTGATTTAACTGCACCAACTGGAAGGAGGCTCGAAACCTAAGGAAGATCCAACTCCTCGGTTTACTAGCTCCATCTAGAACGAGGCTACAACCCCTTGGTTGTCATAATTTCCAACCTATAGATAGGACTCCAGACCTCAGTAAAGTCCAACTCAATAGTTTTATTAGCACCAACTGGATGGAATCCCCAACTCCCTGAGATCACAAGCACCAACCCAAAGGAGACTTCAATCTCCTATCCTTTCTTAATCCTGCCACCCTAATATGAATAAGAAGACCAATATTCCCTGCCATTGTATCACGGTTTCCATCAACCTATACGTGTATCTATGTCCTTGTACCTGTATCACTGTCCATGTATCATTGTATTGATGTCACTATCACAATCCATGTTCGTCACAAGGACACAATCATTGTCTCTGTCACAAGGCCGCAAAAAATATCGATGTCACAATGTCAACTTGTACATGCCCCAAATCTGTCGTCCAAGAATGGCAACATCTTCTTCCAAGATATACTTCAGATGTATAGCAAGACCATAGAGATGCCTCCAAAGAGTGTAATCAAATCCCATAAATAATCACCAATAGAATTCATCTATTTTCACCTTCAAACCCTTACATCATAGACCTCATAGTACATTCCAAAAGCTTAGAGGGATCCCATGCCAATATCATTACCATGGAATATTCCAATACAATCACCAATAATATCTGTGCCATTGGAGAGTGGTTTTTGATCATTTCTCATTTTGCATATTGGAGAGCACAACTTGTCCATGCTTGTGGAGTGTTTACTCTACTTGCCTTAGTACCAATTTCGAGGGTGAAAGATTCCCATCCTAGTTGGGAATTGGAGAGGCCATTGTGCATTGGACCATGAGGACACATATTAAGAGGTTATTGCACCCATTTGTGGCAAGATTCCCCACTACACTTGGCATGATTCTCTCACCAATTCGAGTTCAAGATGAAGGGTAACATACTTGGGGTAGTTTAAGAGGTATTATTCATGGCATGAGTCATGTAAGGTTGAATTGGAGTGGAAGAATAAGTCCCATGGAAGAGGAAGAGGCATCTTAGAAGAATTGTGACAGTTGGGCTAGATTCCGTAGCCTCTAGTGTGACAACAATGATGAAGATGCTATGACACCTATGACACAAATCATACCTGAATGACGACATCTGAAATATATGACATGTCAGGGATAAAAATAGCCTCCAAGAAGGTGCACAAGGGATTTAGTGCAGCCAAAGTGACACCCATTCGAAATGAGGGAATAAGGAGACTAAGAATTGTTGGAAAAGTGGCACACATTGGAATCTCTTCCCAAATTGAGTTGGAATGAATCCTTTGGAAGGAATTCAACCCATGGAGGACTTGAGAAGTTTATAAAAGTCACAAGAACAAAGAAGGAGAGTAGATTTTGATCATTTTTATTTGCATCTTTGCAATTTGGAGAGATTGTACCTTGTCATGCTAGTGGAGTGTTTACTCTAATTGGGAATTGGAGAGGCCATTGTGCATTAGAAAAAAATTGGAGAGGCCATTTTGCATTGGACAGAAAACCAGAAAACCAGAATTTGACAGAAATTGCAGATCCAAAATTCGCAGGTCACTTTTGAGGGGTAAATTTTTGGAGTTTTCAAAATCTGAGCACACCAGCTTGCTCGCCTCAGTCAATTGCATCTCCCTGTCCAATCAGAAGTTTGAAATTCCAAGTTTGGATTTTTAGGGTTTCTCTGTCAAACCCTAGCCAGCTCCAAATCCAATGGTAAGATCTAAATCTTTTATTTCCATTTGAGTTTCTCATTAAGATGTCTCACCACACCAAGCTTGAGGATAAGCTTGAAGGGGATGATAACTTATGAACATGGAAGTATAGGATTGGGTTAATTCTAGAAGAGAATGAATTGGATGCCTACATAAGTGAAGAGGTTCCAGTCCCAGAGGGAGATGAGGCTAAGGCCTTACATAAGAAGAACTTGGTCAAGGCCAAGAGGATCATTGTAGATTCTATCAAGGACCATCTCATACCACATGTGTCATCCCTAAATACACCCAAAGAGATGTTTGACTCCTTGACCAAGCTGTTTGAAGGAAAGAACATAAATCGGAAGATGACTCTAAGGAATCAATTAAAGAATGTCAAGATACAAAATGCAGAGACCATGCAGTCACACTTTACAAGGGTCTCTCAGATAAAAGAACAACTTGAAGCTATTGAAGAAGATATAGAGAATGGAGAAATAGTGATGACCACCTTGAATGGTCATCCTAGGTCATGGGATTCCTTCATCCAAGGAATTTGTGCTAGGAAGAAGCTCATCAAATTCAGTAGGCTGTGGGAGGAATGCTCACAGGAAGAAGCTCGAATTGTAGCTCGAAAAGAAAACATGGGTAGTGAAGACCAGGATATCACAACACACACCAAGATGAATTACAACAAGAGGGAGCATCCTCATCACAAGAAGGAGATTGTCCCAGGAACAAAAGCAACTCCCACAAGAAGAAGAACACTATATTAGAGACTCTAGTAGTTCCTGCAAGGAAGCAAAGATTGAGAGGGAGTCCACCCAACAACCAAACAAAGATAAGTATTTTAATTATACAAGAAGAGATATTTGCTTTGCTGTAAACACATTGAGTTAGTATATGGTGGAAGCCAGGAAAGTTCACCTGATTGTAGCAAAACATGTGATGAGATATCTGAAGGGTGCATTGGATTATGGAATCAGATATGCCTCAGATAGTGAGTTCAAATTGTATGGGTACACAAACTCATATTGGGATGGAAGTGCTGAATACAGAAAGAGTACCTCAGGATCATGTTACTTTAGTTTTGGATCAGGCATGATCTCATGGCTCAGTAGAAAGCAACCCTGTGTTGCACTCAGTACAATGGAAGTTGAACATGTAATAGCTTGTTCAGCTTATGGTGAAGTAGTGTGGCTTTGCAAGATGTTGACAGGATTGTTCGATGCAGAGATTGATGCTACGGAGATACTCTGTGACAACCAGAGTTGCATCAAGTTGACAGAAAATCCTGTGTTTCATGATAGATCAAAGCACATCGATATTATGTTCCACTATATCTGAGATATGGTGCAGAAGGGAGCTGTGAAGCTCGATTATGTTCCTACAGAGGAACAAGTTGTTGATGTGCTGACTAAGCCTCTGGCTCATGTGAAGTTTGAAGCTTTGTGTGGTCCAGAGGGATCTCTCTAGAAAGAAAGACTGATAGAGATCCTATCCGAAAGGATAGATGCCTACCCAGGAGGGACAGAAGACCAGTATTAGCTGAATGATAGTTCCAACTCTCACGAGCTGATGCCTGTCCATAGGGATGGATGCCTCTCCAAGGGTGAGGGTAGATTAGTACTGGTTGAATGATAGTATCAATATTTAGTTACTGATGTTTGTTGTAGGTGTTCCAATGGATGGTGCTAGTGATGATGGTATTACAGCAGATGGTGTTCCAGTTGATGAGGTTGCTGATAGCAGAATATATTCCATTTGATGGTGATATTGATGAGGATGTTCCAGCAGATGGTGTTCTAGCTGACGAGGTTGCTGACAACAGAAGATGTTCCAGCTGATGGTGTTACTGATGAGGATGTTCCAGTAGACGGTTTTCCAGTTGTCGAGGTTGCTGAAAACATAAGATATTCCAGCATATGGTGCTCCATTGACGATGAGATGATCTGAATATGATGGGGTGACAGTAGGGTACACAATTTTTTTAAGGTTTTTTCAAAGACACTGTAATCAGTCCTGAGATGTACCCTTGGAGGACTTGAGAAGTTTATAAACGTCGCAAGAACACAGAAGGATATTAGCTTTTGTGATGGTCCAATAATATCCATTTATTTGTATTCTTATATATATACTCAATATTTAATGCTCAGAAGAATCTCAGGTCGAAATACCAAGTGAAACTATGTAAAAATACCAAACAATGCATAAATGCTGCCATTTTCCCTATATCTTGTTGTCGGAGCTTGAAGAGACATTATTTTGAATTTTATAAGCCAATATTTGAGATTTTGTTGATGTATGGAGTGTCATTAATGTTATGAATAAGTTTCATTAACATTGCACAAGTACTTGGAACCTAAATCTCGAATTTCATAACCAGTGGTGAAGTTTACTAGCATTTCCCCCTAGTATGTGAAGACATGTATACAAACATTTGATTTATGGTAGTTGTGGAAGCCTATAGAAAATAATTGATGATGAATTGGGGAGATCATTGAAGTCCTTTATCAATACCATGTATCTATTCTGAAATTTGGAAAGGTCTTACAACATTTGGGAATCCATCTTTGTCCCCTATCCTTGGGGGTTTTGAACCTCGATTTGACTAGTAAAATTCCCCAACTTCTCCTGAAGTTAAATGGATGTTGCAGAAGTATTCTGATATTAGTCTAAAATCACCGATGAGGTTAATTTTTATGTCTTAATACCCTTCATATACCTTCAGACCCAATTCGAAATCCTTTAAAGAGACTTTTGGAGCCATCTACCCTTGGGGGCTTCAACATAGATTTTCCTAGTAATTCTTCCTTTCATTCTCTAATTGTAAATGCAAGTGGTTGAAGTCTTTTGGAAGTTTCCAAGCCTATAATAGCTGCATAAATGTGTCATATTACACCTCAACGGTTATGAATACTTTTCAAATGTTTTTTTCAAATTGCTAGGTATTTTTTATGTTTCTAAAATTTCCTCTATATGGGTTCTTGGTTTATCTCGGTTAGACATTGCTTATTAAAATATGTAGAGAGGAACGATGCAAATTTTGTCGCTTTTTATGTCCCAATACCTTTCAAACACCTTCAGACCCAAATCACAAACATTTGAAGCCATTTGGAAGCATTCAAGTCATTAAAAGTCTAAGGGTCGAATTGGCCAAAAATTGCAATTTTCCAATTTTAACAAATTTATTAAAAAGGGACACTACATGAACAATAGAATTATGCAGCTAATATAAAATGGGTTGTGTAAAAAAACAACACCAACCTTAGATGTTATTGCTACGACATGTGATTTCTCCTTCTTTTCCTAATTTAATGTTTCATCTCAATGCCATCTTGGAAGATTGATCTTGTTGTTTAGACTTCTCTTATCTCTTATGGTCATCTCTCCCTCTTCTTCATCGACTTATTCCCATGTTACACTATATCTTCTACAAACCCATCTACAAACAATGTCTAGAATTGGTATAATTGATCAAACAAGTGATTTCTTCATATTGTTAGCATTTTTGTCTTTATGTTTTTTAAATTTATTCTATATGGATTCTTGGGTTATTTAACATTAATATAACATTGTTTATTAATGTTTATAGAGAGGAACAATGCAAATATTGTCACTATTCTAAGGCCTCTGCATCCAAGGGCGGAGGTGGAAAAGGCGCTAAAAAATTGGATGACTCACACCAAAACAGAAAAACGTGTAGCAACGTGGCGGAATTATGATGCAGACCCACCCAGAAGCAAATCGACGGTGGAAATGGGTTCCCGCGCTAGAAAGTGCATGGTGGTTAAACTTGGAAAAGGTGGAGCGAAAATTAAACCGCTAACCACGAGGAAAGCGTTGGTGGAGTTCGCTATGAAAAGCGGTTAAATTTAAAATGCTCATCGCAAGTTTCGAAACCACCTAAGCATATATTCTATAAAAGGTTTGTTCGAAGTTTTAAAAAAAAAATTGTCGCTTATTGCCTGGAGGAAAAGAACCCGCGGGAACGTCGTTGTCTTCGTCAACTGGAACAACACCCAAGAAGCTCACTTCACAGGTAGCTCGAAACCCTCAGTGTTTTGATTTTGTGTCCAAAATGGATAAAACCCAAGACCTTCTTCCCTCCAATGAAAGTTCAGATGAAAAGGAGAAGCTTGTATTTGACAGGGAAAGGGATATTTTCGACCATGTTTTGTCTGTGTGTAGTATTTCACAGTCTAAGGAGAAATTAATGGAGTTTAAGTCATAGGGAAAGGATGTATTTAATGTTTTTGGTTCTTTTCTGTACTATTTTGTGTTGAACAGATCCTTCACTTCCCCGAATTTGTTTGTTGGTGTGCGGCGAATTATTCGCAGGGCCAAAGGGTAATCATTCATGTAAAAACGACCAAAATTCTATGCCAAGTAAATGCGCAGATTGTCCGTGAGGTCTACATTTACCTGAAACATTTCCCGAAATCCTTGAGTCGTTTAACGAAGAAAATTTGGCAAAGTTTTATAGAAACTGCAGTCCTGCAGAAAAAGACAAGTTTGTATTACAAGTCTTGAAAGATGGTCAGTCGCATGAAAACCTTTCGTTCCCTTTGAGTATTGATGTCTTTCAGTGAGATACCTAGTTAGTTTTGTCCTCGTTGAGTCAAATTTTAGGTCTAGATAGTGATAAGTTAATCACGGAAGTTATGTTAGGTTTCATTCTCCAAGTAATTTCACCAGAGTCACAGTCGAGTCTAGTGTGTTGTTTTAATTTTGATGAATTCCTAGCTGAAGCAATTCATGGCCAGTTGGTGAATTTCAACTAGTTGAAGCATTTCAAATATTAGTCATATCTCCTGAAGTTGTTCGTGTGTTCAAACGTTTCAGAATCCAAGTTTCTTGGTACCATCTTTTCTCATGACCTTCCTAAACAGGTCAATATGTTTGAGTTAACCCATAAAATCATGGCAGAAGTTTACAGAATTATTTTTAATGCTGAAATGCCTCGAGTGTTAGAAGAAATGAAAGAAACTTTGTAGCCTACACCAGAAGGCCAAACAAATGATTGGTTCTTGTATAGAGAACATACTATAATTAGGGTGTATGGTTTTACTGGAGCACCATATCTGTTGCCAGCCTTTTTAACAGCAAGGGTTTTTGCCTTGGAATTTATTAGACAAAGGTTGCATTCAGAAGAAGAACATTTCTATGCTTTCAAAAAAGCATCGGATGTGAAATTCCCTCTTAAAGTTGGTCCATTTATCATTAAGAATAAGGCATCCCTCTCTGTAGTAGAAAAATTACTGAAGATTATGGATTTCCAAGAGGCTGAAAGGATTAATTATGATCCTCATCAAATTATATCGCAAAGGAGACATCAAAATAGAAACAAGGCTTTTGATCATAAAGCAATAGAAGGATTGAAAGAAATGAAAAATTTATTCAAATTTTAACAAGATAATAAAGAGGCGAATATGGAACAAACAAGCAATTTGGCAATGCTGGTTCAGACACCAACTAAATCTGATATCATTAGTAAGAGAAGTATTTCAGAAGTTGATAGTATGGAAGTCGATCAAGAAGTTTCAAGTAAGAAATCAAAATTCGAACGAGAGAAGGAAATTATTAGTATGGAGGAACGAGATTCAATTGTTCCATAAAAAAACTAGTTTGATTTCGCCGCCACCTGCAAAAATAAAGGAATATTGTTTTTCATAAATAAAGGAATCTGGAAGTAACTCTCAGTATAAGTCCATATTTGATGTATGTTCACAATATACATCAAAGAGGAAGCAGTCTTCCGAAGAAACTCAAAAATTGTACCCTCAAGTAAGAACGCTGGAAGAACAAAAAGTTTCCCTTCTTACAACTACGGATCGAGGAAGAAGGGAAACTCTTCACCACTGCAAACTCTATAAGGTTTGCAGTGGTGAACGATGATAAAGTTTTTGAAATGGAAGCTAACCTTGATGTGATTAATATACCAGATAAGATTCAATTGCATAAACAAACAGGAGATGTCCTGTATTCTGATTTATTGCAATTCGCTTTAAAAATTTCTAAATTGCAGTTTGTGATAGCAAAGCTGGAGAGTCAACTGAGGCAAGAGAAGGAAAAAAACAAAGCAAATTTGATCCAGATCAAAAGAATACAAGTGGACCTTGTGACTGTGGGAGCCGAGCCAGGGAACAACCAGTGTGCCAAAAGGCTCATTGATGAAAAAGAAAATACCATTCAAATTCTCAAGAAAAAATTAAAGGTGCCAAATAATCAACATGTGCAATCTCCAGAGTTGACATCATTACAACAAGAAAATGAATCCATATATCAAGAAATGATGGATCACAAAGGTAAAATTTTAAAGTTACAATATGAAAAGCATGCTTAGAAAAAACAAAGGATTGAATTGTTGTCACAAATTTCATTGTTGAATACCAATTAGATTGAAACTATGCAAGCGCCAGAGAAGCAAGGGGATCAATCTCTATATACGGATGAAGGACAAATGGAAAAGTCCTCCATTGAGGAACTGGCCAGTGCTATGTCACAAATAAGTCTAAAATATGTAGATATAGAAGAGTTGAAAGCGGAAAACCATAAGTTGAAAGAGGAAATAATTCGAAATTCTGGAGCAAAGATAAAGGATTTGAGTGATAGAAATCAACTGCAAAAGAAAGTTGATGAATTAAAAGATAAATTGACAGGTCGGCTTCCATTACACAGAGCTAAACACCTTATATGGGATGCGATATCAGTGCAATTCATAAAATTCTGGTCTTATTTGAATTTTATAGTAGATAAATATGCTATAGCAAACATAGCTCTCTAGAGGTGTAAAGTGGCAAACAAGACATTACGCAAAAATCGACATTACGCAAAAGGCCTTCAGAAACAGCTCAAAATACAGTCAGTTTGTTAAAAACTCTAACCCAATTAGATATGCAGATTTTTGGAATCAAAGACAGACAGTCAATCATCATTTCGGCAAGAAGAGTTATTGGCAAGCATGATCGTGTTAAAGAAGTAGAAGACATGGCGCAACAGATGGTCCTTGAAGTTCAAAATTTTAAGGAATTATTTCTGGGGTCTTTTGAATGTGGTCTACCTTCTTTTTGGAGTGCCTATGGAAAATTAATGACTTAAGAAAATTATCACAATTTGATAGTATAGGCTCGTATGGATCACTCGAAATTTGAAGGTTTGGTCAAAGGATTAACTGGAAAGACAATAATTGATAAATTGACTAATGATTTTGAAATACTTGAACAATTTGTAATGATTAAGAAGGGTCTGCCAGATGTATGTTACACATAATGCAAAGAATTGGAGGTGATGGTGAAAGAAATGATGGATTATGGAATCCCAACTCAAGAGCAATTGAAAATTATTGATAGATTTGGGAAACCAAAATACAGGTTATGTCAGGAATAAATATTCAGGAGTCTTAATTTTAAATGACATTGCGGTTCCTTTGTTAATTGCCTGAGTGTTACATCAAACATATTTCTTTGAAATTTCTTTTATTAGCGAAGAATTCAAAGAATGTTTTGTATAAATTTTGATTTTACAAAGTAATAGGGGTTGGATCCGAAACAAATATTCATATGTTGTTACTTTATTCAGTCTTTTAATTTCTCTTTTGTGAATGTATTTCATGTTACAGCATCTTATTGCTTTGCCTCATAGTTGACTGTAATATCTGAGTTAGAATTCATTTACATGCTCTGATCTGCACATTTAAATATTGTCAATGTTCTTTCTTCCAAATTAATTCAGAATTCATCCTAGAATGGATATTGGCGAAGTTATAACATATAAACAATATTTATCCCGACTTTCGACCTCTAACAAGAAGGATTGGCTGCCCCTTCATTTATTATAAAATTGTTAACAACTATATCCAACCATTCACCTGTATCCAGAATGGTGAATACAAGAAGGATCGACCGACCCTTCTTGTAGTCTAGAACTATTTTGAACAGAATACTGGGCAGAAAAAAAGGTCGCCCGACCCTTCATTTATGAGTGAATTGTAAAAATATTCAACCCGCCTAGGCTAGGACAACAATTCCAGACTTCCAACTTCCGCAATGAATATTTGGGATCGGTATATTGGCTAAGTTATAACATATCAATAATATTTATCCTGACTTGCGACAAGAAGTATCGGCCGCCCCTTTGTTTAGTAGACAACTGTAGACACCTATATGTTACAATTCACCTGTATCCAGAGTGGTGAACACAAGAAGGATCGACCGACCCTTCTTGCAGCCTAGAACTATTTTGAACAGAATACTCGGCACAAGAAAGGTCGACTGACCCTTCTTGCACCCCCCATGAGGATTTCATCGCCTTTTTCAAAGACACAAATATATTGCGGATTGCGGATACCTAGATTTCTTAAAATGTTCCATCAATTCCGCTATCCCGCAACCCACAATGCATATTACGGGATGGGACAACAATTCCCGACTCGTGAATTCCGCAGTAAATAGTGGGGAATGGAGATTGGCTAAGTTATAACATATAAACAATATTTATCCCGACTTCTGACCTCCGACAAGAAGGATCGACCACCCCTTTGTTTAGTATAAAATTGTGAACACCTATATCCAAGAGTTCACCTGTATCCAGAATGTTGAACACAAGAAAGATTGGCCGACCCTTCTTGCAGTCTAGAACTATTATGAAAAGAATACTTGGTAGAAGAAGGGTCCGCCGCCCCTTCATTGCATGGGAATTTTTAACAAAGGCAAGGTAGCTATTTAGTTACAGTCAAAATGCTTTGGTCTGGTGGAAAAGAAGAGATAAGAAACAATCCAATCAATACTCTTTAATAAGTTTTATTTGTTATCTCTGTATGATTTGTAGAGCTTGTTGTCCAATAATTGTCCAAGATTAATTAAGGTTGCCATCTATTCAATGCATGTAAATTCCATTTTTAATACCAGAAATCTTTTCAAATTATCGGGTGGCCTGCATATACTTTTGTCCAAATATTCAACCTCCGAAGGCGAGCCTGGTGTCAATTCATGTATATGAATAATGGTGAACACTAAAAGAAGACTGAGCACAATAAGGGTCAGCCGACCCTTCATTCACGAGATAAATGTATACACAACAAAACCCCTTTCATTGGCCCCTTCGGAATCACCTTGTAAACAGGTTGAAGTCTAACCCGAAGCGAATATGGGGGTTGCATAATCAAGATTCTCTTAACCATGGCGATGCACAGATGTCGTTATGATCTCCGCATAACGTTCTATTTAACATCAACTAACTAATGGGATAGAACACCCGATGACTTCGCACTTGGCAGCTATTGCAGTATACAGAACTACGCTGAATCTCTACTGTATTCACTAGTTAGCTATGAATTCGCCAAACTATGTGTTTATTCTTCACAACCACGCACTTGTATTCCAATTAATCAATGTGCAATTACCATTCACATACATATAAATTAAGTACAAAAACTCACATAAACGCGAATACAAAACATGTGATAAACTCATACACATAAACAAGACGGATCGGCCTCCCCTTCTATGATGATCGCTCGTTCTATGATCGATCCTTATCTCAAACGACTCTATAAAATGTGCATTCAATCTCTCATGGATAATGCTAGCAGATTTGTTCTTAATCAATCAATTGATTTTGAAAATGAGTGGTCGTTCCTTAACCATCGATCATTAGCATGAACATTTGCAAGTATACATCTAATATTAAAACACTAATTTATAATTATAGACATTGTATGCATTCTTATATTGACTACTTAATATTGACTGTTTTGCAGATAAAGCATGGTTGCGTTGTTGAGCTTTAGTAACTACCAAGAAATCCCTTTCTTTGAATTGACAAAAGATCACGACCTTCACCTATTCACAAATGGATGGTATGTTGAGATGGAAGAACCTGATAATTTGTACTTGGATTTATATCTATTCTACTTGGATTACGAGAGATCTCAGACTAGAGTTGGAATATTGACATATGTGGATCCCGATGAATTTGATGAAAAATTGCGAGTTCAAGTTGAAGCGGTCGATGGTGAAAAGTGTTGCCTTCTACATCTTGATCTTATGGTTTGTAATTATCGACCAGATCTAATGAAAAGTGGTCCCAATACAGATCCGATTTCCTGTGTGAAGCAAGGGTGTGTTTTTCCCTCGTATGATGTTTCTAATCGTTCTAGAATTGATATTGCGTCATCCTTGAAGAAAGGAATTTTGTCGGTGTGGAGGAAAAGAATGTTGGCTGGGAAAACTTCCTCTGTATTGCATTACATGAATATTAATAAGAAGTCGATAAAGGTATGCCATGAAAAGATTCTTACGTATAACATAAGATCATTTCTCCAATATATTGTAAAATATGTGGACAAATCTTCCTTCAAACAACTCAAAGGAAGTCCTTCTAAAGCGATGCTGCGGAAAGCGACTAAGAGCTTCGAAAGTTCAAAAGAAGTTCAACAACAGCAGATCAAATACTTTTTGTTCAATGAGCAAGTTTTTTCCATTGACGTAACAAGATGTGTTGTTGCGCCTCCGCACTTACAATATCGAAAGGTTGATGAGGAGGTCGTGCAAAAGATGGTTGTATCTCTTCTCCATATATTTACAACAACATTGAGAGATGTTATTCTATTTCCTTTCGATAAGGAGACCACATTGGACTTTCTTCCTAGAAATGAAGAAGAAATTAATTTTCCATCAGTAAATTTTTATATATTGGATGGGCAGCATACTATTTCTGCGCAGAAAATAATCATTGCAGATGATCGATATAAACAACTCCATTTAAGGTATCGGTGTTGAACAGCTCATCTTCTACATAGAGACGTTCCTCAACACACCATCGACAAATTATGCAAACAACAAAATTTGTCAAACAAGGAATTTGCAAACACTTCATTCATTTCTCAAGTTGAAAAAGCAAGGGAGAAATGGACATCCTGCGATACTCCATTCCGCCCGGGAAAGGGAAACGTTTTTAGTGATGCTTGGCAGGTATAGAATTTTTCTTCTTATCAATCAAAGTCTTTGGATTGCTTCCTGTGTTATGAAATTAACAAATTAACTGGAATTTTCAATTTTATATGTTTGCAGTCTTTCCAAGATGAATGTATGGATATCTTTCTTGTTCAAAATAAGGAGAGCCTTAAAGACAAGCTAACTCTTGTTTTGACATCTGATCGACTGTGGAGAAAATGGCAGTCTGTATTCGAGCTTTACAAAAGTGGCTCCTTGCCATGCTCGCCCAAGAGCATCACTGAGGATGATTTTGTTCAAAATAAAATAAAGATTTATGGATATAATTTTTTTAGACCATTGTGTGATCTTGATGAAGATGAATTGATCGTTGTGGCGGACAATATAATCAACGGATCAATTTGGATGAGCACATAAGTCGATAAAAAAATTTGCGCACAAACTTTAAATCAATATTGCAAATGAATCAAGGATGAGAGGTCAACCATGCATTCAATCGTTGAATATTTCAAAGTTAATGATGTTCAAATTGATCGATCATAGACTGTCACTAACGATAACGTCATTGAAATATATAAAATTGCACCAAACCATCTCCAACAACTGTGCAGTATTTTATGCTCCAGAAAGCAAGCAAAATCTCCGAGTAAAAAGAGAAAGAACGAATCTGAAGTGGATAATGGTACCAAAATACCAATTGATGCTCTTAAAATATTGAATCTATATATCAATAAGGAGAGGATGGGTATGTCCATTGAAAACGTTGGAAATAGTTCACAATTTTCTTGTCAATGGTGTTATCCCAAATCTTTGGTCAACACACTCAGATTAATTCCATTCTTTGGTGCGACAGTCAGCTGTGAATTTGTTGCTGTGGATATATGTAATTGTGATAGTCCATGGACAGAACAAGACATGATTGGGTTTTTGTACTACTTAGAAACAAATGAAGAGGCATGTACTCTTGTATGATTTCTAAAGCTTTCACAATTTTCAGCAAGAAATCAAAAAAACATTTTACACCGAATCCTACAAAGGGAGTTTATAGAGAATTCTCTAGGGACTTGTTTATAGGATTCTCTATTATACAGTGTTGGAGCATTGGAAGGGATAAGGATATTTTATCTACTTCTGAAATTGATATGGATTGGAAGGATGAGGGCCTACCGATGATTGATTTACCTCGGCCCAAGGTTGAAAACGATAGTGCGAGAAGCCATGTGTTTGCAAAAGAAAGGACACAGGAATTCTGGGATCACATAGTTTCCAGGCAGGTCTCTTCTCAAGGCACAATTCTTTCATTGTACGCAAGAGTTAGGCTTCTTCGTTCGTTGATGAGGGCTCCAAAAAGAATAGTTATTTCTATTGTGGAGACAGTACAACAAGAGTTGTTTATGAACAATTTCTATCATGAATTGGGTGTAAAACAAGGTATTTCTATTAAGTTTTTCAGATGTCTTTGATTTTATTTTACTTTTCTAAAACAAGGTATTTCTATTAACATTTTTCATATGTCTTTGATTTTATTTTACTTTTCTTGGTCGGTTATGTTCAATAACTTCTTCAAATTCCTATTCTACTACAGCTTCAAATAAAGAGCACACCCAGGTATCGTCCAATCAAATTGTACTATCCGATGACGAAAGTGAATGTGATAGAGAATCCACTAAGAACTACCAAATATGAGCACAAATAGGACAAGAAGGTAAAAATTTATTTTTCAAAGATCGTGGTTAAATTAACTAAATTATGAAAGGCATAGTGACCTTGAATACTTGCAAAAAATTATATAAAATGTATACCTGCAAATTTCCAGGTCAACATGTGGATCATCCACAACCATAGCTGGCATCGACGATGCCCCTGGATATTGGCCAGCAAATCATATTGGAGAATAATTGACCAGGCGAGAGATTCGACAATAATGAATAAGGAAAGAGCTTGGACAATATTGAAACTGGAGAGGGCTTGGTGTCAAAATGCGGTGTCTCCAGCGATGTTACTCACCAGTCAAATGTTGGCCTGCCATTGATAGGTAAAAGACAAAGAATATTTTCTACTTAAATTGATAAAACAAATTTATTCCGAAGTATATAATGACAAGCAATATTTCTGTGCAGCTCCCCATACAAAAATGTTATTGATATTAGAAATGGAAGGTTTTCTATTTTGCAAGAAAGCCACAGAAAATGACTCCAAAAGAGAAAAAAAAAAGGAAATAAAAAAAATATTGTTGGAGGGGAAAGATTAAAAAAGGGGGAAGAGATTACTAATGGTGAATTTGAATTTAAAAATAGAAGAACTTCATATGATTCACGATCAAATGCCATTGTATTTTTGGATTTACTTATTTCCAAATTCAATGTTGGTATTTGGTCATTTAAATGTAATGTCAACGAGGGGAAGTCACTGCTTACACAATTTTTTATTGCATGCGGTAAAGATAAATCATATGAGAAAAATTTATTATTTATTTGGTTTCGAGAGAGATGTACCTACGATCAAGAAGGAAATACACAAAAAATATGGAGAGTGTGTGGACGGAGTTCCCAATGAAAACTTCAAAAATTAATACATCAATGATTATTTTGGAGGGTGATGGTGAGAAAGCACTTCCATTGCAAAACTGTATTTTGAGTAAGCCCTTTATTGAATTGTCCCTTAGGATAGATACTGAATTGGTACATGTACTTTGGAAACATTTTAGTAAAATGCATGAATCAGCTGATATCATAACCTTCAATGCCTTCTCCCAGTTGAATTCTAGTTGAGTGACAACCATCAAATGTAACCTATCATTGCTTATTTCTAGATGTAATCTATCATTGCCTATTTTAAATCATTCAATGTGTTTTCTGGTTTTTTCGGAGACGTTGCTATTTTCGTTTGAATGTAACATATTATTAGTTTAGTGTGATGTTTTTATTAAATCAATTGAATCTGTGAAATTTTGGGTGATTTTTGTATTAATGTTTGGAAATCAACATCTTCATGTACAGTTGCATGGTTGTGACCATTAGCTTCATGAACAAAGTGTTGTTGTTGTTGTTATATATATAGTCACTGTTCTTGTATGCAGTCAGGATATCACCTTAAAAGAAACTATTGGTCATGGGAGTAGAGGGATTTCTCTTTGGAGTTCAGATGTTATCCAACATTGGAGATTCTTCCAAACAACCTCATTTTGTCCATAATTGCTATCGTTATTATACACGCATGTTCAACCCTGAAATTATCAGTGTTGCCAGAGCGCATTTCGACGTTGCTCTATGGTTTTCATCGCTCGACAACATGGAAATTAAAAATTTCCTTGCTATAATTGAATGGTTGAAAAATCAAGATTTTGTATTTATTTGGGGTCGAGAGCAATGTAAACTTAGTTCTATTTATAATCACTCAATGTATGCACACTATAATGTTGGTGAAGTACAAAACATATACAAAAAGTCATTCAAGGATGTACTTATCCAATACGGAGATATATATAAACAAACAGACATGTTATTTATAGATGAAGGGCAATATCAATCAGCAGACAATTGCAAGGAAAACTGCTTGAAAATGCCAACTAGTTGGAAATGTGACGGTTCATAAGAGAGAGATATAACTATAAAAACAATGTTGTGTTCTTTGTTGAATTATATCGGGCCTCGTTAAAAAATGGGGCGTTGGTTAAACACATTGAATTTGAAATGACTGTCATATTATACAAAAAAAAATCATTTAGTGATTTGTATATATTTTTACAACTCCTACATTTAATTGATGTAAGTTTTATTGCACAGTTCTCATATTATTTATGGACATGGTACCATGTATCTGGTAATGTGTTTCAAAAATTGTTGAACATGCAAGCAATATACTTAGAAACATTGAACCATAATATTTTATTGACTCAGTTGTGTGTGTGTGTGTGTTTTGTTTGCAGATAGTACTAGAAGATTTGTTTCTAGTAAACCATTGATAATTTTTTATTTCAATGGCGTTTTGTTACACACATTACATAGAAAATAGAAACCCAGATTGCGATGACCACCAGACATCGAAACATCAACAAAGCATTATTTTATATGGTCAGGCTCAAGGGAATTTTTTGAAAAATGTTTTACTATTTTTGAGGTTGGCGTATGGACATCTGCTCAACGAAAAAACATTGAAGAGTTTTTTCCTAGATTATTAGAAAGAACAGGATTGAAAAGGGAACTATTTAGATTAATTTTAACACAGGAAGATTGTTCTTCCATAGCCAGAGATGGTTTTCAGGGTGATGGAAATCCTTATGTATTTCGTAAGCCTTTGAATATAGTTTGGGACACTTTGATCCATGGTTGGGATCGGAAAAATACTGTGATTGTCGATGACTCCGAAGAAAAACATGTTTCTAACGAGGAAAGAAACTATATTATAACAAAAAATTATGCTTGCAACGATGTCAATGACACATTTTTGTTAGATAGATTATGGCCTTGCTTACTGCAGTTGAATGTTGTGAGCGATGTGAGGCCAATTGTGAATAAAATGAAAATGAAAGTATTTTGTTAAATAATACACTTGAATGTTTGTTTGTACTAGTATGTTCAATTTCACTGTGATTCTAATTCTTGTAAAGTGTCGAGTTTGGTTTCCGAAAATTCAAAATCAGAGTTTGAAATTGCTAAAATCTGTTTTAAAATTTCAAGATTAAGTATTGGATGTGTAAAAAGTAGCCTTCCAAAAGGGCAAGTGGCAATCTGTCCTTGGCAAATCAGATGAATGGGGGAACCATCGAAGGAGATAACTGGAGAAACTCTATACTTGGAGAATTGTAATGTTTTACAATCTTAAAATAATTTCAGTTAGTTTCTCTTTTCCTTTCTTTTGTTGTGTGTAAAGTTTCCTTGATTCATTTTGGTTTTTCATACATACATCTAGTACCTCTGTTTAAATTGTATTGTTAAATCATAAAATATATAAATCTGTGTGCTTGATTTATCATTCATATGATTTATATGCAGGTTATGCATCAGTAAATTTCTTTACTTGATTCATATTGTTTCACATTCTGCAATTACATAACAGTCATTATCATCATATTAAGTTAATTTGCTAAGTTAAGTTATTAAGCATCTAATTAACAGCTCCTTAACTAGGCTTATTCCTATCATTCTAAGAACATACAGGAGGCATCCATCCATCAATGAGGTTGTGACATGGTGTTCTTGGTTATCAGTCTGTGAAATGGTGTTCTGTTTAATTTCTTCTAGTCCTCTACTTTGTAGGTTAATAATTCTTTGTTGTACTCTAGCAACACTATCCTTAGAAATTTTCAGTATTTGTTCAAGTGAAAGGGGTCCTCTAGTAGGTGATATGATAAGGATATCCCTTCTATTTTCCTGCTGAGGTGCAGGTGTACCAAGAATTACAGTCGGTTGTGGGACTATTTGTTGTTCAGAGGTAGATGCCTGTGACTGGCTACGAGTGACAAACGATGATGTTATTGCTGGAGGAGGTTTATGAGTATTCTGTTTGGGCATATTTTACTTCAGTCCCTCCTTCTAGCGCCATTTTTTGAGGCGTCAAGTGTGTATGTGATGGAATGGGTTCCAAAGCTCTCAACAGAGGGAGAAAACCGAGCCAGAGGCTTCAGATAATCCTGCGCAAGTATTACCCTATCCTCGAGCTGTTTGGGATGGTGATCTCCCACGGATACAAAGGCCTCCGCTAGCACTTGTGTTTTTAATCATAAAAGGACCTGCCTTCCAATGAAGAAAAACAAAGTGTGTTCAGTCTGAAACAAATCTACCTAGGAAGGAAAATCTAAGCTAAGTTAGACCTACTCTAAAAGGTGTCTTGTTTAAATGCAAATTAACTTGATGTGAAAATAAATAAGTACATTCATCCACTTAACATAAATGTGAAGAATATCAATTCCTTAATTCATTCAAGATTAACCTGTAACCAATATGTCAATTGAAAAATTAACATAGATTATAATTTAATGTAAATCATTTGCATAAATCGATAAATATTTTAGTTGAAGAAATTCAATTAAAACATAATGCATACACAAATCTAACATAAGGAAAAATCCATATTAACAATCTCTGCATGAAATAATATTTGCAAAGGATTAAACAACATAGATAATAACCTAAAGTAGAAATCAATATTTACCAAAGAAATTTGATCAATGAACAAAAGATGATGCAAGAGAATAACTTTACTGTATTAATGAAATTCTGTAAGAAATTACAAGCTCATCATAAAACAGAGCATCTCCAGTCTTCTTTTGTCGATTTTTACCCCAAAAATGACCATACCTTGCCTAAGAGAGATATACCCCTTAAATAATAAATTACAAAAATAATACAAAGGATAAATTCCCCTTAAATAGGGATTACAAAATCAGAATATTCTATTTAGTGAGGAAATATTCCCACTTGTCCCAAACTTCTATCAATTCATCTATATCTGGATAACGAGGAGATTTGAGCCCCAGCTGGGCATCACACATGAATCCTTCAATCTCATTTTTGGCTATTTTATGCCACGTGTGGATAAACATATAGATCTTGGACTCCAAGGAAACAAGTTGCTTAATCAACCAATCCACATCTTCAATTTGGATATGCTCAATCTACATAATTTTCTCCTTGACTTGATCACAACGGGCTTCGACCTGTTCTATCATCAATTTTGGTGGATCTGCCCCCTCAATTAGCCCCATTGCGGGGAATGCTAGTATCTCCATGAGATTTTATGAGGCATACCATCTTCTTCTGCAAAGGGCTTGAGCCTGGTTGATAGTATCATGTACCATGTCAATAACATTCTCCCAAGCTCGCACAGCAGTTCGGATCCTTCTGAATTTGAGGCTTTCCAACTTAGGGATATCAGTTGGCTTATATTCAATATACTTCTGCCAATCCATGATGTCTTCTAAAACTTTAGAAGCCTGTTTTGTTTCCTCTACTTGCTAGCCCAAGGTGCCAGCCATTTTTTTAAAGACAATGTAAGTCTAATGGATTTCACCTAAGGTAGTAAATAGCTTATCTAGAAGATGATGATGCTCCAGGTTGACTTGATTGGCTAGCTCCTTGAACTCTTGTTGTGAAAACCTAGAAAACACAGAGGAGGCTGCACTTGCAATTGCATCCTTTAGATGTTGTTCAAGCACATCTATCTTTTCAGCACTAGCAGTGTCCAAAGCATCAACATCTTGCAATTGGACTTGAAGAGAAGCATTTTGTTCTTGAAGGTCTTCAATCTTATTTTCAAATCCTTTTCTCAGTTCATGAATGTCAGCTTCATGTTCTTCATTGGCCTTAACCAGCTACTCTTGAAGTTTCTTGAGCTCCTCCTTCTTGACAACAATTTCTTTATTCAGTGTGATTACTGAATAAAAATTGGCACCTGCAAAAGCACCCATGGCAACAACAGTATCCAGTGCTTCTTTTTGTATGTCATCTAATTGCTTGGCCCAAATGATTTGATTAGGAAAGGGGCCCTGCAACACATCCTAATCTCTGCCTCTTTTGTTACCCTTTTTCACCACTTCCTTAGCCTTTTTGCTATAGAAATAATCTCCAAGGGAGGTTACAATATCTTCCTCATAAGTAGCTACCAATTCAGTGGAAGATGTAGCCACATCTCCTGTTGCAATTATTGGGGTTGTCTAAGTAATAATGGTATTAGGTATTGTAATAGTAATTTGAGAGGTGGTTAGTGATGATGGTGGTTGCAGAGAGACAGTTGAAGACTCGATCTCTGCAACTATTGATGGTGGAATGGAAAGTGGAACTGACAGGGTTGGAGATGGAACAGTAATGGAATTTATTGCATCAAATAACTGGGATATGGTGGATGGTGGTGTTACCCCAGAAGATAAAGTGGAAAGAGATTGAATGGATGAAAGTAAGAGTGTTGAAGCTGTGGTATCAACAACAGTAGTGGTTTCAAGATATTGTTGATCTAGGACAAGATCATCCATGACTATGGCATCCAACAAATCTAGGATTTCCTGAGAAATTTCAATGCACCACAATCACAGAATGAAGTGTTTCATCTTCCACATCACTGTCTTCAATAGTAAGAGTAGGAATTTCAGAGGCAGAAGTTTGAATTTTATGTCTTTTAGCTGGTTTACTCACAACAATCACTTGAACATCACTAATCAGGTTGGTTGTAGCAGCCACTTGAATATCAGTAGTGGGTTTGGGTACTGCAACCACTTGGGTATCCAGCACCAAACTCATTTGTGCTAATTTTTTCTTCCATTGCTAAGATGTATGCATCCACATCTTTAATTCTACAACAGTTTTCAACTTCGGAGTATCCTCCATAAGGCCTTTGCCTTTGTCTCCATCTGGGATAACCAAAGGCCCAAGGTTTAAAGGGAACTTAGGCCATCCCTTCCTTTTGGGACCAATGATCTTAAGGTAGACACCATCTATAATAGTCTGATAAGATATCTCCTCAAGTAACAGTCTGTCAGGGACAACTCTTGGTAGAAAATGTACAGCACTGCTTCCCCAGACTCTAATGTAAGAAAAGGATTCTACCACATACCAATCACCCAATGTGGGGATGAGAGTTCTGGCATCAGGAGAAAAGGCATGGGCATCTTCCCTGAAAATTTGCTGGTAAATTGCACCAAAGAAATGGTCGTAGATGTCATAGAGCAAGGGAACAAAATTGCGTTCCCATAAGGCAGAACAATAAATATGAACAGTGGGTGAGGACTTAGTCCAACTCCACCCCATGGTGGGATATTGAAACTTTGTACAGAAAAAATCAATTACAAATGCAGAGACAAATAAGTATGGCTTCCTTGTAGCTGTTTTTTTTTTATATTTCTCAATGGTTGTCTTTAACTCTGCTGATAAAATTGAATCCCAAGGGAATGACAGCCCCGTTGTTAGGACATGATGGGCGATAGGAGCCCATTCAACTTTGAATATTGAACAATTAGGGAGACCATAAAGTCTGCAGAGCATGGCTTCTAGAAGAGAATAAGGCTCTTTGAACCAGGAAATTGGGTAAAAATTATCATCCCTGGGCATGAAATTTTCCGGTTTGTGCATCCAAGACTTCAGCATTTCATTGAAATTGTACCTAGTCCTTGACGACTCAAGGAATGCAACATTGAGGGGTTGAACAACTAGTTTTAGGGCATAAGCTCTGGTAAAAACCTTAGGGAGAAAAGTAGCCAATTGAGACCCTGCGCTATCATTGAAAGAGCGGTCTTTAGGGTTAGCATGGTCTATAATCCACTTAACTGCATCAGTGTAGGGAAGGATATTAGGTCTGGAAGCTATAGAGTGGAGTTGTGAATCCCTAATATTTTCATAGGCAGGGCGGTCACTCTGAATATCAGTTAGGTCATCATTGTCAAAGATGGAGTGAATTTTGGACCAATCGATTTGGTATGTCTTAGAAACCTTATCGTTGGTGTCGGCAAGGATGCCAAAGTTTGGGTCTTTGTTCAAAAGATCTTTCTGGGGATTTTTGCAGCGAGTGTTGTGAGACATGTTTGAAAAAATTGAGAAATCTGATGAATAAATAAACACCAATAAGAAAAAAAATCAAAATATAAAAAAACCTTGAACAATTGAATAAGAAAGTGACACGAAGCCAACCTGTGCAAGCTGGAAAAAATGGCGAAAACGACCACTGGTAAAAAGTTGCGAAAATGACCCCTGGTAAAAAGTCGCGAAAATGACCCCTAGTAAAAACTCGCGAAAATGACCCCTGGTAAAAACTCGCAGTAAAATCCACACAAATGGCGAAAATGACCCCTGGTAAAAACTCGCAATAAAATCCACACAGCAGGCAATTTTCGAAAATGAAAAATGATAAAAGAAAACAGAAACAAAATCAACATATTTATTAATTTCATCGGGTTAAATCTGGGCCGTAAGATTAAGACAAATCGACGGCTGAGATCTAATCTTGGGAATGCGGAAGACGAGTTGCGGGGGTTTAATTTTTTGGAAATATATACAATTTTTCCGCAATCCGCAATCCGCAATTGCGGGTTTCAAGACCACAAATCCAAATAAAAACAAAACAAAGTGTCATCACTCCCTATGATGTCAGTTCTCTCTTTGAGGCTCACACGTGTGATATTTTGGCCTTCCAAAATAGAGATCAATTCATGTATAACTAGAATGGTCAAGACTGGAAAAATATAAATCACAAGAAGGGTCGGCCGATCCTTCGTTTAGTAGATAATTGTGAACACCAATATCCAACAATTCACCTGTATCCAGATTGGTGAACACAAATGATAGTAGGAAGAAGAAGGGTCATACGCCCCTTCATTTATGATGGAATTGTGCAAATATTCAACCAACAAAGTATAGCCTGTCAATTCATGTATATCCTAAATGGCGAAGACTACAAAAATACTAATCACAAGAAGGGTCAGCCGACCCTTCATTTAAGCTGGAAAAAATGGCAAAAACGACCCCTGGTAAAAACTCGAAGTAAAATCCACACAGCAGGTAAATTAAGGTTTCCATCTATTCAATGCATGTAAATTCCTTTTTTAATACCAGAAATATTTTCAAATTATCGGGTGGCCTGCATATACTTTCATCCAATTTTAAGTCTTAGCTCATTTGATCTCATGGAGGAAGAATATACCTTTGGAAGTGGGAATTTTGCTTGCATGCATTGGATCAAGCTTAAACCCCTAGATTTGCTTATATATCAAAGATTCAAAATGATTATAACATTGTTCCATATGTGTCATGTGACTTTCCATTGTAGCTCTCTTACCTGATTCATTGAATTTTTCTTTGAGCTAGTTGTTAAGTTATTGCATCAGTTTTGTTGGACTTGGTCCCGGATAGAATGTGCAGTCACCAAGGTGCTAGAGTCTATTTGAGTCTATATAAATTAACTTGCCTCCTTGACCTTGACCAAGGGAGCAAGAAGGAAACCAAATCATACTGTACTTAGATCCCCGTGCATTCCATTTTTTTATATTATCTATCCTTTCCTATCATTCTTTCACCTCTAGCGATAAAGGAATTTCTCTAAGCCATCCATCTTGCATTATCGATATGGAACCGTTGAACTTATTCCATGCTCATCTCCACAACCTTCCGCAGTATTCAATCTCTCTAACACCACCTTCCTCGCACCTTAGATCTGCGTAATTATTATCAACTGTTGATCTGGCCCATGTTCTCATCCTGACCGCCCAAAGGTGCGGCCTTTACCGAGGTTCACGAATTTGGAACATGTCGATACTCTGTGCATGTTCAATCTGTGAACTAAACCTCCACCACTGATGCCTTTCCCTGCCATATCTGCACCGTCGAAACATGCGGTCCCTACCAAAACTTCGTAAATCTGAAAAGTTCATTTCCCCACGCATCTCAAATCACCGAAGTACCTGTCGTCCGTATATCTGTCCTTCCACCTATTGATCTAATTTCCAACTTGCTCACGGGCTAGAAACACTCCTCCCACGCTTAAACCGTCCTATCTTACTTTTGCGAATGGCACTTGTGGCCATCGATCTCCGTCAAGCTTCTGTAACCGTCAATCTCCGTCAAGCTTCTAGCAGTCTAGAACTAGTATGAAAATAATAGTGGGAAGAAGAAGGGTCGTCCTCCCCTTCATTTATGAGGGAATTGTGCAAATATTTAACCTACAAAGTATAAGCTGTCAATTCATGTATATCCTGAATGGCGAAGACTGCAAAAATACTAAGCACAAGAAGGGTTGGCCGACCCTTCATTTAAGCTGGAAAAAATGGCAAAAACGACCCCTGGTAAAAACTCGTAGTAAAATCCACACAGCAGGTAATTTTCAAAGATGAAAAATAATAAAAGGAAACAGAAACAAAATCAACATATTTATTAATTCCGTCGGGTAAAATCTGGGCCGTAAGATTAAGACAAATCGACGACTGAGATCTAATCTGTGGAATGCGGAAGACGCATTGCAGGGGTTTAATTTTATGGAAATATATACAATGTTCCCACAATCCGCAATTGCGGGTTGCAGGACTACAACTCGAAAACATATTTATTAATTCCGTCAAGTAAAATATGGGCCGTAAGATTAAGATAAATCGACGGCTGAGATCTAATCTGTGGAATGTGGAAGACGAGTTGCGAGGGTTTAATTTTATGGAAATATATACAACATTCCCGCAATCTGCAATGCGCAATTGCAAGTTACGGGACTACAACTCGAAATAAAAACAAACCTACATTTCCGCAATCCGCAATCCGCATTGCGGGTTGCGGAAATGCATGTCACAAATCCATTATTCAAATAGTTCCCACATCCACAATCATTTATAACTAGATAACCACTTCAACAAGCTATAGCATGATATGATGGTGCGTGCATTTTTCTCAAACCATGAATTATGGCGGGCATTGTCTCAGAGCATTTTTTACTACTTTTTCCATACTTTGTCAATTTCCAAAGTTTCACAAACTTGTCATACTTTTCCATAATTATGTCAGATTGAAACACTCACTCAATGATAGCACCAGAACACCATCATGTGTCTTTCCAGCCTCATCACACATTCATGTCATCATAGATGCCATGTCATCATACATGCCATGTCATCACTTCCTATGGTGTCACTATCCAATATCCATCAACTCACTTGTATCCAGACTGGTGAACACAAGAGGATCAAACAACCCTTATGGCATCCTAGAACTAGTATGAAAATAATATTGGGCAGAAGAAGGGTCAGTCGCCCCTTCATTTATGAGGGAATTGTGCAAATATTCAACATACAAAGGACAGGATGTCAATTCATATATATCTAGAATGGTGAAGACTGGAAAAGTACTAAGCACAAGAAGGGTCGGCCGACCCTTCATTTAAGCTTGAAAAAATGGCGAAAACGGCCCCTAGTAAAACTCGCAGTAAAATCCACACAACAGGTAATTTTCGAAGATGAAAAATAATAAAAGGAAACATAAACAAATTCAACATATTTATTAATTCCGTCAGGTTAAATTTGGGTCGTAAGATTAAGGCAAATCGACGGCTGAGATCTAATCTGTGGAATGCGGAAGACGAGTTGCGGGGGTTTAATTTTTTGGAAATATATACAACGTTCCCGTAATACACAATTCACAATTGCGGGTTGCGAGACTACAACTCGAAATAAAAACAAACCTACGTTTCCGCAATCCGCAATCTGCATTGTGAGTTGCGAGTTGCGGAAATGCATGTCGCAAATCCATTATTCAAACACTTCAACAAGCTATATCATGATATGATGGTGCATGCATTTTTATCAAACCATGAATTATGGTGGTCATTCTCTCAGAGCATTTTTGACTACTTTTTTCATACTTTGTTAATTTCCAAAGTTTCACAAACTTGTCATACTTTTCCAGAATGATGTCAGATTGCAACACTGACTTAATGATAGCACCAGAACACCATCATGTGTCTTTCCAGCCTCATCACACATTCCACGTCATCCTAGATTCCATGTCATCATACATGGCATGATATCATACATGCCATGTCATCACTTCCTATTGTGTCATATTTTGGCCTGCCAAAATAGAGATCAATTCATGTATAACCAGAATGGTCAAGACTGGAAAAATACAAATCACAAGAAGGGTCGGCCGAACCTTCATTTAGTAGATAATTGTGAACACCAATATCCAGCAATTCACCTGTATCCAGACTATTGAACACAAGAAGGATAGGACGACCCTTCTGGCAGTCTAGAACTAGTATGAAAATAATATTGGGAAGAAGAAGGGTCAGACGCCCCTTCATTTATGAGGGAATTGTGCAAATATTCAACCTACAAAGTATAGGCTGTCAATTCATGTATATAATGAATGGTGAATACAAAAAAACTACTAAGCACAAGAAGGGTTGGTTGACCCTTCATTTAAAAGAGAAATGAAAAAATTTTAATCTACGAAGGTTGGGACAACAATTCCCCACTACCGACTTCCGCAGAATATGGTAGGGATCGGGACATTTCCTATGTTATAACATGTAAACAATATGTATCCCGACTTCTGACTGCCGACAAGATGGATCGGTCGCCCCTTATTTTAGTAGATAATTGTGAACACCAATAAATGACAATTCACTTGTATCCACAATGGTGAAGACAAGAAGGATTGAACCACCCTTCTTACAGTCTAGAACTATTATGAAAATAATAGTGGGTAGAAGAAGGGTCGGCCACCCCTTCATTCATTTATCTCGAGCCTCATTCAAAAATGGGGTGTTGGTTAATGACATTTAACTTCAAATGAAAACAAACCAAAGTTTCCGCAATCTGCATTGCGGGTTGTGGGTTGTGGAAACGCATGTCACAAATCCATTATTCAAACAGTTCCCGCAATCCACATTGCAGGTTGCGGAAACGCGGAACACAAACATTTACAATACTCTTCCCGCAATCTGCAATTGCGGGTTGCGAGCATCAAATTCGCAATTATTGGAAAACATTTACAACCGAAAACTAGAATGGTCAATCATGGAAAAATACTAAGGCTAGGCTGTCATTTCATGTATAACTGGAATGGTCAATAATGGAAAAATACTAAGCACAAGAAGGGTCGACCGACCCTTCATTTAGTAGATAATTGAGAACACCGATATCCAGCAATTCACCTGTATCCAGAATTGTGAGCACAAGAAGGATCCGACGACCCTTCCTGTAGTCTAGAACTAGTATGGAAATAATACTGGGAAAATCACATGAATGGGGGGACCATTGAAGGAGAAAACTGGAGACACTCTGTACTTGGAGGCTTGTAATGTTTTACAATCTTTAAATAATTTCACTTAGTTTCTATTTTACTTTCTTTTGTTATGTGTATCAAATTTCCTTGATTCATTTTAGTTTTTCATACATACATCTAATAACTCTGTTTTGTATTATTAAATCATAAAACATATAAATCTGTGTGCTTGATTTATCATTCATACGATTTATATGCAGGTTATGCACCAGTCAATTTATTTCCTTGATTCATATTGTTTCACATTCTACAATCACGGAGCAGTCATTATCGTCATAATTTAATTTTTTAATTAGCTCATCATTGACATGACAGTCACATTCTTTTTAATCCTTTGAATAAAATAACACAGGAATCTTTACTCTTGAAAATATGCATCAACTCTGCTCGGGAATATTTATTCAAAATTGAAGGGATCAATACAAAACAAGTATCTCTTCACGGGTTCCAACCCTTACTACATTGCCAAAAAAAACATCTAATCCTTTGAATAAAATAACACCAGAATCTTTACTCTTGAAAATATGCATCAACTCTGCTAGGCCATCTTTATTCAAAATTGAAGGGCTCAATACAAAACGAATATCTCTTTACGGGTTCCAACACTTGCTACATTGCCAAAAATTATCTTTTATACATTGCAAAACCTATCGAGGTAAAACCCTTACTGCTTCATAACTAAAAATAGAAAATTATAAACTAACTATTACATTCCATTTCGGTCCAAATTTATACAATTTCCAAAATTTCTCAGAATATATCATTTGATGTCTTTCTATTGGCTGTAGCTGCTAACAGGGCTTCTTTCTCAAACAGTAGTCTTCAAGTGTGCAAGGTGTACTTCATTTTCCCATATCTCTCCACTGTCTTCCATTGCTCTGTAGAAGGTACCTCATAACCAGTCATCTCCTCGACCAGAACTTTCATCTCTATGTGCTCTGCAATGGAAGTTGGAGGAATATTTTCAGCTATCATGGCCAGCTGGTTTAGAATTTCAAAGTCAAAGGAGAGTTTATTCGGTAGAATTTTCCCTGTTAGAACATGAGTCAAACCTTGAAATTTCTCTTGGTTCCTCCCGATGTTATATAGTAAATCCTTATAATTGTCCTGGGAAATTAACTCATTATTTTCATCCCAAAAAGAAGGCAGTCCCTTTTGTATTACCTTTTCAAATCCCTTTTTGAACGCTTCAACCTGTTCCTTCATCTGTTATGCACTAGCCTGAACATTCTCAATGTGAGAATGTTTTTCAAGGACTCTCCTAGCCCAAGTTATGACTGTTACCCTTTTTTCGATAGCCATTGCATTCAGATCACCTTCTGTCAGAGTATTGATGAAACTTATGGTACCCTGGGCTGTATCTTTTGGTATCTTATCTAAAACTTCTCTCATTGCTTTACAGCTTTGTAAGATATCATTTTCTATGGCTTCCTTTTTCTTCTTAAAATCTAAATAAGGCCTCAATTTTGCAGCCTCATCGATGATTGAATCCCAAATCAAACACTTTGCACCTTGCAATGTTAGTTGTCTTGTCACTTGACCTATCATCCTCTGATTTCTGCCTACCAAATCTTTATTGTTTTTTGTCAACTCTTTTATTTCATTTTCCTTTTTCTGATTTTCCTCTTCTAGTATTTGTTTTTCTTCTTTTAATTCTATGATCTCCACCTCTTTCAATCTAACTTGGGACATAGCTTGAACTATATCATCTGTACTTGATTCTTTGTTTCCTTGATCTGTTCCTTGCTTCTCTTGTGCTGTATTTGCCAATTTTGCCTTTAGATCTTCAATTTCAGTCTTAAGACTCGATCTATCTTTCTCCCAACTTTCCTCTTTTTCCTCAAACTTGAGCAATTTAGCAATACAATCATCCAATTCTCAAGATAAAGTTTCTTTTTGTTGCTCTAACACAGTTAATTCAAAGGCTTGAATTATCCGAGTTGCTGGAATTCTAACCTTTTGCTGAAGTAATTGGATATTCTTTTCTTTCTCAGCTAAAATATTTTTAATTGCCTCCCCTCTATTTGGTTCATCATTGCTCTTCACCAGGTCATCTTGCAATCTTTTTATTTGCAATTGATGAGCTTTGTTCTCTGTTTTCTCTTGGCTCAACTAGATTTGCAGCCTGTTCACTGTTTTCTGTAGTTTTTCCACTGTTAAAGTAGCTTTCATCATATCAGCATAAATCACCTCTCCAGTCTGCCTATGTAGGTGAATTTTATCAGGGACTGTTATCTTCTGCAAATTCAATTTCATTTATGTGACCTTATCATCAGATGATACGGCCAAATTCAAAGTATTTTTGTCTGGATCTCTACTAGTCATCAGATTAATTTCTGAATCAACAACATTCCTCACTTATGGAAACAACTTATGCATTGCTTCTGCTACTGTTTGTCTATCTTTGCCATATTTTACACATATTTCATCTCTTGAATGAAATTTCCTAGAATCACTTGCATCTCTTGCCTCGTCAAATTCGTATTCCTGTACTTGAATTCCTGGCCCTTGGTATTTTTCTTTCTTCATTCCCTTTTCTTTGTTAGATACAACTACTTCATCTTGCTAGCTTGATTTTAATCTTTTGGCTTCTCTTTCTTCCTCCATCTGCATATCAGTACTTTCATAAAAACTTCTTTTACTTGTTGCTTCAACCTTTCCTGGGGTAGGTACCAACTCAGCTGAAACTTTATCCAAGGTAGAAGGATTAGCGTGTGAACTTCCTGAAACTTCTGTGTCTGATTCATATTGTAGTAACATTTTCATCTTCGCCAATCCTTCAACCTCTTGGTGATCAAAGGCTTTATTTTTGTTTTCTTGCCTTCTGTCAGAAATAACATGACAAGGATCATAATTAATAGTTGTCGCTTTCCTAAAACTCGGTGCTTCTAAATGTTTTTGTACAAAAGGGAGAGCATTATTGTTCTTGATGATAAAATGACCAATTTTTAAAGGGAACTTTATATCTGTAGCTTTCTTGAAATGTAGAAAATGGTCATTTTCTATTGTCAATTTTTGTCTGATAAAATCCAAAGAAAAAACTCTCGGAGTCAAAAAGGTTGGTAGAATATAGGGCTCCTTAAAAAATCCATAAATTCTGATTATTGTATATTGCTTCCCTAAAAACCAGTCTCCAATTGCTTTTTTTGGGCTTAATTGCATTAGGGTCTTCATCTCTGATAATACTCTAGGAAAATTTTCTCCAAACATCAATATGTATACTTCTGATAAAATAAAATTCATAAAATTAAACATACTGTCTTCCACTGTTTCTAAAAACACAGATTGTGGGAAATGTAAATCTTTTCGACTGCTAAACAAGAGCATTTTCATCAGGTGTGTCTGGAATCTGAAATGTCTCAAAGTGTGGAAATTCACTAATCGAGAGTGGATGTTCTGAGCCAAGTATTCATAAAATTTAATGTAGGGCACTTGACTGTAATCCATTTTTGGTTTAGCAACACTTAATCTAAACAACAAACTTAATTGGACCTATGTGACCATGGAATCATCATCAAACCCTAAAAAATGTGAAATGAGTGATAAAACTAATTGTGAATTTTCATCAAAGAAATTAATGTCAAGTGGATAAGGGGTGTTATCAATGGCAAGGCCAAGTTTCAGACAACTGTTCATGAAGGTTTGTTTGGTCTCAGGGGATGACTCTCTGTACTGGCTAAATCGGGCTTCTTCGGCAAAATATTCCTGGTGGTGGGAGGAAAACAGGGGTACTGCTAGAGCTTTCCTAACGGTAGACGTATTTACACGGCAAATAATTTTATTTCGTGATGAATTCATAATGAATCTTTGACTCTGAGAATAATTTACGACACACCACGAAACGAATTCCGGAAACCCTGAAGTTTGTTCGAAACATAAATGGATAAAACGACACTTATAAACATTGTGCACATCCAAATTTTGTTTATATAAACCCTCCAACTTGCTTTTGATTTCTAAAACTGAGAATTTAACCATTATGGGGTCATGAATGTCACTATCTCTATCCACTAGGGTTTCTCCTATCCTCATAGTTTCAATGTTCTGAAAAATGGTTTCACTACTTCCTTCCATTATGTAAACAATTCTAGTTACTTTCACGAGTTAAGAGGACCTACCTGGAACGGACAGGTTGAATAAACTATGCTCTGTTGCTTTCCATCAGCACAGACATGTTCCAATCCTTCGTCGTTCGCAACACAAAAGTCAATTTTTGACGTGCCCTTCTCTTTTATACACCACTGAAGGTGGTTTCGTAACGCAGGATGGTGGTTTTCCTTACCGCTTTATCTGATTGCAGAATGATGTGGATACGAAACACGTACAGCGGTATGGTATTTCGCAACCGCTCAGACCTCCATTACGTCGGGCATGTTGGCGGCGCGGAAATATTATGGACCGTCGATCTAACCGCCCTTTATCGAATAGTCATTGATCTAACTGCCCTTTTATCATTCTCCCATGAGGTACGGCGGGATTTTTCCCAAGGCCACCTAAACCAGTTTTCCAACACTTGGTCATTTCCAAGAATTTCTCCAAGGTTGATCCTGAAACCCTATTTTGGCAGACTTATAACTTTCTCCTCATAAATGAGTAAGGAAAACTGAGACCATGACTAGATATCCACTTCAACAAGCTATAGCATGATATGATGGTGCGTGCATTTTTCTCAAACCATGAATTATGGCGGGCATTCTCTCAGAGCAGTTTTTTCTACTTTGTCCATACTTTGTCAATTTCCAAAGTTTCACAAACTTGTCATACTTTTCCAGAATGATGTCAAATTGAGACACTGACTTAAGGATAGCTCCAGAACACCATCATCTTTATTTCCAGCCTCATCACACATTCCATATCATCACTTCCTATGGTGTCAGTTCTCTCTTTGAGGCTCACACGTGTGAGATTTTGGCCTGCCAAAATAGAGATCAATTCATGTATAACCAGAATGGTCAAGACTGAAAAAATACAAATCACAAGAAGGGTCGGCCGACCCTTTGTTTAGTATACAATTGTGAGAACGAATATCCAACAATTCACTTGTATCCAGAATAGTGAACACAAGAAGGATTGGGCGACCCTTCTTGTAGTCTAGAACTAGTATGAAAATAATATTGGGAAAAAGAAGGGTCGACCGCCCCTTCATTTATGAGGGAATTGTGCAAATATTCAACATATGAAGTATAGGCTATCAATTCATGTATATCCTGAATGGTGAAGACTGCAAAAATACTAACCACGAGAAGAGTTGGTCGACCCTTCATTTAAAAGAGAAATGAAAAATTATTTAATCTACGAAGGTTGGGACGACAATTCCCCACTATCAATTTCCGTAGTATATGGTAGGGATCGGGACATTACCTAAGTTATAACATCTAAACAATATTTCTCTGGACTTCCGACTGCCGACAAGAAGGATCGGCCACCCCTTCTTTTAGTAGATAATTGTGAACACCAATATCCGACAATTCACCTATATCCAGAATGGTGAACACAAGAAGGATTGAACCACCCTTCTTGCAGCCTAGAACTATTATGAAAATAATAGTGGGCAAAAGAAGGATCGGCCGACCCTTCATTCATTTATCTCGAGCCTAATTCAAAATGGGGTGTTGGTTAATGAAATTCAACTTCAAATGACCGTCATATTATTCAGACACCGATTTATTTGATAATTTGTATATTTTTTACAACTTCAAATGACCGTCATAATTATCATATCGGAACACCACAAAAACCAATTTCAAAAGTGGTAATATCAAAAGAAAAAGTATGGTTTTGGAACCTGGATTTGGCACTTTTGGAAACGGATTTGGCATTTTTGGAACCAGTTTGGTCACTTTTGGAACCGGATTTGGCACTTTTGGAACCAGTTTTGGCTCTTTAGGAACCGTTTTGTCACTTTTGGAACCTTGATTTGGCACTTTTGGAATCGGTTTTGGCACTTTCGGAACCCATTTTTGCACTTTTGGAACTGGTTTTGGCACTTTTGGAACCTGGATTTGTCACTTTTGGAACCATATTTTGCTTGATTTTGGAGTTTAGAAAGGTTGTTTTTGACCCGTCTTCAAAGTGACTTGGACTAGAATAAGTCCAAGTTTAATGAAATTGGCATTTACTGATTAAACTTGAAAGATTATTCGTTTATGTACTCAGATCAGAGATGCAAATGTACTTTTATTTTGTTGTACATGCACGCTTATTTATGTAAATAATGGTTGTAGGTTCACTTTTTGGATAGTTGGTATGGTTGTGCATTGAAAATGCACAAGACTAGTTATTTGCATTGTGAAACTAGTTGACTAGTCTTGGTATCTCATTTTCGTGTATATTATGTTTAATTATTTAAAAATGGTTATTTTTCCATATTTACAAGGATGTAGGTGTTAATTAGCCATTGGAATTGATAAATTGCTTTAATTATTTGAACAAATTATTGTATGCTAAGTGTCGTAATTACCGCATTAATTACCTTAATTAACTAGTTAATGACATATTGTTGGAAATGACCTTTTTGGGTGCAAGTAACATGTGTTATAGCTTGGGATGGATGTATAATGATGTTAGATAGTGTTGTATAATATTTCCCAAACTTGGTTCAGTTTCTTTCTCAGATGTAAATTTTATTTTAATTAATTTGCGATTATCGATATTTTGTCGTAATTAATTTGTGAAAAATGAAATTAAGTATTTATTCTAATTCTTTGATGTGATTAAACTTTGTAATAGACTCTTAGATCAAATTTTATGTCCCTAATACCATTTGATATCCCTGGGGGACATTAAAGGTGGTATCATATCTATGGTTCCATCTCTGCGACTATTGGGCCTATTCTGGATTCATAACTCTATTTATATGCATTAGGAATTTATAAATGTGCTTTGTGAAAGAATTTTAACCTCCCTTATGTTAATGGAAGAATAAGAAGCCTCACTTCAAAGATCCGTTTGTTGTATGCTTTAGAATGAATTAATATTGCATATTTATTGTTCAATAGATTGATTAGTAAGTACTATGTGGTGCATATCTAATAATCGAGTAGATTGATTGGTTGATGTATCTTCACCTTGCATTGCCTCTTTTATTGTTTGGTGGTTTGATTGGTTGATGCTTGTGCATTGCCTCTTTTACTACTTTAGTGATTTTATTGGCCAATGCTTATGCATTGCCTCTTTTACTGTTCAGTGACTTTATTGGTTGATGCTTGTGCATTGCCTCCTTTATTGTTCAGTAACTTGATTGGTCAATGCTTTTTCATTGTGCATTATCTCTTTTACTGCTCATTGAATTGTTAATATTGAAATGCTTCTTGTGATATGATTTATTTACTAGTACATTATGATTATTAATTGATAAGTAAATAATTGTCATTATAGTAGTATGTACTATGTACAATTATCAGTATTAATTTAATGCTAAGTTATTAAGATGATATAGTTTTATTATTATTAAATATTAATATGATTTATTAAGTGGCATTTATACCCTATATGGATTTTGGATTTTCTATTGATGGTATGCTTTTATAGGCTTATTGCGCCGAGAGGCGCTCTCCAGCCCAGTATGGGGGAGATCTTGTGATTCGACTGTTTGTCGAGTAACAAAATAATACAAAGTAAACAAAAAAAGAATAATACAAAGTAAAAGTAATAAATATTATGTTGGTCATAAACAAAAAAGAATAATACAAAGTAAAAAGTAAATATGAGATTTAAACTAGAGACTTTAGAGCTTAGGATTAGGTGGTAAATATTGTGTCGGCCATAAACAAAAAAGAATAATACAAAGTAAAAAGTAAATATGAGACTTAAACTAGAGACTTTAGAGCTTAGGATTAGGTGGCTCAGGTATTGCACTCAAGGACCTATTCAAGGAGAGGTTTGCACCTCAGGAGATTTGATCCCTCTCGGCGCTTGATAGAGCCTAGGATTTGGATCTAGGATGGTTTATGCCACTTGGATGGTGGTGGTTACATTGATGAGTAACTCCTTGTCTATTTTGGGAAAATAGGCCACTTGTCTTAATAGTGGTTCCATTTTCATTTTTATTTTTATTTTCAATGTATGTGAGTAACTCCTTGTCTATTTTTGGAGGAAATGAGCCACTTGTCTTTAATGGTTCGTATTCTCTTAATTTTATTTATTTTATTTTATGTGTGTAAGTAGGTAGTATTTATGTAGACAAATGGGCATATGTATAGAAATAATACATAGTAATAGTAAGTATGGTGTATGGTATTGTTATCACTCAAAGTGTAGCTACCACCAAAGGTATCCTATCTGGGATGGTAGAGGTAGGGTAGCTAACCAAGTGACACCGCAAGGGCCTCGTCCACTACTGTAGAAGGGTAGTTGTCACACCGGACGGGCTCTTGTCACTTTAGATCAAGCTAATGAAAGAACAAGGGGGATACCCTCACTAGCTTATGAGGGCTAGTGAGGGTATCCCCCTTGTTCTTTCATGGAAAATAATGAATATGTGGACCCAAATGAGGATTTTATGAATGATATGGAACTAGAATGAATACTTGATATTAGATATGGCCATTAGAGAGGGTTCAAGCGAGACCCAAGTGATAGATATGAAGAAATAATGAGAAAACCAAGGCGGGCGTCCCACCTAGAAGTGACTAGTGCTAGATCCAAGGGAAACGGGAGTCGGAGTAAGTTCAAATTTGAGATATAGGGTTTATTAATTATTTCTAAAGTGGGTTTTAAATATTAATCCCAAAATATCGCCATATCTATTAGATCTATAAAATGAGGGTTTTAACTACGAGGGTTTTAATGGTGAAAACTGGAATAGATATTGAAACAACAAAAATAAAATGAATCGCACATTGGAATACTTGTGGCCGCCTTGTAAATTGATGATCTTCCCAAACCGAAGCAATTATGAGTGAGATCCAAGCCTCTCCAAGTAAAATCTCCATGCCTTCAGAGTGGCCAGTGCACCCTTCCCTGCCAAAATTATTATAGTAAGAATTGGATCAAGCATGAAAGAAACTATACGGTAGAAAAGATAAAAAAAGAAGCATCAAAATGATCACAAGATACAATAAAGATACTCCCTGAGATGCAAGTCGAATTGAGGAGGAGGAATGGAGATCCCTCACAATTGCACCCCCCTCAACTTGCCTCCTTCACTACCACACGACCCCTACAAAAATGGTTATGGAGAAAACTAGATCCACAAGAATGTCGAAGAGAAAAGACTTTACAATCACTTGCAAGAACATTCACAAAGCTTCCAATATTTTTTGCAAAATATTTTTATTATGTCAGAAATCCAAGAGCCAAAAGTCACTTTACAAAATGGTGAGAGTGGATATAAATAGCCTCTTGCAATCCAAAACCCTAAAAATACAATAGTATGGAGGGATAGGATCTAAAGATACAACATATAATATCAACGTCTATGTGTTGGAATATTGGTCAGTACTGAGAGGGGGGGGTGAATCAGTATTGTTTTTTTTTTAACAATTTAAACCACTTTTTAATATTAATTAAAGCATGGAATCGACAAGATACATAGAACACAGATTTTTATCGTGGAATCCCAATTGGAAAAACCACAAACTCTTTCTATACTGCAAAATTATATTTACAATATTTTTTACAAGCTAGAGCTTGCTGGAGACTTCAATCCCCAAGTTTCTTAGCTACAACTGAAGGATGCTAAAACACCCTGGTTTCTTCCTGCTGCAACAAACAAGGATGCTACTACACCATATTTACTAGCCACTACTGGAAAGAAGCTACAATCCCCTTGTTTATCAACTACTGCTGAAAGGATGCTTCGACACCCTATTTACCAGCTACTACTGGAAGGAGGCGACAACCCCCTTGCAGGCATGTATCCTGCCCTAGCACCACCCTACCTCCCTATTTTGATCTTATAACTTCAATGGGATATACATTTGTGTATACTTTCACTGTCCTCTATTTCCGATCTTCAATCCAATCTCCAAAATACTGCCTCTATTCCTTTTATTCTTTCTCTGAAATATGTACTACTTTAGATTTTCATTTAAACACACATCAGACACTCCCATATACTTTTTACCTTCTCTGGCATCTACGTTGCTTTAGATATTCATGTTAAAACGCATATACATTCTATTCTTCTTTTTCCTTCTCTAGCCTTTGTTATGTGCTCCCTCAGATGCTCATCTTCAATAACCAAAGCTTCCCTTATTTGTATTTTCAGATTTCCAGAAATTCGGTTACTTCAATTCAATATCTTCATTTCATTGGTATCTGTCTTGATATTTCTTCTTCTTTGATCTATGTTGTTGAGACATCTTCCTTCCATCTCGAATGTTGGTTGATATATTATCTATCTCATTTTTAATCATTGCATCTATTCAAAATGGCTCGTGTCTTTTCATACTCACGCCTCTTAAAAAATAATCAATTTTTCAGTTTATTAAATAATAAACCCTGTTTTTTATTTAAAGATCAATTCTATTTTTAATTAAAAATCAATTCTATTTTTTAATTAAAAACCAATTCTGTTTTATTTAATAAACTTTGTCTCATTTAGTTTAATCTTGTAGCTTATCATCATGCCTTTTCAGCATCACACCCTTTCCATAATTTTGTCCTTCAAATTTGGAAATTGCCTTTTTATCAAACGCGCCACTTCAAAAAAATACTTCTTGGTTTAATTAGTTTGCTTTGGTAACTAGTTGGTAATTAATTTCATCTATTTCATAACATCTTAATCATTCCTTATTTTTATTAAATTGACTTAGCTGGGAAATTTAAATAAAAACTTGTTAACATATATTTTCAGGCTTATTGCTGCCATATTCACATACTGTGTAACAATGATTTTTCCTCAACTTGGAAACTCAATTTTTTACACATGTGACTACCAAAGAGGAATACGACACCATGGCTAGATGGCCAGTTCATAATGGAACATACCCATTCCATCTGGAGGATTTATCAGCACAAGGACAATTTATGGCTGACATTTCCAAGTGGCCCTTCAAGCTTTATTTAGACAGAAAGACAGACTTTTTCTCAATTTGGCAGGCTTGTATTTCCCATGTGTAACCTCCAGAGACAAATATGAGCCCATGACTAGATGACCAGACCATCAAAGAACAATCCCATTCGAACTAATGAATTTATCACCACAAGGACAGTTTATGGCGGACATTTCCAAATGGCCCCTTAACCTCCAGTTTTCAACACTTGGACAAACTTCATTTGTTCTTAATATGAAAAACAAGATTGTTCTCACTTTGGCAGATTGATTTCTTGCACATGTGACCATCATAAGGAAAACTGAAAACATGACTAGATAACCACTTCAACAAGGAACATATCCATGTCACCTTTTGAATTTTTTGATACACACACATCATTTTTTGGGCATTTGAAAATGGCCTTTTAAACTGTTGATTTGACACTTAGTCAAAATTATCAAACCCTAGGTTAACATGAGGAGATTTTTATTTTCATCAAATTGGAAGTATGAGACATCCAATGGATAGAGGCCAACAAGGTGATTCCATCCAGACCAATTTCATCCTTTGAAACCTCTTTCTCTCTCCTCAGCAAACATTTTTCTGGAGCAATGTAAATCAAGCTAGGAGGCACTTTTGGCAAATCAATGTCTTCACTTATGGATACTTTTTGGAAAAACCAATGATATTATTGGATGCACCAATCAACAGTATGGAGACCTATACCCTCAAAATACTTTAATACATCTACCACAGTAAATGGCACACATTTTACTGAAGTCACTCAAGCATTTTTACCAGCATTTTTATACTTAGGCAATTTGTGCAATCTCCAAGGTGGATTTTTTATTTCACCAAAATCCTGAACCAATGGTACTATATGATGTAGTACATATCACTGAGCACAACCAAATTTATTTCACCTTCAAAATCATCTTCCTCTGACCTAGGTGGACATTTTACTGGACTAGTGCAAAACTGCCTAAAACCCTGTTTTGGAAGACCTATAACTTCCTCCTCAGACACTCTCAAGACAAACTGAGAACATGGTCAAGTAGACAGATATACAAGTTGTAGCCTGGTTCTTTCATATATTTTTTATCATTCTCCTATGAGTTACATCAGACATTTTACTGAGGTCACTTGGACCAGTTTTCCAACACTTAGTTAATTTCTTGAATTTCTCCAAACTGACAAATCTTTATATAACTAGGTCAAATTGTAATAATGGCATCATGAAGGCACTAGAGCACAATTAGGTGGATTTGCATCTTCATCAACCATGCCACATCATCATACATGCCATGCCATCACTTCCTTTTGTTATTCTTTTGTCTTCCACTGAGTTTTCCCTGCCATCATGTCCTTGGTTATTCCTTTGTCATTACTGAACTCCTTTGACATCAATGAAAACTACATTCAACATTCTCCCCCTTTGGAATTGATGGAAACTTCTAAACATTCTCCCCCTTTGACAACAATGACAAAGGATAACCTGTTATGCTCTTGTTGTAACCATCTTGATAGAGAATTTCCTATCTTTCTTCTTTTTGACAACTGCCCTTGCCAATATATCTCATTTTTAAGAAATTTAGCTCTCTGGTTATCTTTCTCTTGTTAAGTGGACTTCGTACTAATCATTGTGTTATGATACTCTGGTTAACATCCTCATTTACCTTCTTGTAGCAATTCTTTGAAAGATAACATGGATGATTAGTTCATAGACTCCCCCTTTCAATGTTCCTCCCCTTTGTCAACATTTTCTACATTTTGTGACAGGGTTTACACTCTGCTCTTTGTCAACCATACACCAGTATTATCACTTAACCATGATCATCTCTTATCTTCTCTAATTTTGCTTCTGATTTTGTTACACTTCAACCATTAAGTGTGCATGTCACATAGATGTTTTCTAGACAAAAAAATTTCTTCAATTTTGTCACCTCCAATCTACTTCTTATCCTTGATGAAGATAGCCTTTTAACAAGTGATATTGATTAATTTCAAATACCAATTTCATTTTTCTGATATTTACCCCCCCTGAATATATGATTCCTTAATACTAATTTCAGGGTTATCTTTTAGGTCACAAGAGACTTTAGAAGAACCATTCATCATCCTTATCTTCATCGGTGTATTTTACATCTTCATCTTGCTTTCCATCATAATGGATGGCATTCTTATCTACAACCCTATTATGCCGAACATCATCTTTGGAAACTCCATTGATGCTTGGAATCTGTGTTTCCCCTTAATCTTTGTAGTCTTCATTTCTTCTCCACATCTTTCCATGAGGTACTCTGCTTACTGGTTTTTCACTTCTTTTTCTCTTGGTTTTTGTACTTTGTACTTTGATCTTTTCCCTTGGTTCTGCAAACAACAGTTTTGTGACCAAACTTGTGACAGCAATGACAATATCCATAGAATTTTCCTTTACATTTGAGGAATCTTTGATATTTCTGCTTCACAAATTCCATCTTCTTCCATCCCTTCCTTTGTTTCTGAACTTTTACTGAAGCATTCTTTCTCAGCTTATATTCTCTATCCATATGTCCAAAATTATTACAAGAGTAGCAATGACCGAAAAAGATCTGTTGGAACTTGATTTTCATTGTTCTTTTAGGCATCATATCAGTTCTATCTTTATTATGAGAGGAGGGAACATATTTATGACTATCCTTCTTAATTGGGCTTTTGAGTGCAGAAGCATAGCTTCTTTTATTCTTATCTTGGAGTGTAAGAGACAAACATTCTGGATTCTTTTCTTTGTCATAACCTAATTCAGTTTTAGCACTTGATGGTATTTAGCTACTTAGGATTTCATCTAAATTCTTTGAGCTGTTCTCAAATTTTAATTTAATAGATTCTTTATCAAGCATCTTTCTAAGCAAAATAACTTTTGCTTCAAGTCTTTTAGAGTCTTGTATTTTCTCCTTGAATATGGATACTTCTTGTTTTAAGCTCTCGGCCTCTTTCATGTTAACCATCACTTGTTGACATGATTTGTGTAGCTCTTATTGGAGTGTCTTGACTTCCTCTTCTTTTGAATTTAACTCTTCTTGGTATATTGACAATTATCCTTTCAAGGATTTGTTTCTTCTTCTACATTTTTCAATTTCCTCAAGAGCACACATGAGTTCAACCTCTAGGTCCACCTCTTCTTCCATATCTGATTCTTCTTCTGAAGCTTGAGTTATTGTCTCCATGAATATATTTTCTCCATTTTCACTAGCATCATCGAGAATAGCAAGGCTTGCTTCTACTCTTTGTTCAACTGAGTAAAGTTTCTCCAATTTGACCCATAGTTCCTTAGCTGAGATTCATTGTCCTATCTTATCTTTAATGGGTTGAGATAATCCATCAAGTATGGCCTCCATTTCCCTTGAGTTATTTTTCTTGGACTCTTTATGAGATGTAGTCCTTATTCTTTTTGGTGGGATATAATCAGAGATTACTGAATTCCGTACACCATATCCTAATGATTGTAAGTATGCACTCATTCTTTTGCTCCAATATGTGTTTTCTTCTTTATTAAGTACTGGAGCTTTGTTGAGTGAAATCCCTTCTTGTTGATCGATAGTGGTTTTAATAGGATCTTCCTTCCAGTGGTTTAGACTGTAGTGAAGGATCCTGCTCTGATACCAATTGTTGGAATATTGGTCAATACTGAGAGGGGAGGTGAATCAGTATTGTTATCTTTCTACAATTTAAACCACTTTTTAATATTAATTAAAACGTGGAATCAACAAGATACACAGAAAACATATTTTTATCGTGGAATCCCAATTGGGAAAACCTAAAACTCTTTGTATACTGCAAAATTATATTTACAATATTTTTTGCAAGCTACAACTTGCTGGAGAATTCAATCCCCAAGTTTCTTAGCTACAATTGAAGGATGCTAGAACACCCTAATTTCTTCCTGATGCAACAGACAAGGATTCTACTACACCCTATTTACTAGCCACTACTGGAAGGAAGCTACAACCCCCTTGTTTATCATCTACTACTGAAAGGATGCTTCGACACCCTATTTACCAGCTACTACTGGAAGGAGGCTACAACCCCCTTGCAGTCTTGTAGCCTGCCCTAGCACTACCCTACCTCCCTATTTTGATATTATAAGTTCAATGGGATATACATCTGTTTATACTTTCACTGTCCTCTGTTTCTGATCTTCAATACAAGCTCCAAAAGGCTGCCTCTGTTCCTTTTATGCTTTCTCTGAAATTTGTACTGCTTCAGATTTTCATTTAAGCACAAAGTAGACACTCTCATATACTTTTTACCTTCTCTGGAATCTACACTGCTTTAGATCTTCATGTTAAAACACAGAGACATTCTATTATGCCTTTTCCATCTCTAGCCTCTATTATGTATTCCCTCAGATGCTCATCTTCAATAATCAAAGCTTCCCTTATTTGTCTTTTTAGATTTCCAGAAATTATGTTACTTCAATTCAATATCTTCATTTCATTGGTATCTGTCTTGATCTTTCTTCTTCTTTGACCTATGTTGTTGAGACATCTTCCTTCCATCTCGAATGTCGGTTTATATATTATCTATCTCATTTTTAATCATTGCATCTCTTCAAAATGGCTCATGTCTTTTCATACTCACGCCTCTTCAAAAAGAATCAATTTTCTGTTTATTAAATAATAAACCCTGTTTTTTAATTAAAGATCAATTCTGCTTTTAATTAAAGATCAATTCTGTTTTTAATTAAAAATCAATTATGTTTTTTAATTAAAAATCAATTATGTTTTATTTAATAAAATCTGCCTCATTTAGTTTATTCCTATAGCTTATCATCATGCATTTTCAGCATCACACCCTTTCCATAATGGTGTCCTTCAAATTTAGAAATTGCCTTGTTATCAAACGCACCACTTCAAAAAAATACTTCTTGGTTTAATTAGTTTGCTTTGATAATTAGCTAGTAAATAATTTCCTCTATTTCATAACATCTTAATCATTCCTTATTTTATTAAATTGACTTAGCTCGGAAATTTAAATAAAAACTTGTTGACATATATTTTCAAGCTTATTGCTGCCATATTCACATACTGTGTAACAATGATTTTTCCTCAACTTGGCAACTTAATTTTTCACACGTGTGACTACCAAAGAGGAATATGACACCATGGCTAGATGGAAAGTTCATCATGGAACATGCCCATGCCATCTAGAGGATTTATCAGCCCAAGGAAAATTTATGGCGGACATTTCCAAATGGCCCTTCAAGCTTTATTTAGACAGAAAGACAGACTTTTTCTCAATTTGGCAGGCTTGTATTTCGCACGTGTAACCTCCAAAGAGAAATATGAGCCCATGAATAGATGACCAGACCATCAAATAAAAATCCCATTCCAACTGATGAATTTATCACCAAAAGGACAGTTTATGGCGGACATTTCCAAATGGCCCCTTAACCTCCATTTTTCAACACGGACAAATTTCATTTGTTCTTAATATGCAAAACATGATTTTTCTCACTTTGGCAGATTGATTTCTTGCACATGTGACCATCATAAGGAAAACTGAAAACATGACTGGATAAACACTTCAACAAGGAACAAATCCATGTCACCTTTTGAATATTTTGATACACACAAATCATTTTTTGGGCATTTGAAAATGGCCTTTTAAACTGCTGATTTGACACTTAGTCAAAATTATCAAACCCTAGGTTAACATGAGGAGATTTTTATTTTCATCAAATTGGAAGTATGAGACATCCAATGGATAGAGGAAAACAAGGTGATTCCATCCAGACCAATTTCATCCTTTGAAACCTCTTTCCCTCTCCTCAACGGACATTTTTCTAGAGCAATGCAAATCAAGCTAGGAGGTCCTTTTGGCAGATAAATGTCTTCACTTATGGAGAATTTTTGGACAAACCAATGATATGATTGGATGCACCAATCAACATTTTGGAGACCTATACCCTCAAAATATTTTAATACATCAACCACGGGAAATGGAGGACATTTTACTGAGGTCACTCAAGCATTTTTACCAGCATTTTTATACTTAGACAATTTGTGCAATCTCCAAGGTGGATTTTTTATTTCACCAAAATCCTAAACAAATGGTACTATATGATTTAGTACATCTCACTTAGCACAACCAAATTTATTTCACCTTCCAACTCATCTTCCTCTGACCTAGGTGGACATTTTAGTGGACTGGTGCAAAACTGCCTAAAACCCTATTTTGGCAGACCTATAAATTCCTCCTCAGACACTCTCAAGAAAAAATGATACCATGTTAAGGTATACAGATAAACAATATACAACCTGGTTCTTTCATATATTTTTAATCATTCTCCTATGAGGTACGTTAGACATGTTCCTGAGGTCACTTGGACGAGTTTTCCAACACTTAGTCAATTTCTTGAATTTTTCCAAACTGACAAATCTTTATATAACTAGGTCAAATTGTAATAATGACATCATGAAGGTACTAGAGCACCATTAGGTGGATTTGCATCTTCATCAACCATTCCACATCATCATACATGCCATGTCATCACTTCCTTTGTTATTCTTTTGTCTTCCATTGAGTTTGCCCTGCCATCATGTCCTTGGTTATTCCTTTGTCATTACTGAACTCCTTTGACATCAATGACAACCACATTCAACACTATGATGATCCGGACAAGATGTACATGGATCACTCAAAATAGAGGGGATGTCCTCCCTCAATGGCGCCCTAGGAGGTACGTGACACATAAAACACGACTAGGGACACAATGTAACATCATAACATGGTGGGGGGGTCTAAGAGATCAATTTTTCACTAGAAAAATGCCCCACCTTCATCAATAATAATATTATATGTGATAAAGTGTCAAAAGACACTACGACGTGTGCCCAAAAATACATAATAAAATCCCCAAAATGCTAAATAGGATGACGTGTGGACCCCACTGATGTCGGAACCAATGTTGGAAGGTGTGGAAAATATCATCATGACATCCCGAACCAAAATCATGCCAATTTCTTGCCCCACTGAGCCAAATCGATTTCCTTTGCTAATCATTCTACTGCAGGAAAACCACATCTAAAAAATACAAAAATGCATGTAACCCACTGCCACGTGCCCCGGGCACAAAATTTACTGCACCAAAATGTCTGGGAATATGGTAATATGGTAATAACGACTGGTTGGACCCCCTATCCTCTCAGGAGCACCCTAGGAGAGCGTACATGCTCAATGAAAGTGTTGGACATGCAATTTCTGAATGGAAAAATGAAATAAAGTGGTAATCTGACCATATCATCACCTATAGCTGCCCAGGACTGATAAATGAGTGCACCAATGGACTCAAAATTCTCAAATCCACTAGGAATTAGTACTCATACACCATGTGACCATCAAGTGATAGCTCTGTAAGCTTATCCATGCCCATAATAATAAAATAATGGCATGTAATAATAATGATAATAATAATCCACCAAACCATCATCTGAATTGTCATCTGAAGCATGGAACCATCTAATGGAAACATATGGGCCATGAATAATCCATCTCGAAAATGTGGGTGTTAGAACAATATTCCCATCATATATATGCCATGGACCTTCATGTTGTTCTACCTAGTGTTATTTGGCTCATTAGTTCCTAGTCTAGTGTCTTGGACCATAGTTTGTCCACATTTGACGACTTAGACTAGTGATGTATCCATGAAGCCTTATTTTTCCACTTATCCACTCATTTCCATCATTTTAGGATTCAATGCACCCCACTACCTTGCATTTATGTGGGATTTATTGCATTTACATGTTTTAAGAAGATGGAGTGTGCCCTCTTGAATATTTGGTCAACGTGTGCATTAATGGACACTACTTAGCCAACTACTAACCCATGTGCCCTCATAATGGTACCTTCCACACTATTTTGACTAGCCTAACCTTCCTCATGGTCCATCTATGTTCATTGAACCTCTTTATGGCCCAATCTATGAGTTACACTTGGCCTCATGTCATTGATGGGCGAATTGGTCCAATCTAATCCTATAATTTTGTGAGCCAATCAAATTTCCTTGAGAGGCCTATATATTGTACTAGTTTTTTCTCAATAATATATATGGAAATAAAGCTCTAGAGTGAACTTCTCTAGTTTTGTCTCAATATTCTTCTTCTCACATTTCTGTTATCTCTTGAAATATTCTAAGTGAAGTTGTTGTTGAATCTAGATCTATATCTAAGTTTGTTCTATCACATGTATCAGATCCTAGAGCTATGATTGATGTGCATTCAAAACTTTCACATGGTATAAGAGCAAGTCTGATTCAAAGCAATTTCCATATTCTTTCTTGAGTATTTTTTGCAGGTCATTGTCATCACCAAGAGCGCACCAGCAAAGTATGGATCAAATCAAGCCATGATTCTCACACCCTTCAATTACTTCGAATGGAAGGCCCACATGATCATCCAACTTCGAAGTAAGGGTCTTTATAGGGTCACCATGGGGCTTGAACCTTAGCCAAATGTTGCTGCTAAAAATGCTAAGTGGTTCAGTAGGCTTGATGAAGCTTATGGTTTGCTTTGTCTCTCGGTCTCGCGAGATATCCTATTCCACCTTGAAAATGCCTCTACACCAGATGAAGTTTGGCTCAAGCTTGAGTCATTATTTGGGAAGTAAGATGAGTTGAGAGGTCATCTATTGGAGAATGATTTGATCTCATTGAGTCCAAGCAATTTCGAAGCCATGGAATATTTTATATCAAAGTTCAAGAACCTAGTGCTTCAGCTCAAACAGTGTGGCATTGAGAAGAAAGAAGAGCAGCTAATACTTTCCATTCTATCTAAATTGGGTCCTGAATACTCAGTATTTGTGTCTACATTCCATGCTACAAAACTTGTTGTTCAAAATTGGAGGATGTCTTCCTTGGATGCTTTCATAGATTCGCTCACCCAAGAGAAAGATAAGTTAGTGCAAATGGGATCTTTCAATTCTTCCAAATACCATGTACTCGCTTCTCATGGAGATAATATTCCTAAAAATGATAAATCCAAAGGAAATCACAAGATGAAGGAGAAGAAACAGTCGGATGAAGAGAAATCAAATTCAACTGATGAGGATTCGAAAGCCAAGGAGATGAAGGGTAAGAAAGAGAAGCCCAAGTGTGGTTATTGCATAGGTTCTCATTATGAGAAAAAAAAATTCATAAAGAATATGGACATCATGACCAAGCTACTTGAGGAGCAAAACATTGATGTTCTAGATTTTGCAAAGAAAGAAGAAGCCAAGCTCTCTTTGGAACAAGAACATTGTCTGAGTCCATGCTACCTGCCAAGGTAATCACTTGTATGCTTTGGGTGCTTGAGTTAAAAATATTTATTATGTATATGTTTTTGATTCGCATTCAGATATATCATAACCAAAAACCTCTATCCATTCCTTGGAAGAATCTCCAACCAGTTCACCAAAGTCTCCTCCCAATACTAGCCATTTTTCACTAGTTTTTTACTTTCCTTCTTAAAGCTCTTTCCAACTCCATTCATATCCTTCCTATTCTGATATGGAAGGTGATATGTAGGATTATATGCAGGTTATTATAGCCTTCAAACCATTTTCCCAACCATTGGATTCCCAAAAGACCATACAACCCCCAAGTTCTCTAGTTGGAAAATCTTACAATTTCATTGTTTCCAATACTGTGTTACTTGTCTATGTTGTTTTTATGTCTTCAATATATTTCCTTGGTTGGAAATCCATGTCATTGGCCATCATAGGACTGTTGTTCCAATGACTCCACATGTCTGGACCTTATCTCACCACCTATGGTTCAAATTTCAAGTCTTCGGACCCTTCAAGTTCGCTCAACTGTCAATGTGATCCAGTTGAACACTTTTTTCCCACTATGGATCCATTCGCTCATGGAGACACTATACCTCTATTGTTTGCTGCTCCATATGAATCCTATTCTGATATTTCAAAGACTCATGAACTCTATTGCAAAGTTAGGAAGGTTCTACATCGGTTTGGAAGGAAGATACATGGTTTGATTCGCCATATGGCAGTTGCTCAAGAAGCTGATTTTGTTGAGTCTTTTGATGCTCTTTGGGAAGGATTTTGCAGAGATATATTTTCCATTATTTATTATGTATTCAGATCAGAGTATGTATGCAGCAATAAACATTCTTATGATGCTCCTACATCATCAAATGATGAGTTTCAAGGGGCCTCTCAACATGTTTTTTGTCTACACAACATTGATGCATTGGTGCATGATCATGGAATCCACAACATCTTCACCAAGAAGTTGTTCATTCAGCTCATTCAAGTGAAGAACAAGACCTGTTGAAGACATTTTGTTCATCTTTGTGCCATGTCCATTCTTGAGGGAGTATTTTCACCATGTGGTTTTGCCTCTTTCCTCGTTTTACATGGACAAATAAAATTGTTGTAAAGGGTGGCCATAAGCCATTTTTGTTTGGGCCCTATTTTTATGCTCACTACCATTTTGGATTAAGGGGGGGTGTTAGAACAAAATCCCCATCATATATATGCCATGGACCTTCATGTTGTTCTACCTAGTGTTATTTGTCTCATCAGTGCCTAGTCTAGTGTCTTGGACCATAGTTTGTCCACATTTGACCACTTAGGCTAGTGATATATCCATGAAGACTTATTTGTCCACTTGTCCACTCATTTCTATCATTTTAGGAGTCAATGCGCACCACTACCTTGCATTTATGTGGGAGTTATTACATTTCTTAGTTTTAAGGATATGGAGTGCACCCTCTTTAGGATTTGGTCAACTTGTGCATTAATGGCCACTACTTAGCCAACTACTCACCCATGCACCCTTGGTCAACTTGTGCATTAATGGTACCTTTCACACTATTTTTACTAGCCTAACCTTCTTCATGGTCCATCTATGTTCATTGAACCTCTTTATGAGCGAATTTATGAGTTACACTTGGCCTCATGTCATTGATGGGTGAATTGGTCCAATCTAATCCTACCATTTTGTGAGCCAATCAAATTGCCTTGAGAGGCCTATATATTGTACTAGTTTTTGCTCAATAATATATATGGAAATTAAGCTCTAGAGTGAATTTTTCTAGTTTTGTCTCATTATTCTTCTTCTCATATTTCTGTTATCTCTTGAAATATTCTAAGTAAAGTTGTTATTGAATCTAGATCTATATCTACGTTTGTTCTATCATATGTATTAGAGCCTATAGCTGTGATTGATGTGCATTCAAAACTTTCACAGTGGGCTCAAACTCATTCTGGACCCTGCGGTTGACTTGGTCAAACTGGGTTGACCAGGTCAAGAATTATCAAAATAATGATCCAGATCACAAATAATTGTTGCTGCAAGTACAAAAGGATGAAATATGCTTATTCAATTATATCAGTAGCTAGACTAAATCATAGAATGATGTTTAACTGGCGTAAGCATGCAAATATAATAATAATAAGTCCAGATCAAAGTAACCGTACTACTATAATCATGAACCTCAAGTGTATACTCATTTACAGACTCGACCAATTTGCTAACCATGGGTGAAGGTGGAGAAACAAGGCTAGACTAAGGGGGTAGACTTGAAAACCTCAACACTACAATCTCTCAAATAAGGGAATCAAGGAAAGGGAACCTAGACATTTGCAGGATAGAGAAAAACACAGGGGATAGCAGTGTCTCGCAAATGGGTAGAGTGATGAGATTGCCTCCAATAGACTCTAGACAAGAAACCTTTTTAGAAATTTGTTGTCAGCTTTTCACTCTTGATATTTAACATTTAATTCACTTTATATATTTTTAGTAGCCAACCTCCAAAAGGTGCTCTGAAAGCCTTATGAGATTCATATATGACTCGGTATGACCTCCATTTCCCGCCACCATCCATAGGTGCGATGGAGTGACCACCATGTTTCCATGTGGGGACAAATGATCTTACATTAAACAAGGATGAGTGCTCGTCCTTTGCCACTGACTAGCTAATATAGATATGTATGGTAGTGTTTAGAAACACTGTTTTGTTGACTTAGGATTCCTTTAGATATAACATTTAAGATCCAATGATTTAGTGTTTAGAAACACTGTTGATAGGCATACTTGGTTTTGAGGACTAGAGGAGAGCAATCATTGTGGCTAGAATCACACACTCCAGAGCCGAGACATAATGTAAACAAGGAATCTATCCAACACAGAGGTATAGGTGGGGGAAGTCCTCAAGATCACTAGTTAAGGTGTAAGTCGGGATAAAATCAAAACTGGAAGATAACGAATGGATGGGGGAAGTGATTGATGATGCCATGGATATCAAAATCCCTATAAAAGGGAATGACCGATTCTGTACGTATAAGGTAATGGCATGACCAACGAGTATACACAATAATCTCCCTCTCATAGTAACTGACCACTTCTACTCTAAACCAAAAGTAAGCATAGTATAATATCACCAGTAAACAATCATCATATACCCAATCAAAGCTACCTAGATAAAGGAAAGATCAACTCAACAATCCAAATGCACAAGATATACTTGATGGATCATATATACCTGAAGCACTGATCTAATCATCTGAACCATACTGAAACACTGTAGCTGAAGAAATCATCATGGGCATTGTCAACAATATGCTTTGGACGATATGAAATGTCTAAATCAGTCACCGATCTGGGGTCATCGAGCTCAATCCTGGCATGAAACTGTAAAATGTACAACCTATGGATCCACTGAATGCATGAGAGTGATCATCAATATGTTTCTCATCATCAACTGATCTCAACCAAAATTTGCAAAGGACTGGCTCAAAAATATAGTAGGAACTGGTCTGCAAACATGGTATCCCAACTACTATGGATGTGACAACAGGTATGAGTGTATGGTGGTGTGTTGTATAGCTAGTAACTATTTTATCGCAGAATATTAGAAGATTTTGGTAGTAGGGTGTTTGGTTGCTTGAGGTGACTATGTATTTACTTTGGTTGATAGTATAAGTAGTGTGCTACATGTAAATAATTAGTAACATAATGTATGGTTAGTGTATGGAGATTAGATGGGATTGCCATCAAAGTATGTATAACATTGTTATTGATGGAGTATGTATGCGGGAAAGATATGTGATTGTGTATGTGTTGAGTGTTTACATAAGTACAGTATTAGTAGTGTTTGTGTGATGTTGTTGGTTGTATACATGTATTATTAATATATGGATATTATATATATCGTCATGTCCTAATAATTATGTATAATGTTGATAAATAGTAATTATTTGAAATTATTGCTATGGTCTATGTATGATTTTTGAATGGTTGATGTATGTTGTTTGATACTATTGGTTGTTAATGATTGACGTTGGTTGATTAACATTTGATACATGTACGATATTGTCATTACTGTATGTATGGATATTATTGGTTTTTATGGTTGTTGTGTGTATGATTGATGAACGATGGTTGATGTTGAGTGGATGATGTATGGATGATATTGTTATTCATATGGTTGATATTGGTTGTTATTTTTCTTCATGGGTTGATATTGGTATGATTTATATATCCTGCTTTGATTGATGTATTTTGCTTCTATTTGATGTATTATGATTGATGTGTTTTGGTTGATGTATTATGGTTGATGTACTATGATTAATGTGTGTATGGGTAGTTGATGCGTGTATCGTTTTCATTAGTTGATATTGGTGTATGATTGATAAATGGTTGAGGTATTATGAATTTATGTATTATGGACTAACGCTTGTATGACTGATGTATGATTGATATTGGTTGATGTTACTGGTTGATACCAATTACTATTATTTGATGTATAATGGCTTTTTGGATGTTCTCTAAAGAAGAATTATGTTTAACTACTAGTGTTATGGCCCTTTTTTCTTAGATTTCTTAGTTATATTGGAATTGTTGCATATAAGTTCGCTTATCTGTTACATTAAGTGCATAAAATGTTCAAGTGATATTTGCAATCTTTGTTAGAAAAATATCCTTGTGATCTTTGCTGAAAGTATCTTATTAGGGTATCCTTGCAGTATATCAAATACCTTTGTTGAAAGGAATCTTTGTAAAGTATCATGGTAAATATCATGCATCCTTGTAGGGAAAGTGTTTGGGTGATAAATCATGTAAAAGCATCTTGGTAATGCATCTCATGTTACTGGCTAATTGGAGCATATATCTTAGATGCATTTCATGTATTTTGTTGATAGAGCATATGCATGATGCATTTAATGTATGTCTAGGTAAAGTATATGCCTTTCATGTGATTGATTGACTGGAATGAATTTCCTAAAGAAAGAGTACACAATTGATGCACTTCATGAGATTGAATGGCATACTTGATTCCCTTCATGAAATTGATTGATACACTTGATGCATTTCATATTATTGAATTGATTAGAATAAGGTTCAAGTAGATGCATTTCAAGTATTTTGTTGAAGAAGTATCTATATATCATGTACCTTGTATATACTAACGTATTTTGTGTGATTTATTTCGGGTATCATGTATCTAGATGAACAGTATATATACATGTTTGTTGTTGATCATGTATTTTTTGGAACGTAAAAAGTATCTTTGTAGAAGAATATCTTTATATTATGTATCACATATTTTTATATACCTGATGTTAATCATATGAGTTATTGAAATATGATTTTCAGGAGGATGTATCTTTGTTGAAGGTTTGAAGTCCTTGTAAAGAGAATTGAAGACCATGTGACAGTGATTGAAGATCGACCATTGCTTCCTCGAGTCCACTCTAATAATCCTGGTTCTCCCAAGGGCAGTAGAGACAGACAGGTAAGTAGGTGGTAGTGGGACGTATTGTGGCTAGAAAGATGTTATCTTTCTGAGGCGTGTATGGGAAAGAATGTGAGAGTTTGAAAGATGTTATATTTATGAGGCATGTATCGGCATGTATTCTATCCTTTTGTAAAGGCATGTATGTAATATGCATCAAGGACGATGCATTGTTTAAAGGGAGGGGGATGTAATACCCTCTGGTTTAGCCCCTGGACATGTTATTATTATTGTGATGTTGTGAAATTATGGCACAAGGTGTCGAGACTATGGTTTGCACATTATTATTATTATTAATTGATAAAATAAAATAGTTGACATCGACCGATGCCACATAAAAGAGTATGAGGAACCATGATGTTGCGAGCAAGGGGAAGTGGGAAAGTGTGTTCCTAAGTGTTTGTGTATATGTTGGTGGACCCTCTTAACTTATGCACCCTCCTATGTTGTGTTTCTCCTTGATTTTATTATTCCCAGATGGTTTTTATTAAAATTGGAGTCGCTCTCTCTCCTAGTGCGCTTGGGCCCTTGAGTGCCACTGGTGTTTCCCCTCATGAAAGTTGTAACCCCTCCTTAGTGGTTTTCTATTCTGGGAAAGTAACTCCTCTTGTGACTCTCTCTCTCCCCCAACTTGATCTCTCCATGAGGAATTCGAATTGGTTGGTGTGTGCTTCATTTTTTTTCTCTTGATTTTTGCTTTTTGTTCTTTGTTCTTTGTTCTTGGTTCTTGGTTCTTGCTTCACTCACTCACTCATGTGCATTGCTTTTTAGCACTTGGAAATTTGATTTCAATTTTATTTGATTCCCTTGGTATGTGTGAGATCCTGTGATCCAATGGTATTTTTAGACGGTTGGTGTGCCCTTGTTGAGCCCGTTCCCGAGCGAAGAGACTCGGTTGTTGCTAGTCTATTTGTCATGTAAGTTGCTTGTCCTGGATTGGAAGTGATGTGGAATCCACTTTCCATTGGATGCAATTGGACAGATGGTAAATTAGTGTTTTATTGAGTCTATATGTCCTGGAGATGTATTTCTTGGATTGGAAATAGCGGGATCTATTTTCCATTGGAATACACTTCGACCAATGGTAGACTTGTGACTATCTGTCCTAGAGCCACTGTCCTGGATTGGAAGTGATGTGAAATCCACTTGCCATTGGAATTGTGGTTGGATCGATGATAGTTTGGTTTTATGGTTGAGTGCACTCTTGCTTGTGGCATCATGGTTCCGGCTCAGGGGTGACCTGTGCAAAGAAATGTTTGGATTGTACAATTTCTACGGCTAGATGGATCGTGGCACAGTCGATTTCAATTGTGATAATTTGCAAAATAAGTGGTTGTATTTTATTTATATGGGTTATTTGTATCTGATATTATGTGTGTGTGTGTGTGTGTACATGTATGTATGTATATATATGTGTGTGTGTGTGTGTGTGTGTGTGTGTGTGTGTGTACATATATATGTATGTACACATACATACATACATACATACATTCATACATACATAGATATATATATATGTATGTATGTATGTTTGTATGCATCTGAAATATTTGATGGAATGTGTGAATCGAATGTTAAAAAATCTTTTTCTATAATTCCGGTTGTTTTTCCATTACTAGTTCTTTTGGAAAAATTGTAAAAGCTAGTTTTGGGACTTTGCAAGAGAAATATTTGTTAAAATGTATATGAGACTTCTATGCTACAGATATGATTTTTATATAGTTTATAATCTTGTTATAATGTTTTATATTCGAATTTGGAAGAGTTTTAGAAAGTTTTATGTAATCCATTTGCAATGAATCGAGTTGTTTTTCAATTACTAGTTTTCCAGGAAAAATAATTTTAGCTAGATTCGAGACTTTGCAAGAGAGGTGTTTGTTAAAATGTCTATATGAATTATTTGATTCAGATCTGATATTTTCATCTGATATGTTTGACTAAATGTGTGAAAGATATTCCAAGATAGTCTATAAAATTTGTTACCACGATCCTAGTCTATTTCTCGATTCTCGATCTGCTATTCTTTTCGGAGAGGTTTCCATAGCTAGATTTGAGATTTGAAATGTGGATTGTATATGAGTCTGAATATACAGACAAATGATTGTATATGACCTTTAATATTCTGATCCTAACCATTGATCGTCAATTCCTTCTTTTTTAATTGCTTTTGAAAACTAGAATTGGGAACTAGCTTCGAAACAGTGAAATTGGTAACTAGTTTTTGGATTCGAATCTTTGTTTTTGGTAAAATATGGATGTACTGCCATATGTTATGTTTTTGGTACTTTATTTTTGCTATATAATTATATTTTTTATATCTGTACCTTCACCCCTATGTGCCTCGGAACTCAATACGATTGGTTTGATTGAATTCCGAGCAGTGTTTATTAACTAGTTGTATTGATTAAACTTGAAAGATTGTGAAGAACCTGCAACAATTAATTAATGAAAATACACGAGATAAGATAAATAATAGAACTCAAAATCGCTTTTATTGATCACAGGCCACTTCGAGGGGGCAACCTCCTTTGAGCAAGCTCAATACAAATAACTTCACGGTGCCTTCACTAGTCTCAACACAAACTTATATATTAATTCTAGGCGCCAATACCATGTGTCAATACAAACCATCGGCCAATACAAACTATGGATCAACAATTACTACAGGACGACTTACAAAGCATATGTGTCCAACAACAATAAGACAAACTATGGATCAACAAATACTACGGGACGACTTACAAAGCATATGCATCCAACAACAATATACTAACACAGTAAATAGAAGGGTTGACATGGGTTCCTAACATCCCCTCTCCCTTAGAAAAAGCTTTGTTCTCAAAGCTTTAGATGTGGAAATTGATGCAGAATCTGAATGAGTGGTTCCCCTGTAGCATCCTCGGGTTGCATTCCAGGCCACTAACTCCTTTTGAGTTGCAGGGAGGGTTGCTTGGAAGGTTGTAGACGAAGAAGAACCATATCAGTTGTGTGAAAAGTGCGCCCAGAACGGTACTGATCGGCTTGTTGTTTCAGTCGAATTCTTGCAATGTGAAGATTGTCCTACAGAATGAGAAGAATCTGATCGCGGTGTCGAAGAACCGAGTCAATTTCTTGAACTGGGGAGCTGCTGAGGGTGTATGGAAGAATAACTGGCAGTGCATGTCCATAGATTGCTTCATATGGTGTCATTTTGGATGTGGTATTGTACCATTGGAGCGCTTCTAGGAAATCCATAGAAATATTTGTCCAAATCTTTGTAGGGATGGGCAAGGGTTCGAGCAGTCCTGAAAGGAGTGTCGTTTCACCCTTGTTGACCTGGAAAGTATCACAGTCAGCCACCATCTGTTGAATTGTCATGTACAATCTCTGCCAAAATAAATTACATTGTTCCCGGTCATATATTTTTAGGAACCCAGAGTGCCCTGCTGATGAAGAAGTATGGAGTTCATAGAAGAGATAACTTTGTTGAACAGATTGCAACCAATTTGGAACAAGCAGAGAAATAGCTGTAAGAGAAACTGGGTCATCAAATGTGTGAGAAAGAGCATCTGCCACCCTATTTTCCTTACCCTTCTTGTAAGTGATCGCATAGGCATAACCCATGAGTTGGATAACCCATTTCAGGTGTGCTGGGGAGGAGACCCATTGTTCCAAGAAATTTTCAAGACTCTGGAGATCAGTCTTGATGCAGAAATAATTCCCTAATAGGTATGGCTGCCACTTTTGTACTGCATGCAAAATAGCCATCATTTCCTACTGAGATGTAGATGTGGCTAAATTCTTATCGGAAAGGTATCTTGAAGGTGACAAGCCCACTGGTTCAGCAAGGACACCTGCATATCTATCCAAGGAAGTAGGGGAGATCGTTGATGGGTGTGTAATGCCCGCCTCAACACTTATGATTGATTTAATTATTTTAGACTTATGATTGATCAGACTATTTTTTGAGACCTACGATTGATTTGACTATTGAGGGCACTAGTTTGAAGTGACCCAGAATTATAAAAACTTAGACATGAATGATTGCTTTAAATTTTATATGTGAAATGAAAATGGTTAGACAAATGATGATTTGTTTTATACTCGACTGACTGAGATGAAATAATGAATGATGAACATGCTCGACTGACATAAGCATAATGTTAAAATGATGAATGTTTAGTAGACTCGACTGACTGAGATACTGAAAAGAATGATACAAATGTTTTATAGTACAGCGCTACTAATATGCGTTTGAGTGTGTGCAGTGGTAGGTAAGACGATTTACCGACTGACCCACAATGGAATTATTGGGGTCGTAAGAACGGAAAGAACACTTAGGGGTACGATGACTGACTGCCGACCCTGAATTAGCAATCCACGCACAGGTGAATCCGTTTCAACTCACCCGGGGAAGCGTATGCCGTACGGGCAAGGCCATAATGATTTGGTCGCATACAATGAGTTGAGGAGCGTGCAATAAGGAGAGCCTTATTCCTCGACATCCCTTAGCCTCCAAGGAGCATAGTTGAGAGATCGTGGTAACGGTTCCCGGTCACTACGCAGTACTCCCCATAAGAAGGAAGAAATGAAACTGTCGGAAGGGCCCGCCGAAGAGGCACCTAGACAAGAGAAAGATAATTGTTATTTAAAATAAAGAAATCGAAAACTCATCAAAAATAAATTCAAGTGATTTTAAATTAAGAAGACAAATACCATAAAACTTTATTCATTATTCTTTTGTTTAAAAATAAAACTTTTTAGTTTAGTCTAAACTATTTTATTTATTTACTCTATTGAAGGAATAGAATAAGAACTAAACTAGAAATTCCTATGAAAGTTCTCTTAGATTTGAATAGGAATAGGAGTTAACTTCAAGTGAGAATATTCTAGTAAAAGATAAAAAGAACTAAAGAGAATATATATATTAGATGTTATTTAATAAAAGAAACATTTGTCTTTTATAAATTCATTATCAATTAAATAAAAATAACAAATCTTTTTTATTTTTATTTTACTAAAATGGTTTTTAGTAAACTATTTGAGAAACAAAAGAGGAGTAGAACTCTCCTACACTTAACTCCCACCGATTTAGGGAATTAGGTGCACATTGAAGACATTGAGACACATGTATTTGAGAATAATGGAAATTAAAATATTAAATTAAATTAAATATGTGCATGGACAAACACATGGCACACAAGCTTTTGCTATATAATGAGGGAGGAGAATGAGAGAAAGACATCTCTTGCTCCCTAATGCTGGATGGTCATCATAATCTCGGATTATGTTATGATCCTTGGAGTTGGGATTTGCCGGAACTGAGATTGGGAGATCCTTTCGGGAGGCTAGTTTGTGTGTTCTTACGACCCCATTAGCTCGGGGATTCGAGGTGAAGAAGAGTAACCTCGATACGGTAGGGTGGTCAACCGAAGGGTTGTCGGAATCTTCATCAACGCTGGATTGGTCGGACAGTCAAATCGACTACTACTACAACAATCTACTCCACCTCAAACTCGTCATTTGAAATCAGGTTCAAACTCTTTAAAGTTTATTTATATTTGTTTTCCTTTTGTATTTGAAGTCATATTCAGTTTTGTTTAAAAAAAAAGGATTGTTGTAATTGGATCTAAGTTTCTAAGGAAATCGTAATTCTGGTTTTGATAGCTATGAAAGCATAGAGCCATCGGATATAAATGTGTAACTCTGTTTCAAAAACCTGTTTTCATTTTACTCATACCCTAGAAGTTCTGCAAATTCATCCCTGTGCGGTTTGTGTGGGTTAAATTCTTTTCTTTTTATTTATTCTATTTTGATCTCTGCGTATCATGGTAATTACGGCCTCACACGAGCTGGAGAACCCTGCGTGGACAGGAATCCAGGAATCTTCGATAATGTGTAAATTGCAGAAGATTAAATAATTATGGATAGCAGTTCTACTCTATATGATGTGTATTAGCTGAAGCGACTTACTTCATAATTAAGTGCGGTGATGTGCAAACTTATAGAAGTTTGTTTATAGAAGTTGTAATCTGAATGATGCGTGATAGTTAAAGTCAAGTTGAATTTTATATCTCGTGTTGTTTTAAAATTTATAACTTATTCCTAAGTTCTTAGCAAATCCAAAAAGTAGAATGATTAAAGTGGGCATTAGTGTTGATAGGAATTTGAAGAAGGAATCCGCCACCTTAAGTATGTATATTATATTTACTTATGATTTTACAATTGGATTTCAAATATAATCCAATATACATATGTAATAGATATAAAAGTGATAAGAACGAAAAAGTAAATTGAATTTAAAGTCATATCTAGATATAATGTATGATGTATTGTGAATACTTGTATGCATGTAAAGATACATATAGGATTTAAATGGTAATGTAGAGTGACAATATTATTCCCAATCCTTTTTGCAATAAAGGTATTTGTTATTATATTATTATATAAAGGAATTAGAACATGTATAGGTCATGTTACTTTAACGAAAAGTTTCCACTATGTAATTCCAAAATTTCTGCATTATGATTGTATTTATTTCATATGTAAGGAAATATAATACACATAGTACCTAGATTTACTATGAAAAGTATTAATGACAAAATGGTAGTATGCTAGAAGGAATAAACATGACATTGATGAGGTTTATTGGATGTATGATATCATGATTTTGATAGGTTGTGCTTAAGGAAAGAAATACTTTTTGTGACGGGTTAAATGTTTATTGTCATAAACTAATAGTGATAAGTAAAAGAAGGTAGGAAGGACTTAGTTGGATATATGATGTTAAGTTCAACCTATTCTTTTAAATTTTTACTTTAATGACATTATATGGGCTATTGATTCGTTTACCAATGGTCTTGTGACAAAGAAAGAAAAGATTAAACAATTAAAAATAAATAAATAAAATTACACTTAGTGAGACCTTACAGGGTGCATCTGAATGGAATGGAGTTGAACGATGACACCATGTGAATTCTTCTTAAGGATCTTTTCCAGGAAATGTGAACTGATGATGCGGAGAGACCCTTGTGTTAATTTTTTAGCATTAATTCAATATACTCTAGAATCTTTACTGAGAGAATAACATGTACAACATATCAAGTATAACAATGCATATCAATCACACCAAGCAATCACATGAGACAATAGACACACAGAGTTTCACTGGGGAAAACCATAAAGGTGAAAAACCCCACAACTTCCTCAGAGATAGAAAGAGTAATGATACAACCAAAGTACAAGAGATAGTCTTCTCCTAGCAGCTGATCCTCCTCTTCACATGTGCGCCACTTTCTGAGTGATGGAAGAGTGAGTAATGATATGATGAAATAGAGATCTCCTGATCTCTATTTTACAGACCATGTTCTGCCAAATAAACCAATAGGGCCGACTTGTCTAACTCAATCTAATAACCCATGGTTAACTTAATCAGGGCCGACCACACACATGGTGGTCTAATAACCCATCGAAAAGTTATGACACTTGCGACACTTGTCAATACAAATGACGACACTTCCGTATAGAGGAATAATAACATCTCTATAGGAGTACAATATACATAGATGAAATACATTCTGAAGTTACATATACATCAACACTCCCTCTTAACTAGGAACGTATTTCTCAACACAAATCTGCTAGTACAAGTCTTCTTCTCTGGATCATCATCAGTGAATCATCATCCTCGAATCATCGACATCGTCACTGCTGTTGTTATCTCAATAAATATCTGATCTACTTGTCATAGGAAGTTCTACAGAGCCAGTCCTTTTTCATACCGGATGTAGGCCCACCACCTGTAGGTCTTCATCATCATTGGTCATACTGTGGAATCCTCGGGACTGATTACGTGCATCAACAAAACCTCGAAAGAGCATCCCAGGCATTTTACGAGCACACAGCTCAACCTATCGGATCTCCCAGGATCTTTTACATGTGACTTTCACAAAACCTTAAAAGAGTGTATTGCCAAGAAATATCTCTAAAGAGCATCTGAGGCCTTTTTCATCCTGTCCAGATCTCCAGGACTTATTACATGTGACCCTTACCACAAAACCTTGAAAGAGTGTCTTGCCAAGCAAGATCTCTAAAGAGCATCTGAGGCCTTTTTCATCTTGTCCATATCTCCAGGACTTATTACATGTGGTCCCCACAAAACCTTAAAAGAGTGTCTTGCCAAGAAAGATCTCTAAAGAGAATCCGAGGCCTTTTTCATCCTGTCCATATCTCCAGGACTTATTACATGTGGTCTAGAAAAACCTTAAAAGAGTGTCTTGCCAAGCAAGATCTCTAAAGAGCATCTGAGGCCCTTTTCATCCTGTCCAGATCTCCAGGACTTATTACATGCTACCCTTGCACAACCTGTCCACGGCCACAGAGTATCAACCTGATACTCACCATACATCATCCTGATGTACATGACCATCCTGATCATCATCACTACATCATCCTGATGCATGTCATCTGGAGCAACATCCTAAACCTCATCATCCATGATCATCCTAATCATACAATGCATCCACCTGGTGCATACCAAGTATCTACCTGGTACATATCATCATACATGATCCACCTGATACATACACAAATACATGATCCACCTAATCATACAATGTATCCACCTGATATATATCAACATACATGATCTACCTGATCATACAACGTATCCACCTGATCCATATACAGATACATGGTCCAAGCATCCAACATGATGCATATACATATACATTATCCAACTGATCATAAAAAGCATCCAACATGATGCATATACATATACATGATCCAACTGATCATAACAAGCATCCAACATGATGCATATACATAGTAGTAACTGGAGCATGTTGATGTATATGTAACTTCGGAATGTATTTCACATATATATATATATATTGTATTCCTATAGAGATATTATTATTCCTCTATATGGAAGTGTCGTCATTTATATTGTAAGTGTCGTAACTTATACTTGATGGGTTATTAGACCACCTTGTTGGGGTCGGCCCTGTATAAATCATGTGGGTCAAAGGGTTATTATACCACCCTATTGGGGGTCAGCCATCTGGGTCAAAAGGTTATTAGACCACCCTATTGGGGGTCGGCCCAGTCAGCATTATGTTATGTGGTTAAGTTAAGGCCGACCTAGTAAAGGTTATTAGGCAAGTCAAGTCATGTATAAATAGAGTGCGAGAGGCACTCTATTTGATCATTCTATTCTCACACACACTCTTTGGAGAGTGGTGCACTTGTGGAGGAGGAGAAGTTGTTGCTAGGAGATGTCTATCTCTTATGCTTGGGTTGTATCATTGCTCTATCTATCTATGAGGAATTTATCGAGGTTTTTCACCTTTATGGTTTTCCCCAAGTAAACTCTGTGTCTCTTGTGTGCTTGCATTATTGTGTCCATGATTGATATGATGTAGATATGTTGTACATGTTGTTCTCTCAGTTAAGATCCTAGATCATATTGAAATAAATTCTGAAAAATTAACATTGTATCAAAGCTAGCCTGAAAGAAGGCATGGTATGGCATGTATGACACTTGTTGCACTTGAGATGTTAGGGCTTGATATATCAAAAACCAGTCATCGTAGAACTTTCGCTATAAATCCATTTTGACGCAGTTTTTGGATCTGAAACTTTTATAGGTCGAAGATCAGATCCCCATGTACGTTTTTTCCAAAGGACAACTTCTACTTCGTTGTACTTTATGTTTTATGATCTATACAATCTAGGGTTTCTGCCTCTTCTAGATCTGAGTCATAAACAGGTGACCTAGGAAAAAAGGTCATAACTTGGTATAGGAAGCTCCAAATGAAATTTCGTAAAAATTGATTGGTAGGGCACAAACTGTACTTTCTCAGGTAACTTTTTCAGAGGTCGAAACTGAAATAGGGACACGTGGAACGCCGTACAAGTTTGCTCTCCTGTTTTATCCCATAAACAGGTCATGTTGCGACACTTGGCATAACTCTCTCTCAGAGATTCCAATTGAGGTCAGACCTATGGGGATAGAAAGATGACAGGTCGGGATACCACAGGTATAAGTTTCAGACCCTGTGGATCAGAAAGTTCGCAGTTACACCAAAAACAATCATGTGCATATTTCTGTCAAAACAGAATTATTTTTTAGCACCTTCATTCATGGCTTCGGGAATTTAGGGTTTCGGAGAAAGTTGGTATTTTTGTAATCAGAGACCACGACTAAATGCTACTCATCAAAATCACAATTTAGATACCAAGATCAAATTTTTTGGTTGGGTAGAAGGCCGGGCTTGATCAAACCCTAGTTCGAGATTTTGATCGAAAAAATGGAAAATTAGGGCTTCTGCAAAAGTTGAAATTTTTGAAGTCTGTGACCATGGCTGGAAGCTCCTCAGAAAAATCAAAGTTTAGAGCTTTGGATTGAACCTTTTGGTTGGGCAGAAGGGTGGGATTTATCAAACCCTAGTTCGGGATCCTGTCCAGAAGATCCGAAAGTTTCAAAGGCAATTTTGAGGGGTGAAACTTTACAGTTTTCAAATTCTGAGTATACCGGCTTGATCAGCTCATCAAGGCGCATCTTTCTATCCTTTCAGAAGTTTGAATTTGTAGGGTTTCTCTGACAAACCCTAATCCAGCTCTAGATCCAGTTCCTGCAAATCAAGTGGATTGGGTTAATCCTAGAAGAAAATCGATTGGTCACCTGCATAAGTGAAGAAGTTCTTGTTTCAGAGGGAGATGAGGCTAAGGCCTTACATAATAAGATTACAAGCAATCTCGACGGGTATGACTTAAAAGTATGTTTCGAATTCTATTCATGGTTAAGTTTATGATATGTTTGTCTTCATATCATTACGATTAGTACAATCTTGATTAATTACTAGACTTGTCGTATCACCTTAATAAAATTATGAATACATGATAGAAGATATTCATTGATTAAGGTTTTGACACTTATGATTGTACTAATGCATTGTGATGTTGTATGAGGTTTATGTTGTTCGCTAACATGAAAGATACACCAAAAAAGACAAATCATGTTCTACTTCAAGAACATATGATCATGGTGACATGACGACAAAGATTCATCCATTGTCATGGATCACATAGAAATCTAAGTAATCAAGGGTTTATGCATATTATCTCTCTTATCTTGATTGATGATTTGACTAACCAGAAGAGTCCTATCATCAAATAAGAATATGCATGAGTAAAATAAGTCTTCCCTGAAACCTTGAATACTAATGTTTATTATATGTGTTTGAAATGATCATGACTATACATGTTTAAGATTATTGTGTTTTGGTAGTATTAAGATTATACTAATGAATGTGTGATTATGTATGAGACCTCCAGGATAACACAATGATGATACTAATAAGCATGCATAGTGATTAAGGATGGATATAAGTTCAAGGACAGGTAATACATGAAGCAAAGATCAAGAGGGAGCACACTTCAGTAGTTTCTGCAAGGATGCAGATATTCAGAGGGAGTTGACCACTTCTCACAATCCACATCAGAATGGAGTTACAGAAAGGAAGCAAAGACTGAGAGGGAGTCAACCCAACAAACAAACAAAGATAAGTATTTGAATTATCATTTCTTGCATATTTGATTGTTTAAATAATGTTGTTCAATAATGTATATACTGATGTTCCTAGAATTAAGTTGTGCATAGTTGCATTGATGAAAAATACACTATTAATATACATGGGTAAGTGGCCTATGGCACTGTACAACATTCCATTTCTACTCATCTAGAATGAAACCTCTTTGCTGACATGTTGGGAGTTGTGCACACTCTTAACAATGTTCTGGTAGAGATTGAAAGGCATCTAGAAAGTTACGGGATATGGATAAATGTTGTATTGAAGCATTGGCTAAGATAATTGCATGACTGTATGACATATTTATTTATGTGTAAGAATTTGTTCTGAAAACTATGAGATGTTTTCTAATCATGCAATTTAACTTGTTTTGTAGGAAAGATTGTATACCATCACCTACAAAAGAAGGACTACAACATTTGTTCAACAACAAATCTATTGAAGATATTAAAAATATTGAAGTTCCCAGGATTCGGGAAGAATGCCATGATCGAGGAGTACCAGTCGATCATGAAGAATGATGGTTGGGATGCAGTCCCAAGACCTGAAGGGAAGTTTGTTGTGACTTCCAAATGGATCTATAAGATCAAGCATGTTGTAGATGGTAGCATAGAGAAATGCAAAGTGAGATTTGTAGCTCGTGGCTTCTCCCAGAAAGAGGAATTGATTATGAAGAGACTTTTGCTCCTATATCCAGATACACTTCCATTAGTACTTGCTCTGACTGTAGAGATAAAATGGAAGATACACCAGATAGATTTCAAGACAGATTTCTTGAATGGTGTAGTCGAAGAGGAAGTGTATGTGGAGCAACCACTCGGGTTTGAGTCATATACGTGCAGAACTTGGTATGGTAGGATAGACAGCTTTCTATCCAGTTTGGGCTTTACCAAGAGTAAAGCGGATTCCAACCTTTACTACAAGGTTGAGGAAGGCAATCCAGTGATACTACTTTTGTATGGAAAACCTATTTGTTATAGGTGAGGATAGATTGATTTCCGACACGCAGCGAAAACTTGCAGCCGAGTTCGAGATGAAGGACTTGGGGATGATGCACTACTTTCTAGGTATGGAGGTGTGGCAGGGTGCAGATGGAATCTTCCTTGGACAAGGGAAGTATGCAGTAGAGATCCTGAAGAGGTTCAGGATGATGGACTGCAAGGCCATGGCCACACCTATGGAATCGAACCTGAATCTTTTGTGTGATGCTTCATCTGATCCGATTGATGTCACTGTGTATCATCAGATGATTGGCTCCTTGATGTACCTGATGAACACAAGACCAGATATTTGCTTTGCGGTGAACACATTAAGCCAATTCCTGACGGATCCCAGAGGTGTTCACCTGGTTGCTGAAAAGCATATTCTGAGGTACTTGAAGGGTACGGTTGACTATGGGCTCAAGTATGATGCGAATCAAAAGTTTAACCTGCAGGGTTATGTTGATTCAGATTGGGCAGGCAGTGCTGCAGATAGGAAGAACACTTCTGGGTGTTGCTTCAGTATGGGATCAGGTGTGATCTCTTGGTTTAGCAGGAAGCAATCCTGCATAGCACTGAGTACAGTCGAAGCAAAGTATGTTGCAGCTTGTTCGGTTAGTTTTGAGGTAGTATGGCTTAGGAAGCTACTGTCTGAGTTATTTCATTTCCCAATGGAGGCTACTGGTATCTTTTGTGACAACCAGAGTTGTGTGAAGCTATCTGAGAACCCGTTGTTCCATGACAGGTTGAAACATATAGAGATCAAATATCACTATATCAGGGATATGGTGTAGAGAGGAGCAGTGAAGCTTCTGTATGTTGCGACGGATGAGCAGATTGCAGATGTGCTGACGAAGCCACTAGCCAGAGTGAAGTTTGAGTACTTCAGAGAGAGGCTTGGTGTTCTTCAGATCAATGACACTTCGAGGAAGAAGTGATGGAGACATTTGCTAAAGCCATTCCAAGCATGTTGGAAGGAGGATCCTTCACATGGTTGTGGATGTAAGCGCTGGATGATGAGCATCAGGACGATAATCCAGTTACTGCTCTGTATATGTATATGCATCATGTTGGATGCTTGATATGATCAGTTGGATCATTTATGTATGTATGCATCATGTTGGATGCTGGATATGATCAGTTGGATCATTTATGTATGTATGCATCATGTTGGACGCTGGATATGATCAGTTGGATCATGTGTATGTATTTGTATATGTATCAGGTGGATACATTGTATGATCAGGTAGATCATGTATGATGATATGTATCAGGAAGATACTGTGTATGCATCAGGTGGATGCATTGTATGATCATGGATGATGAGCTTCAGGATGTTGCTCCAGATGACATGCGTCAGGATGATGCAGTGATGATGATTAGGATGATCATGTGTACATCAGGATGATGTATGGTGAGTATCAGGTTGATACTTTGTGGCCATGGACAGGTTGTGCAGATAAGCATATAATAGCACTATGAGAGGTTTGCATATTCTCTTGCTAGGTTTTTCCGCTGGCATATAATAGCTCCCTGGGAGATCTGGCAAATGCTCTTTCAAGGTTTTGCTTTGGGAGGACATATAATAGCGCCCTGGGAGGTTTGCATATTCTCTTGCTAGGTTTTGCCGCTGGCATATAATAGCTCCCTGGGAAATATGGCAAACACTCTTTTGAGGTTTTGTCCAATGGCATGTAAGTAGACCTGGGAGATCTAGACAGGATGAAAAAGGCCTCAGATGCTCTTTTGAGGCATTGCCATGACCACATGTAATAATTCATGGAGATCTGGACAAGATGAAAAAGGCCTCAGATGCTCTTTAGGGTTCTTGCTTGACAAGACACTCTTTTAAGGTTTTGTGGTGGGAGTCACATGTAATAAGTCCTAGAAATCTGGACAGGATGAAAAAGGCCTCAGATGCTCATTAGGGTTCTTGCTAGTCAATAGACTCTTTTAAGGTTTTGTGATAGTCACATGTAATAGCTCCCTCGGAGATCCGATAGGTTGGGCTGTGTGCCCGTAATCAGTCCTGGGATGCTCTTGCGAGGTTTTGTGACGCACGTAATAAGTCCTGAGGACTCCACAGTATGGCCAGTGATGATGAAGACCTGCAGATGGTGGGCCTACATCCAGTATGAAAAAGGACTGGCTCTGTAGAACTTCCTATGACGAGTAGATTTAGAGATTGATTGAGATAGCAGCAGCAGTGACGATGACAATGACTCGATGACTATTATCCAGTGACGATGATCCAGAGAAGAAGACTTGTGCTAGAAGACCTGTGTCGAGAAATACCTTCCTAGTTAAGAGGGAGTGTTGATGTATATGTAACTTCAGAATGTATTTCACATATATGTATATTGTATTCCTATAGAGATGTTATTATTCCTCTATACGGAAGTGTCGTCATTTATATTGTAAGTGTCGTAACTTATACTTGATGGGTTATTAGACCACCTTGTTGCGGTCAGCCCTGTATAAGTCATGTGGGTCAAAGGGTTATTAGACCACCCTATTGGGGGTCATCCCAGTCAGCATTATGTTATGTGGTTAAGTTAAGGCCGACCTAGTAAAGGTTATTAGGCAAGTTAAGTCATGTATAAATAGAGTGTGGGAGGCAGTCTATTTGATCATTCTATTCTCACACACACTCTTTGGAGAGTGGCGCACTTGTGGAGGAGGAGAAGCTGCTGCTAGGAGATGTCTATCTCTTATGCTTGGGTTGTATCATTGCTCTATCTATCTCTGAGGAATTTATTGGGGTTTTTCACCTTTATGGTTTTCCCCAAGTAAACTCTGTGTCTCTTGTGTGCTTGCATTATTGTGTTCATGATTGATATGCTGTAGATATGTTGTACATGTTGTTCTCTCAGTTAAGATCCTAGATCAGATTGAAGTAAATTCTAAAAAATTAACAGAGCATCGTCCTGATGCTCATCATCCAGCGCTTACATCCACAGTCATGGGAAAGATCCTCCTCTCACCATGCTTGGAATGGCTCCTGCAAATGTGTCCATCACTTCTTCCTTGAAGTGTCATCAATCTGAAGAACACCAATCCTCTCTCTAAAGTACTCGAACTTCACTCTGGCTAGTGGTCTCGTCAGCACATCTGCAATCTGCTCATCTGTCGCAACATACAGGATCTTCACTGTTCCTCTCTGCACCATATCCCTGATATAGTGATATTTGATCTCAATGTGTTTCGACCTGTTGTGGAACACCAGGTACTCAGATAGCTTCACACAACTCTGGTTGTCACAAAAGATACCAGTAGCCTCCAGCAGGAGATCAAATAACTCATACAGTAGCTTCCGGATCCATATTGCCTCACAACTAGCCGAACATGTTGCAACATACTCTACCTCCGTTGTACTCAGTGCTACGCAGGATTTCTTCCTGCTAAACCAAGAGATCACACCTGATCCCATACTGAAGCAACACCCATATCTGCTCTTCCTATCTGCAGCACTTCCTGCCCAATCTGAATCAACATAACCCTGCAAGTTAAACTTTTGATTCGCATCATACTTGAGCCCATAATCAATTGTACCCTTCAGGTACCTCAGAATATGCTTTACAGCAACCAGGTGAACACCTCTGGGATCCGTCAGGAACTGGCTCAATTTGTTCACCGCAAATCAAATATCTGGTCTCGTATTCGTCAGGTACATTAAGGACCCAATCATCTGATAATACATCGCGACATCAACCGGATCAGATGAAGCATCACACAGAAGATTCAAGTTCGATGCCATAGGTGTTTCCATGGCCTTGTAGTCCATCATCCCGAACCTCTTCAGGATCTCTAATGCATGCTTCCCTTGTCCAAGGAAGATTCCATATGCACTCTGCCACACCTCCATTCCTAGAAAGTAGTGCATCATACCCAAGTCCTTCATCTCAAACTCGGCAGCAAGCTTCCTCTTGTTATCGGAAATCAATCCATCCTCTCCTGTTACAAACAGGTCATCCACATACAAGAGTACTATCACAGGATTTCCTTCCTCAACCTTGTAGTAAAGGTTGGAATCTGCTTCACTCTTAGTAAAGCCCAAACTGGATAGAAAGTTGTCTGTCCTACTATACCAAGTCCTAGGACCTTGCTTCAAGCCATACAAGGATTTCTTCAACCTACACACATATGACTCCCTGTCATGTGTCTCAAAGCCAAGTGACTGCTCCACATACACTTCCTCCTCGACTACACCATTCAAGAAAGATGTCTTGACATCCATCTGGTGTATCTTTGTTGGCAGGCGGTTTGGTAAGCTACTATTGCAGCATGCCCGATGCTGCGACAAGGCAGAAGATGGTGCGGAAGGCAACAAGCAAGGCGCAAAGAAGAATATTTTTAGGCATTTTTGGGTCAATTGTACCACAGTTTGTGGGTTTTGGGTCATGTGGACCATGTTCTATGTATTGTTGAGTCAATTGTACCGCGGAATGCAGGTTTTTGGTCGGTTTTGGACTAGTTAGTTAGATATTGGGTCATTTGTCCATAGTATCGGTTAGGAAGTTGTTAGAAAGTGGACAAGAGTTGTAAGGCGGAAGCCTATATATAGATAAGAGTTGTAAGGGATTAGGATCAATCGGGAATGAAGGATTGAATCTCTATGCTTGAAGGTCTTATGCAAGCTCTGAGATTGGATGTCTATTTTTGGGTACGTTTGTTATTGCAGAGATCTGGGTTTTAGAGACATTGTATCTAGGTTAACTATGATAATATGATGAAGCTATTTTGGTACAATCTTTGCGTTCAATCTATTCGGTTATGGTAATTTGATATTGCACTATACAATTAATGTCATGCTTCTTAATATGATATCTACTTACAAATTTATGTTGTGTGATGATGAATGTCTTGGATAATGCTCTAATAATATAGTCGAATGCTTAAGATCTCTGTCCTAGTGTTGCAATACGTTTAAGTGATATAGCCGCAACCATCCTCCTCCATTCGGGGGAAACATGGTTCCTTCTGCTCTTCCTGGACGCCTTGGGTGAGACCTCATCTGCTCTGTAGGTGTTGCTAGGCAAGATAAAACTTGTCTGAGCCGGTGCTCGGGAAGACTGCGGTATGTGTCGATAGTGAGTGAACCCCTATCGACTAAAATCGCGTTAACAAATGGTTCCGTTGCCGAAACCGTGTGTAGAGTGAAAGGAGGATATGTTGTGGCACCCGACGCAATCGGAGATACAGAACTAGTTTGATCAGAGGTTGCAGGATTTTGTTGAAGAAGAAAGTTGGAACACTCGACTAACAGTAGATCGGTGGGTGGGAAGATACATCCATGACGGACCACACGAGTGGTTCTTCTATGAATTCCCAGTCATCCTGTACAAGTGGTTGTCGAAGCTGACCTTCTAGAAGAGGAATTTCCAAGGTGGTGAACCGACGACTTGGACCCCAGAGTTAATTCAGGAACTGCAGGAAGTCGATAATAAAGCATCGCGAGCTGTTGAAGTCTTGCTCGATAGCATCTTCGAGGGGTATATCACTGAATTCGTGGTCGACACACAAAAGTCTTATAGTGAAGCTGAAAGATATTTCTTCCGCAGACCTAGGGGAAGGTTCCTACTGTCGCTCCAACTGTCAATTAAGATGCTTATCTGTGAAAAGGGTATATTAAAGATGCATCTAGATCAGTAGACAGCCTAGTCGGTGGAAGCCGTGGGTATCGCAACTGTCGGGGGGTGGTACATGGAATGGTAAGGGGTAGATGGGTGCAGGTCATGAGGATACTGTGAGAAAATCCAAGGAAGAGAGTGGTCTTACAAGAGGAGGAGCGAGGTTTCGACAGGAGAAATGGCAGAGGACAGGGGAAGGTCATGTTGCAATCGAACCACAAGGCCGCAAAGGAAGACCACATGGGACGAAGCGACCTCACAGTTCTAACAAGGACAACCAGGCTACGCCCAAGATAGAAGCAGGACCAAACCCCGGTACCAACGTACCCACACCTCCGCTCACTATCTGATCACAACCAGCAAGGAATACTACTTTGACACCACTGAGTTCATCAATTCCACAAAATTTAATTACTAGCAGTTCAGCGACTGGAGGAAGGAAGCTCAGGATGGCGGGTGAGGATACTAAGTTACCGATGTTCCATGGAAATGGAACAGACAACCCTGAACAGTACTAGTTTGTATGCGAGTCTGTATGGACAGTAAAGTAGATCACCGATGATGATGCGAAAAAAGGGAAACTAGCGACAACTCTCCGAGGTCGTGCCTTGGACTGGTCTATGAAGTTTACACAGGTCCCTGTTGGTACTCCGACGAAGACATTGGATGAAATTCTCATGGGACTAATTTTTGAGCTCCAGAAACCTAAATCCGAAGCACAGTACATCACATAGCTTAAAGAGATTAAGCAATTTCCTAATGAGTCTGTGTGGGACTTCGATCGGCGGTTCAAGACGCTGATGGAAAGAGTTAGCTTTGACATGAGCACTATTCAACATAAAGAGTGGTTCATCGCAGCATTGCTTCCGCATATTCGGCTACCGCTAATGCAGCAGAACATTACAACACCAAGTGAAGCACTGGAGATCGCGATGCAGTTGGAAGCATCACCAATTGGGGAAACGGCAGTAGGGATGTCACAGATCCAAACAAAACTGGCCAACTTAACCATACAACTGCAGGATCTGAAAAAGGGCAAGGAGCAACGTGAGGAAGTATGGTGTACATGGTGTCAGGGCAAAGGGCATACTAAGGACAATTACCCTAATTTCCGTAACTATCTCGTTTCAGGAGCACCAAATCCGTTGAATGGTGGTAGCATGCTGTGGTGCTGCGTTTGCCACGTATATGGGCACAGCCATGACAATTGTCCGTACATGCAGAAAATGGTCACGAATCCGAGGAATCTTTACTGTACCTTTTGCAAATCTATGGGTCACGATGACAAATATTTCCATGCATACAGATTGCTACAAGAGAGAATGTGCGATACCTTCTATGTAAAGGATGACCAGCGTGCCATACAACAGCCGCAACTACAGCCGCAGGTAGCCCAACCACTACCTCAACCGTCGATGCAGTTTGTACCACAGAAGCCACAACCACAGCTATTCGTGCCACAACATGATCCGATGCAGGTGGCTCCACAACAGCCACAGTATGTTCAGCAACCGCAGTATGCGCCGCAAGGTCAAGGTATGCAACAGATGCAGCAACCACAGTACCAACAACAAGGAGGGTATCGAGAAGGGTACCGGGGCGGCCGTGGTGGAGGATTTGGTCGAGGAGGAGGAAGAGGTGGTCGTGGACCTATTCAATGCTATCACTATGCGGTATGGGGGCATTACCAGTGAGACTACCCACTACTACAGAACCAGTGCACGTTCTATTTCGTTAATGATCATACAATTGAGAATTGTCAGCAATTAATTGCACGATGGCAGGCCGGGAATGCTCCGCAACTGCAGAATCAGAATCAGCCGCAGCAACCAGTGCAGAACCAAGTGTAGAAAACGGTGCAAAACCAAAATCCACGGCCAAACCAGAACGTAAATCAAACCATAAATCAACCCGGGAACTTACCGTCGAATCAGACGCAGGGTGCAAATATTGCGACAATTTCTACAGAACCGAGACCGCAAGATGCTTCTGTCGTAGTTGTAACTCATGGTGTTAAAAAGACTGGGGAAGATAGCTCAAGGTCGTTGATTCGGTTGGCATGCCAGAAGACGGTCTCGTTTGACATCGATGATGAGCGAGAGACATTCCTTCAGACACGTCATACCTTGGAAAAAGATCGAGGTAAGACCGTTATTTGCGATATGCCTCCTATCTTTGATGCTACGACTGAGGCAGGTCCGTCGACATCGTCTGGAACTCTACAAAAAAATTTCGAGAGCTGTCTGTTGTTGGCCCGAGACCCAGCTACCCTGGCAGAGATTGAGGGATGGTTGCAGCGATCCACGAAGGGATGGCAGGAGTCTCCAGTGAACTCATTACAGCGGCGGAAGACAGGGAAGGATATGAGAATGACCATTCAAATTGGCGACTACGATGTTGATTCTATTATTCTCGACCTTGGTTCGGATGTTAACATCTTAACCAAGTAGGCTTGGCAGAAAATGGGGAGCCCCCCATTGAGCTGGTCTCCTGTACAGCTCCGGTTGGCTAACCATGCGAAAGTGACACCCATTGGGCGAGTTCCGTGGCTCACGATAGACATTGAGGGTATGAAAACCTATGCCGACTTTGATGTCATTGAAGTTGTCGACAACAGAAGTTCTTATCCCGCGCTGTTGGGAATTGGGTGGGCTAATGATAAGGGAGCTGTAATCAATTTCAAGTGGCGAATGATGACCTTTGAGAATCGCAATCTCAGAGTCATAGCCCCGTTGGATCCGGCTGAAGGACGTTGATACATTGAACCCGTAAAGGATGACGATCCCATTGGATGGGACCATGCATTCAACATTTCTGAAGACTATATTCGTCCTACTGCCAACAGTGAGCTGGGATGGCACAGCGAGAGCTCTGCGTCTTCCGACTCTGATGATGCGCTGGAACATTGGCAGAACCGCTTGCATGAGGTATCGCTCTGAAAATGTGTCTTAGTCACACAATTCTTATGCCACGTTGCAACGAAAGTGGTCACACTGCCATTCTATGAGGGGATGCCTGGCTTAACTGAATTTTTGACAGAATTTGAAAAACAAGTTTCAGATCCGCAACGATTGCTAGCGTTTGAGGAAGCACTGAAGGCTTCTCCAGCACGCTGGTGGGGTGACACACAAGAAATCCATTGCTGGTTGGTCATAGTGTTTGAGGTTGTTGATGGTTCGTTTTGATGATTCTGAGGTTTACCACACAGGAAAGCATGATGGTCGGAATACTCCTCACGATCATTTAATGGAGTGTCAGTGGTTATGGGTAGCGCGACCACAAGATGAGTGGGTCCATTCTTTTATTCATACCTTAGATGAGATGTCGCGCTCATGGTACACCGCAGCTGAGTTACACAGAGAAATTACCACATGGAAGGAGTTGATGGTCTATTTCACCCATATGTTCACTTTTGCAGATGCCAACCCTGATGTTAATAAAGCATTGCAGCTCATCCGCGATGTAGTATTGCAGGTTGTTCCGGCGACCTACCCTGTGGAACCGCACGCATGTCCTTAGATGCAGTCCCTCATGGAATGCTTCAACATTACTGGTGGGCTAGACGATGGTGATTATCCATGGAATGTCAACATCCCTGAATCCGAAGGCAGTCGCGATGTGGTACCACCTGATGCACCAAGTGATCCATTCAGTCAGCCGTTGAAGCTCCGAAAGATCAATATTGGGACGGAGGACACTACCAAGTTTGCAAATGTTGGGGACTATTGGGATGACGAAATGATGAGTAAGGTCACTAACTTGCTCCATGAATTTCAAGACTTATTTCCCACGAAGTTTTTCGATATGAAGGGGATTCTGGGCGATTTGGGGGAGATGAAGATTCCATTGAAACCAGATGCTAGGCCGGTCTAGAAGCGACCCTATCATCTAAATCCGTGACATAAGGAGAAGGTCAAGGCTGAAATCGATCACATGTTGGATGCTGGTATCATTGAACCAGTCGAAGAATCGGAATGGATCAGTCCCATGGTGGTGCAGGATAAGAAAACTGGTGAGGTGTGCATTTGTGTTGACTTACAGAAGTTGAACGATGCCTGCTTACATGACCCCTTTCTGACTTCGTTTACTGACAGAGTACTCAAAGGAGTGGGCGGCCAGGAGATGTACTCATTCACATATGGGTTTTCTGGCTACCATCAAATTCGCATTGCAAAGGAAGACCGCCATAAGACAACTTTTATGACTGAATGGGGTTGTTTTCAGTACACTGTAATGCCGTTTGGATTGAAGAATGCACCTGCGATCTTTTCACGGGTCGTTGTTGCTGCGTTCAAGGATTTTATTTAGAAGTTCTTGCAAGTATACATCGATGACTGGATAGTCTATGGCTTAATCCGCGACCATCTGGCCAAACTACGGTTGATGCTCGAGCACTGCCGACAACACCAAATATCGTTGAATTTGAATAAATGCATCTTGTGTGCACCATTTGGGATATTGATAGGCCATATTGTGTGTAAGCAATGGTTGTTTGTTGATGCAGCCAAGATTGCGCTCATTTTGAGCCTACAACCACCGACCACTGTTAAACAGTTATGGGCGACTTTAGGGCATACTGGGTATTACCGTAAATTCATCAGGGGATATGCAGCGATTACTACCCCTATGGAGAAATTGCTTAAGAAAGATGTGTTCTTTCAATGGACCCCGGAATGTCAAGACAGCTTTGAAACACTGAAGGCAAAGATGGATTCAGCACCGATATTGGTATTTCCAGACTGGAGTAAGGAATTCCATGTTCATGTTGATGCCTCATCGATCGCATTGGGAGTAGTGTTGGCTCAGCCTAGAGAGGGGGACCTTGATCACCCCATTACTTTTTCCAGTCGAAAGTTGTCATCAGCAGAACACAATTATACCACGACGGAGAGGGAAGGCTTGGCGATGGTTTATGCGCTACAGAAGTTTCGGCACTACTTATTGGGAGGCCATTTCAAGATGTTCACAGATCATTCCGCATTAAAATACCTGGTCAATAAGCCTCTGTTGGGGGGGAAGATATGCCGCTATTTACTTCTTTTTCAGGAGTTTGATTTTGAAGTAATTTTGAAACTAGGCCGGTTGAATGTTGGTCCTGATCATCTCTCGCGGATTGAGATAGGAGAGGAGCCAACAAACATTGAGGATGGGTTTCCTGATGCGCAACTATTCAAGGTGGAGGTCGCCGATGGCTATTTTGAAGAAATCATTCAGTTTCTGGTGACAGGTAATACACCAAAAGAGTTCACCGCGAGTCAAAAGAAGCAACTCATGGTTAAGGCCGCAGATTTCCAACTCATTGCAGGGGAATTATACAAATTGGGCGGAGATGAGATATTGAGACGATGTGTTCTGCCACATGAGCAAGCGCAAATATTGGCAGAAGCACATGGAGGAGTAGTTGGAGGGAACTATGGCAGTCGGGCGACTGCTAGGAAGGTGTTGCGTGCAGGGCTTTGGTGGCCTACTCTGCATAACGCTGCGACAGATTATGCGAAGTCTTGTGATGTCTGTCAGAGAACCGGGAAGCCATCCCGACGGGATGAGATGCCATTAATGCCTCAGCTAACATTGCGGCCGTTCGAAAAATGGGAGTAGACTTTGTCGAGCCGATCAATCCACCAGGGAAGCGCACGGGTGCGCAATACATCATCACGGTGACAGAGTACTTGATCTGATGGGCGGAGGTGGAACCAGTAGTTGATTGCTCCGCAACCACAGCAGCACGATTCTTGTTTGATAGCATTATCACTCGCTTCGGATGCCCTAAGATATTGCTGAGTGACCAGGGAAGCCCTTTTCTCAATCGCACCATCAGAGCAATGACGGAGGAACTGCAAATACAGCACAAGAAGATTATGCCATATCATCCACAGGACAATGGCACGGTGGAAGCTTTCAAAAAAGTGTTGGAGCATGTGCTGACAAAGGTGTGCAACGTGAACCGCGATGACTGGGATCTGAAAATCCAAGTTGTGTTGTGGGGCTATCGCACCACATGTAAAAGGTTGACCAGTCAAACACCATTCAGGTTAGTCTATGGCCAAGAAGCGATTATTCCCATGGAATATATTGTCCCGAGTCTGTGCATCGTAGAAGCAACAGGCTTGGTTGAGGCAGCGGCAATAGTTGAACGTCTAAAGCAGTTGGTTCAGCTGGAGGAAGATCGTTTCATCGCTGGTTTTCACTAGGGGGTGGAGAAGGATTGCCAAAAGGCATGGCATGGTCGCCACATAAAAAACAAACAGTTTCAGCAAGGTGACTTGGTGTTGATGTATGATAGTAAGTTTATGAAACATCCAGGAAAGTTACAGATGCATTGGCTCGGTCCATATCGCATCAGTAGTATCACATCCGGGGGAGCGGTTCAGTTGCAGCAGTTGGACGGGGCGATGCTCCCAAAACTGATAAATGGTCATAGGTTGAAGCCCTATCGGTCGGGCTTGGAACAGTGCGATGCCTAAGTCGCATCGGGAAAAAAAAAATGTTGCAGGGTGATCGGTGGCCGGATGGTGCACCGCTTGAAAACAAAATGCCCAAGCCGGAGGGCTTGTGTCGCAGTTAGGAGCGGCCCGCAACAGGTGGCAGTATTGCGACCAGGTCAAATCAGCAATAAATTCCAAAAGTTCATACAGTTAATTAACGGCGCTTGTTCGAATGAGACATTTATGGCGGATCCGGCCGATCTGAGGGCGGGCTCGACGGTTGATTTGGGTAATTAATGCCAAAATTTGGTTGAGTTAATGCAGGATTTAGTCATGATTACGGAGGATTGGATGTAAATCTATAACAACGGGTTGTCGCTGGTTGGAAGGCACCGAGCATTCAGTTGGTTAAGTGTAATTGTGAATTATTGCATAGTATAGTTGTTGGTTCAGTTGAACTTGTCGATTACTGTTGCTGTGCGTTGTGAGGTATGCCAGGCGAGCTAGAGACAATTGAAATTAGTAGTGAAGTCGAGTCCCCTTTCATCCCGGTGTTCATTGAGGAAGAAGTTGTGTCTACCAGCGTCGTTAATCTTGAAATCGAAGTTCCAAACATGCCGGTGGGAGCATCAGTCATTGCTAAGAAACGTCAGGGGGGGCAGCATTCTGAGTCCTCGCAAAGCAAGAGGCAGCTTCGGTCATCCACCGCGGCGGTTGGCGAGGCTCAGGTATAGGTGGGGCAGTCCAGTCGCCATGTTACTGAGTCTGCCCCATGGATGGGACTGTCATCCCATGAGATATTTGGGTACATCCCTCCCAGTTGGCTGGATGCAACCCCGCACAAGCTAAACACAAAACAGAAGTATGGTGTGAAGATGCCGGCACTCCCTACTGGAATGGAGTGCTCTGTAGATATTGAGCCGGCATTGATGCACCTGCATTATGATGACCATGATATGGTGGCCTACCCAAAAATTGCCTCGCCCCGTATGTGCCTGGGTCACAGCTCACTGGAACGCCTATTGTGCAGGATTGGGCACGAGGACTGCAGCAAGCCGGCTTGTTAGGGCTCACTAACATGCCGCATTTCGGGCAGATGGCAGAAGTAAATGCGTGCATGAAGTAGCTCCTTTCATGCTTCCATGGAGTTTCGTTGTGGCTGGACAGAGAAATTCTAGTCACCGTTGATATAATTTCGCATATAACCGGCTTGCCTAGAAATGGAGTTGATCTGTCGCAATATTTCCACGGCAAAGAAAATGACAAGAAGTTGGCCGCGCAGTTGGTCAAATGCTATGGCTTGGAGACAGATGGGTGTGGGTATCGCACCATCAGTATCAATGATAATGCGGTACTCACGGGCGCTAAGATCTTATCCTATAAGGTGGTTAGGGGTGGTCGACCTAACCAGTGCAACTCGGGGATTGTTGCATGCGTAGAGAAGTGTGCGGAAGGGGTCCAAATGAACTGGTCTTTGTTTCTCTTGAATCAATTGACGGAGGATAATGTTGCGTTTCAATCAGGGAAGGGTTCCTTCACCTATAGTTGGTTTTTGCTACTGATTTCCTTCGTAGCGTGGAAGGAGCCCGGCACATACCAGGGCATGGACCTTCTTGCGGCAGCAGAAAGACGGCATGCGCGCTATCTGAATTTATGGTATGTATAGGATCCAGAGTGACTCTGGGATTGCCAATTGCAGTTTTGGTTGTTTTGGGAAATGCTTTGTGCGGCAGCAACGCAAGTTCCGCGCATATCTGAAGAAACTGCAAAGCGGTTCAAACCAGTCATGGCATTTGCAATCCGGTCGCATACCATTCATGTTCAAGCTCGCTGGGACCCAAATCACCAATGGTTGTAGGTCCATTATAAGGTAACGACGGAGGAGCTAGAAACTATCATGCAGTACTGGCCAGTGGAATGGCGCAAGCCTATGGGTTTGGCAGAAATAGTGTCCAGCGGCCCGGTGCAAGGCCCAGATGACCACGTCTCGGCACAGGATCAGCAGAGTCATCATGATTCTGATCGCGAGTCGATAAAAACACCGATGAAAGATGATAGTGACCGGGCCCTTGAAGAAACCAGATCAAAGAGGCACCAGAAGCATGCGACAATCAGTGGGATTCCCATGTCTGCAGAGGCACAGTTGGGCCGCCTGCTCACAGCGCTCAATAATGCATCCACTGCGGTAGCTGATAAAATGACAAGAAAGGCGTAGGACGGGTTCTGGGCGCTCACTATTCGTATGGACACCTTGTGCGATGCAATTTTAAGGAAGGCACCTGGTGAAGCACCGATGCAGGAAACAACCACAATCCGCACTGCACCCCGGGTCCGGAATGTGGATATTCCCCCGACTGCGGTTGTGACCGACAGCGAGGCTTTGAAGGATTTGCTACAGATGGTTGACTAGGTGACTGTCAACCTCAATGCACTATCGGTGACGGTGTTGACAACTCTGCAGGCAGGTGCCACCTGAGAGATGGCGGATAGGATGCACGAAATCAGCAAGAGTTGTCGGCACTTGCAGGAGAGTGAGGTAGCTGCGACTGTAGCACTCACAGAGCTTACAGGAAAGGCTGCTACAGCATGGAAAACGGTGGACGAGCTCGAAGAGAGCATCAAGCAGGAGCGGGCCGAGAAGGCTCGCGCAATTGAACAACTCAAGAAGGATCAGGACTTCCTTATTGCGGAGAAGGCTCGTATGTGGGACCACGACGTGCAGATTGAGACAGCTGTTAGTGAGGCATGTCAGCATGTGCCGGAGCCCATCTCCGAATCGGATGTGCTCCAACGGGTGCAGCAACTAGGGGCTACCATTGTCCAATTGCGGTAGGAAAACCAAGCGTTGAAGGCTCAGGTGCCTCCTGGTACCCCTCAAGTGGAGATCACTGATAGGAAAAGGGTGATCGAGGAGGTCGCCACTCAGTTGGAGGAGCTGAAAAGAGTGTCGATGAAGCTCACAGTTGACACCGTGTACTTTTGGGGCCAGATCATTTAGGATGAGAAACACGAATAGCTGACGAAGGAACAACAGGAAGTGGAAGGGCAGTTGGTGACACTTAAAGCGACAATGCGTGTGATGACATCCATGGAGCAGGTTACCAAGATGAAGGAATTGAAATATCTGCAGCAACGGGTTGCCAATGCGGATGAACGACAGAAGAAGCGAGTTGCGTAGTTGGAGCAGTTTCAGGATGTCGTGGGACAGTTCATGACCAAGGCAGGTGAAGCACTTCAGGCAGTATAGAAGGGTCGTCAGCAGGTGACGCAAAGATCACGGAGCATCCATCTGCCGAAGACATGGTCAACAGTCAGGCGGTGGCCACGAAAATCAACGAAATGGTGACCACCGTTGTACAGCAGTATGAAGACTTCAGAATGAAGACCGCGGAGTGCACCATGTCCAGTTGACGTGGCTCGAGGGCGAGCCACAAGATTGTGTTGGGGCCTGTTGGTAGGTGGTTTGGTAAGGTACTATTGCAGCATGCCCGATGCTACGACAAGGCAGAAGATGGTGTGGAAGGCGACAAGCGTGGCGCAAAGAAGAATATTTTTAGGCATTTTTGGGTCAATTGTACCGTAGTTTGCAGGTTTTGGGTCATGTGGACCATGTTCTATGTTTTCTTGAGTCGATTGTACCGTGGAATGCGGGTTTTTGGTTAGTTTTGGACTAGGTCAGTTAGATATTGGGTCATTTGTCTATAGTGTCGGTTAGGAAGTTGTTAGAAAGTGGACAAGAGTTGTAAGGTGGGAGCCTATATATAGATAAGAGTTGTAAGGGATTAGGATCAATTGGGAATGAAGGATTGAATCTCTATGCTTGAAGGTATTATGCGAGCTCTGAGATTGGATGTCTATTTTTGGGTACGTTTGTTATTGCAGAGATCTGGGTTTTAGAGACATTGTATCTGGGTTAACTATGATAATATGATGAAGCTATTTTGGTACAATCTCTGCGTTCAATCTGTTCGGTTATGGTAATTTGATATTGCACTATACAACTAATGTCATGCTTCTTAATGTGATATCTGCTTACAAATTTATGTTGTGCGATGATGACTGTCTTGGATAATGCTCTAATAATATAGTCGAATGCTTAAGATCTATGTCCTAGTGTTGCAATATGTTTAACTGATATAGCCGCAACCATGCTCCTCCATTCAGCGAAAACATGGTTCCGTCTACTCTTCCTGGACGCCTCGGGTGAGACCTCATCTGCTCTATAGGTGTTGCTATGCAGGATAAAACCTGTCCGGGCCGGTGCTCAGGAAGACTGCGGTATGTGTCGATAGTGAGTGAACCCCTGTCGACTGAAATCGCATTAACAATCTTCCATTTCATCATTGCAGCCAAAGCAAGTACTGATCTGATGGAGGTGTATCTGGCTACAGGAGCAAAAGTTTCGTCATAGTCTATTCCCTCTTTCTAAGAGAAGCCACGAGCTACAAATATTGCTTTGTACTTTTCTATGTTGCCATCTGCAGCATGCTTGATCTTGTAGATCCACTTGGAAGTCACAACATACTTCCCTTCAGTTCTTGGGACTACATCCCAAACATCATTCTTCATGATCGACTGGTATTCCTCAACCATGGCATCCTTCCATTCTTTCTTTTCCATTGCCTCTTCATAACTGGAAGGTTCTTTGTTCATAATATCACAGAGTAAAGCAACATAGCTGGTATGTGATCTAGTTCTCTTATTTGCTCTATGTTCTTCTTCTGGAATGCCATATCTTTCTACATCTTGAATGAGCTCTCTAGCCCATGCAGGTTTCCTCTTATGAGATTTATTCTCATGAGGTGGATCTACAGGTATTTGTGGATCTTCATGATCTGCTTCTGGAATTGATTCAGTCATGGTGGTGTCTTGAAATCTGTTTTCCTTTGGTTCTTCATGATCTTCAACAGGTGTCTTTCTTGATTTGATGAAGGATGAGTTTTCATCAAATGTTACATCCCTGCTGACATCAATCTTCTTGAACCCTGGAAAGTATATTTTGTAAGCCTTCGAGCTTTCACTGTACCCCACAAACATGCCCTTCTTTCCTGAAGGATCTAGCTTTGTCCTCTTTTCCTTTGGAACATGAGTGTATACTGGACAACCAAATATTCTAAGATGGTTGACTTCAGGTTTCTTACCATAGAATACCTCTTCTGGTGTCTTGTTGTCCAATATCTTGTGAGGTGTTATGTTCTGCACATATACAACTGTCCTAGCTGCTTCTGCCCATAGATGCATAGGAAGATCCTGGTCATGCAGCATTGCCCGTGTTGCTTCCATTATTTTTCTATTCTTCCTTTCTGCAACTCCATTCTGTTGTGGATTGTAGGGAGCAGTCAAATCCCTCTTAATCCCTGAATCACTGCATAGCTTCTTGAAATCACCTGAAGTGAATTCTCCGCCATTGTCGGATCTGAAGGTCTTGATCTTCTTATCATTTTTATTTTCCATCAAGGCTTTGAATTCCTTGAACTTATCAAACACTTCATCTTTGTTCTTCAAGAAATAAATACAAGTCTTCCTAGAGAAATCATCAATGAAAGAGACATAGTATACATACCCACTCAGAGAACTGGATGACATCGGACCGCATAGATCGGAGTGGATAATTTCCAAGATCCCTTTAGCTTTGCTTTCACTGCTTGGAAATGCCTTCTTAATGTTCTTTCCTTTTGCACATCCTTTGCAAATACCATCATGCTTTGTCTTGATTTTAGGAAGACCTTCTACAACTTTGCTCGCAATTGGTAGTGCTCTATGGTGCACATGTGCAAGCCTTCTATGCCAAAGTTCACTTGGCTCCATGGATTCATGTACCATGGCATGTTCAGGTTGTCCCTTTAATTTCTACAATCCTCCCTCTTGTTCTCCAATCACTACTGCATCATCTATAGTTTTACCCTTTGGCCACATTAGGACTTGGCCATCTACAAATGCAACCCTCATGCCTTTGGCATCCAATGCAGATATGGAGAGTAGGTTCTTCTTGAGCCCAGGTACATAAAGAACATCTTTCATCTTCAAAGACTTCCTAGATTCTAGGTTGTAGGAGGATTCACCACTTCCTTTGATAGGATATTGATAGTCATCCCCAAGTTTCACCTTATGGGGTGACTCATATTCAGATAGATTTGCAAAAGATTCTTTAAACCCAGTCATGTGTTTGGAAGCCCCACTATCAATAAGCCAATCATTACATCCATGAGAGATAGTACCTGTGAGAGCAGAGATTAGAACATATTCATCTTCACTAGATGAGTCATCACTTTCTGCTCTAGTCTTATTCTTGGGAGGTTCATCATCCTCGGCCACATGAGCATGATATATCTTCTTGTTTCCTTTCTTCTTCTTGTTGAAGTTGTTGTCCATTTTGTTCTTGGGACAATCTGCAGCAAAGTGTCCCTTCTCATTACATGTGAAGCATCTCAGATCCTTCTTACCCTTTTTAAGAGGTTTCTTGTGATGAGAGTGCTCCTTCTTGGGATTGCTTCTTTTGGTGTGAGCTGTGAGAGCTTGATCTTCACTTCCCATCTTTTTTTCTCAAGCTACAAGCCTGGCCTCTTCTTGTGAACATTCCTCCCATAGTCTACTGAAAGAGATCAACTTCCTTCTTGCACATATTCCTTGAATGAAGGAATCCCATGACCTAGGTAGGCCATTCAGAGTGGTCATGACAATTTCACCATTCTCCACCATTTCATCCACAGCTTCAATTTGTTCCTTGATCTGAGAGACCTTGGAGAAATAGGATTGAATAGTCTCTCCATTCTTAAGCTTTACCCCTTTCAATTGGTTCCGCAGAGTCATCTTCCGATTTATGTTCTTCCCTTCAAACAACTTGGTCAAAGAGTCAAACATTTCCTTGGGTGTCTTTAGAGATGACACATGTGGAATGAGATGGTCCTTGATGGAATCAGCAATGATCCTCTTTTCCTTGACCAAGTTCTTCTTGTGAAGAGCCTTAGCCTCTCTTCCCTCTGGGATAGGGACCTCTTGACTTATATAAGTGTCCAACTCATTTTCTTTCAAGATTAACCCAATCCTATACTTCCATGCTCGGAAGTTATCAGCCCCTTCAAGCTTATCCTCAAGCTTGGTGTGGTGAGACATCTTTAAAGAGTACTTCAAATGGAAATAGAAAATATTTAGGTCTTACCACATGATTTGTTGAAAACTTGATTTGGTCCCGGATTAGGGTTTGTCAGAGAAACCCTAAAAATTCAAAATGTGAATTTCAACTTTCTGAAAGGATAGAAAGATGTGCCTTGATGAGCTGATCAGCCTGGTATATTCAAAATTTGAGATCTGCAAAGTTTCACCCTTCAGAAATGCCTTTTAGTCTTCCCGGATTCACTAGGGAGGACCCTGAATTAAGGTTTGAGTTTCCCAGAGCTTCACCCAACCAAAAATCTCGATCCAAAGCTCTAAACTTTGATTTTTCCAAGCAGCTCAAAATTCAGAAATTCCTATTTTTGTGGAAACCCTAAATTTTTGGGCCAAAAATGAAAGTGCCCAGAATTGAATTCTTATTGGACAGAAAGATTCTCCTTGATGAGTAGAGTCAATCTACCTTACTGCTTTTCCAAAATCTGTGGAGAGAAACCCAATAAGCAAGAAACCCTAGTTTACGCCACTGCACAATGTCTTCTTCTCAGGGAAGCTCTGATACCATGTTAATTTTTTAGCATTAATTCAATATACTCTAGGATCTTTACTGAGAGAATAACATGTACAGCATATCAAGTATAACAATGCATATCAATCACACCAAGCAATCACATGCGACAATAGACACACAGAGTTTCACTGGGGAAAACCATAAAGGTGAAAAACCCCACAACTTCCTCAAAGATAGAAAGAGCAATGATACAACCAAAGTACAAGAGATAGTCTTCTCCTAACAGCTGATCCTCCTCCTCACATGTGCACCACTTTCCGAGTGATGGAAGAGTGAGTAACGATATGATGAAATAGAGATCTCCCGATCTCTATTTATACAGACCCTGTCCTGCCAAATAAACCAACAGGGCCAACTTGTCTAACTCGGTCTAATAACCCATGGTTAACTTAATCAGGGCCGACCCCACACATGGTGGTCTAATAACCCATCGGCAAGTTACGACACTTGCGACACTTTTCAATACAAATGACGACACTTCCGTATAGAGGAATAATAACATCTCTATAAGAGTATAATATACATAGATGAAATACATAGGTGAAATACATTTCGAAGTTACATATACATCAACACCTTGTTGTAAGCCCTTAAATTTTTGTTGTTTCCCATTGACTGAAAACTGCATCCAAAGTTCAACAAAATCCCATAAGATGGGGCCAAGTGTGCGTAACCATTGAATGCCCAAAACCACATCACATCCGCCTAGGGACAAGGCAAACATGTCAGAGCGCGGGTTATAATCTTCGAGAGAGATACGCACATTGTGACACTTCCCCTTGCAAGGTAAGGTGCCCCCATTGGAAACCATGACTTCAAAGTTGCAGCAAGGATTGACAAAACAATCAGCATGTTTGGAAATCTGAGGGTTAATGAAGTTATGAGTGCTACCAGAATCAATGAGTATTGTAAGAGAAAGCTTCTTGAAGTAACCCCTGACCCGCATTTTTTGAGGGTTGGTGACGCCGGATAAAGCATGGAGAGATATCTCTGGCTTTTCATCTTGAGATGGGGGGTCAATAGGCGGCTTGTGAATGTCGACCTGATCATCCATTGCATCTAGAGCTTCTTCACCAATTTTAGAGGCAGACGGAGAATCCATATCCAAGAGATAGAGCTTTTGTTGAACACATCTATGTCCATGAGTGAATTTCTCATCACAATTATAACAAAGCCCTTTTTCTCTGTGTTCCTGGATCTTTGTTTCAGACAAATGCTTGATAGGAGTTAGTCGAGGAGCTAGCGGGATGGGAAGTCGTTGAGAACCCATATTTTGGAAGGGAACAAAAGTGGGTTTGTAGCGTTGTTGGGATGCAATCTTGTCTTCTGCCAACTTAGCCAACCCTAGGACTTCCATCATTGTGTTGGGATGGAACATTTTAACCTATGACCTGATTTCATCCTTAAGACCACTGATAAAACAACTCCTGTAGAATTTATCAGACAATCCTTCTATGTGATTGGTTAGTTTCTCAAATTCTGTCTGATACTCTCTCACAGTGCCACTTTGACAAAGTTTAGTGAGTGCTCCGGTGAAGTCATCAAAAGCACTAGGACCAAATCATTGCAAAAGGAGTTGGAAAAAATCTGTCCATTTTGGGTCATCATGAGTCTTGCGATACCATTGAAGGGCTTCCTGTTCCAAATGAAAGGATGCAAGTGGAACTTTTTGGACATCAAAAGTATTGTGGGCTAAAATACTGTTCTGCACGATAGATCCATCCAGTCGAATCAATACCACTGAAGAAAGGAAATTCAAGCTTCGGACCACAGAAATTGTTGGAAGAAGAGAACACATTGGCTGCAGAAGATTCTTACTGTCGGTTATTGTTCATGGCTGAATGTTGAAGATTGAGGCTGAGAAATTTTTCATCCAGATCTTGGAGTTTGGTTTGGATGGATGCAAGTGCTTCCTCCATGGCTTTTGCTCCTGCACGGGTGACAACCATAACCAGGAGGTTTTTTTTTGGGGGGGGGGGGGGGGGGAATGGATAGAAAAACAAAAACAAAAGCTTATTTAGTAAAGGGAAATTTGAATTTGGGAAAAACTTAGATGGGTAATTGGGGTTGAGTAGGTTTTGGACACTTTCTGATGGACAGGGAAGGAAAAATGGGGATTTCAGAAGCAGGGGTGAAAGAATGAGAAAATGGGTCAAAGAGGGACAAAGAAGCAGAAATAGGGAATGAACACGGTGGAAAAATTTGGAGGCGAGTGGGTGAAAATTGAAGAAGTTATGCCAAACCCTAAAAATAGACAAATGTGAGATTTCTAGCTTTGGGAAGTATAATTTTGGATAGGGTCCTCAGGAATGAAATATGTAGAATGGGATTGCACGGGTGTCCGGGAAGTTTCAAGGGAAACAGAGTTAAAACAAGGGAGATATGGCCAAAACACGGATTTTTTTTTTCAGAATGGATCTGCTATGGCGCAGAAGGGCACGAAAACAAATGGATCTGCAACGATGCGGAGGTGATCGGCAACAAATGGATCTGAAACGATGCCGAATGGATCAAAAACGGCTAGATATGAAATGGATTTCAGAATAGATCTGAAATGGCTGGATCTGGAATGACTTTCAGAATGGATCTGAAACGGATGGATCTGAAATGGTGCGGAAGTGATCGGCAACAGTTTAGCTGAAAATAGATATGGACCCCAAGTATGTGCGGCTTCCTAACAGTTCAAGGGTTTCACTCGACCACCAATGATGTCTGACAGCTTGCGTATTGGGGCAGTACCCCTCACTCCATGGCTCAAGTAAAACTGATAACCGCGTTGCCACAAACGACATCTCTTGGTTTACCTCACGGGTGGGAACTAGTCAATCAGGTAGGGGTCGTTGCCCTTTTCGCTGGAAGGTCCTCTCAATGGGTCAACTACTTTGGGTTCATGTGGTACTCCTCACAATGAGTTTAGGGCTTATGCCCAAGTACTTCCCACAGTTAAGAGGATAGGGATTATTCCCAGATCCGAAGCTGCAACAAATGTGAAAAAACATTTGGCAGAAATTTCACCCAACGAGCCCAAGAAAGTGCTCTGATACCAGATGTGAAGAACCTGCAACAATTAATGAATGAAAATACACGAGATAACAGAAATAATAGAACTTAGAATCACTTTTATTGATCACACACAGACCTTCGAGGGGGAAACCTCCTTTGAGCAAGCTCAATACAAATAACTTCACGGTGCCTTCATTGGTCTCAACACAAACTTATATACTAAGTCTAGGCGCCAATACCATGTGTCAATACAAACCATGGGCCAATACAAACTATGGATCAACAATTACTATGGGACGACTTACAAAGCATATGCGTCCAACAACAATAATACAAACTATGGATCAACAAATACTACGAGACGACTTACAAAGCATATGCATCCAACAACAATATACTAACACAGTAAATAGAAGGGTTGACATGGGTTGCTAACAAAGATTCTTCGTTTATGTACTCGGATCAGAGATGAAAATGCTCTTTTGTTTTGATGTACATGAACACTTATTTATGCACATAATGGATTTAGGTTCACTTTTTGGATACTTGGTATGGTTGTGCATCGAAAATGCACAAGACTAGTTGTTTTTGTAGTGAAACTAGTTGACTAGTCTTGGTATCTCATTTTCGTGTATATTATTTTTAATTATTTAAAAATGGTTATTTGGCCATATTTACATTGATGTAGGTTTTAATTATCCATTGGGATTGATAAATTTCCTTAATTAGTTGAACAAATTATTTTATGCTAAGTGTCGTCATTTGTAAGTTAAGTTTCGTAATTAGCGCATTAATTACCTTAATTAACTAGTTAATGACATATTGTTGGAAATGACCTTTTGGGGTGTAAGTAACATGTGTTGTGGCTTGTTATGGATGTATAATGATGTTATAAAGTGTTGGATAATATTTCCCATCCTTGGTTCAGTTTCTTTATTAGATGTAAATTTTATTTTAATTAATTTGTGATTATTGATATTTTGTCGTAATTAATTTGTGAAAATTGAAATTAAGTATTTATTCTAATTCTCCTTTGTGCTTAAACTTTGTAATTAGCCTCCTATAGATAATGATATGTCCCTAAGTCCATTTTATATCCCCGGGGGACATTACACTACTTCCATATCTATGAGACCTCAAGGGGTCACATGCCCTATATCAATGAGTCACCTACCTCTCCAAGACCCCTATGGAGATATCATCCTAGCGCATTATGTACCAAATACAAAAAATAGAAAGAATAAATAACTTCCCTTTTTGAGAATGAATAAATAAGAATCTTCTTAGAGGGAGCAACCTCCTTTTACAATATAACAAATTCACAAGGTGATACGATATCTTAAACTAGGTATCCTTGGTATATATAAGACACAAAGGGTGAAACTAAAATTAAGGGCATAGTTGACCATTAAAGGGCCTATCTGACCAATAATGACAACACTAATATAATGATAGAAATGTAATGTCTTGATATCTATGGTTTAACATTTCCCTCCCCTTCAAAGAAGTGTTGCCCTTAACACTTGCTTAATTGTGGATATTTTTGCATGAAGAACTCATATTCCCATGCTAAATATTTTATTTGTTCTTCCACTTAATGATATACTAAATGATTGCTCATTTTTATAGTTTGATCTATGTTTCAAGGATTTTTTTCAGGTTTTAGATTGATGTTCCCTTCTTCATCCATCTCTGGAAAAATAGTCTACACTAGGATCTTGTCACTGATTACTTTCTTTAGACCATATGAAGATGTGAATATGGAGGCAACTCTAAGTTGTAGGTTGTACTACTAAATTCTCTACAATACCTTATAGGGACCATATTACTTGGGTGCTAATTTTTTGTCCTTATTTTATTTCTTGGGGGATATTTTTTATATGGTTGCAACCTTGGAAATAAATAATCACTCACTTCAAAGTTCATTTGATCGTGATGTTGATCAACTTGTTGTTTCATTATATTTTGTGTTGTAATCAAGTTGTCCTTCAATAGCCATAGAACCTTTTGTTAGTGTTCTATGTGATCCTCCACTACTTGAATGTTATATTTCCCTATCAAGGGTGATGCGACTAATGGATTATGATACCCATAAAGTGCCATAAATGGGGACATTTTGGATGAAGTGTGGAAATAAGTATTGTACCACCATTATTCTAAGGGTAACAACCTAACCCATTGTGTCTATTTCTCAAGAGAAAATAAACGAAGATAGTTCACATAACATAGATTACAATATAGTTCACATCACACCGGCATATAGTTGAGTTCTTGAACCCTAGTGACACACTTCCTCTTCCAGTAAAAAACACATTTCATAGCCTAGTTCTTCCAATGCATCTAACCAGTCATATATCCAAAGTTTCTTCTCTATGGCCTCCAACATTAGAAGACATCAAACTATTACCCATAAGAAAATGGACTGGCATAGTTTAGTAAGAAGAATTTAATGGTCATATCAAGAACATTGTGGGTCACAACATGAAAAGTTGGGATAGTAAAATGAAGTATGCTTTGTGGGTTGATCATACCACAAAGAAAGATGTGATAGGTTAAATTCCCTTTGAGCTAGCATATGGTATGAGTGTCACTCTTACCATTCATATCAATATTCCATTCTATGAAATGTTGCAGTATTTCACATCAAACCAAGAAGCCATGTATGCAAGGGTAGATCAAGTAGTGGAGGTTGAGAAGAACCAAAGGCATGCATTTGATCATTTAGCATATAGCTAAGACAAAGTCAAAGGAAAATTTAATGAGAATGATCATATGTGGATGTTGTATAAAGGTGATTTGGTACTCATTTGGGATCAAAGACATGAGAAGTCAAGGAAGCATGGAAATTTTGACAAGCTATAGCTTGTTCCTTACAATATAGAAGATGTTGACTCTAGTTATTTATACCTTAACCACTTGGATGGAGAAAAGTTACCACTTCCTATGAATGCTAAACATCTCAAAATGTATTATTGTTATGGAATTTAGTGCCATAAGTAGTTTAGAATGAATAACCTCTCATGAGTAATATAGTAGGAGGATAAGTCCTTATCAACATTTGGGTAGGATTTTTTTCATTTTTTGTTTGGCATTTCAATTCATATCTTAGATTATTTTGATGCATTGAACATTATGTACATTTAATTATTGATTTCATTCTCTAAATGGGGTTTCTAGATGAGAGGACTACTCTTCTCCCACCTCAAATTCTTATATCTTTCAATTAGAGTTGTACCAAGTATATACAGGATTTAGGGTTCTCATACACTGTCGAGTAGAGTGCATGTCCCCATGTGGATCCCAGTGTTACCCCTCACATAACATGATGTTTTTTATCTAGTTAAATACCCTTCTTAGGCAGGTTTTGCATGGAGTACTATGATTTTATTTCCATATCTTATTATCAAATGCATAGATATTAGTCATGACTACCAATTAGCATTATCTTTACACCAGAAAGTCAAATGCAAGAATAACTAGTGGAGATTCATGGTTTATTAAAAGAAAATTTTTTATTATGCACACACATTCCTCAACACTTCCTTTGTGACTCTATATACCACCTTTGGGTGGGTGTTGAGTTGTCATTAGCAAAGTTGTTGTTTTTTCAAACTTGTTTGTCTATTGTTGTTTCCCTACAAAAAATCACATGGGGCTGATTTCCATGGTTTATTACTAATACACTTTGGTTATATGATGTGCATGATATTCATCATTATTTTATTTATCATTGTACTTAGTTAATCTAGTAGAGAATTCTAGTTATGCACAAATTAGTATGGTGATCCAGCCTTCCAAAGGCTATATTGGTGTATGGTCAGTGATGTATTTGCTTGGTGATGGAACACCCTACTGGATATTAATAGTTTGGAATTGAGGTGGAATTACTTGATTAGTTGGAGGCATGATGGAGTAGATCACTCCCCTTATTTGTAATTTTTAGCACATATTTGGAGACATGGGAACCTTACTTGCACATTGTTATAGGTTGCTCCATATTGGCACCCTTGGTTTTGGATAATGGTTCATGGTATTTATGAATGGTTTACAACTTCACTCTTGGTTCTTGAGATATTTATTATCTTGATATTGTAGGCCATCCCATATTGTTGGCACCATTATCCTATGTTATGGTCCAAAGGGGTAATATATGGGGTTAAATGTATATGACATGACCCCAAGGGGGAGCATATATGCAACTAAATATATATTTAATAAACTAAATGTATATGTAATACTGGTCGTCCTAATGAAGGGTCCTCATGTGCAATGAGTGAATAGGTATAAATAGAGGTAATGTAGTCATTGTTGTGGGAATGTATGAATGTCTTGGGGTATTTGGAGGAGGTTTTCATGTTATTTCAAGAGTTATTGTGTAACTTATCTCTCTTATCTATATAGGAGTTCTAATACATGTTTACCTTGTTGTACATGGTGTGTACTCTTGTCTCTTATGATAATTTAAGGATTTGGTCCATAGCATTTGGTATAAGAGCATATGGTCCTCGACTTGCACTCTTCAAAAATTAGTCATCTTGGCATTTTCGCTATAATTTTTTTGGGGCATGTTTCATACAGTGAAATTCAAAATAGATTCAAAGGACATAGTGAACTATCTATGTTACAAATTCTGGGCCTTGATTCATTACAAATTATATTATGAACCAGATCCATAAGTTATCATAAGAGACAAGAGTACACACTATGTACAACAGTGTAAACATGGATCACAACTCCTATACAGATAAGGGAGATGGGTTACACAATAAATCCTTAAACAATAGGAGAACCTCCTATAAATACCCCAATATATTCACACATTCAATTCACTTGTTCCCTCAATAATGACTACATTACCTCTATATATACCTATTCGATCATTGGACATGAGTCTCCTTAATTAATTCAATGACTATTACATATACATCTACTTGATTACATATATATTTATCCCCATATCTACCCCCTTGGGGTCATATCATATACATGTAACCCCGCATATGCCCCATTTAGGCCATAACATAGTACCCTCCTTCAAAAAGCTTCATCCCCAAACCTTTGCAGTTAAGGGACTTACATGTGATCAAATAAAGTAATAGGATTTACTTATATTCTCGCTTTGTTGTTTACATTGATGATGATCCATTGATCCAAAATTGATTATTTTTTGCTTTTAATCCTTGATAGTTGGTGCTTACATAATTTTGATTCCATGTGTTGTTGATGTGAATTATTCAATTTGTTGTAGTTTTTGGTCTCTATTTCCATATTGTTGAACAATTATTTTGTAATTCCATGTTCCATGAATATTGTTGGTTAATCCATCTTCTTCCTTGGTAGTGTCAATGTAGATCTTCTTGTCTTTATTCATAATGAGGATGACGATATGGTTTCACATATGATAGTTTCTCTTCCTCTTGCACACCCATAGAATCAATATTATTTTCAAATATAATGGAATCTTCCATCCTCTATGCTTTGTATTTGATTAATATCTCCTTTGCGATAATACCCTCGTATTTGACATTTACATTTTCAAGATGGAGCTCAACTTCATCAAGTATCTTTTGGTGACCTTCTAGAATCTTGTTTTCATTGTCCATTTGAAGTTGTGATGTGATGCCATCCATGAAATTCTTAAGTCCTTCTTCAATTCTAGATTGCATTTCTGATTTTACTTCATCTACATTTAGAGCTTCTTCAATTGTAGATTTCATTTCTGATTTTACTTCATCTACATTTAGAGCTTCTTCAATCTTCTTGCAAATTTCCTCTTCAAGTACTTTGGTAGTCTCTTCATCCAAGATCCTTGTTTTTTCTTGATTTTGACCAAACTTTTTTTCTTATATAAATCTCTTGACCTCATCCAGTAGATTTTTATTATGGTTTCTTAATCTGCATATTTCTCCATCCTTATTTTTCAATTCTTCGCTTGGCTTGTCATTTTCCCACCAATATTTATTATTATTTTATTTCTTCAATTTATGAACCTCCTTATTGAGTGCTTCATTAAGGACTTGTATCTTGGATAATTCCTCAACTTTATTCTTTAGTTCATCTCTTTCTTCTTTTAATTCGTCTTGAATTTTATGCATCTCCTCCAATTTGGTATCGATGATCCATTTATCTAAGAAGAGTTTTTCAAATTATTCCCACTTGAAATATAATCTAGTATCTTCATCAAAATTCGTCCACCACTTCGAAGCTTCATTTTTAAAATAAAACCCTACCCCAAAAGACTCATGCCACTTTCCTTTATCATCCTCAACCATTCAATAGGATCTAGTTCATCCTTATCTTCATCTCCACTAAACATAGGTATTGTCATTTTTCTCAATTAAGGTCAAACACAAATCCTTCAAATTCCATATTCAATATATTGACAATAAGATCAAAATTGTATAATATTATTTTTCCAACATATTATCTTGTGTTTCCTCTTTCCAATAGATTTTGAATCTCCTCAATCGGACCTTCCATTCAAAAGTTATGTTAATTTCAAAATAGCATACCTTTTAAAAACCTAATTTGGAGACCGTTTTGCTAGCCAAACTTCCACCTGAGGTAACTTTAAAATTTAGGATCCTCTGAGTCTAAAATTTCATCCTACTGTATCCTGATATGTCTTCTCTAAAATTCCATATATTTGACCCAATTCTAATGTGCCAAGATAAATTTATGGTAACTTTACCAAAACTTGTTGATTTTGTCCATTTCAGGAGAGCAAACTTGTATGAACTGCCATGTCTCCAATTTTATTTCTTTGATTCTGAAATTTTTATCACAAACACTATGGTCCATATACCTATTGATACAACAGGTGGAAATCAATTTGTATCTATCAAGTTTTAAATATAATAGTTTTACCCAAAACACATGTTTGAGACTAGTTTTAGTTTTAGTAAAACAACCTAACTTCCACGGGGAATAACTTTGAATCTGTTATGAACCAAAGGGGGCATATATGGGGTTAAATGTATATGTTATGACCCCAATGAGTGGAATATATGGGATTAAATATATATGCAATGAATTAAATGTATATGTAATAGTAGTCGACCTAATGAAGTGGCCTCATGTGCAATGAGTGAATAGGTATATATAGAGGTAATGTAGTCATTGTTGAGAGAAAATGTGAATTGAGTGTATGGATGTCTTGAAGTATTTTTTGGGAAACAATTCAAAAGGGTGAGAAATTCCTCCTCTCCTTGTAGGTTGCAACCAATGAAACAATGTGAGTGATGATTAGTAGATCAAACACTAACAATATCAAACCAAAATCAAAGAATAATAGTGAAATAAAGATATTATCAAGTACTAAAATTCCATAAAACAAAGAGAATGAGCTAGCTTCAACCATATAGTATTGCCCAGCAAAAAAGATTGTATAAAAATGGTTTCACCTAGAAGAATGTAGCTTGAATGGTATTCAACACTCCCCTTTCATATGGGCATTTTTTAACGCTCTTAAATTGCTTTCTAACTAAATTGGAATGATGAGGAGAAACACTTGATTCTTGTGGAAGAATTCAAGGGAGGTTTGTGATGCGAAAATGATAAGAAGGAGTGTGAGATACGATCCCTAAAACTAATTCTTATAGCATAACCTTGGTCTATATTTCTCTTATGAAATTCATGCTCATGGCTTCTTTTTATAGTCCAAATGGAGGTATTCAAACATCTAGTTCTCCATGTGAATTCTCCACCTCATGAAGTGCTATTTAAGGTACATGTATGGGGATATCAAATGCTCCCAAGCATGTGAAGGAGACCAATTCAAATATTTGGATCCAAAATGTGGTTGTGAGACTTGAATCCGTAGTGGAAAGTTAATGTTCCATTGGATAGTACGTCCATGTGACTTTCCAATCTTTATCCACACGGATTTCCTTTATAAAAGTCACACTATTGTACTAAAGTAAGGATTCGTCCATTCTAGGGTCCATTTCTTATGTTGAATTTGATGAGGATGATGCTAATGAGATGCATGATGTATGTTGTCTAAATTTCTCATGTGTGCAAGATTCAGGTGATAACATATTCCCCCCATTAAAGTTACAACATCATGAGTCATTCTCCAGGTCAATCTTATGTGTCAAGATTGAGCCTCGTGTGTCGAGGTAGTGCCTTATAGGATCCTGAGTTGGACTCAGGAAACTTGGAGAAGAATCTTGAGTTGGACTCAAGAATGGTTAAGCTTCATGTGTTGAGGCAAGTGCTTTGAATGTCAAAATGATGATGTTGTATAGTCTTTCTAGTCAAGGCTAAGGTCTTGTGTGTCAAGACAGATCCTCATGTGTTGAGGTGGTGCCTCATGTGTTGAGGTGATGCTTTGCATCTCGAAGAGTGTATGGTGTGTGATGTACTACTAACCATCGTTGAGCTATTAAGTCTCCTCTGGAGAATAGCCATCTCTAGAGTGAATTAATTTAGCATATAACCACTTGGAACGATAGTAGAAAAATATGATCACATAATTTGGAAAATATCCTTAGTATATTTTATATGATAATTAAGTTGTCACATGTGGAACATGCAGATAAGACAAGAGATAAAGATAAGATGTGACAAGATATGAGAGAATTTGAATTGCACATAAAGAATTAATTAAGAGAGAATTTGAATTGTTAAAATTCAGTGATATTACAAAAGAATACTTCAGTCAATCAAAGGAGTGTGAAATTCTAAGTCACAACAGATATAAGAGCTGAGTATACCTCATAGAGAAAGAATGAGCAAAAAGGATGAATTACAATGAAAACTGCAGTAAAAATGAGCAGATAATTAATCATGCATGAGAACGCAGATAGGAGCATAATAATGTCACATGATCCAATAATAAGTATAGTCAACAATGATGATACAATGGGGAGAATTCAAATCACACAAGAGAATTCGAACCTCAGTTGGTCTAGCATAGGGATTGTCACCACCAGAGTGCTCCGGAAGACTCAAACTCAACCAAATTGAACCTAAACTTAGTTAACTGAAGACACAATCAGTTAACTGACTAAAGATGGTGCATTAGTGAGGTTTTCATGCATAACAGTCATAAATGGGTTCATAAGTCCACAATCGGTGGCATCTGGAGCTCTAAACCCCCACAAGTTTCAGCTAACTCGGGTGGATTGCACTGGAACAATGAGTGTGTTCCTATAAAATAGGGAATTGACTCAAGTGGTCCTAAAATGATGCATGCGAGACTCAGAAGGTGGTAGATGGATCTTGGATGACATATGCACACCACTAGGGGGAAATGGCATCATCAACTACTAGGAAAAATAAATAATCCAAGGTAGGATAAGGATGAAGTATTAAAATATCCTAACACCCCCCCTTAATCTACACTCATGGTTTGAAAAATATGGGAGAATTCATATTCCTTGGAGGCATGGCTTGAAAACCCTTTCGCTATAATATTCCCAAAAGAGATCTCTACAATCTCAATTGTGTCAGGACCAAAGACCACTTTCTTCGGTGAACCTATGTGAGTCATCTGATATACAGACAAAAAATTTGCTGATAAGGAAGGCACAAATAGAACATTTTTTAACTTCCCATGCTCCATATGTATTGTTCCCTTCCCTTGAGATCTGAGAGTTGTCTCCCATGTGAATAATCGGACCATCTTTGAGATCTAGAGAAGAAAATGATTCTCTGGAGGCAACCATGTGATTGGAGGCTCCTGAATATAAGAGGAGGGCTTGTGATTTTGAAAATCCATACTTTAGTGCATGGCATCTCTCATGACCTTCAAACTCACTTCCAGAATCAGTCTCTCTTACACCTTCTAGGAGGGAAATGTTGTGTTGTTCAAGAATCTTGGTCATATGATCTATCTTCTTCTGCATGCAAGATCTCTCTAGGTGGTTTCCTTTCTTGAAATAGGAACACTTGGATTTCTCAAATCCCTTTTGTTTGTCCGTCTTGGAGCTAGAGGATCCTTCCGATGGACTTGACTTGGAATTTTGGTTGGGTTAATATTTCCCCTTCTCCTTTCCCTTGTGCTTCCCCTTTCCATTCTCACTTTTTGCTTCTCCAACCAAAAGCGCTTGATCTTTGGATGCCTTCAAGGTGCCCATATGGATCAACTTATCTTGTTCTTGGATGAGAGATTCAGTGAAAACATCTAAGAATGGCATCTTCCAACTACGGATTGGAATTTTCCCTAAATTGAAGGTAGAGACAAAGATGGAGAACTCGGGACCTAGCTTCCTCAAAATGGATATCACCAACTGCTCATCCTTTTTATCAATGCCACACTTCTTGCATTGCATGACTGGAGATTTGAATTTGGAAAAGAATTCATGAATGGTATCGAAACTGCTCAGTTGAAGAGAAATCAATGTGTTCTCCAGAATATGGACCCTTAGCTCATCTTGTTTACCGAAGAGGGTCTCCAACTTCAACCATACCTCTCTTGGAGTCTTCAATCCTTCAAGGTGGAAGAGTAGATATCTGGAAATATGAATACACATGAAACTGAATGCTTCATCCAATCTATTCAGATACTTGGCCTTCTCCACAGCTACTTATCATTCGACCTCATTCCCATTGTTACCCTGTACAGTGAATTTTGGTGCAATACCATCTGCATATCAGCCCTCCAATCAAGGTAATTGAAGGTTGTCAGGATCCTTGGAGAGAGAGGAGAGTTTGAATTGTCCATGAGAACTGCTAGAGCAAATACAAGGTGAAAACTGCTGCAACTTTGCACACTCTAAATACTTTGAATAACCTGCAAAAAAATATCAATTTTGGAGATAGACTACTACTGAGCACTTATTTTGGATAGTAGGCACATTTTTGTGGATCCTTCACAGCTAGATAGACCTCATTGGATTTCTCCAATGAATTCAATGCAATGGCACCAGGATTTGTTGCGGAAATCCAGAGGCTTCTGGTGCACTATCGAAAAAAATTGCTCAACCTACACTCATGGGCTCTAATACTATGTGAAATTCTAATTCACATCAGATATGAGAGCTGAATATACCTCATAGACAAAGAATGAGCAGAAAAGATGAATTAGAGTGAAAACTACAGTAAAAATGAGCAGATAATTAATCATGCATGAGAACTCAGATAGGAGCAGAATAATGTCACATGATCCAATAATCAGTATAGTCAACAATGATGATACAATGGAGAGAATTCGAATCACACAGGATAAATCAAACCTTAGTTGGTCTAGCATAGGGATTGTCACCATTGGAGTGCTCCCAAAGACTCAAACTCAACCAAACTGAACCTAAACTCATTGATTGAATACACAATCAATTAACTGACTAAGGAGGGCGCATTAGTGAGTTTGTCATGCATAATAGTAAGAAATGGGTGCATGAGGACACAATCAATGGCATCAGGAGCTCTAAACCCCCACAAGAGTCAACTAACTCAGGTGGACTTAACTAGAACACTGAGTGGGTTCCTAGAAAATAGGGAACTGACTCAAGTGGTCCTAAAATGATGCATGCAGGGCTCAGAAGGTGGTAGATGGATCCTGGATGAAATTTTCACACCACTAGGGGAAAAATGACATCATCAACTACTAGGAAAAATAAATAATGCTACTGTAGTACAAGGATGGAGTATTAAAATATCCTAACAAGGATAACTCGAACTGATCACTACAGTAATGTTAACAAGAAATATTTCAGTTAAGAGAGTTAATTAAGAGATATCAAAGAATATATAGTTAACTAAGTGTTATTTCATGATGACACTTGTGTTAAACTAAAATACGACACTTCTGTTAAAATAAAAGATGACACTTGTGTTAAACTAAAAGACGACACTTGAGTTGCAACACTTGCATGACGACAATTAACTTAGCCACCTAACTAAGTGGTAAAGATTTCAGTTAAGGGGCGAGTTCATCCTAAGAGTCGGTTCATCAATTATTTAATGCATTGCATGAGAAGTGGGGCACACTTATTCATGCAAGATTGATGTCTTCAATATTGGAGTGAATTCTATTAAAGGCTATCTTCTGCATATGACCAATACAAACGAATTGGTTGTGTGGAGAATAATTATTATGAGTCTCTCTTCGATATCTATATTTATCTTTCTCTGTAATTGCACCGGGGGTGCTTGATGTAAAATACACTCTCTTCTATCTATCAATATACTAAGAAAGGTTTTGTGGGGGTTTTCTCCCTCAAGTCATAAAGGGTTTACCCAGGGTAAATTCATGTGTCGAATGTGATTGAATGTGATTGCTTATGTTCATGATTATGATTTGATTTCAAGTAATATTGTGTTTCTGAATTAAAGATAAAATTAAAATTAAAAATTAAATAGCATGGTATCAGATCTCAAGGCGTGAAAGAGCTAAGTTCAGCAATCAAGCTTGAGCCTACGTAGATCCTAAGTGTGCACAGTACTTGAAGAATTATGGCTTCAATATCAGTAAGTCCGGAATATCGTCTTGAAGGAACTTCAAACTTCAATACTTGGAAGGACATGATTTTGAATATTCTGGAAGAGCATGATTTGGATGGCTATGTATCCAGTGTTATTGAAGAGCCTACTACTAATGCAGGGCACACCAACTTCAAGAATAATTAAGCCAAGTCAAAGAGGATTGTTTATGATTCTATGAAAGACAACTTGATTCCCTTTATTACTCCATTGAATACCACAAAGGAATTCTTCGACACTTTGACAAATATTTATGAGAAGAAGGTGTCCGGTCAAAAGAGGGCATTGAAGAACAAGCTTTGAAATATGAAGATGGAAAAGGAAGGAGTTGTGGCCTCCTTCTTCACAGATATATCTCAAGTAATAGATCAAATCATGAGCATCGATGTGATGGTCGATGATGATGATCTCATTTAGACTATTGTCAATGATCTTCCATCCTCATGGCATACATTCTTGGCTTCTGTAAATAGTCGATAAGTGCAACCTAACTTTGAGAGACTATGGCATGATTTCTCACAAGAAGAAGATGGAATCTAGAGCAAATATACTACCTCCAAAGAATAGAACCTCGTTCTTGTGGCATGGATTAAGAGAGGTAATAAATATCACAAGAAATTCTCTCATCAAAAGGAGAATGATTTCAAGAACTTTGATAATTCTAAAGTTAAATGTTTCAATTGAAATAAAAAGGGTCATTATGCAAGAGAATGTCATGCAAATCAAAGAGGAAATTTCAAGGGTAGGTTTCATACTTCCATTGCTACAAAATATGAACCTACAAGAAAGAATTCATCTGATGATCAAGAGATGAGGAAGGAGTACTCTCTTGTCTCATCCATTTAAGGATCCATTACCACTAGTGCCGAAACATGGCTAATGGACAGTGGCACATCCAAGCACATGACTGGATATAGGAGCACTATCACGTATCTGAAGGAAAAGAAGTTTTCCTGTAAGGTGGAGCTTGGAGATAATACCACATATTCGATCCAAGGAGTTGTATCCACTTATTTTTAGTTGGATTCGGTAGATGTACTGCATGTTGATGAAATTTTGTTTGTCCTCATATTGAAGAAGAACCTCCTATATGTTTCCATTCTAGAAGATAAAGGATTCAGAGTTATATTTAAGGACAACAAAGCGTTCTTGTGGCCTAAGCATGCAGACTTGAACTCTGCATCAGTAATTGGAGTTAGAGAGGGAGGTCTTTATAAAGTTCTTGGAAAGCTCATGCAAGCCATGATCCATAACACAGTCAGTCCTTGTGAGTTGTGGCATAGGATTCTTGGTCATGTCCATTTCAAAGCGCTACCCGGATTGCAAAAGATGGTGAAAGGTATTCCCATGTTTGAATCTGATTTTGATAGTGTTTGTAGAGGTTGCACTCTTGGAAAGAAGTAACAAATTAAAGGCTATTGCTTGTCTATATTGTCTATCCAAGTAGTAACAAAATATCCAAGGGGATCCTTGACTTGATTCATTCCGATCTATGTGGTCCTATGTATGCACCCTCCTTGAGTGGTTACTTGTATTATGTGTTTTTCATAGATGACTTCTCTCGCAAGTCATCGGTTTATTTTCTGAAAGCAAAGAGTGGAACTTTCAACAAGTTTCAAGAGTTTAAATCACTGGTTGAGAATCGTACTGGAAAGAACATTCATGCTTTGATATATGATAATGGAGGAGAGTTCGAGTCCCATGCCTTTAATGACTTCTATTGAGATGCAGGAATAAAAATACATCTAACTGTACCCTACAACACACAGCAAAACGGGGTTTCTGAAAGAAAGAATAGAACAATATGTGAGGTTGAAAAAGCCATGAAGTGTGATCAGGATCTTCCCACAACCTTATGGGAACAATCCTCCATAACTGTTGTTTATATTCATAACATAATCCCTCATTCTATCTTGGGAGAAAAGACTCGTGAAGAGGTTTTCACTGGTGAAAAACCATATATTGGACACTTGAATATTTTTAGTTGTGATGTTTACATTCACATACCAAAAGAGAAGAGGACAAATATGGAGCCATCCAGAAAGAAAGGAACATTTGTTGGATATAGTGAATCCTCCAAAGCTTACAAAATCTATGTTCTAGTACAAAGAAACATCGAAGTCAGCAGAGATGTAACTTTTCATGAAGAGGTTGCATTCAAGCGCTCCAAAGAACTTCGGTGTGATTCAAATATGGAGGAGCATGATACTCCTATGATGGAGGATCCAGTTTCTGATTCTCCCCTTTCATATGTTGAGAGGGAGAATCCAGAAGAGTCCGCAGATCCACTTGATCTTGAAGAGATGATAGAAATATCTCTTAATGAACCTCCTGCTAAGAGGAGATCTGCATGGTGTCAAGACATTTTGCAAGAGGTAGAAAATCATGGAGCACCGCTCATTCAGAGAGGGAAAAATACCTGAAATATTTTTAGGATATGTAGCACAGATGAGTCACATCAGTGATTCAGAACCCTCTACCTATGAAGAAGTTGCTTAGAAGCAAGTATGGAAATATGCCATGGTGTAATAATACAAATCCATCATGCATAATGATGTATGGGAAGTGGTTCCGAAACCAGAATGGAAGTATGTAGTAACTTTCAAGTGGATTTATAAAATAAAGCATGCAGGTGATGGAATTATTGAAAAGTATTAAGCAATATTTGTGGCCCATGGTTTCTCATGGAAGTAAGGGATAGACTACGATGATACATTCACTCCTATGGCCAGGTACACTACTATCTGAACCATAATTCCCCTTTCTTCAGTTTTGGGTTGGAAACTTCACCAAATGGATGTGAATACTACCTTCCTCAATGGTGAGGTTGAGGAATATTTTTACATACAGCAACCTGAGGGGTTTGTAGTTCATGGGAAGGAGTCCCATGTATGCAAACTTAAGAAATCCTTGTATGGGATTAAGCAAGCCCCGAGGACTTGGTATTCGAGGATTGACAGCTATCTTTTGAGCTTGGGATTCTCCAAAAGTGAAGTTGACCCCAACCTGTACTTCAAGGTTGTGAAGAACCAACCATTGATCTTGGTTCTCTATGTTGTTGACGTGTTCCTTACTGGAGAGGAGAAACAAATAGCTCGGTGTAAGAGGGAGCTCAATTCTGAATTTGAAATGAAAGACTTAGGCCTTATCCACTATTTTCTTGGTCTAGAAGTTTGGAAAAGGAAATATGATATCTTTCTTTCAGAAGGAAAGTACACAATTGATGTAGTGTGGATATTTGGTATGATGGACTGTAATACCATGTTTACTCCAATGGTGTGTAATTTAAAGAATATACATGAGTCAAATTCTGGATCGTATCTAGTGGATCCTACCATGTATAGATAGCTCATTGATTTCTTGATGTATTTGATACATAGTAGACCAAACATATGTTATGTAGTATCTTGAGTCAATTCATGTCTGAGCCAAGACATAGACATTGGGTTGCTTCCAAGCATGTGCTTAGATACCTTTGAGGTACTATTGCTTATGGACTCATATATGCTTCCAGTGGTGGAAGGATGTTACTTGGATATGCCAAATCTGACTAGGGCGGTAGTATTTTGGACCGAAAGAGTACATATGGATTTTTTTTTAGCTTGGGATCAACTATGATCTCGTGGTCCAACAGGAAACAGGGATCCGTAGCCCAAAGTACTACAGAAGAAAAGTATATTGTAGCTAGTACTACCTGCCGAGAATTTGTGTGGATTAGGAATCTACTTGTTGGGTTGTTCGGTGAGAAGCTTGAGACTATTATCATTCGCTCTGACAATCAAAGCTGCATTAAGCTCTCATAAAACCTTGTGTTTCATGATAGATCGAAACAAATTGATATGAAGTATCACTACATCAGAGACATGGTCCAGAGAGGTTCCATAAGACTTCAGTACATTGCTATTGGTGAGAAAATTGCAGATATGTTGACTAAGCCTCTTTCTGTGACAAAGTATGGTACTATAAGTACTTCTCGGACAAGCTTGGCATGGGAGAGAATGCCTCCCTCGATGAGAGGGAGTGTTAAAGTTACAATATCATTAGTCATTCTCCAGGTCAATATTATGTGTCAAGATTGAGCCTTGTGTGTCAAGGTAGTGCCTTATAGGATCCTGAGTTGGACTCGAGAAGCTTGGAGAAGAATCTTGAGTTGTAATCAAGAATGGTTAAGCTTCATGTGTTGAGGCAAGTGCTTTGTATGTCAAAATGATGATGTTGTACAACCTTGCTATTCAAAACTAAGGTCTTGTGTGTCAAGACATATCCTCGTGTGTTGAGGTGGTGCCTCATGTGTTGAGGTGATGCTTTGCATGTTGAAGCATGTATGGTGTGTAATGTACTACCAACCATGGTTGAGCTATTAAGTCTCCTCTAGAGAATGGACACCTCTAGAGTGAATTAATTTAGCATATAACCACTTGGAACAATAGTAGAACACTATGATCACATCATTGGAAAAATCTCCTTAGTATATTTGATATGATAATTAAGTTGTCACATGTGGACCATGCAAATAAGACAAGAGATAAAGATAAGATGTGACAAGATATGAGAGAATTTGAATTGCACATAAAGAATTAATTAAGAGAGATTTGAATTGTTAAACTTCAGTGATATTAACAAAGAAGACTTCAGTCAATCAAAGGAGAACTCGAATTGATCACTACAATAATGTTAACAAAAAATGTTTCAGTTAAATAGTTAACTAAGTGTTATTGCATGACGACACTTATGTTAAACTAAAAGACGATACTTGTGTTAAACTAAAATATGACACTTGCATGACGACACTTAAGTTAGCCACCTAACTAAGTGGGAAAGATTTCAGTTAAGGGGTGAATTCATACTAAGAGTCAGTTCATCAGTGATTTGATGGATTGCATGAGAAGTGGGGCACACTTGTTCATGCAAGATTGATGTCTTCAATATTGGAGTGAATTCTATTAAAGGCTATCTTGTGCATATGACCAAGACAAGCGAATTAGTTGTGTGGAGAATAATTATTTTGAGTCTCTCTTATATCTATATTTTTATTGCTCTATAATTGCACCAGGGGTGCTTAATGTAAAATACATTCTCTATTATTTATCAATATACTAAGGAAGGTTTTGATGGGGTTTTCTCCCTCAAGTCATAGAGGGTTTCCCTAGGGTAAATTCATGTGTCGAATGTGATTGAATATGATTGCTTATGTTCATGATTATTATTTGATTTCAAGTACTATTGTGTTTCTGAATTAAAGGTAAAATAAAATAAAATAAATAACACCCCCTCATATGTGAGGTTAGGAAGGACATGTATAATTGGAATTAACATCATTATTTCTTACCATCATGTTGATATTTTGAATTGTGATAGTAAGAGAGAAATTGTTGAGAGTAAAGGAATTCTCATAAGTAAAATGTTGGTGATGACTATTGAAGTGAATAATTGAGTGGTCACACATAAAAAAGATGGTTTTATACAAATGAGGAAAGCATCCCTATGCTTGTGAAATTATGCCAAACTAAATTACAATAAGAGGAGGTTGAGGCCTGAGGATATTCTTTGTAAACTATCGATGTAGGGATGAAGTCAACTTCAATCCTAACATTAGTGGATGTGCCTAGTATTGTAATGATCTTAATGATTCCATAGGAGAGGAACTATTGATGATTCTAAAAAACCCACTAGGGTGGGGGATCTGAATAATAATGAGGATGTCGAGTGGGAAACCTACATATGTCATATGGACAAATGTATTCAATCATAATTGCAAACAATGCAATCGTCAGAACATACGACTCCCCTTGATGCAATAAATGAGTTGGTGTCAAACATAGGGGAAGTTAACAAGGCAAAGAGCATTGATGAATATATATGCTCAGTCCAAGGTTAGCCCTTATTTTGATGAGAATGGAAACCAAGGTATAATTATTGGTGTCCTAAATATGAAAATGAAGTAAGCTGACATCGATGAGGTTCGAAGCTCATGGTAAGGTGGTGGCCTTACAATGAGAACCAAGAACTTTTTGTAATCAACTAGGATAGTGATAGAACTTAAACCAGATAGGATGGTAAGCATGAGTCTCGTGAATTCCCTTGATCGGAGTAAAGTAGGTGGATAGTGTACGGATACGTTCTTCAAACAAAAGTGCAGGGAATAATAGGGATGGACATAATGAAAATCAATTATAATATGATAATTTTCAAATGAAGGATAACTAGGGTAGGATGAATCTGGATAACAAAAAAAAGACGGAAGGTGTTAGTGGGTAATTAACAAAAGTACATCGATTAAGGGTGACTAGGGAATGTTTCCAAAAGAATAATTTGATATGATGTGGTTCCCATGTTTTGAGTGAATCGAGGAAATTTGTTTTACAAATAAATAAAATAATTATCTATATGGTTTGCAAAAGAGAAGACAAGTTCCCAATGAATAAATATCATGCAAATCCTCTTTGCGGGGATGATCAAATGATGGTCATATATACAGAGGGTAGGGCCCTTTTGTGTTCTTCTTAGGGGTTTATGAAACGAAGAGGAACGCATATGGTTTATTGATCACTATGGGGATGAGAGACCATATGTGAATCATAACTGTAAAATGTGTTGGGGACTCTGAATGGTGGGTCATTAGGATGCAACAAGAAAGATGATTGTGGTTTTTGTTGGTGATATGGTGAATTATCAAATTCCTTGAAGTGATTCGGGTAACAGCATGGGTGTCAAATACAATGGCGTTGTAATGGTGTGCACACCCATAGGGGATTATGTTAATGTCTGGAAAAGGCATGTTTGAGTGGATTTTTTAATGTGTTTTATTGAGATATGAGAACCTTATGTATATCAATGAGATAATTGGATAAGTGCAATGTAACCAGAGGGGATACATGGCCTATATGCATAGTCGAGAAGATATACCTATGGAGGTGGCCCATGGAACTTTGCATGGGGTAATAATTCGCTTCTAGATGAAAATATTGCACACATGGCACATATACCAAGGCATAAGAGTGTTCATGACAAGAAATATGATGGTGCAAAAAAATTCTACACTGGTTGACCATACCTTGAAAAATAACTAAAAATTGAGTGTTATATGAAGTTCCAAAGGGAACAAAACAAATGATTTCATGTCGAAGAGATCATGATCTTGATCATGAAAATGTTGATGGTCATCAAACAGAGTTACAAAACTATAAAACAAAGTTGTTGAAAATTGGGCCTTTTGGCCTATAAATAGGGGTGGAGGGTGGGTCACCTCCCATATCCCACGAACTGGAAAACCTATTAGAAAATAAATATCTTGGTGCTCAAGAATCATCCTCTTGTATCCCATCATGAAACACCCCTTTTGGTGATCCCACATCATGAGTAACTCCCACAGTAGGTAGTCACTTGTCCTCATCATAGGGTAGAAGAATAATTTTAGCATCCCTACACCTCATAGGTGATGCAGAATGATTGGATCATTCCGCACTTTCCCTGACAATTGACTGTAACCAACATAGATCCATCTTAAACCCGTATCTATCAAGCACCGAGAGGGATCCAATTTCTTGAGGTGTATTTCTTTTTTTAAATTTAAACTCAAGAAATTTGATCTCTCTTTGTTAATAGATCCTGGTTTAAGTTTTATGTTTTTATTTTATAAACGAACATTGATTTTTTAATTAATTTTCATAATATTTTATTTTATGAGCCAACATGGATTTTTTTTAAATACTTTCCATAATTTTTTATTTTATGACCCGACATGAATTTTTTTAATTATTTTTTTAGGAACAAATGTTACAACATCTCCCCCATATTGGGTTGTAGAGCACCAAGACTCGGTGCAATGACTCGCATGCCACTCAATTTCCATGATCAATACCACGCACTTTGCAACCACAAACAATTTATAGGAGTGCGCCAATTACTGATCATTAGTCAATAAACCGAAAAACCAAACGCAACAAAAACTACATGACTTTTTCACCATTAGTTGTGCATTCCATGTTATTATTGACCAAACAAATGCATGGTTTATCCGCATGGGACACGCATAGTTTGGCCATGAGACCGTGTGCTTATTCCAAGAACAACCACATGGTTAAATCATGCAAGACATGCATAGTTCGACCACATGAAAATGCAACTGTCCCATTAACAGTCGTGCATATTTCCCATGCAACCCATTCATGCATCTCCTGTGTAGTGCACTACTAGTAAAGGAAAATATGCACGATTCTGTGTGGCTATTTCTTCAAAATCGAGTAGTCGATTGAAAATCCTTTTGGGTGGATGTAGGGTCCTCTGGGGAACCAAAACCAAAAACTAAACCATTGAAAATAGAGTACTTGGGATGAGGACTTATGTAACACCCTATTTTTGTTAGGAACCCATGTCTTTACTTTTTTAGTATGTTGTTGTTGGACGCATATGCTTTGTAAGTCGTCCTGTAGTATTTGTTGATCAATAGTTTGTGTTATTGTTGTTGGCGCATATGCTTTGTAAGTCGCCCGTAGTATTGTTGATCCATAGTTTGTAGTGGCCCATGGTTTTGACCCATAGTATTGGCGCCTAGACTTAGTATATAAGTGTGTGTTGAGACCTATGAAGGCACCGTGAAGTTATTTGTATTGAGCTTGCTCATAGGAGGTTGCCCCCTCGAAGTGGCCTTTGATCAATATAAAAGTGATTCTGAGTTCTGTCATTTCTGCTATTTCGCATATTCATATTAATTAATTGTTGCAGGTGCATCACATCTGGTATCAGAGCACTTTCTTGGGCTCGCTGGGTGAAATTTCTGCAAAAAAAATTTCGCATCTGTTGTAGGTTCGGATTTGGGAATAATCCCTATCCGCTTAACTGTGGGAAGTACTTGGGCATAATCCCTAAAACTCATTGTGAGGAGTACCACAGGAACCCCGAAGTAGTTGGCCCATTGAGAGGACCTGCCAGCGAAAAGGGAAACAACCCCTACCTGATTGACTAGTTCCCACCCGTGAGGTAAACCAAGAGCTGTCGTTTGTGGCAAAGCGGTTATCAGTTTTACCTGAGTCATGGAGTTAGGGGTAATACCCCAATACGCAAGCCGTTAGACAACATTGGTGGCCGAGTGAAACCCCTGAACTGTTAGGAAGCCGCACATACCTGGGGTCCATATCTACTTTCAGCTGAACTATTGTCGATCGCTACTGCGCCATTTCAGATCCATTTTGCAAGCCGTTCCAGATCTAGCCATTTTCAATCCAGTCGACGTTGTTCCAAATCCCTTCCGAGCCGTAGCCGCTCCAGGCTGGAAAAAAAAAAGAGTTTTTTGTCCATATCTCCCTTGTTTTCACTCTGTTTCCCTTGAAATTTTTGGGGAACCCCTGTCATCCCATTCTGCATATTTCATTCCTGAGGACCCTATCCCCAATTCCCCTTCCCAAAGCCCGAAAGCCCACATTTGTCTATTTTTAGGGTTTGCCATAACTTCCTCAGATTTCACCCAATCACCTTCAAATTTTACCACAGAGTTCCTTTCTGAATTCTACTTCCTTGCCCCCCTCTGCCAAATTTTCCCATTCTTTCACCCTGCTTCTAAAATCCTCATTTTTTCTTCCCTGTCTACTCGACAGTGTCCAACACCTAGTAAAACCCCAATTACTCTTCAGATTTTTTCCCAAGTCCAGATTTTCCCTTACTGAAGCAGTTTCTGTTTTTGTTTACCTACCCAGTCAAAAAAAAAAAAAAATCCTGGTTATGGTTGTCACCCATGCAGGGGCAAAAACCATGGAAGAAGCACTTGCAGCCATCCAAGCCAAACTCCAGGATCTGGATGAAAAATTTCTCGGCTTCCATCTTGAACATTCAGCTATGAACAACAAACGGCATTCCGAGTCTTCATCAGATAATGGGTTCTCTTCTTCCAGCAATTTCCATGGTCCGAAGCTTGATTTTCCTCGCTTCAATGGTACTGATCCAATTGGATGGATCTATCGTGCAGAACAGTATTTCAGTCTGCATAATACTTTTGATGTCAACAAAGTTCCGCTAGCATCCTTTCACTTGGAATAGGAAGCTCTTCAATGGTACCGTTGGTACATCAAGGCTCATCCAGAGCCCAAATGGTCAGACTTTTGCCAGATCCTTTTGCAACGATTTGGTCCTAGTGCTTTTGATGACTTCACCGGAGCCCTCACTAAACTTCTCCAAATTGGCACTGTGAGAGAGTATCAAACCGAATTTGAGAACCTAGCCAACCACACCGAAGGATTTTCTGATGACTTTTACCGGAGTTGTTTTATCAGTGGTCTAAAGGATGCCATCCGCTCTGAGGTCAAAATGTTCTATCCCACCACAATGATGGAATCCCTAGGGTTGGCTAAGTTGGCAGAAGACAAGATTGCAGCCCAACAACGCTCCAAGCCCACTTTTGTTCCCTTCCGAAATATGGGTTCTCAACGACCACCTATATTGCAGGCTCCTCGATCGAATCCTATCAAACGTTTGTCTGAAACAGAGATGCAAGCACGCAAAGAAAAGGGGCTTTGCTATAATTGTGATGAGAAATTCACTCGGGGACATAGATGTGTTCATCAAAAGCTCTATCTCTTGGATGTGGAGTCTTCGCCTGCCTCTGAAATTGGTGACGAAGATCTAGAAACACTGGATGCTCCGGTCGACATTCAGGAACCGCCTATTGACCCTCCGTCTCAGGATGACCAGCCAGAGATATCTCTCCATGCTTTAGCTGGAATCACCACCCCCCAAACAATGCGGGTCAGGGGTTACTTCAAGAAGCTTCCTCTTACAATACTCATTGATTCTGGTAGCACTCATAATTTCATTGACCCTCGGATCGCCAAACAAGCTGATTGTTTTATCCATCCTTGCTCCAAATTTGAAGTCATGGTTGCCAATGGGGGCACCTTACCTTGCAAAGGGAAGTGTCGAAATGTGCGTATCTCTATGGGAGATTATACCTTGCGCTCTGACATGTTTTCCTTTCCCTTAGGTGGATGTGATGTGGTTTTGGGCGCTCAATGGCTACGCACACTTGGCCCTATCTTATGGGATTTTGCTGAACTTTGGATGCAGTTTTCCCTCAATGGACAAAAACACACATTGACAGGATTACAACAAGGTTCTCTCAGCATCATCAATTCACATCGCATGGAAAAACTCCTCAAGAAGAATTCACATGGTGTCATCGCTCAGATCCATTCCATTCAGATGCAACCATCAACGGTCTCCACTACTCCTTTGGATCTACAACAAATTCTGGATCGATATACAGGTGTCTTTGCTGAACTAGTGGGATTGCCACCTTCCAGGCCAGAAGACCATCGTATTCAGCTCCTTCCTGGCAGCGTTCCTCCCAACATCAGGCCCTATCGCTACCCATTTCACCAAAAAATGGAGATTGAAATGCTCGTTCGGGACTTATTGAAGCAAGGTATTATTCGCCCAAGCACTAGTTCCTTTTCTTCTCCAGTTATTCTTGTCCGCAAAAAAGATGGGTCATGGCGCCTCTGCATTGACTTTCGAGCACTTAATCACCTCACCATCAAGGATAAGTTCTCAATTCCTGTTGTTGATGAGCTTCATGGGGCTCACTTTTTCTCCAAGTTGGATCTTCGTTCTGGGTATCATCAAATTCGGTTTCATGAGGATGATATCCCTAAAACAGCTTTCTGCACACATGATGGCCATTATGAGTTTTTGGTCATGCCCTTTGGCCTCACTAATGCTCCTTCCACATTCCAGGCCTTAATGAATAAAATATTTCGACCCTACTTGCGGAAATTCATTCTGGTATTCTTTGATGATATCCTCATATACAGTAAAACATGGGATGAACATCTCCAGCATCTGGATCTTGTCATGCAACTTTTCTCTAACCATCATCTCCATGCCAAGCAGTCTAAATGTGTTTTTAGACAGAAGGAAGTTGAGTATCTCGAGAACATTATCTCGGCACAAGGGGTTCGCGTGGATCCTGCCAAAATCGATGCCATGAACAATTGGCCTCATCCTCAGACACTCAAGAGCCTTCATGGTTTTTTGGGGTTGACTGGCTACTACCGCAAGTTTGTCAAGGATTATGGGAAGATTGCAGCTCCATTAACTGCTCTATTGAAAAAGGGTGCTTTTTCATGGACACCTGCTGCTCAGTGTGCATTTGACAAACTAAAACAAGCTATGTGTACTACACCTGTGCTAGCTATGCCCGATTTTTCCAAGCCCTTCACTATTGAGAGTGATGCTTGCGGCAATGGACTTGGTGTTGTTCTCATTCAAGATGAACACCCCATTGCGTTCACCAACAAAGCCCTTTCAGGTAAGAATTTAGCTGCCTCTACCTATGAGAAGGAAATGATGGCTATTTTGCATGCAGTACAGAAGTGGCACCCATACCTATTAGGGAATCATTCTGCATCAAGACTGATCACCAGAGTCTGAAATATTTCTTGGACCAGCATGTCTCCTCCCCGGCACAACAGAAATGGGTTAGAAAACTCATGGGTTATGACTATGATATCACTTACAAGAAGGGTAAAGACAATATTGTGGCAGATGCTCTTTCTCGCACATTTGATGCCCAAGGTTCTCTTTCAGCTATTTCTATGCCTGTTCCAAATTGGTTGCAATCTGTTCAACAAGGTTATGTCAATGACTCTTCCTTATCTCAAATCATCCAACGCTTGACCAACAACCCTTCTGCTGTACCACATTACTCTTGGGATGGTGCTTCTCTGCGATACAAGGGTCGTCTGGTGCTTCCACGGAGCACAGATCTTCAACAGGTTGTCTTCTATGAACTCCATGCTTCTCCATCGGCAAGGCACTCTGGGTTCCTCAAAACGTATGAACGAGCACAGCGTAACTTCTTTTGGCAGGGCATGAAAAGGACAATTCAACAGATGGTGGCCAAATGTGATACCTGCCAGCGCAATAAGGGTGAAACAACACTCCTTCCAAGATTGCTTGAACCCTTGCCCATACCTATACGAATTTGGACAGATATTTCTATGGATTTCATTAAAGGGCTCCCTAAATCTGGCGGGAAGACAGTGATTCTCGTTGTGGTTGATCACCTCTCCAAATATAGTCATTTTTGTGCTCTCATCCATCCCTATACAGCCTCCTCCATCGCTCAAATTTTCCTGGACCAGATCTTTCGTCTTCATGGCATCCCTTCTTCCATTGTCTCGGATCGTGATGCGACTTTCACCAGTCATTTTTGGACATAACTATTTCGCCACACTGGCACCAAACTGAAGATGAGTTCAGGGTATCACCCACAAACAGATGGTCAGACTGAAATTATCAATAAATGCTTGGAAACGTATCTTCGTTGCTTCACCTCGGAACAACAACATCAGTGGGAAAAGTGGCTTCCTCTCGCTGAATGGTGGTACAATACCTCTTACCACACCGCCTCTAAAATGACCCCATATGAAGCAATCTATGGTCAGGCACCTCCAGCTCTTCTTCCATACACCCCCATCAGTTCACCAGTTCAGGAAGTTGACACGGTCCTTCAAAACCGCGATCAGATTCTTCGCATTTTGTGGGACAATCTTCACATGGAAAGAAATCGCATGAAGCAACAAGCTGATCAGCACCGTTCTGAGTGCACTTTTCAAGTCGTAGATATGGTTTTTCTTCATCTCCAGCCATACAAACAATCCTCCTTGAAACTCAAAGGGCGTCATAAGCTCGCTCCAAAGTTCTATGGGCCATACAGGATTCTTCAGAAGATTGGGTCCGTTGCTTATAAATTGGAACTTCCTCCTTCTTCCCACATTCATCCAGTCTTTCATGTCTCTTGTCTAAAGAATGTTCTTGGCACCAACATCAGTGGACAGATGATTTTACCCGAACTGGATAATGAAGGATCCATCCTTTTGGAGCCAGAGGCCATCCTCAATCGGCGCACGCGTCAGCTTCGCTCTCGCTCTATCACAAAGGTCTTAATTCAGTGGCACGGCATGCAACCAGAGGATGCTACATGGGAACCACTCCTTCAGATTCAAGAACAATTTCCACATCTAAAGCTTTGAAGACAAAGCTTTTTTTAAGGGGGAGGGGATGTTAGGAACCCATGTCTTTACTTTGTTAGTATGTTGTTGTTGGACGCATATGCTTTGTAAGTCGTCCCGTAGTATTTGTTGATCAATAGTTTGTGTTATTGTTTTTGGCACATATACTTTGTAAGTCGCCCGTAGTATTGGTTATCCATAGTTTGTAGTGGCCCATGGTTTTAACCCATAGTATTGGCGCCTAGACTTAGTATATAAGTGTGTGTTGAGACCTATGAAGGCACCGTGAAGTTATTTATATTGAGCTTTCTCATAGGAGGTTGCCCCCTCGAAGTGGCCTGTGATCAATATAAAAGTGATTCTGAGTTCTGTCATTTCTGCTATTTCGCATATTCGTATTAATTAATTGTTGCAGGTGCATCACAATTTTTTACCCCAAGATGCAAATATGATGTAATTATGCAAAGTCTATATGTCAAATTTATATGGTCTAGAATACCATGGATATTGTAAATGATGTATATCCTTTTAATATAAGAATCCATAACAGTTGAAAGTGAAGGAAGAAAAGAGATGGGGTACTATGATTACACAAGTGGGTGAAGTGAAAGGGGATACGGGGTAATGGCCTAGGCACACATGTTGTTGGGTAATATGTGTGCTCAGATGACCAAGGTCATTGTGGAGGGACACATGACGTTTACCTATAGTAGCATCCTATGTTCCTATTCCTTTGAGTGTGTTCCATCCCTTCGCACACCCGTAGTGATACTAGTATGAGGGATGGGGAAGCCTCGGACAAAGTTCTAAATCTAAGTAATGCCCAGAGCTGGAGGTAGAGATGTTAGCCATATATTCATGCTCCATTACCTATAGGTGTGGAGACATCGAATTGTGTAGAATGAGAGGTATCCATGGATTGGGACTGATTTTCACCATGATCTAGAGATTCCACCACATGGTCATGAGGGTTCGTATGCTGAGAGGTGAGTGTGTATTTTTCATGTTTATGTACATGTTTTTATTCCATATATATGCATGCTTTTTATTGATGATATGCATATATGAGACTAACTGGAATTTGTTTTGTTTTGGTGCATATATTGGTCATGTACGGACTATCTATGAACCTATGGTAGAGCATGTGTCAACCGGACAGGGAATTGACAAAATCATTGAGGAGAGGAAGCCACTGAGGAGAGAGAAGAAGAAGGTGGGGGTGCCCCGGCATGGGGTGACCCTAGAGCAGTTTTGGAAAATGTTGAGCAGTGGGTGGGCATTTTGATGGATGGCTTTGATGAGCATGATTTCATCGATTTGGATGACCTATACATGTACATCTCCAGGAGGGTGCAAGTCCAGGATGGAACATACTGATGCATCATATCATGTTTGTTGGGAACTCACATAAATTGAGTGCAGCGGCAAGGGACCCCCTACCACCACCACCACTAACAGCAATAGAATCGACAGTACCTTCTCTAGAGATCATGATGCCTCTGGCGATGATATTACTACCACCTCCTCCATAAGGTGGTGCAATGACCTTGATGTATGTGCCTATGAGCCCCATTTTGTATATTATGTGTTGATATGGCCTATGGGAGGTGATTTTTTATTGTACCGCCATAAGGCAATTTTTTGATATGTGACCTATGAGGCACATGATGTACACTTTATATATGATATATATATATGCATTATTTAGTGCTTTTCTCAATCTCTGTGTTTGAAAATGTATGATGATGTGTACTTATTCTTTTAATTTATGTATAAATGATTATTATGACATAAATGTATGGTAAAAACAAAAAATTGTATTTGCTTTGTTTGATCAAATGTATTGTCTGTGTAATAAATGTCAATCTAATACTTCATTAGCAATATGATTTGGAAATGTGTGAGCACTTCAAGGGACATGTATGAATGTGATGGTTTCAAACTAGTGAACTCAAAGTTTCACTCAGATAAACTTGTGGAATAGACATGGATTACATGCATGAAAGACATTGTTAAATTCTGCAATGAGAATCTGGGAATCTAGATGGACGTGGAGATGTCAGATGTGGAAATGGACATCATCGACCCATAATCCAATGATGACATCATACTCATCTTGGTTATTAGTGTTTGTACTGAGGCATGTGCCACCTATGTGTTAAAGTGTGTGCATTAGGGTGTAAATTTCCCAAGCGATGGATGTGAGATTATTTGACCAATGACTCGCACCATCAACGAAGCTTACATAACAATTTTTGTTTGAATTCATCTGCAAAGTAAAAAAAATGAGTCATTCATAGTGTATAAATTGAAAGAAATAAAACGTGTAAAGCAAATAAAAACATGTGATCTACATTATATTTAGTGAAAATGACAATGTAGGTTGTGGGTGGAATTTCATCTAGTGTGTGATTATTTTTTGGAAATTTTCACATGGATAGCGGTGATGGAAATCAGTATGAATTATATAAATAGATGTTTGTGCGTTTGTGTGGTCATATTGGTCACGTGACTATGGAAATAATTTCTTCAAATACAACTCGTTGAAAAGGTTGTCAAGAAGGCCTCCTTCGGGTAAACCAGAACATAGGATCCTTTGGGTAGACATCATTTGACGATGTAAGGGTGTAATGTCCCTTTTTACAATTTTATTAAAATGGTGAAATTTTCAATTTTTCCACTAGTTCGAACCTTGACTAGTATTGGTTTCTTGATCTCCAAATGGCTCCAAATGCTCCCAACTTGTCACCGAAGGTATATGGATGGTATTAGGAAATTATTATGAGTTTTATGGATGCTTTAGAGTGTTCAAAAGGCTTCTAAAACTCTCCTCAGGATTCTGGACAAGGTAGGGGATTTGACTAGCAATTTCTCTTAACTAGTATTGGTTTCTTGATCTCCAAATAGCTCCAAATGCTCCCAAATTGTTACAGAAGGTATATGGATGGTATTAGGACATTATTATGAGTTTCATGGATGCCTTAGAGAATTCAAAATGATTCTGAAACTCTCCTTTGAATTCTGTCCAATGTAGAGAATTTGACTAGCAATTAGGGGTTCAATTCCCCATGGGGTAGATGTTGGAAATGGATCTCCGAATGATATTGGAACCTCTACAAATTATTAACAGAGGAAGGGGATATAGGGGACATAAAAATGGTATCATATTCATCACCATTAATTTTATTAAGTCTTCTATAACCCTCTTAAATCAAATACAAAAAGACTAGTTTCGACCTTGAGGGAAATGATAGTAAATCTTCACAAATGGTTATGATACTTAAGAATATTGCTCCAAATGCTTGTATAATGAATATGAAACTTCTTCATCATATTAATGGAACTCCATACAACATTAATACATCATAAATTTACTTAACCATTCGAATTTTATACCACTTCAAGTGCAAATAACATGGTATTGGGGAAATGACACCATTTGTTCATAGTTTAGCATTTTACATCGAATCTATTTGATTTTAGACCTGAAAGTATTATGAGAAGTAAAAATAGAGTGTATATATATTATATTCCAAATATATGGGGCCTAAAGAGCTATCCCAAATAGTTCATCACCTCAACAAGTGCGCCTCTCCTCAAGGAGCAAGAATATGCCAAGAAATAGAAGAATGGTTGTAGAAGCAAGCTGAAAGAGATGAAACCATGAACTTCCCTGTAACTTCAACCTGTAATAAAATACTCCATTTTATCTCCAAATTAAATGTATGAATGGAATTTCCAATTACCAACTGGGATGGGAATCTTTCACCCTCGAAATTGGTGCTAAGGCAAGTAGAGTAGCACTCCACTAGCTCTCCTCTCCAAATGCAAAATGAAAATTCTGAAAATGATAAAAAGATACTATCCTTATTTGTTATTTTATTTTACAAACTTTTAAGGTCCTCCATGGGTCTAATTCATTCCAAGAGATTCATGCCAACTCAAGTTGGGAAGAGATTCCAATGTGTGCCACTTGTCCCTCCAATTCTAGCCTCCTCCTCCACCAAATTCGAATAGGTGTCTCTTTAGCTTCCATAACTCCCTTGAGAGCCCTCTTGGAGGATATTTTTATCCCTGACATGTCATATATGTCATATTTCAGCATTCAGATCTGATTTGTGTCATAGGTGTCATAGCATATTCATCATTGTTGTCATAGAGCTAGGGAATCTAGTCCAAGTGTCCCACTAGTTCCAAAAGGCCTCTTCCTCTTCCATGGGAGTTACTCTTCCACTCCAATTCGACCTTAATTGATTCATTCCAAGTATATTGACCTTCCAACTCATCCAAAGAACGTTGGGCTTGTTATGGTTTCGAAATGACAAGAGGAGGATGCCATGTGGCATAGAAAATCTTGTCTGTGTGGGTCCCACATCCTCCATGTGTCTTCATGATCAATTGCCACTTTGATTTTCCCTTGTATTTATTTATTTAGATCCTTTATTAAATATTTATTCCATTCTAATGTCCAAACATCATTTATTAGCCTCCTTATTTCAAATCCCAAAGCTTCCACCCCCAACCTAGGGAACGAGTAATTTTCCTCCATGACAGTTCATTTGGATGGGTATATTACAAACTTGAATTGGGAATTTCTCTTAATGTGACCCACCTTGTCCATTTGGATCTAATTTCACATTATCACTAACTTGGAAAACATTCTTAGCAATTATTTTACCCTTAGCATCAATTTGACAAACTATCATGAGTATGGCCAAGGGGCTTAGGCCATTGTGACCCAATGCAAAATTTTGGGACATGACAAATCCTCCCTTCCCAATATTGCTTGTCAAGAAATTTCAACACGTGTATGTGGAAGAACCTGCTTTCTTTCCAAAAAAATTCTTCCCAAAACTTCTCTTCTAAAACCTTGAGTAGAGCCACCCATGCACTGCAATTGTGTGTTTCAAAAAGAAAGGAGATGTGGGTTTTCTTTTTCATTTTGATATCTCCTGTAACATCACCAATAAACACCAAAATGTTAATTAAATCCATCAAAACCATGTTTTCATAATTACTCTTTACCTCTTTCATATTTTGGAAACCCCTTCTGATACCACTACATAATTCTTTGAAGTTTCCACTGAGTTGCCCAACTTTGAGTCTTCGAGATTCCATAAATATTTTAGAGAGGAACCACCGTGCTTGTTTCTGCACTACTCTGATTAAAATCACTTTATTAAGTGGGGAATCCATTTCCCATATTGCTTGTTTCCCCAAAAAATTGAAATCAATGAGACTAAAAATTATCCCAGGGTCCCATTGCTTGTATTGCACTCCAACAATTAGGAGTGCTCTCCAACCCATACCATTAGGAAAGAGAATTCCTGGATCCCATTTTCTTGTATGCATTCTTCCAAACATCATGACTACAAAATATATATCATCAAAGTACATAACAACATAACAAAAATGTACATCAAAGAGGTGCCTCATCAAAGAATCATGAAAGTGCTTATACCTCCCAGTAAGTATACCACCATTTTCCAAGTGCACACAAGCTTCAAGTGACCCATCAAATCTGATCCAATGACATAGGTGAGGATCCCATGTCCTATAATGCTGCTCCAAAAGGATGTAAGATGCATCAAAATAATCAGCCATGTGTTATTTCATCCATGAAGTGAATGAATAACCTCCACTAAAATATGAACCAAGTAGGGAGCAAAGAAAACAATAAGCCTTCAAGGGGCTCACATAAGTAGAATTTGTGCATCCATGAACATGTATATCATCAAGAAATAACAAAGGATGTTGCTGCCAATAATAATTTGCTCCAATCATATATCTCTTCACCCAAGTAGTGGATGAATTTCTTCCAATATCAATTGAACAAAGCAAGGAGCAAGGAAAATCATGAGTCTTCAAGTGACTCACGTGAACATCATAAGTGCATCCATGTAGATGTGTTTCATCATAAGGTAACAAGTAATGCTGCTGAAAATGTAAATAAGAAGTGGCTCCAATAATTTCATCATATAAAGGAGAGATAGGAGTTTCATGCTCCTCATCTGGCACCATCAAAAATAAGGATGAATGCTGAAAAATATGGAAGTGTAGGATGTAGGAGAATGAAACAACTCACCCAAATGATCAGAAAGTACAGAAGTGTCCTCATGTGAATGCTCCATAATGGTAGGATCATGCACCTCCCTCAAAAGTGTAGAACTTTCCTCATAGGTTGGTTCCAAGGTAGTGGAATCAACTTCTTCAAAAAATGTGTAACCATTTCCAAGAGGAAACTCAAGTTCCTCTTCCACCACATCAAGTGCTTCGATCACATCAATATCATCTTCAAATACATCAAGCACATGCAAATTTCCATGTTTCTCATGATCAACCATGTCATGAGAATCCTCCATGCAATCTACCATATGACAATTTGAAACATAGGAGGAAGAACAAGTATATTGAAACCTTTCAAGAAGTTTCTCATTTTGAATTTTGAGTTTATGAATATCCTCATTATTCTTCAAGTATGCATCATGTAATAATTCATTAAATTCAACCAAATTGTTTCTATCAAAAATCAAAGACATGAAATTACCTTTGATTTTGCACATTGCTCTTTGAATCTTCTCCATGACTTCAAGGAAGGATGGATCCTTCAATGAAGAAACTCTCCAACAAGAATTTGACACCAATGCTTGAGTGTCATGGAGTATGCTAAGGGTCTCTTGGATATTATTTTCATTCATCTTCAAGGACCCTTCAAGAAAATGAGTCTCTTGCAAATGAACCTCATCATCTTCTTCCTTCTTTCTTGGACCAACTTCATGAAGCTCAAGTGGTGATGGGGAAGTTGATCTTGTTTCTTCCTCAAGTGCTACAAGGTATTCATTCTCATGCTTAATGGAACTTTGGCTTGCAGCAACACTTTCAAAAGTGATCTCTATGTCACCAACATAGAGGTGTGAGCACCCATCAGTAGGTACTCCTTCATAGTTCAAGCATCCATCAGTAGATGCTCCTTGATTCATGTCCAAGGTAGAATGTGTCTTGGAATGATCTTCAATATTTTCAATAGAATCTTCTTCAAGTTCATTGGATGTATCTTCATATTTATCCTTCAAGAAATCTGGTGCACTTTTCACCTTGGTTTCCTTAAGATCAATATATTTGGAATCTCTTTTTGAAGAAATCCCAAGAATTCTCCTCAAGTAGGACATACATGCATTCCCTGAAGCTTCAAATATTTCATTGATATTCTTTTCACTCACACACATATGATATTCTCTCCAAGGTATTTTACAAGAATGGCATAAACCTTTCTTCACTAACTCCACATCTTCATTTTTGGGTCTATTTGCAAACACCCAATCAGCAAAGTCTTCGAAAGGAGGGGCTTTTTTTGTATTTCCCTTATACAAATCAAGATATTTCTGATATTGTTGGGGCAAGGTTTTATATGTTTCACTCCATCTTTGTAACACATTCATAGGATTATCCTTTGTTAGTGTGAAACACTCATATTTATCATACATAGGGTCATACTAATAACCTTCATTCCTCATGAAATTGTAATAAGTGTTGCATGATGGCACCTCTTCCTCAAACCATTCACATTTTGCTTCATATTGCTCACAATCATCTGCATACTGCTCATAAGCATTGTACTCATAGGAGTCGTCATAATAGTAAGACATGGCTGAAAATTATTCTTCAATTTATTAACCTAATCCAAAGGTGAAAGGACCATGCTCTGATACCTCTGTAATGTCCCTTTTTAGAAATTTATTAAAATGGTGAAATTTTCAATTTTTCCACGTTCGACCCTTGACTAGTATTGGTTTCTTGATCTCCAAATGGCTCCAAATGCTCCCAAATTGTCACCGAAGTTATATGGATGGTATTAGTACATTATTATGAGGTTCACTGATTATTTAGAGTTTTCAAAAGGCTACTTCAACTCTCCTTAGGATTCTGGCCAAGGTAGGGGATTTGACTAGCAATTTCTCTTAACTAATATTGGTTTCTTGATCTCCAAATAGCTCCAAATGATCCCAAATTGTTACAGGAGGTATATGTATGGTATTAGGAAATTATTATGAGTTTCATGGATTCCTTAGAGTCTTCAAAAGTCTTCTACAACTCTCCTTTGAATTCTGACCAATGTAGAGAATTTGACTAGCAATTAGGGGTTCAATTCCCCATGGGGTAGATGTTGGAAATGGCTCTCCAAATGATATTGTAACCTCTCTATATTATGAATAGAGGCAGGGGATATCTAGGGTACATAAATATGTTCTCATATGCATCACCATTCAGTTTATTAAGTCTTCTACAACCCTCTCAAATCAGATACAAAAAGACTAGTTTCGACCTTGGGGGAAATGATAGTAAATCTTCACAAATGGTTATGAAACTTAAGAATATTGCTCCAAATGCTTGTATAATGAATATTAAACTTCTTAAAAATATTAATGGAACTCTATAAAACATTAATACATCATACATTAACTAAACCATTCGAATTTGATACCACTTCAAGTGCAAATAACAAGGTATTGGGGAAATGACACCATTTGTTCATAGTTTAGCATTTTTACATCAAATCTCTTTGATTTTTGACCTTAAAGTCTTCTGAGAAGTAAAAAAATAGTATATATATCAGATTACAAATATATGGGTCCTCGAGAGCTATCCAAAATATTTCATCACCTCAACAAGTGCGCCTCTCCTCAAGGAGCAAGAATATGCCAAGAAATAGAAGAATGGTTGTAGAAGCAAGTTGAAAGAGATGAAACCATGAGCATCCCTGTAGGTTCAACCTGTAAAAAAATACTCCATTGTATCTCCAAATGAAATTTCTGAATGGCCTTTCTAATTACCAACTAGGCTGGGAATCCTTCACCCTCGAAATTGGTGCTAAGGCAAGTAGAGTAGCACTCCACTATCTCTCCTCTCCAAATGCAAAATGAAAATTTTGAAAATGATCAAAAGCTACTATCCTTATTTGTTATTGTATTTTATAAACTTCTAAGGTCCTCCATGGGTCGAATTCCTTCCAAGAAATTCATGCCAACTCAAGTTGGGAAGAGATTCCAATGTGTGCCACTTGTCCCTCCAATTCTAGCCTCCTCCTCCACCAAATTCGAATAGGTGTCTCTTTGGCTTCCCTAACTCCCTTGAGCGCCTCTTGGAGGCTATTTTTAGCCCTGACATGTCATATATGTCATATGTCAGCATTCAGGTCTGATTTTTGTCATAGGTGTCATGGCATCTTCATCATTGTTGTCATAGAGCTAGGGAATCTAGTCCAAGTGTCCCACTAGTTACAAAATGCCTCTTCCTCTTCCATGGGAGTTACTCTTCCACTCCAATTCGACCTTAATTGATTCATACCAAGTATATTGACCTTACAACTCATCCCAAGAACGTTTGGCTTCTTATGGATTCGAGATGACAAGAGGAGGATGCCATGTACCATATAAAATCTAGCTTGTGTGGGTCCCACATACTCCATGTGTCTTCTTGATCAATTGTCACTTTGATTTTCCCTTGTATTTATTTATTTATCTCCTTTATTAAATATTTATGCCATTCTAATGTCTAAAAATCATTTATTATCCTCCTTATTTCAAATCCCAAAGCTTCCACCCCCAACCTAGGGAACTAGTAATTTTCCTATTATCACTAACTTGGACATTATTCTTAGTATGGATCTAATTTCACATTATCACTAACTTGGACATCATTCTTAGAAATTATTTGACCCTTAGCATCAATTTGACAAACTATCATGAGTATGGCCAAGGGGCTTAGGCCATTGTGACCCAATGCAAAATTTTGGGACATGACAAAGGGCCTTTCCACAGGGGGGTGAACTTCCTCGTTTGGTGTCCTTCTTGATGTAAAAAATGAGAACAAGATTACCTTCATGAAAGGTCTTAGGATGAACATGGAAATCATAATGAAATTTGGTATGTTTCTTCATGGATTCATTTTTTTTGTAATGAAGTGCTTTGATCTTCTTTGAGGTGTTCCAAAGTAAGCAATTGTTGTTGTAGTGTCAACGTATTAGGTATTAGTTCAACGATAGTTTGCAGAGTAGGAATTTTTCACTCGATGGGTAAGGATGCCTTGATGTTGTGAACAAGGTAAAAAGGATTGAATACCATCGTATTCTTAATAGATCTTATGCAATCCCATAGTGAAAAAATAAGCATATGATGCTAGTTGGTTATGCTCTTGTTGACCGTTCATTGGAGAATGTTTTTAAGGGCCTTATTGATAGCAATAACCTGTCCATTAGATTGTGAATGGTAGGGGGAGGAAAAATCATGTGTGAATACCAACAAGAATGAAAACTCCTAGAAAACATCATTTTGGAAATGGGTTCCATTTTTTGAGACCAACTATTTTGGTATGGAAAATCGTATGATGATGTGGTTAAAGAAAAGTCTAGCAATTATGGCGCTAGTGTTATTGAAAGTAGGAATTGCTTCATAGCACATGGTAAAGTAATCGATGGTGATGATGATATACTTATGGCCTTGAGAAAATGTGAGCTGACATTCCATGAAATCGATCCCCCACTTATAGAAGGGATCGAAAGTGATGATTGGGTGCAAAGGAGCTGAAGAAGGGCCTAGTTTTGCTAGAGAAAATTTGGTAGTTTCCACAGTGTTTTATAGCATGGATACAATCGTTGAAGAGTGAGGGCCAAATAGAATGCCAAAAAAAATAGGCAATGGTCAATATTGATAAGTGGTCACTGCATGCGTCTCCATGGAAATCGTTAAAAACTTTCTCTATCTCATCATGAGATAATAACTGTTGCAAAATGGTGTCAAAACCACGTGGATAAAGAACGTCTCCAATGAGGAGGTAATGAGGGGCTTGGTGACTAATGCAGCAATGATCATCACGTGAGATATGGGAAGATAATTTCTATGTGTGAATCTACGTGAGGACATATCTGCACTATGTATATTTGGTTGTGAAGACAATACGTGTACATCTAGTAATGGATCCTTGACAGGGGATCCCACTGCAACAGTCTGGAGATCAATAATGAGCTCGACGAGGGCCAAATATTTTATGATTTTGGGTGTTACAAACTCAATATTGAATTCCTAAGAATGACGGCAATGAGTGAACTTACCATTGATAAATTGTTGACCTAGTATGTACTACACCAAGTCAGAGTTTGCAATCACCGTGGTTTTATATAGGAAGATGTAATGGTGAAGCTTTAGTGACTAAGAGGATTATGACCAACGCTAACTTCTCCTCATGGATATAATTGAGTGGTAGTATTGACAGTGTATTTCTAATGTAATAAATGGCATGCTCATAGTAATATTCACCATTTTGAACTAAGATGTCAAAAACTTAGAATGGGGATGTTAAAACGTAAAGGATAAAATAATTTTCAAAGTTAGGTAAGGAAATCAAAGGAGCCGATGTGAGAGCCTTTTTTAGTGCCTCAAAAAACATTAATGCTTGGTCGTCCCACAAATAGGCGATGTCTTTCTTGAGAAGACATAGGAATCTGTACGCTTTTGTAGCATGGTATGGGATTAAGCATCGAAGGAAGTTGGATTTTCCTTGAATTCTCTACAACTACCTTTGAGTCTTTGGTGGGGGAATATTAAGGATGGAACGGAATTTGAGGGGATCGATAGTGATCTCAGTTTGAGATAAAATGAACCCTAGTACTGTTAGGATATCTCATCATTCAGTATGTACTTTGCATGCACTTTTCATGCATGCATGCATCCACATGCATCCCAGTCACCAGTTTGATGCCTCCAGCACCTAGTCCCTAGTCTTCCAGCACCCGGGAGCTTCCTTCCACTCATTTTTAGCCCTCCCAGTGCTTAGTGTGCCCAGCATGCACCTACCACTTGAGAGGGGCGCCTTTTCTCACCTACCACTCCAATTCACTTCAGTTAGCTAGTTGTCTTTCCTTGATTTGAGGCTAGACTAACTCCTAACTGTTGTTATCACTCCGATGGATCTTCAGTGAGACTTGACTACCTATTATGACTCCAGTTAGCTCCTCATGCGCCCTCCATTGAGCCTCCTTCCCTACATTAGTTCCATATCCATCAATTACACTTATTACACTCAGTTAGACTCAGTTTGACACCTAGCTGATAGTTACTTGTGCATTGATGACCACCACCAATCGATGATGAGGACTGCTAGTTGGAGCCAAGCTATTCCATGCAGTATATTCGAATGACCTCCTTGGTTAATTCGAATTGCTCACTCATTGTGACAGTATTGTATTGTAATTCTACTATTCTGATTTATAGAGCACTGATGCATCTCTCTTGCATAGTTTTTATTCCAATTTGTTTTACATCATTGTGATTGATTTACTTGTTCAATAGATACGTTGTGACTAATTTTACAAGTAGGTGTCATATTATGACCCAGAATATGAATTTGAAAGGGTTTAATCATATATTGTATTGTCGACATTGTGGGAATATGATCCGTAGATCTATGAGGTTTTCAACGTGTTTATTTGATTTGGTTGTAAGATCATCAAGATAATCCGTAATTATATGAGCCAATTCATTAAACACATTGGACATGGTGCACCGAATAAGGCTCCGACATTCTTTAGTCCAAACGACATGATGTCATAGGCAAAAGTGCCCCATGGTGTTGTGAAATTCATTTTGTACTAATCATGCTAACGGACCTATTTTTGGTTATAGTCGGGGTATTTTTTAGGGATGAAATATAGCCAATTGGATGGTTTTTGGCCTTTTTTCCAAAAAATAAATTCGGTAAGTGGCCATTTTTACTCTAAAAAATCACCTATATTTACATAAAATTTTGTTTTTTTATATAATATTCGTCAAAATTTACAAGTTTTAGTAGTAAATTATATGTTTCTTATTTAATATTCGCCCACCTATCTATATGTCTGGTTTTTTCAATCCAAAATAATCGCTTGGAAAACTATACTAAGGTATATTATTCTAATCCTTAAAATATACCCTAGTTATAGCTGGAAAATTCATCCATGAATGACAAGACTTTGTGACCGACACACGCATCAAATACCTGGTTGATGAAAGGGGTAGGGTAGTTGTATTTGGAAAAATATTGGTTGAGATCTATGAAATCTATGCATACACAAAGTGTCCCCTTTTTGTTTATTGAGACAGGATTTGATACCCATGATGTGTAGGCGATGGGGTAAATTAACCATTCTTGGTGAAGCTTCTCGATTTCTACTTTGATAGAATATACTTTGGAAGGGTAAATAGGTCATTTTTTTTTCATACCAGCAAAGTGTCAGGCCATGTGTCGGTATGATGTTCAACAATGGTGGGATCAAGCTTTGGAATCTCTACATATGGCCAAGAAACAATATCTCAAAACTTTTGGAATAATGCTTTGTAAGCAATAACCTCTTGTTGAGAGAAAGAGGCACCAAATGAGATGTCTTTTATGACGTCGGGAGTGATGGAAATACCCACATTGATAGTGGGGGGAATGTTAGCCATGTTTCCTACTTTGAAAGCACCGAGGGTAGGAATGCGATTTTTGAACTAATTTCCATGGTTAGGAGAAATAAAATCTTTGGTTTCAACAGGCGTAATGTGTTGAGCTTTGGTGTTGTCATTGATGTCAAACAAGAAGCATGTTGATTTCAAGCAAGAAGCATGAAGCCTTGAGGCCAGTTTGAAGAAATATATACAAAACAAGGTTGCATATCCACACAATATGGATGGGTACATGTCTCACATATATTGGGATTTTGTGCAATAAGCAAGAATATCAAAGCGCGCAGAAAAAACCTAGTCGGTTAAAATACATTGTTTGGGTAAACTTGACTAAGAAGAAAGAGGTAGCCGACATAAAGAATCCCCTACTTAGTCGTCTCAAATAAATTATTTGGGTAAATTTGAACAGGAAGAAAGAGGTATCCCACATAAAGAAGCCCCTTCTTGTGGACAAATCAATCTAATTAAGGAAACAAGTAGTGATATAAATAAACCAAAAGATTGAAGTAAGGGGATGTGTGCGCAATGGAGATGTAAAAGTATTATGTATTTTACAAGCTTCGGTTTATTGGGGTATCAATGGCTCATTGATCCAGAAGAAATAAATAGTAGAGAGCCGAGTGCACAGAACAGAAAAGTAGAGCAACAGAAAGTGCGCAGAACCATAGCAGTGTATAGATTGAAGAGGTGCACAGGATCAGAGTAGTGAGCTGGATCAGAGCAATAGCGGAGTATACAGCAAGAGAACAAGTGTGCAGACCGAAGCAGAGAAAAAAGTAAGTCGATCAGTGTGCATAACAGATAGAGAAGCATAGAAATTGCACATAACTGAAGTAGAGCACACAAGTGAGTGCAAAATAAAGTGACACAATGAACAAGACAAGTGTGAAGCTATGCGCACAAATCAGAAGGTAGTGTGACTGAAGGATTTCTACTTCTATATCTCAGGGTGGTAGGATGGGGCAAGGAAAGGAGATTGCAGTCTCCTCTCAGGTTGGTTCCTGAACACAACAATTTGGTGTTGCATAGAGGATTGGTGTCATCATAGGTTGGAGCATGTATCAGCAAGTTGGTGCTTCTGTAGAGGATTGGTGTCCTCACAGGTTGGTGCCGATAATCAACAAGTCGGTGATTGCATGTGGGATTGGTGTCCCAATCAGATTGGTGTCTGAGTGATTTGGTGCTCACATAATTGGAGATTGGTGTCTCCCATCTATCTATGTAATCCAATTTTGCATACATATATATAAATTTATTTTCCAAATACTTTGTGCACAGTTGTCTTTTATTGTTGTGATTTAATTAGGAATTGGTGCATAATTTTTAAAGTGAAAATTTGTTTAATCTACACATGGTATTGATTCACCCCCCCTCTCAGTGTCATTAAGAATTCCAACATAATGTTGATTCAGATGAACATGTTCAAACACATTATGAGGTAAAAAGGAATATTGATGATGTATGTCATTCCAATATGCATCATGGGTTGTCATGGATTCTAAGATATCCTCATCAAAATGGAATAGGTGATCAAGGAAGCTATTTGGAATGTTGGTTCCAAAATAAATAGTAACTGGATTAGGGTTGTTCGTGGGGACAATCTCGTGTATGTGCAGGATGTCGCTCATGCAATATGATCCCATGTGTTCTAGTGCAACATGAATATGTATTGGTGCTACACCGAGAACGCCTTCTAGTGGTGATGATGAGTGGTTGTTGGGTGTAAAAAGGATTGACGACAATATGTAAAGAATGTTAACATGGTCAATTGTGTCATGCGCGGGGGATAGGATATCCTCTTGGGGAATGGCTGGTGATTTTTCCAAGGGAGGGAGGGGGGGTTGTCAAGTAATATAATCCACTCAAGATGTGTGACTTGTTATGCTTGTAAAATGGGGAATTGGAATGAGAAATGGATCAACAATCCACACAATCGACATGGGTAAGTAGAGTGTAATTGTATTATTGTATGGACAGGGCTCTGAGGATGGTTGGTTTGATTAGTTGGGATTGTTCCAACATCCAAAGGCGGCATATGATGATGGTTTCCACATGAAGAACACCTAAGAGGGTTAATATTTTCCTTTGAAGTAGCTATAAAATTGATGGTGAAATATTTAAGAGACTGCTTGTGAGCCAACAATGGGGGAATGTGTCAAGTGAATCATAGTGATGGTGCCCCAAAATCAAGGGAGTTCAGGACAATGAGTATAATGTCCAAACTGAGAACATATTTTGCATGCATGACTAGTGTGTAATGCGTTTTTATTTAGTTTGTGGGGGGGATACTTGAGGAGTAGATAGTATGCCCCCTACTAAAGAGTTTGTTGCATGAGTAGTGCTCACAGATGTATTAAGAATTTCCTTAGCTCAAATAATGTTGGGAAAAGGTTGGTTGCATGTCATGTTATATCATAGAGCACATGGTGGGTTAGGGGGGTTACTTGGCAAAGATACAGCTTATGTATTTAACAATTTGGTGCCCCCATGATTGGAATTGGTTGTGACTGGTGGTCACGTCATCACTAGTGCTAACAAGCATGGTATCTATGAAGATGGTGCACTAGCGAGAGCGACCGGGGTGAAGTTGAGATAGGCATACAATTTTGTTAAAATTTCCAGGTATGGTGGGGTTAAATACTAAACAGGTATTTCTAATGTGAGGCCTGGAAAGGTGAGTGTAACCATGACCGGTGTTCCTTGCACGATTGAAGGAGGGAAAAGGAAGGGGACCTGGACAACTGATGCCACTAAAGGAGAAGGGGGAATGACTAATTATTTAGGTTGGATCCCATTTTTGGGTGAATATGTTAAGGCAGTTTATGGTGGCTTATATGTTGATGAGAAGATGGTACACATGAGACCATCAGTTGAGGTTGGTGTAACTAGTGGAGGGGCAGCATATGCTCCCAACAAGGCTTAGTCTTTGTAAATGCTAGGTGTGATATATATGAATGATGGAATTTTTTATGATCCTACTATGGGAAGGATTTTATCATGGTTAGCAATAAGGAAAGCCTCATAACAAGTAAGTTGTTCAAGGGTGACCACTTTCCCATTGTGGGGGGACATCATGGTGCAGAATATTGATGAAGCTACCGCCTTTCAAGTGTACATATAACTATGTCCCAACAGGATGTTGTAATTGAGTTGTGCATCGACTACTTTGAAATCGACAAGTACGATTTTTCCCCCTAATTCAATGGAGACATTCTGGCACAAGCATTTTGGTTGCAACAACCGACCATCATAAGCACGGAGGGTGATGGATGATGGTACTAAGCTGGGTGATCCAAGACATTTCCAAACATGGGTTGGCATCACACAATTGGACTCTCCTTCATCGACAATGCATCGATGAATGATAATGTTCTTGAATGTGACGAGAATCTAGAAAGTGGCAGATAAGGGAAACCGAGGCTCGCCATTGTCTAGATTGAAAGTCATGAGGCATGAATTAGATCGGACAATTGCATCTAATGTTGAGAGAAATATATTCATTTGGGAAGGGAAATACCGAATAAATTTGAGAGTAGACACTGAGAAAAGGGACTAGGCCAAGTCATCTACAATGTTGCAATTACGTGTTTCCCTTGTGTGGGGATTATGTGAAGTTCATCGTAGTGGTGATTTTCTGATCCTAGGGATCTAATCACTACTAGGACATAATATATGTAGAGACCCACTAGTATTAGTGGTTGTATCCTCCATTTGGGGGATGTCATACACACCATGTGCTTTGGTGTGAGTTGAAAGCTTAATCTTTGTTGTGTGGGGGGTCACTATTTCCTTGAGGAGGATAGGTGTTGGATTTATTTCAGGATTCCATCATTTATTGGCATTCTAGGATCAATGGAAAATTGTGTGTGTAATTTCCATACTCACCATACATGGTGCAAGGGAATTTGATCCTTAGGTTGGATTTTTTCCCTTGCTTAGGGGGATTATTGCTCCCCGTGTTTTGGTTTTGGTTTTGGATTTCATCATTTCAATTTTGTTGGGTAGGGGAATTCCCCCCTGCCCTTGTGCTTGGTTCTATTGTTTGTTTTTTCCTTTTTTATTTCCCTGATTCTGTATAATAAGGGGGTTTTCTGCATTCAAATTCTCAAATTTTTTAGCTTTGAATGCGGGAGAGGGTTGCACAAAATTAACCCTAGCATGAGGCATAGGGTGAGGAACAGGTGGACCAAGAAATGGAAAATATGGATTGTATATGGGGGTAGGTAAATATGGGTTAGGATCTCCATAATATGTGGGTGAAGGAACTAGTGTCCCCATGGGGAGCTGAGGTGGTGCACCTGGTGGTATTCTTGCATTAGGAAAGTAGGACTATAAGGAATATATGTCATTTATCCAAAAGGTGGATTTGGAACGTTCTTAGAGGCCAATATGGCTGGAGATGGAAGGATACCATGATGTGACATATTGGGAAACAAAAATCCATGTGGATTAAGAGTGTTCCCTTGGTGGGAAGCAGCCCCGACAAGCCCATCATCGGAGTGAACAATGTTGAGGGGCATTGGGAATGACTGTGTATAAATACCCTAATCAGGCATATATCAAATCAAATTGTTTCACTTCGAGAATAACATCATCCTCATTTTTGTCCATGGTGGTTGCTAGATATTTGGAAATCATGGGTAGGAGTTGTTTCAAAAACCAATCTAATAGGAACATAGGTTGGATTATGATTTGTCACAATGCTCTACATAAACGTCATTTGAGGATGTAATACACAATGTGCATAGATGTATTTTTCTAAATTCTGATAGAATCTCCAAGCCAAGGTCATGGTGAAAGTTGAAAATAAGTGAGGAAAATTGTGCATATAGACTCAAATGTGGAATGAGCACCATATGGTATATTGGCGTACCATTTAGCTACTATCCCTATGAGTGTTCTATGGAATATCCTAAGGAATATGGTATTTTCAAGTAAGATATTGGATGAACACCATAGATGAAATGACATCAAATGGTTGGTTGGGTCATCTCCTTGATTTCCCTCAAATTTAGGAATGTCTGGGGGGGTCTTTATCAACAGTTGCAACCATGTTGAGTCATGTTGGATAGGATCATTTATGAGCTTAGATATATATCGGAGTTTTAAAATAATCATAAATGGTAAGGTTTATGGGGAGTAAGGCCATCCATTAAGGTTTGTGGTGGAGGATCTCCTCTTGGTGGTGAGGGAGGTGCAACTGGAAGGGGGTGAACCTCTTCATGGTGGAGAAGAATTTCCAACAAGGGAATGGGAGAAGAAAGAAAGGTGTTAGACACAATGGCTCACTGAGAGGGGGGGGTGAATCAGTGAGCGCACACTTATTTTTAATTTCAAATTCTTCAAACTCTAAACCAAGATCATCATTTACAAATTTACTTCAATATCAAATTCATCGATGTCATTCATTCAGCAAGACACATTATCAACACATTACAAGAGACAAGATATAAGCTTTGTAAAAATTTATAATTGGAGACTTCAATCTCCAGTATGGGATACAACCCATAAGGTGGCACCACCCGCCAGAATGGTTCAGTCAGCTACAACTGACTGGGATGCTACAACACCCCCAATGATACAATTTTACAGGTTATTTATCAGACCTTTCTCAAGACTGCAAATTACATATATCACCAAACAAGAAACCCTTGTTTGTATTCCAATTCACTGAAGCTCACTTCAGACACACATCAAAATGCATCACATACATCATCATACACAGATGCTCATTCTATTCATAAATCCTTGTCAACCCAATCATGTCTTGTGTCATCACTGTCATCAAACAAACTCCTGCCACTTCTACATGTCTTCAATCAATCTGCTCTGTCATCTCTACTCATCAACCTGTAATAGCCATGTCATCATGCCACTTGTCAAATAACTCAATCATAATACACAGATCTGTCCTCTGCTCGGCAACTTGTCACTGTATGTCCGTTATCAAGGGCTTGTTGGTCTTGTCATGTCAACACAGTCCAACTAAGTTCAAACTTCATTCTTTAATGTTGCTTCTTCCAGGATGCCCTAAAATCAGAGATAAAGAAAAGACTTCATCGAAACTGAGTTTCTTCACTGTAGATTCGGATTCATCATTCTTAACTTAAGGCTGCTACAGTCCTCTGTTCACATGGGATTCAAGGCACTATCAAGCTTCTTTCACCACATTCTTCCACTGCAGCCAGCTCAGTCATACCCCAAAAATGTTAGACTTAAACAAGCTTCCTCACCACCAAATTATTCAACTTATCATCTGACTACTGCTACCTCAGTGCACCCGAGATCATAGCTATATCTTGTTTTACTGACTTCGAGACTGTGTAAACGTATGGACACAAGATGTGACCCTTGGTTGTTTCAATTCAATTGCTCCCAACAGATCCGAAATTCCTCAGTTAAATAACAATTGCGAGCTCATATGTCTTCTTGCTTCAGGCTGCATTCTGTATACGACTTCATGATTTAAATGAACATTGTTCGCCATCAAACTAGTCCAGTATCGTGTCATGAAAATAGTTCAGCATGGATTGTTCTTCATTGCATCAATCCATCAGCAGTCATCATGTTTATATCATACATGTGAACTTTACTTCTGCTCCACCGAAATCTACACACCATTACTAACTGAACCATCTGAATTCACACTTAGCCCAATCCCAATTTTATGTCTGTCACTTCATCTGCCTCTTCGGATGCCTCACTGAGTCTAAGCTTAGGATGTCTGCGAATATGGCTTCAAACTGCTCAGTGTTGATGGTTTGCATGCATCAAGACATTAGAAATGGTTCTGTTGTTGAAAATAACAAGCCCTAAACCTATGTCGCTACCCGAGTTTCATCCTCCACAGGTTCAGCTCCTTACTATTTTGTTGGCATGTTTGGAGTGTAAAAATAAAGGATGTTGATGCTGCAAATTCAGGTCTGCCATCGACTTCTTACTGCTGCCACTGCTCCTGTGTTTTCCACAGTATGCTACCCACGAAATTTCCACAGAAAAACAGTCACGAATTTCAGACCTCTTCTTTAACTCCCGAATTTTTTTCCCACTAAAACTTAAGACGTCAGCCTGTTATTTATAGTGATTTTCCATAATATATTTACTGAGCCAACATTGCAAAAGTTATTTAAAATAATATTTTATTTTTATTTTTTCACAAATTTGGGAGCCGACTTGTCAATGTTTTTTTTGTTTGCATATTTAATTTTATGTTTGGATTTTGGTCGACTTCACATGGTTTTTATGTGGTCTTCAAGAAGAGACCATGGGCTCCATACTTGTTATGATCTTCATCATCATACAACATAGCAAGGGCTTCTTTATTTAACCCAAGGGATTTCCATAGGCGTAGGATTCAAAACACTTTGTCAAGGGTTTACAATTTTGCATCATAGGTGCCACGTACTCCAATAATCAAGGCTTCTTTTATACTAGAGCTTCAAGGTATCTTCAAGGTCCTTATGCACAATGTATGTGGGTACCATGTCTTTGCCAATCCCTTCCAACTTGCTTGCTTAGGATTCATGTCATGTCATCACACTTCACCTTTGTCATTAATGTTGTCGTCCATGACAACACCATATTCATCAATATCCCCCTTTGTCATTGATGGCAACCAATACTTCTTTTCTCTCCCCCTTTGACATTAATGACAAAGGGTCAATGAGCCATTAAAGGCTTCACAATCCCAAAAAAACATTTAGCTTTGAATGCATCATTTTAACTTCTAATCTGAGCTTTGGATCATCTTCAAATTCCACATAAGTGCTCCCCCTTTCAAATAGGTTGCTTGAACTGCTGATATTTCTGCTCTCATTATTTGTCATCTTCATATTTTCATAAGTATAGACACTCCCCCTATCAACATACTACTTTTCAATTCAGACTAAACAAGATTTTCTTCAATGGTCTGTTGGACTTGTCATCACTATGTTTTCAGCTACAACCTTTTGAATAAGCTTCAAATTCAATACTTTGGATGCTTCGACTAAGCCTTGATATCCATAATGTCACAAACTTGTATGACTTCCTTACTGATGCAAATTTTTGAAACACATGCTACTAATTTTGCCATAAAACTTAGCTTACTGTCATGGCTGCAACTATGTGCTCAATCCAACTGCTCAAGAAGCCAAATCAATTTGATCTATGTCACTTCAAGCAATTGTCTTGGTATCAAAGCCAGCCTTCAACATAAGCCTAACAAGCTTGAAGGAAATCAATAGACACAATATGGAAGGATCAACAAAGCATGAAGAAATGAAGGATTATTCAGAAGATGGAGTTCCATTACTCAATGAATCAAATTACGAGTCTTGGATCATCATAATGAAGCATCACGCAGTGGAAAAGGGCTATGACATCGGGAAATCAATTGAAGGGGCAGTAGTTAAGAATTCACTTGAAAGCAATGAAAAGGGACTAAGCTTAATCTTGATGGCCTTGTCTCAATCAGAGAAGGAAAGACTATATGTTGGAAAGTACACCTCAGCCAATGAACTCTGGAGCACACTTGAAAGAGAGCACAAAAGGAAGGTTCAAAACATTGACAAAGAAAAGGAAGTCAAGACATCTAAAGATGAAGATCAAGGAAGGAAGGAGGCTCGAGCATTAAGCTCTAGTGAAGGTAAGAACTCTCCTATTAAAATTAATGATGATGTAGTTGCACTTGTAAAAGATGAAGAAGATGAGCTGTTAAAAATCAAAGAGGCATTTGCAAAATCTCTATTGGATAAGGATGCCAAATCCAATATAAGGCTTAAGAAGAAGATTATGGGAGCATTTGAAAAATACCAAGCGGAGACAAAAGCTTTGTTCATGAGCTTGAAGGTCAAGAACAAAGACTTTCAAGGTGAGTTAGAAGACAATAATCTTGAGGTGAAAAGATTGAAGGATGAACTAGGAAAAGAACAAGAAAAGATTAATGTGGATCCTAGAGAACTTGAAGAGACAAAATGGGATAATCTTGATTTGAAAATTCAATTGGAGGAAGCTACAAGAAGAGAAGAAGTATTGAGGAGTCACTTGGATGAAAAGGAGAAGAAATATCAAAGGCTTGAAATGGAAGTTGTTGGTCTTAGAAAGAAGATTGAGAAGTCAAAAGATCATGTGAAGTTCAATGAAAGTTCAGTCATCCTGGATGAAATTCTGAAGTGTCAAAGGCTTTCCTCTGACAAGTCTGGCCTTGGGTTTAAGAAGGAAGAATACAAATTGAAAGAAATCTTGTGGTCCCCCAAAACTCCTGAAGTTGAATCCAGCAAGGTTGTTCATGCACCTACACATGCCAACAAAGAAGTTGAAAATTCAAAAGTACCTTACGAAGCTACTCCCACTCATCAAGGCCATTCATTTGAAAGAAGAAGGACAACTCCAAGATGGAGCCAAACTTCAAGGTATGAAAATAATTTAATGGCTATTGTTTTTCTTGCTCTAATTTTGGTCATAAGGCTATGGATTGTAGATCCTATGGAAGAAGAAGTGTTGGAATGCCTAATGACAAAGTTAGGTGTTGGACATGTAATCATCATGGTCATATTGCGGCTAACTGTCATACAATGAGGTGCTACTCATGTAGTGGTTTTGGTCACAAGGCTCAAGAATGCCCAAGTCAAAGGAGTCAACCTAGGAGGATCCCATCATATACATCAGCAAGGAGAGCTAATGAATCATGGAAGAATTATAACGAAGGAAAAATTGAAGATCATAATACAAATAATCTAAGCCAAGGACACTCTAAGGTATGGGTAAGAAAAAATATTTTTTGTTGGATCTAAATGAAGTTGAAGACCAATGCAAAAAAGGTGAAGGTGGCTGCCATATGGCAATCCATACTTAAAGTCTTCCAAAGACTTGAGTACACCATGAGTTCATTATTGGAGGATGAACTCAATGAGTAATGATGACTGCTCCAAGCAAATAAACAGGTCCAAGGATCGAGGCATACTGATAGGGGGAGAATGGTGAACAAATGAAGTGAAGTAGTTTAGCTTTGAAATTTTTGGGTATAGTAAGTAACTGAGGCACACATGTGTATGAGGTCAGCAAACATGTAGATTGGTTATGCACTAATGATGCAGAAAATTCGAGAACAAGTCTATCTTTGATCAAGCAACAAAAATTTTTTACTGAGGTCATGTTCTCTTTGAAGGGCCGAAATTGACAGTAATAGCAACAATCTCTACAAAAGACTAATTCAAATACTCCTTCACTATTAGACTGTTGATGACTAAGATATGAGCCTGTGATAAAAGGTATGTCTGAGTATGAACAATCTAATCACAAATTCCCGTGAATGTACCTAAACTAGTGGTATCCCTCGCCGTTGGTAGGGAGTTGTGAGTGTGGGAACTCCTCCTTGAATAGAAGGAAGACCTTGCAACCTTAAAGAATGCCTAGAAGTACTTAGGTCTGCAATGGTTCTTTTGGTTTGGTGAGAAGAGATCTATAGTGTTCATAAGATAATAAAAGCAATCAACGAATGCAAAAATATGATGATCACACTAACATATACAAGATGTTACAAGTGTAAAGGTTTGCTTCAAAAATTGCAAAATGATGTCGAGAGTAAGTTCTTTTAAATTGCATAGATAATATTTGTAATTTAAAAAGAATCAATGATATATTCCTATTGACTTAGCATCCTTGCTCTCAAAATGTCAATGGGACTTCCAATATCTCTCTTGTCGGATGGTTATGAACCCACCAAAGACAGCTAGTGAATGTATGAATGAGTCAGTTCTATTGAAGGGTATTGGGGCTATGTTCCAGAAGAAATGGAAACATTTCCAATAGCCAATAAAATATGACTCAGGTGCAAATGCATCCCACAAATTCCACCTCATGAAAGTCAGATTTTTTGGCTACTAATATACATGTGTTAAGTGTGTATAATAGGTTCAGTCTTGAACGATGGAGTGTTGCCTCAATAAAGAGATGGGTCGCTCAATGTGGCGAACAAAAACAACTCTACATCATCTTTAGAATTAGGCACCGTGCTTTCTTATCTAGGTTTGATCGCACTTGCTTATAGAAGTATGTAGAATGTTCCCTGAAAGTTCAACAACCATTACTGTTTCAGATGAAGAATATTGGTGGGAATTATTTGGATCCCTAGCCCAATCAATCCTAATCTAACTAAGATTTTTTTTGTGACCTCTTTGATAGAGGACTTTAGTTGGTTAAGATTAAGTTGTAGTTTGATTTTAATTGATCCAAATTCAATTAAATGGTGTGACAAGGGAAATATTTCAAATGTTTCAATTTTCCTAATTCATCTATTAGAGCAATATTACACCTAGGACCTTAATCATTAGTCATATTGGTGATTAATTGGTCCTAAACTGGTTAATAATTGCATCCCAAGGTGTGAACAAGGTTGTTAGAAGTTATTTAGGCTCAATTGAGACTTATCCACAAAGTATGGGCCAAAGGTGGTCAAATGCTTGTAAGGCACCCTCATGATGACCACCTCATGCATTTATTGCACCTATTTTTCCTAAGGCGCATTGTTTCCTTGTTTTAAGGAAATGTTGTTGAACAAAGGCGCCCATACATTGTATCTAGTCATCTAGGCCCAAAATAGCTAATTTTTGCCTCTCCTTGGATACCTAACCACCTCCCTCACATGTGTGAGCCTCAAGTGAGTCTTCCAAAGCATGCCAAATGTCCACATGAGCAATTTGTAAGGGTTTGAGGTGATTTGGGAGCTCCTTAGTCAACCTAGGGGGGATTGGGGTCAAATCTAAGCTAGCCGCATGTCATAGCCTCTGAGGCATTAAATTTATTCCTATTTATATATAAGGATGGTACAAACTCTTTGTATTATGGACAGCTAATAAACTTTGATATTTGATCATTTGTAATTCTGGTTTTTGATCATTTGTTTTCTTGGTTTTTTTATCATTTGTAACTAGATTTGATCATTTTTTTTTTCAGAATTGGTTATGCACTTATATCTTGCATAGTAAGTTAAATATTTCAATTGTGAGGCATTTATAGTAGTTATATCCTACTGTGATATATATTTTACATGGTATCAGAGCTCTTGGAGCTATTATTCAAACCAAAATATTGTTTTAGTGGTGTGCCAGAAGCAGTGGAGAAACCACAGAAGTCCCTGGAACCATTGCATTGAATCCATTGGAGAAATACATTGGATTCTATCCAGGGTGTGATGCTCTCCCGAATGTACCCACTATCAAGCAGGGTTCGAATTTGTTAATGTAGATCCCCTCCTGAGTATTGAGAGTTTTATTGCAGGTATTGAAGTGCACCATTGTCACCAAGTGTGCAAGCAGCAAAAGAAAATGGACTAAAATCATCCAAATTTCTCACTCCATTCAACTATTTCGAATGGAAGGATGAAATGGTCATTCAGTTGAGATCCAAGGGTCTTTTCAGGATCACCATGGGCATTGAGGTTGAGCCAAACACTACTGTGGAGAAGTCGAAATTCTTCAATAGAATGGATGAGGCATTCAGCATCCTTTGTCTCAATATTTCAAGAGACATCTTGTTTCATGTCGAAATTATATCTACTCCAAATGAAGTGTGGCTCAAGCTTGAGTCTTTGTTTGGAAATACTGATGAAATGAGGGGCCATCAACTTGAGAATGAGTTGATCTCACTGAGTCCAAGCAAATTCGAATCCATCCAAGACTTCTTCGTCGAGTTCAAAAGCTTGGTCTTGCAAATCAAACATTGTGGCATTTACAAGAAGGAAGAACAGTTGGTTTTGTCCATGATTTCGAAATTGGGTCCTAAGTACTCAGTTTTTGTCTCTACATTTCACTCCACAAAGCTCACAATTAGAAATTGGAAGATGCCATCTTTGGTTGATTTCATGGAGATGCTAACACAAGAGCAAGACAAGTTGGTCTTGATGGGTTCCATTAAGAAAAAATATCAAGTACTTGCAGCTGTAGATTCAAAGAAAGCTAGAGGCAAGCAAAATCCCAAGTTGAAACCACAAGAGAAGAAGATGAAGGAGAAGAAGCAGTCGGATGAAGAGAACTCAAGTTCAAGTGATGAAGATTCAAAAGTCAAGAATATGAAGAGCAAGAAAGAGAATCCCAAGTGTGGTTATTGCAAAGTTTTTCGTAATGAAACATATTGTTTCAGAAAGAAGATGGACATCATGACCAATCTACTTGAATAAAATAACATTGATGTTCTAGATTTTGCAAGAAAAGAAGAAGCTAAAATCTCTTTGGAACAAGAACATTGTCTCCATGCTACCTGCCAAGGTAATAAGTTGTATGCTTTGGGTGCTAGATTTAAATATCTTTCTGATGTCTCTATTTCTGATTCACATTCTGATATATCAGATTCAGAAGCCTCTATCCCTTCCTTGGAAGAATCTCCATCTAGTTCACCAAGTTTCCTCCCAATACTAGTCATTTTTCACTAGTTTCTGACATGCCTTCTGAAATCTCTTTCCAACTCCATTCGGATCCTTCCAATTCTGATATGGAAGGTGATATGTAGGTTATGACATCCTTCAAACCATTTTCCCAACCATTGGATTCCCAAAAGACCATGCAACCCCCAAGTTCTCCAGTTGGAAAATCTCACAATTTCATTGTTTCCAATACTGTCACTTGTCCATGTTGTCTTTATGTCTTGCATATCATTCCTTGGTTGGAAATCCATTTCATTGGCCATCATGGGACTTTTTTTCCACATTTCTGGACCTGATATCACCACCTATGGTTCAAAACTCAAGTCTCCAGACCCTTCAAGTTCGCTCAACTGTTAGTGTGATCTAGTTGCACACTCTTTGCTTATTGTAAAGCCATTCGCTCATGGAGACACTATACATATGTTGTTTGCTGCTCCATATGACTCCTATTCTGATATTTCGTAGCCTCATGAGCTCTATTGCAGAGTTGGGAAGGTGCTACATCAGTTTGGAAGGAAGATACATGGTTTGATTCGCCATGTGGCAGCTGCTCAAGAAGTTGATTTTGTTGAGTCGTTGATTTTGTTGAGTCGTTTGATGTTCTTTGGGGCGGATTTTGTAGAGATATCTTTTCCATTATTGATTATGTGTTCAGATCAGAGTATGTGTGAAAAAAGAAGCATTCTTATTATGCTCCTCCATCATCAAATGATGAGTTTCAAGGCACCTCTCAACATGTTTTTTGTCTACACAACATTGATGCAATAGTGCATAATCATGGCATCCACAACATCTTCACGAAGTCTTTCACCAAGAAGTTGTTCATTCAACTCATTCAAGTGAAGAACAAGACCCGTTGAAGACATTTTGTTCATCTCTACCACATGTCCATTTTAGAGGGGAGGTTTTATTTCCCATATGATTTTCCTTCTTTCCTTGGTTACATGGACAAATAAAAATTTATGTTGTAAAAGTTGACATGAGCCTTAGTTGCCAAGGCCTTATTTTTTATTATTGACACAAGTCTAGCTTATGGGGGGGTGTTAGAGAAATATTACACCTAGGACCTTTTTCATTAGTCATATTGGTTATTAATTGGTCCTAAACTGGTTAATAATTGCATCCCAAGGTGTGAACAAGGTTGTTAGAAGTTAGTTAGGATCAATTGAGACTTATCCACAAAGTATGGGCCAAAGATATGGGCCAAAGGTAGTCAAATTCCTGTAAGGATCCCTCATGATGACCACCTCATGCATTTATTGCACCTATTTTTCCTAAGGCGCATTGTTTCCTTGTTTTAAGGAAATGTTGTTGACCAAAGGCGCCCATACATTGTATCTAGTCATCTAGGCCCAAATTAGCTATTTTTGGACTCTCCTTGGATACCTAACCACCCACCAACCACCTCCCTCACATGTGTGATCCTCAGGTGAGTCTTCCAAATCATTCTTAATGTTCACATGAGCAATTCGTAAGGGTTTGAGGTGATTTGGGAGCTCCTTAGTCAACCTAGGGGAGATTGGGGTCAAATCTAAGCTAGCCACATGTCATAGCCTCTAAGGCATTCGATTTCTTCCTATTTATATGTAAGGATGGTCCAAAATCTTTGTATTATGGACAATTAATAAACTCTGAGATTTGATTATTTCTAATTCTGGTTTTTGATCATTTGTTTTCCTGGTTTTTTTATCATTCGTAACTACATTTGATCATTTGTTTTTCCAAAATTGTTTATGCACTTATATCTTGCATAGTAAGTTAAACCTTTCAATTGTGAGGCATATATAGTAGCTAGATCCTACTGTGATAGATATTTTACATCATCAAGTTCTCTTGTGAAAGCAAGATGAAGATCATACTCAAAATGAAAGGAGTCTTTAGGTACCTTGTTGTGTTCTTCAAGTGAGAGATATACATATGTGCCTTGAAGAAAAATGTAAACTTGTAACTAACTTATGAGATCATAAAGTAAAAAGATATGAACATGAGTGGTTTCTTACTCCTCTTAATCAATATCTAAGTGTGAATGAATTGCAAAAGATGACTTTAAAACTAAATGTGATAATGGAGCTATTTCAAACACTTCGGTTTTTATGATTTGTCAAGATCACTTGTGAGCACAAAACGAAAGGAGTCTTTAGGTCCCTTTTTTGTGTGCAAAAAGTGTACTAATCTAAATTGATTAAAAGAGAAATATGCAAGAAGCAAAAGAGGTTAAACTAATGTAATTTTTGCCCAAATTCCCAGACTATAATTTCCATTAAGCTTTAAAGTCAATGAAGAATACTACACTATACTCTAGTGAGATCTAAGAGGTTCAATGAGGACCTCAAATCCTATACCTAGGAAAGTTGCAAAAAAGGATTTTTTTCCCCTACTTAGACTATGTGATTTGATATCTAAAGAAGTAGAAACAGATTGTGACTTGTTTGTTAGTTCCTTAGCATGAGTGGGTGTCCATATGGACTGTTGTTTGTGAAAAAATTAAGAAAAAAAAGACAAAAATTTGAGATCATCGTACGGGTCTTCCTCGGACAATCGCATTGTCGTGCGGGTTACAAATTACAAAGGCCGCACAGATAAACCATGTGGGATAATGAAAAAAAAATCACATTGTCACACAGAAGTCAAAAATAAAGTCGCACGAAAAAAACGTCGAGAACCACATGAGCAAAAGAATGGATGGAAATGGACCTTGAGCCTGCAAAATCCACTAGTTAAGGGTATGAAGAGAAAGAGTATGGATCGAAGTTTCTTGTCGATTTTGTTTAAAGTTTGAATGATTGATAATATGTAATTTTAATGAAATATGTGTTAGTAATTTTCAACCTAAATTAGGATCTCATCTTATTGTGTCTAAAGTTCATACAAAAGGCACCTTTAGAACGGATTTTCTCTTTTATTTTCAGCCACTTTAAATATGCTAGAATTAGTAATATTTGCATGTTAAGAATGTAGATCATAATCCTCTCCATAGAATCAATCTCTCACCTAGGAACTTAGATATTGGTCTCATGATTCCACTAGTCCAAATTCTAGTCAATTTGACCATCTTAGCCACCATAGAGCTTCAAGGGAGTAATCTGTTATTTATAGACCATGGAAGTGATCCTCGACATCTATTTATGGCAGTTGAGGGTACATTCCTTCATTTAGGGATTATTTCACTAAATTTAGGATCCTACGTTACTGATAAGAGTTGTGGATTGAACCTAGAGGTCTTACTCTAGTAATCAAGGACTCCCAATGCCTCTCTTTACTATTTTGAGCCACTAGCATTAGCAAGATTTCTCACATGCATGAGTTAATCATTCAGTTGTCCATTGCTTTTAGGTGTCTGCGTCCACTTAGGTTAGTTATGAGGTTGTTAACTCACCTATGATAGATTACATGGCTAACGCAAAGCATTTGATCTCTTGTTAAGCCTAACTAGTGAAGTTGGTGAGCGAGTATTTCATAAGCATGTTAGCATGTGCACATTTAAGGATCTAGTGATAGATATTAGGAAGCAAGCTGATGAAAAGTTGAATGGGGTTTGTCAACAATAGTCATAGCTCCTACCATGTATCCAATGGCAAGAGGAGTACACATTGATTCCTACCCACACTCACACTTTGAATCAATTTGGCGTAGCTAAACTTAATGCTTATATGGATCTTGAAGAGCAATGTGTGCAAAGTACATATATTGAAACACTTAGCATCTTAAGAAAAAACTAAAATGCATTGGCAAACACATAGGTCATGAGAACCATATCGATTGCTCCTTGTAATTGTCCCAAAGGTTTATACATCATGTTCAGTTAGTTTAGAGATGAATTTATCAAAAATTTGTGATAAAAAACTCATTTCCAACAAGACCACGAGAATGTCAAAAACCTAAAATATCCACTTGTTGAGTTGTCAAGAAAATGAATCAAAGTGGGGCTTATGCTAGATAGTCTTGGAGCGAGGATGGGAAATACATTTGGTTCACATGTAAACTTATTTGTTGAAACTTTCACCAAGCTTGATAATTTCACATCAAATATGTAAAATTTGATTTTTACTTAATTTCAAGTTGAGTAAGATGTAAAAGCTCAAAGGTCGCTTACAATATATGTGTTAAGATGTTTAGACACTTAGGAGTTAGTTAAAATCAACTTGGTTTAATGTGTCTTTAGGTAAAGTGTGTTTCTTCAGTATGCATTTGTACTTATGTAATATGGCAATCATGATATGTTCTAAACATAAGAGTGATATAATGGTTCATCTTCACCTTGATCTTAACGGCTATTGATCCATAGCTTAACACCTTATTGGCCCATGATCTCAATTTAACGAGCATAGACAATCATTTGCTTGATGATTAAATTGTGAGAAACTCGTATATAAACACTTTATTTTTGCATTAATATATTTCCTCAAGTAGCTATTTGCCTAGGGTCGTGGACTGTTTCCCTCTCTAAGGGTTTTAACCACGTAAAACATTGATGTTTTGATCTATGATCAATTTGTGTGAGCGACTGCTCAAGTGTTCAATCTATGTGGAAATACCCTATTTTAGTCTAACAATACAGAGTGATAGAAGTTGAAAGGCCAAGAGTCGTGAATAAACTTATAAAAGGGACCAAGGATTCATATGTTAAAAAGAGATGATTGTTAGCTATTCTGGTGATAATCTTGCAAACTATGATTGGTTGTAGAATATTCTCTCCTTGCATAGTTTCTCTCCTTGCAATGTGTGTTCTTATTTATCTTTTTATTGTTAACAATTAATATGAAGCAGGTTGTCTCTCAAACGACTCATACATTGTTCTTGGTTATTCCTAGCTACTTTGATTTTGCACAAGGTTTATTCAATCTATTGTTTATGTTTAATCTCATTTGATGGCAAACATGTTTTATACCCCTTTAGTTAGGAACTTAGTATTTAGCTAATTACATATGCATTTGCTTTTCATCCATTAGTTGATTAAAAGGTATATCAAAGCAAATAAAGTGCTTAACATTTCAATGGAAAAAAATTCTATCTGGGCCCTTCAAGTAAGTTTGTGAAGTCGGCATCAACTCATGTCAACACATTCAAACCCAAGTACATGCCCATGTATAAAGGAAACTCTAATCAATATGCATTTTCCCTAGTTTTCTCAATAATGAAAAGGGTTCATATTGAGTTGGATTCATCCTCTAATTATTTCCTTAGCTAAATGTAGCCATACTTGGTCTCTACTTTTAAAGGCATGATCTTTCCAATAATAACCATGACATGCCTTCTACGTGGTATGTGCTAATTTCAAGGTTTGTTGTACATATTTATGGATAATCTCTCTAATTCCTCTAAAGAAATACACATCCTATATTCTATGTAATCCTCTTCTCAGTCTCAGCCTTCACCTCCCAAAACTGTGTCAAATTATTTTTTTTTTGTAAAACTCCCGAACAAGTGTCAAGTGTCAAATGGAAACAATTATAGTAAGTTACAAATTATCCAAATTTAATTGTGTTGTATGTAGAACAAGTTCTTGCCCCAATTATTACAATGTGGTTATGCAACCTCAATTGTACCAACGTTTGATTGAATATATTGAACTAACCATTCATCTATGAATATGGTTATGCAACCTCAATTGTACCAACGTTTGATTGAACATGTTGAACTAACCATTCATCTATGAATATGGTTATGCAACCTCAATTATACTAACGTTTGATTGAACATGTTGAACTAACCATTTATCTATGAATGTGGTGATTTGTTTCAAAGAGATGTGAAACAAAAATCATGTTGTGGTCTAGTGACTAAAAACTGTCATTGTCACATTTTTTCATTCTTCCACCCTTGTCACCATCTTACAACATGAGATATGCATTACCAATGGCATGGATATGTAATGATAATGTTTGGTTTTCAAATGTTTAGCTTCCAATTAAGGAATATATAGTATTCATATCAAAATTAAAACTACTACCAGACATATTATTATATATTTGATTAGTCATAGAATAAATTTGGTTGGTCATAGGTACCTTATTGTCCAAACCATAGATATCACAAGCCTCATTTAAGCCCTTATCCCTTGTTTGTGGGACAAGAGATCTTGTCCCTGTAGGTATTTGACATATGTTGCAATAATTTTTTTGTGGCATAATATATATGGAAGTTGTCTACTCTTATCGCAAACTTTATTGTAGTTGCCAATCTAGAATTCCAATCAAATTTTTTACATTAACTAGGTCAATCCAAAATTGGGCGAAAACCTAGGGCATTGATTAGTCATGTATGACCATTGGATCATGGTAGAACTTTCTTGCCTGGAACTTCTATCGGATTCTTATCAGATTTGCCATTGGAAGGGTTCATTAGCTACAAGATTAGCCTACTCCTTATGCATTACCGATGCAAAATAATAATAATAAAAATGCATAGTGTATATAGTTAAAAATTTGTATAACAAAGAACATTGAATTCTATATATCCATCATAATATAAATATATTTGTTTCCAAAGAAAACCTCACTAAATAGTATTTGGTGGTTGTTTCCCTATGTAGTTACAACTAATAATGACTATGACTAGGATCTTAATGGCATGCGATAATACTTTAACGCAAACTACATTCAAAAGGAGAATTCATTTCACGTGTAGATTTAAACATCATTTGTCATGTATTGTACAAAGACATGCTTTTTGATAAAGATTTCTAGGTACATTCTTTTTACAAGTTAGGACCTTTCAGAAACCAAAAAAATATGAAAGTGTCGGAATCGATTTAATACTGAGAGGGGGGGTGAATTAGTATTAGCACAGTTATCAACAGTTTTTATCTTCTTTAAAAGATTAGTCTTAACTTAATCTTGATCTTTAGTTATGCATCCAATATAAACAAAATCATTCATTCATATATACACCAAGACAAGGAACATAGAACACACATGATTTTTGACGTGGAAATCCAATTAGGAGAAAACCACAGAATGCTCTTTTGTAATGAAAATAATACATTCAAGGAAACAACCACTTCATGTATTTACCAGCACCAACTAGAAGGAGGCACTGACCCCCTGGTTTTACAAGCATCGACCTGAAGGAAGCTCCAACTCCTTGTGTTCTCCAACACCAACTAGAAGGAGGCTACAACCCCTTGCTCATTGCCACGTCCTACCGCCCAAATATCCAATATACGATTCTGACTTACTGAACTTCCAACTCGCGCACACTTATGATCTGATATTAGTTCAGTTGTGCGTTGTCTTCGTATGCAGACGATTCACTGTTATTGTGTTGCACACATCACTTGACTTCTCATTCCTCTCAATTCTACACTTTTGTTGATGTCTTATTTCATGTATTGTGTGCTACTGATTATGCAATATGCGCTAAGGTATGCTCTGTCGATCTGCTACTGCACAACTGCACTTACCAACTGATACTATGCTTTCAATTGATAGTTTGTTGCTCTGAGATAATGCACCAGTAACATATGGAACTGTGCACTTACTAATGTGTTTGTTCTGTTTAAGTGCCACAATCTTTTAGACAATCTGCGACATGTCGTGCATTAATTGATTCGTCCTTTCGATTTAACGCACTTGTCTCAAATCATCCTCATCGTGACACACTTAATGGATCGTGTTGTTTCGTTGTCGTCGCGCATCAAATGGACTACTCAACTTCGTACACTTCACTTTAGTCTTCGTGCATCAGCCAAACATCTACGCATCACCTGATATACTTTGGTTTTGTCTCTGCACTACTTCTTTACTCACAACATCTGTGATTGTCTATGTGTTCTCTGCAATCCTGTTATTCAATCTTCACACAGTTGTGCATACTTCTTTGTTTCTTCCTTTTAGTATTTGCACATCTGTCACAAATCTATAGCATCATTATGCGCACCATCCGTTGTATCATCCATCTGTATCTGCGCACTCGGTTTGCACATCTATCACAAATCTATAGCATCATTATGTGCACCATCCGTTGTATCATCCATCTATATCTGCGCACTCGGCTCCTCACTAGATTATGATGTTTTGTCCTCGAGCCCTTGATGCCCCAAATATGAATCTGTATTTTCCACTTGAAGCTCTAGAATCTCGCCATCGAGCTTACTTCAAATCTCCAACTTGCATCTCTATTTATACATGTCCTGCATGGATTGTATGTCCACAAGTTGGTTGTGGCATCCCTTCTTCCATACTTCACGGATTTTGCTTTTGCCAAATGTCATATTATGTGCCACTGATGTGTCATCCTTTGTGGGTCTTGCGCATCTATGGTCCACGACTTAGTGGGAGTTACACCTTAGTGGTGTACTCTTGTGCTCTTGATGTAGCATTGCTTTGAGGTATGTGTGCATCCTTGCTCTTCAACTTGATGAGTCTTTGACTCTTGCCTCACCATCACATGTGGGATTTGCGCATCTATTGTATCATCAACTTATGGGGTTTGCGCATAAACAACATCAGCTTATGTACCCTTCTTGGAACATGTGAGCCCTTTACTGACTGAAAGCATCTTTTGATTGGCCAGACTTGCGCGCTTTCAGTATTATTCAGATTCGTATTGTTTGCACACTCTCGATCTTTGGCCAAGCAATGCTTGCGCATTCCAGAGTCTTCTATCAACATGCTTGCTGTTAGGAACCCATGTCTTTACTTTGTTAGTATGTTGTTATTGGACGCATATGCTTTGTAAGTCGTCCCGTAGTATTTGTTGATCAATAGTTTGTGTTATTGTTGTTGGCGCATATGCTTTGTAAGTCGCCCGTAGTATTGTTGATCCATAGTTTGTAACGGCCCATGGTTTCGACCCATAGTATTGGCGCCTAGAATTAGTATATAAGTGTGTGTTGAGACCTATGAAGGCACCGTGAAGTTATTTGTATTGAGCTTGCTCAAAGGAGGTTGCCCCCTCGAAGTGGCCCGTGATCAATACAAAGTGATTCTGAGTTCTGTCATTTCTGCTATTTCGCATATTTTCATTAAGTAATTGTTGCAGGTGCCTCACATCTGGTATCAGAGCACTTTCTTGGGCTCGCTGGGTGAAATTTCTGCCAAAATTTTTTTTCGCATCTGTTGCAGGTTCGGATTTGGGAATAATCCCTATCCGCTTAACTGTGGGAAGTACTTGGGCATAAGCCCTAAAACTCATTGTGAGGAGTACCACAGGAACCCCGAAGTAGCTGGCCCATTGAGAGGACCTGCCAGCGAAAAGGGCAACGACCCCTACCTGATTGACTAGTTCCCACCCGTGAGGTAAACCAAGAGCTGTCGTTTGTGGCAAAGCGGTTATCATTTTTACCTGAGCCGTGGAGTGAGGGGTATTGCCCCAATACGCAAGCCGTCAGACAGCATTGGTGGCCGAGTGAAAACCCTGAATTGTTAGGAAGCCGCACATACCTGGGGTCCATATCTACTTTCAGTTGAACTATTGTCGATCACTGCTACGCCGTTTCAGACTCATTTTGCAAGCCGTTCCAGATCCAGCAGGTCGGCGTTGTTCCAGATTCCTTCTGAGCCGTAGCCGCTCCAGTCTGTAGAAAAAAAAAAAAGATATAAAATTCAGTTTTTTCTCCATATCTCCCTTGTTTTACATCTGTTTCCCTTGAAATTTTCAGGGAACCCCTGTCATTCCATTCTGTATATTTCATCCCTGAGGACCCTATCCTCAGTTCCCCTTCCTACAGCCCGAAATCCCACATTTGTCTATTTTTAGGGTTTGCCATAACTTCCTCAGATTTCACCCAATCACCCTCAAATTTTACCACAGAGTTCCTCTCTGAATTCTGCTTCTTTGTTCCCCTTTGCCCAATTTTCCCATTCTTTCACCCCGCTTCTGAAATCCTCATTTTTGCCTCCCTGTCTATCCAACAGTGTCCAAAACCTAGTCAAACCCCAATTACCATTCTGATTTTTTCCCAAATCCAAATTTTCCCTTACTGAAGTAGTTCCTGTTTTTGTTTTCCTACCCAATTAAAAAAAAAAAAAAAAAAATCCTGGTTATGGTTGTCACCCGTGCAGGAGCAAAAACCATGGAGGAAGCACTTGCAGCCATCCAAGCCAAACTCCAGGATCTGGATGAAAAATTTCTCGGTCTCCATCTTGAACATTCAGCCATGAACAACAAACGACAGTCTGAGTCTTCAGTAGACAATGGGTTCTCTTCTTCCAGCAATTTCCGTGGTCCGAAGCTTGATTTTCCTCGCTTCAATGGTACCGATCCAACTGGGTGGATCTATCGTGCAGAACAGTATTTCAGTCTGCATAATACTTTTGATGTCAACAAAGTTCCGTTGGCATCCTTTCATTTGGAACAGGAAGCTCTTCAATGGTACCGTTGGTACATCAAGGCTCATCCAGAGCCCAACTGGCCAGACTTTTGTCAGCTCCTTTTGCAACGATTTGGTCCTAGTGCTTTTGATGACTTCACAGGAGCCCTCACTAAACTTCGCCAAACTGGCACTGTGAGAGAGTATCAAACCGAATTTGAGAATCTAGCCAACCACACCGAAGGATTGACTGATGAATTTTACCGGAGTTGTTTTATCAGTGGTCTAAAGGATGCCATTCGCTCTGAGGTCAAAATGTTCTGTCCCAACACAATGATGGAAGCACTCGGGTTGGCTAAGTTGGCAGAAGACAAGATTGCAGCTCAGCAACGCTCCAAGTCCACTTTTGTTCCCTTCAGACATATGGGTTCTCAGCGACCACCTATGCCGCAGGCTCCTCGACCGACTCCTATCAAGCGTTTATCTGAAGCAGAGATGCAAGCACGAAGAGAAAAGGGGCTTTTCTATAATTGTGATGAGAAATTCACTCGGGGACATCGATGTGTTCAGCAAAAACTATATCTCCTGGATGTGGAGTCTCCGCCTGCCTCTGAAATGGGTGACGAAGGTCCAGAAACACTGGATGCTCCGGTCGACATTCAGGAACCGCCTATTGACCCTCCGTCTCAGGATGACCAGCCAGAGATATCTCTCCATGCTTTAGCTGGAATCACCACCCCCCAAACAATGCGGGTCAGGGGTTACTTCAAGAAGCTTCCTCTTACAATCCTCATTGATTCTGGTAGCACTCATAATTTCATCGACCCTCGGATTGCCAAACAAGCTGATTGTTTTATCCATCCTTGCTCCAACTTTGAAGTCATGATTGCCGATGGGGGCACCTTACCTTGCAAAGGGAAGTGTCGAAATGTGCGTATCGCGATGGGAGATCATATCCTGCGGTCTGACATGTTTGCCTTGCCCTTAGGCGGATGTGATGTGGTTTTGGGCGCTCAATGGCTACGCACACTCGGCCCTATCTTATGGGATTTTGCCGAACTTTGGATGCAGTTTTCCCTCAATGGACACAAACACACATTGACAGGATTACAACCAGGTTCTCTCAGCATCATCAGTTCACATCGCATGGAGAAACTCCTCAAGAAGAGTTCACATGGTGTCATCGCTCAAATCAGTTCCATCCAGATGCAACCATCCGCGGTCTCCACTATTCCTTTGGATCTACAACAAATTTTGAATCGATATACAGGTGTCTTTGCTGAACCAGTGGGATTACCACCTTCCAGGCCAGAAGACCATCGTATTCAGCTCCTTCCTGGCAGCGTTCCTCCCAACATCAGGCCCTATCGCTACCCATTTCACCAAAAAACAGAGATTGAAATGCTCGTGCGGGACTTATTGAAGCAAGGTATTATTCGCCCAAGCACTAGTTCCTTTTATTCTCCAGTTATTCTTGTCCGCAAAAAAGATGGGTCATGGCGCCTCTGCATTGACTTCCGAGCACTTAATCACCTCACCATCAAGGATAAGTTTCCAATTCCTGTTGTTGATGAGCTTCATGGGGCTCACTTTTTCTCCAAGTTGGATCTTCGTTCTGGGTATCATCAAATTCGGGTTCATGAGGAGGATATTCCTAAAACAGCTTTCCGCACACATGATGGCCATTATGAGTTTTTGGTCATGCCCTTTGGCCTCACTAATGCTCCTTCCACATTCCAGGCCTTAATGAATAAAATATTTCGACCCTACTTGCGGAAATTCATTCTGGTATTCTTTGATGATATCCTCATCTACAGTAAAACATGGGATGAACATCTCCAGCATCTGGACCTTGTCATGCAACTTTTCTCTGACCATCATTTCCATGCCAAGCAGTCTAAATGTGTTTTTGGACAAAAGGAAGTTGAGTATCTCGGGCACATTATCTCAGCACAAGGGGTTCGCGTGGATCCTGCCAAAATCGATGCCATGAACAAGTGGCCACATCCTCAGACACTCAAGAGCCTTCGTGGTTTTTTGGGGTTGACTGGCTACTACCGCAAGTTTGTCAAGGATTATGGGAAGATTGCAGCTCCATTAACTGCCTTATTGAAAAAAGATGCTTTTACATGGACACCTGCTGCTCAGTGTGCATTTGACAAACTAAAACAAGCTATGTGTACTACACCTGTGCTAGCTATGCCTGATTTTTCCAAACCCTTCACGATTGAGAGTGATGCTTGCGGCAATGGACTTGGTGCTGTTCTCCTTCAAGATGAACACCCCATTGCATTCACCAGCAAAGCCCTTTCCGGTAAGAATTTAGCTGCCTCTACCTATGAGAAGGAAATGATGGCTATTTTGCATGCAGTACAGAAGTGGCGTCCATACCTATTAGGGAATCATTTCTGCATCAAGACTGATCACCAGAGTTTGAAATATTTCTCGGACCAGCGTGTCTCCTCCCCGGCACAACAGAAATGGGTTAGCAAACTCATGGGTTATGACTATGAGATCACTTACAAGAAGGGTAGAGACAATATTGTGGCAGATGCTCTTTCTCGTACATTTGATGCCCAAGGTTCTCTTTCAGCTATTTCTATGCCTGTTCCAAATTGGTTGCAATTTGTTCAACAGGGTTATGTCAATGACTCTTCCTTATCTCAGATCATCCAGCGCTTGACCAACAATCCTTCTGCGGTCCCACATTACTCTTGGGATGGTGCTTCTCTGCGATACAAGGGTCGTCTGGTGCTTCCCCAGAGCACAGATCTTCAACAGGCTGTCTTCTATGAACTCCATGCTTCTCCATCAGTCGGGCACTCTGGGTTCCTCAAAACATATGAACGAGCACGGCGTAACTTCTTTTGGCAGGGCATGAAAAGGACAATTCAACAGATGGTGGCTGAATGTGATACCTGCCAGCGCAATAAGGGTGAAACAACACTCCTTCCAGGATTGCTTGAACCCTTGCCCATACCTACACGGATTTGGACAGATATTTCTATGGATTTCATCGAAGGGCTCCCTAAATCTGGCGGAAAGACAGTGATTCTCGTTGTGGTTGATCGTCTCTCCAAATATAGTCATTTTTGTGCTCTCAGCCATCCCTATACAGCCTCCTCCGTCGCTCAAATTTTTATGGACCAGATCTTTCGTCTTCCTGGCATCCCTTCTTCCATTGTCTCGGATCGTGATGCGACTTTCACTAGTCATTTTTGGACAGAACTATTTCGTCACACTGGCACCAAACTGAAGATGAGTTCAGGGTATCACCCACAAACAGATGGTCAGACTGAAATTGTTAATAAATGCTTGGAAACTTATCTTCGTTGCTTCACCTCGGAACAACAACATCAGTGGGCAAAGTGGCTTCCTCTCGCTGAATGGTGGTACAATACCTCTTACCACACTGCCTCCAAAATGACCCCATATGAAGCAGTCTATGGTCAGGCACCTCCAGCTCTTCTTCCATACACCCCCACCAGTTCACCAGTTTAGGAAGTTGACAGGGTCCTTCGCAACCGAGATCAGATTCTTCGCATTTTGAGGGACAATCTTCACATGGCAAGGAATCGCATGAAGCAACAAGCTGATCAGCACCGTTCAGAGCGCACCTTTCAAGTTGGCGATATGGTTTTTCTTCGTCTCCAGCCGTACAAACAATCCTCCTTGAAACTCAAAGGACGTCATAAGCTCGCTCCAAAGTTCTATGGGCCATATCGGATTCTTCAGAAGATTGGGTCCGTCGCTTATAAATTGGAACTTCCTCCTTCTTCCCGCATTCATCCAGTCTTTCATGTCTCTTGTCTGAAGAAAGTTCTTGGCACCAACATCAGTGGCCAAACGATTTTACCCGAACTGGATAATGAAGGATCCATCCTTTTGGAGCCAGAGGCCATCCTCAATCGGCGCACGCGTCAGCTTCGCTCTCGCTCTATCACAGAAGTCTTAATTCAGTGGCACGGCATGCAACCAGAGGATGCTACATGGGAACCACTCCTTCAGATTCAACAACAATTTCCACATCTAAAGCTTTGAGGACAAAGCTTTTTTTCAAGGGGGAGGGGATGTTAGGAACCCATGTCTTTACTTTGTTAGTATGTTGTTATTGGACGCATATGCTTTGTAAGTCGTCCCGTAGTATTTGTTGATCAATAGTTTGTGTTATTGTTGTTGGCGCATATGCTTTGTAAGTCGCCCATAGTATTGTTGATCCATAGTTTGTAACGGCCCATGGTTTCGACCCATAGTATTGGCGCCTAGAATTAGTATATAAGTGTGTGTTGAGACCTATGAAGGCACCGTGAAGTTATTTGTATTGAGCTTGCTCAAAGGAGGTTGCCCCCTCGAAGTGGCCCGTGATCAATACAAAGTGATTCTGAGTTCTGTCATTTCTGCTATTTCGCATATTTTCATTAAGTAATTGTTGCAGGTGCCTCACACTTGCACACTTGTACCTTTGCTTAACCAACTCCTTGGCTACTTGTTCCCATGTACCTTTGTCCAACCAGTTCTTTGAATGCTTCCTTGAGAGAGTATGACTTGGTGGACTTGATATCTGCACTAGTACCACATGTAGTAGGATACATTCCTTATGTGCTTCTTTGAACTGGATCTGCATAATGTATCTTCCTTGTGTGCTTCTTCATACTGATTATGCATGATGTATCCTTGAACACACATCTTTGGATGCAACTTCTAGATATACTTCTTCATATTGGCATCCATGTCCTTCACCATCTTGCACATAATTCTTCAAAGTGGCATCCATATACTTCTTTAAGTTGGCATAGGAATGCTGCATCCACTTTGACATCAATTGACATCAATGACTCAAACTGAATCAATTGACATCCCCTTTGACATTAGTTGACATCAATGACCACCAAAGTTCAACAAAAAGTTCCAAGTTTTGTGTTGTGTTTTAATTCTTGGCTTATTTTCTAGTTCAAAAACTTTGTTTTAGGCCAAAGCCTATCATTTATGAAGTGTCAATGATTGAGATGACAAAAAAAAAACATTGGAGCATCCTTTGTTATTTGTTTTTGTCAAACCTAGAGAAAAAGGTTTGTGGCATGATATCATTGGAGAACGAGATTTATTGGAGATGTTGGGGATATGTCATAATAATTTCCTTATTCTTGTTTGATTGATTTTGGATCACCAAACGTGGTACCATTTCGGAGTTTCTTAAGGGTGTGAGGAGGTGTCACACCAAAACCCTATAACTATTGTATTGACCATAGATAAACCAGCATAGATCCATCTTAAACCCGGATCTATCAAAAGAGAAGTCCAATTACTTGAGGTGTAATTTTTTTTTTTTTAACTCGAGAAATTTGATCCCTCTCTTGCTTGATAGATCCAAGTTTTAGTTTTAATTTATTTTTTTATTTTTTTTTGCACATCACCTCAATACTACTTCAGCAAATTTACAGTTGTACATAACAATCACCTTTTACACGTCACTGCTCATTCTTGGCAGACAATATCATCCTCACCACTCGCAAGAAGCATACTTCTTTTATGTGGTTCATTCTTAGGTGGGGAGGAAAGTGGGGACTCTTTCAAACTAAACAGGAGGCAGTAATAATGAATGCCAAGGAGGAGCAACCCTCGACTTCTACACAGCAGTGCTCAGCTCATTCAGCCTTTACTTAGCAGCTCCTAGCTTCTAAGGCAACGTTTCATCATTACCAGCAATTCGTTAACCATTTATTTGATATGTATGAGCTTGTAGTTGCCTCTTATCACCATTCAAGCATTGTGCATTAGTATTTAAATGGTTTCTCTCCGCCACTTGGTTGTGTGCAGCATGTTGTCGAAGAGTAGCCAGCACTAAAAATGCCCAAATCCAATCTTGTGTGGACATGATGCAAAGGTTTTTAGGACTTGAGTTTAACTTGCGTAAGGCTATTGTAATCGGGAATTTGTGGATCGAAGAACACGGAAGGACCTTTGGCCTTCAATGGCATCAACGTAATACCACAAGAACTATACATGTAATCCACATCCCCTAGGTACATGTGGGTTGAATATGTAAATGAGTGTTGGGAATATCAACCACTGGATAATTGAAAGTCGTTGGTAATTGAAGCAATTGGCATTCAGTTGCTCTAGTTAGGGTCGCTTACTTTTTTTAGCTCCATCTTGAATATATGAGAATGCAGCCAGTCTTTTGGCCAAAGCACTCTGGAAGTACATGTGAAAGAGATTGCAAACTCATATGGTGTAAATTCTATCGATATCTTTGGCCCTCAATGGCATCAACGTAATGCTCCATCTTGAACATATGAGAATGCAGCCAGTCTTTTGGCCAAAGCACTCTAGAAGTACATGTGAGAGAGATTGCAAACTCGTATGGTGTAAACAAGAACTATACATGTAATCCACATCCCCTAGGTACATGTGGGTTGAATATGTGAACTAGTGTTGGGAATATCAATCACTGGATAATTAAAAGTCATTGGTCATTGAAGTTGTTGGCATTCAGTTGCTCTAGTTAGGGTCGCTTACTTTTTGAGCTCCATCTTGAACATATCAAAATGAAGCCAGTCTTTTGGCCAAAGCACTCTAGAAATACATGTGAGAGAGATCACACGAGCAAATTCTATTGTATCCGAGTAATGATAATTTTACTTTCTAACATACATTATCCATAAATTTATTTTCCTACATACTTTGATATTTGCACCCTGTAACCGCATGACAATATAAGATGTAATTTACGTTGATATTTGCACCTTGTAACCGCATGACAATATAAGATGTAATTTACGTTCACCACTCGGAAACCTGAGTGCACATTGAAAACTATTTAATGTTTTTATGATATCTTGTCTCTTGAAAGCTTGAAAATCTTTTGTCTCGAATGAGTTTTAAACATAGTAGCATCATTTTGCCATATTGGTATTTCGTGTACAGAAATTCGGAACAAATTCCAATTCGTAGAATATTCGATGTAGGTGTAATATGGATACAAATTCTTACTAGTGGACAATTAAATTTTGAATACCCAATTAAAAAAAAACTTTAATTATTTAAACACTATAAGTCATAAATACCACTCAATTTCATACTATCTTATTAAAACAACTATTAATTAATAACTAGTTGTCGTCTCTCACACTCCCATATCCGAGGTTGTTGAGATTTTATATTTTTATTTTTTAAATATATATTTAGTTTTATTATATAAATGTATATGTACATTTATGATATATTTGTGAATATTTGATTAAAAGTACTATATATGAAAAGTCTACTTCCCTATTTTATTCGTAATAGATTTTTTCACATATTTTTTCCATATCAAATCGTATTGACATCTGTGTTCGTACTCGAATTATGAATCGTATTCATATCCGTATTCGTACTATTCATACTCGAATTATGCATCTATGGTTTTCAATAATCTTCATATGAGAAGAGTAAAGTTTAACGCACATTTAAATAAAATAAAATAAATTTAAAATATATGTTACGTCTCTTTTATGCTGCTTAAGCTAAGTGCTATTCGAATATTGATAATGAGAATTACAATCTAACAAATTTTAGAGATTAAAACTAAATCCATGCTCCGTCTCCCTCCAAAGATATATGTTGACAACTTAATACCAATAATCACCGTAATGCCATACTGTACATGAATAATCCATCCAGCCCACAAAAATAATCTGGAGTATATTGGAGCCGATCCTGATGGCGGTCTGGAGAATATCGGAGCCTATCCTGATGGCAGAGAGAAGCTGGATTTCTCTGTACAGACTAACTATGCCATTACTTCCATACATTTTTGCATTTACACAACTCATGAGCATCCTCTGAAGCAGCTAAAAAAATAAAAATCTAGCCCAAATACGGCAACCAGGATAGAACGGTGCTTTTGCAGCACTCGGACTTCAAATCTAGACCAATGGTTCATACACTCACCCCTATCAGCCCCTGGTGCTCTTGAATGTGAGTAAAATGAAATGAAGATGACCAGAGACCCAATAAAAAAAGGATCTCAGAGTGTTTCTTGGTGTTCAATTAATTCACTTTTAAAGTTATTGGTTGAGGGAAGACAGAAACTCACAGAAGATGGGCACAAACATTTTTCATAATAATGCCGTTACTAGCAGCTCAATAACTCAGTCTGCAATTTCAAGTACTGCACAAAAATGAAGGAAAAAGGAGTAGGAACAAAAAGGGTATTGCCATCATGTCGTGCAATGCAAACAAAGAAAAAATTGTCCAGTGCAAGAAAACAGATTAATGTAATGATGAAGATTGCAGGACAGAAATGTAACTCCTCTCCAAGTTATATCAACCTTCCCTTAAGTAAAGTCAATCCCAGCAAGCAAATACCATTATGACGAACATTGACCAAGAAGCTCTTAGCAAATCCTTATAAAACACCTGAATATTTTTCACATCATTTCTGATAACATAAAACATGGATGCTTAATATATAATGGCATCTCAACTGGTAAAAGATCAGAAATTACATATGAATCATTGAAAGTACTTTGACACTCTCAACTCATATAGCTTTTCCATGTAGGCTGGCAAGCCCCATGTTTTTCTCTATATATTGGCACACTCGCAACTTTTACCTTACCTTTTTTTGCAGTTGCAGTCATAACTACATATAATTCAGTGCATGCGGGACAAAGAGATCAAGGACTACCGAGCTTACTATGAAATCCCCCAACTCTAAGGTTGGTGTGTAACAACTCAATAGAATTCTGTAACTCTACAGTTTAGAGTAGCATTTCAGTTCCTCGATTCCACAAGATGTCGATAACCAATGACTGCACTCAATGGACAAATTTGCATTTCCCAAGACTGGGAACAAAATGGAACCCAGCAACCAAGTTTCATAACGCATTTCTACAGTGTAACAACATGTATATTTTCTGCAACTTGTTAAGTCATTCACCCAGTAGATAAAACTTCAGCTCACTCAGAATACCTGTTGCCCTCCATAATAATGCTCTTTCAAACAGAGATGCATATTCATCATGGCTAGGGAATTAGACAGCACACCGATGAGAACTTGGCAAAACCGATCATATCAACAATAGCTGTTAATCAATAATAATATGTATACTCATCCCTGTAGATCACAAACCAGCATTACATAAACTTCGAACCACCATCCTATGATGAAGCAGCAATATTCTCAGCTAAACCAATAATGGTGTTGCCTCCAGACAAAAATTGATCTCCATAAAATAATTGGTGAGCCGCCAAATTTCAGCTTCAGTATTTGATCACCCAGACCAAAAACAAGAAAGCAGACTGACATGGAGTATAGCAGCAAGAAAACATCCCATAAGAACCCAACTGTGTGTTCACATTCCATGATTGAAAGACACTGTTTTCTTTACCAACTGGACGCATACCAGTTTCTTCCCTCTATGCTCTTAGGACACTAGATTGTAGATTCACAAGGTGGAAACTGAGGTGTTCTCCCGAACCAACTCCCCCATATACCATGCCAGATGCTTAGATTTGGCACCCTGCACAAATCTGAATTTAGATGTTGGAACGAAGAATACCAATAGAAATCTGAATATTGTTATAACAGAAATGACTACTTGAACGACTGCTAAAATACCAACTGAAAACACTATGAGGACTTGATTATGCAATTGCAACACAGCCAAAAACTAGAAGATGGAACCAAGAATACCAATAGAAATCTGAAAATGGTATAAAAGAAATGGCTACTTGAATGAATCCTAAAATACAAACTGAAACCACCAAGAGTACTTAAATATTTAACCAGAGATGAAGCTCTTACAAATGAAGATAAAGGATTTATTATGCCCTTCCTCTCGACCATGGTTTAAAAAGAAATTAAAAAATAGAAATCTTTTGTTCATTTTAAACTACGACAAGTGCACAGGAAGTTGCTTCATAAGCTTTTTCGAAACAAACATGTGCAAAAAAGGGTCTTGCCTTTCATAAGATTTACAGGGAAAAAAGTAAAAACTCAAAAAAAAAAGGATCAACCTCAAGTTCAACAAAACTGGATCAATATAAAGGGAAAACACAAAACTCCAAATCCTCTATTAGTAATTACAAGCAGTAACCTAGAGTAATAGCAACAATTGTTCAAATAGCAATAACCAAATGGAAGTTGCTTCATAAGCTTTTTCGAAACAAACATGTGCAAAAAAGGGTCTTGCCTTTCATAAGATTTACAGGGAAAAAAGTAAAAACTCAAAAAAGAAAAGGTTCAACCTCAAGTTCAACAAAACCGGATCAATATAAAGGGAAAACACAAAACTTCAAATCCTCTATTAGTAATTACAAGCAGTAACCTAGAGTAATAGCAACAATTGTTCAAATAGCAATAACCAAATGGAAGTTGCTTCATAAGCTTTTTCGAAACAAACATGTGCAAAAAAGGGTCTTGCCTTTCATAAGATTTACAGGGAAAAAAGTAAAAACTCAAAAAAGAAAAGGATCAACCTCAAGTTCAACAAAACTGGATCAATATAAAGGGAAAACACAAAACTCCAAATCCTCTATTAGTAATTACAAGCAATAACCTAGAGTAATAGCAACAATTGTTCAAATAGCAATAACCAAATCCCCCACCTTACGAATGGTACTGCGGTTGAGAAGGAAGAAGAAAAATACAATACTTAATTGAATTACTCAAATAAAAATAACTTTTTGAAAGCCTGGAAGACTTAAAGAAGTTAAATATCATTGCAATGGTTATCTGGAATTATAGCAATCTGAAAAGAAAACAGATAGGAATTTGGAAATAATATCACACAGTATTACTACCACCATCAAGGGTAGCCATAATGGACTTGAACATATAAATTGGGGAAGCTTATCTGGATCTGAACCCAAAAATGTGACAAAGAAATTCGCCAAAAGATCAACATTACTACACTCAGACCAAGCAATGCTAACAAAGTCGATGCAAACACATAAAATCGATAATTGAACAGAAAATAAACCACAGAAAGGTACCTACTTGCGCAATTCTTACCAGCTCAAAAAAAATACTTATGAACTAAGAGCCTGATTTCTGTACTGCAACCCATACTTGCTTCTGCAAAAACAGTCAGGAAAAAGCAGATATCAAACTAATGAAGACCATTCACTAATATCAAACGTTTAGCTTTAGCAAACAAGGCTCCCAAATCTAATGACTTTGAATGCATGTAATAGGAATCAGAGAGAAAAATGCATCTCTATAATCATTTATATAACTCACCTCTTGACTTCCATACCCCACAGCACTGCCCCGTTTGGCTGGTTTCGATTCTCCCGAAACCAATGTTCCATCCACCTCCCTTGTTGCAGGAGCTGAAGGCCGCCTCAAAAGTTGCCTATGATTCCCTGTTCAAGAAATTAGTTATGGACCATATAAATCCCTCGAAACAATAAATTCAGCAGATAGTAATTTCTTAAAAACTACTTGCTTTTAATTTTAAAGCACACGTTAATGAACATCCTGCACCCACAAAGCATAACATACCATTCTCTGGAGTTGCAAGAATCGAACGCCCATTTCCTTGGGCTTCAAAATCTACACCTCCACTTGTCATCACAATTTCATTTTTCAGCTCTACCTGATTGTATGTATTGTCCGAGGAAGCCGCCACACCAAAAGTAGCATTTGACCGCCGAGCTGTTTGAGACCCTACTAAGTCCAGATGGTGGAATTTCACTGAGACCGAAGGATCACTCACATTATCTCCTTGCTGAGAGCTATCCTCAACTGTTCCTTCTGCAAACCCTACCTTTTGTCCAAATGCAGAGCCCTTTTCAATCTTTTCTAATTTGGAAAGACCTTCAGGTCCACTTTGGAATTTTGCAGTTACAAGCGCCTCTGATGATGGTTGAGATGGATCTGAAGCGGAAGAGCCGTCAGAACGACGACGAGGAGTCCAAACAGGACGGTCAGGCCTGTCCTTGTTTCTTGTGCGCCTGTCTTGCCTTTCAGCTATATGTGCGTTTTTCTCGTCTTGAAAATTTTTGCTACTTACATCAGCAAAAGAACTGGGAGAAACCAGACCAGAACCATGGTCTTTCATACCACATCGAAGACCAGGATGTTTAGGCGGTCGCTTATCCTTTTCGTAGCTTGTCAAAAACAATTGATTCTGCTGCTCTGAGTTTGATGACGTCACAGGTAGCTGAAGATCTTTGGTTGAAAGCATACCTCTTCCTATCCTACCACTAGATTCCAAACGCTGATTCTGCTTAAGAGTCAAAGTCCCTGGACTTCCTTTTCCAGGAGACATAATTCCACGCTGATGCAATGATCCACCTATCTGTGGTGTAGAAGCAGAACCTTTGACACTAGATGTATGTCGCCTCTGAAGTTGAACACCAATATCAATGCCATTTGGTGAGGATAACCCAATGGCAGGGCCCTAAGAATATCAGAGAATAATTAGAATCTGAGAGCCAAAGGACTACACATAATGTGCAAAAGGAAAGAAATTGAGATCATTCTGATGTCATCATAAACTGCAATCAAAATTTATATTATTCATTGCACGCAAGCAACAAGTCCACAGTTAGACAGATTGCCAGACTCAACTGTACTTACGTTTGATAATTCCTTTTCTCTCTCTTTTGATAGAAGCAATCTTCTTTTTCCAGCTTCCCCAGTTCCATCCCCTCCAGCTGCCATTCCCTCATTGTGCATAACTGCAAAGTTCTCATGTCAGCACACACATAAAGCATACAATCTTGAATATGATATTTTCTTGTTCCTACTATTTATAAAAGAGAAACCCTCACAACAAACCAATGATTGGGTCAACAGCCTGAATGCAGTACAAAACAGACTTCACAGAAAACATACAAGCCATTTTAAATGATGATACAAAAAATAAATGAAGCAGGACACTGACGGGCATGAAGACAAATTGAACATAAGAATCTTCTAATTGCAGGCAATGCAACTGCAAAATAGAAGCCAGACATAAATAAAGACAGAGATAACACAGCTAGATCAAGTAATAGTTGATACATGAAATTATACTCTTGGATCATTACAATCAGAAGCCCATTTCTGCATTAAAACCTGATTCTTAATATTTGTAAGCAAATCTTGTTTTACCAGCATTCTCCAGTCACATGGTCAAATTTTTAAATAAAGACAGAGAGAACACAGCTAGATCAAGTAATGGTTGATACATGAAATTATACTCTTGGATCATTACAATCAGAAACCCATTTCTGCATTAACATCTGATTCTTAATATTTGTAAGCAAATCTTGCTTTACCAGCATTCTCCAGTCACATGGTCAATTTTTTAAATAAAGACAGAGAGAACACAGATAGATCAAGTAATGGTTGATACACGAAATTATACTCTTGGATCATTACAATCAGAAACCCATTTCTGCATTAAAACCTGATTCTTAATATTTGTAAGCAAATCTTGGTTTTCCAGCAATCTCCAGTCACATGGTCAAATTTTGGGTGTTTAATCATTGTTTAGTACTGTATGTATTTATTCTGTTTTCTTGCATGGACATTTTAAAATCTATAACCAGTAGCCAGCATTCTCCAAGTCAGAAATTTTGGGTATTGAATCTTTGTTTGGTATTTAATAAGCAAATTATACTCTTGGATCATTACAATCAGAAACCCATTTCTGCATTAGAACCTGATTCTTAATATTTGTAAGCAAATCTTGTTTTACTAGCATTCTCCAGTCCAGTGTTGCAAACATCATCGATAAATCACCAATGTTTCAAGAAATCACGCGATTTTCGGAGAGACAATTTTTCGAGCTGATTTTTTCCCGAGATATTGCCGAATTTTTCCTGATTTATCCCGATATATTGCCAATTTTTTTCCTGATTTTTTCTAAAGGCGATTTTGACTTCATGGAGGGAGGAGTGTAAGGAGCCTGTCATGAAATCCGCCTTTGCAGAGCATTCTTACAGCACAGAGCATCATATCCATATAGGGAATGCTAATATGTTGGCCAAGGTTGAAAAGCAGAATAATAGGCTGACCACAGATTGTGGGCTTAGGTTGAGCAAAAAATAAAGACCGGTTATAAACATTCTTTGAAGTCAGGAAGGGACACAACTCCTTATCTATATCATCTCTCATTGAATAGTGGGTCTTGGTTTGATGGTTTGATCATTTGGTCTTCTTTGATGTCTAAAGTTGGTTGCTGTGTTTAATCTATTTCACTAGAGGCCAGCCCATTTATGGAGTGCTCCACTCTGGCTTGAAGCAGCTAGCTATAGAGTTGGCTTTTGGATTCCTTTTTCTCATCTTGCTTCAAGTGTGACATCTCCCTGAAGATGGGCTATATCTTGACTCTTAATAGTCGGAAATGTTGGACAATAAAAAATTAAAATACATGAAGGCTTTTCCATAATTCTGTTAGAATTGTAATCCCAGAATATATTTGTAGTTAGTATCGATCCATGAGATATTGGACTAGTGTTAACCACAACTTGTGGAAATCCATTTCCGTTGGGACAGATGCACGTAGAGAAATTCAGTATCCTAGTTGAACTAATTAATTTTATTTATTATTATTATTGACTCATGATGATGATCATAAGATACATTTGTTATATTTTTTTATCACTCAGGAGTCGGGATTCAGGACGCGATTCATGTGATGCATCACTAGACATCTTATATATCTTATATATCCGTTTTCTTTCCATATTCATGTGGCAACGTATTTATTTGATGTTCTTGCTGTTTTAGATGTTTAAAAAATTGAAAAAATTGAATATTTTTGTATTTTTCAAGTTTGCCGATATATTGCCGATGTGTTCCCGAGATATTCCAAAACGATGTTTTCTGGACCCTGCCGACTTTTTTGCCGAGACGATGTTTGCAACATTGCTCCAGTCACATGGTCAAATTTTGGGTGTTAAATCTTTGTTTAGTATTGTATGTATTTATTCTGTTTTCTTGCATGGACGTTTAACATCTATCACCAGTAGCCAGCATTCTCCAAGTCAGAAATTTTGGGTATTGTATGTTTGTTTGGTATTTAATACATTTATTCTGCATTCTCGTATGCATGTTTTGGAAACCTGAGACCCAGTGGCCAGTTATGTAGATTATTTGGTCAAGTGTCTGACATATATGTCAGACCAGTTACATATTTACACATCATCTGAGATGTGATTTCACCTACCCAATTTCCCATTGTTTCTGTATGTATTTATTCACAACCTGATCATGGCATCCAAGCAGCACAATTTCTCCCAAAAGGTATAATTAAAAACTTAAAAGCTTCTTTGCAATTCTGATACCGCTGAAGCATACAGAATCATTTCAAATCCCCTGTTCCTTGAATGAAGCTCTCCTTTTTTCTTGGAATGTCAGAGGTCAGATCTGCTGGATTTGAACTTTGCAACCACACGAATTATGTTTGAAATGGCCTATTCTGGGCAACAGATCATGATCGGCGTGGAGGTGGGGTGGTGCTAGCCAATTCACCATATTTGCAGAGTTTTGATACAGCTTCAGGATTTTACCAGGTTAATAGGTGTGTGGATTACTATTTTATTACAGGAGAGGCTGCTAGGATTTTACTCAATTTATGCACCAAACATCAGTTCAAACCACACCCTTCTCTGGGAATGGATGGAGTCATCCTTTCCAGATGCAGAGTGAATTATTGGTAGAGATTGTAACATGATTGAGTAGGAGGGTGACCGAGAGGGAAGTTGGTTCGATGGTTTGAGGGTTGGGGAAACAGGCATGGTTGAAGTGCAAAGCATCTCTTCAACCTTTTAATCCCAACTGGGAAAAAAAGACAAACTATAAAGGATGGTTCGGTCCAATTTCAGGTAGGGTTCTGCCAGGTTCAGGAGAGGCTAGATCAGATTTATGGTCCGCAGGACAACATCTACTTTTCCACAAATATGCACCCAGTGGACATGATGATTGCTGCTACAGGTTTAGATCACCTACCGCTTCTAACCTCCATTGCAGTAGGGCATGTAGTGAATCCATGCCTTCATCTTTGTTCACACTGAATGTTTTTCATCTAGACTTCTATGCTCTTGTGCATATAGTTAGGAACATTGTGCACCATCATGGGGGGAATAGAGGTTGGTTGTTGTGGTGGGAGGTGGCCATTCATCACACAGTGAAGTTTATGAGAGGGTGGGATCTCATGGTCATGCATAAGCACAAGAGAGAGCTTTGGGAGGCCAAATAGAAGTTGGAAGGGTTTAAACTTTACATAACATTACTCTTCAGGAGGACTAGAGATGGTGGTGCAAAGGGAGGTGGAGTACATTGCCAGAGGGGCCAGGCTGCACACCCGATTGCAGTGGATTCAGGAGGACAATGAAGGCTCCAAGTTATTTGATTTTCTAAAGAAGGTGGTAGCTAAAAAAGTACATGGACTACGAGTCAAGTCTCACTAGTGCAATTAGTTTCTGAGGGTTCCGTTTGTAAGGCAGCCTAGGGTTTCACTCCGCAGTAGTGGGAGGAGACACCTAAAAATCCAGCCATGCTAAGGGTTGTGGGGCCCAGGCCGGGTGCGATCCCTGAATGATTTTGAAGGCTTAGATGCCCCTAGGTCGCAGTTTCTTAGACCACAAGCTAATCCTGCAAGTCACAGACACTCTAGCAAACAAAAAAAAGTACTTGGTCTATGTTGAACTAATGGATCTCTTGTGAACCAAATCGAGACCCAATGTATGTTTAGTGAGCATTTCCAAAATATATTTTCTTCTTACCCTCTGTCCGATTTGGTTATGGTTGCCAAGGATGCTTGTTACAAGGTAGTTCCTTATTAGGTTTCAACTGGTGATCGAGGCAAACTGGATAGAGACTTCACGAAGGAAGAGTTCTTTGCTGCCCTTTCCTCAATGCAATATGGGAAATCCCCTAGACTTAACAGGCTGCCTTGTGAGTTCGACAAGGTGATGTGAGATATGGTGGGGATGACTTTTGTAACCTTACGAGGATGTCTCATCAAGTAGGCTTTCAAAGTCGCTTAATCAAGGTCTGATCAAAAGCTTATTCCAAAGAACACTGACATAGACTCGATTGGAAGATGGCATCTAATTACTATGTTGAGTGTGGTCCATATAATCATGGCTAAGGCAATAGCTATGAGAGTGTGGGATGTGGCTAGGAAAATTGTTTGTTGAGAACAAACAAGATCCCATATAGGGGCAGATTATTTTGGATACAGTGTTATTAGTTGGGACTCGGGAGGCCATGGAGTGGGCCAAGGAGACTAGTCAAGAAGCCCTCTTCCTAAAAATCAACTTTGACAAAGCTTATGATCGTATTGAATGGACCTTGACTACAAACATGTTACTTGTCTTAATTTTGGCCAGCAATGTGCTAGAATTATTAATGCCATTTCTCATGTGCTTCAGCTTTTGTTTCAGTGAATAATGATTTGTCTGTGTCATTGATGGAGTTATCACAGGAGTTCATGTTTGAGAGTGGGTTGGAGAACCTGTGGCTAGATTTTGACCTCGACCTTTCGGGCTGAGTAGCGCAGCCCATCTTCAGGAGGAGATAGTTAAGAACCTCAATTGTTGATAGAAAGGCTATGGCTAATAAATAATTGTCATTTTTGTGATTTGATTCAATGAGCGCATGACAGCTAATAAGGGTATGTCGGCTTTTCTTTTGAGGTGTATTTTATCCAAATTAATAAGAAAAAAATTTAAGGGTTAAATATTTGAAAAACGTTTTAGTGTTTTATTTATTTGAAAAACCTTTTAATGTTTTATTTATTTTATTAGTTTATAATATTATATATATATAATTGTAATTTCTAAGGATTTTAATTGTCTATGCAATGTAAAATACCTAAAAACAAATTTAAACTTCTAATGACGTACCTCCTTTATTAAGTTGATGACCGGCACCCATGAATTAACTTCCAACCATCATCTCTATTCAAATTATTTGAGTGTTTTTCTATTTCTATTGCTTCACGGACACGTCTCTTAGTGTAGTGGTCAATACTAACAATAACCCTTGCTTTTTTCCATATAGATATGGTGTTTAGAGGACGTCGAGTGCTCTGCAAGGGATGATTTCTTTGTTCTCTAATGAATGATGTCTGAGTTGTGCTCTTTTGGCTTTGTATAAATAGAGCTACCAGTCTCTCCGATATAAACCTTGTCACAGTCACATGGTATCAAATAAACAAAAGAACATGACTGGCAAAAATGAAGGAGGAATACAACGAGCAACATAAAAGAGCTCTCAATCATCAATATTTCAAAATTCAAATTGGATGAAACATCACACAAGGCGTTGGCACATGGCCTAAACTATGTTGTTGCTCCAAAGAGAATCCCATATGGGGATATTATCGGCTACATAGAGAATGCTATCATCTCCCTTCCAGAGAAGGCAACAAAGGAAGTTAGACAGGATTGTTCAGTCGTCTTAAGAAAGGCTAAACCTCTGAAGAGTAATCTAAGTACCGAAGAATTAAGGGCTCCTAAGAATCTCAAGGCCAACAAGGAAATCATGATCTTGATCTTGAAGGCTGACAAAGGCAATACTACTGTCATCATGGACATGAAACATGAAAGACTACAACAAAAAGATGTTAGAGCACCTCACAATGAATGGCAGTTATAGAAAAGTTAGCAAACACCCGAGCAATAAGATTATAAAAGATATCACAACAACAATAAAAAACTCCTCACTAGATGAGAACATCAAAAAGAGGATCACTCCAAAAGAACCTGTGATGCCACTTCTATACGGTCTACCAAAAATCCACAAGAATGGTTGTCCACTTAGACCAATAGTTAACACTATTGAGTCTCCCTCTTATGGTCTAGCAAAAATCCTCGTTGAAAGGCTTAAACCCTTGGTCAATCTCAATCTTTTATCAAAGACTCTTCACATTTTATTAGAGGTCTGAAATCAGCTAAGCTTAATGAGAGTGACATCCTAGTCAGCTTTGACGTAGTATCATTATACACCAAAATTCTGGTAGATGAAGCAATTAATATCATAAAAGGACTCACAGATAATGGGGCAGCACACCTAGTGGAGATATGTCTAAAGTCTACCTACTTTAGCTTTCATGGAGACATTTATGAACAAACAAATGGCGTGGCGATGGGATCCCCGTTCTCCCCCGTTGTTGCCAACATTTTTATGAAAAAATTTGAGGAAAAGGTTATCAGTGCATCTCCAATGAAGCCTGAGCAATGGAAAAGATATGTCGATGACACGCAGTTCTTCTGGACTCGTGGAAATGAAAAGTTAAAAGAATTTTTGGTGCATATGAATAGCCAATCAAAAGACATTCAATTTGTAATGGGGGTAGAGGAGGATATGAAAATTCCTTTTCTGGATGTACTTCTCACAATAAACCCTGACGGAGCATTATCTCAGCAAGTATAACGGAAAAAAACCCATACTGATAAATACATCCAGGCAAACTCCCACCATCACCCAGGCCAAAAATTAGGAGTCATAAATACTCTAGCAATCAGAGCTAAACGGGTTTCAGATGTGGCACATTTATCTCATGAACACGAAAACTTGGTGCATGTCTTCAAAGAGAATGGATATGAAGAAAAAAGATCTGAAAGATCATTAAGAACTCCCTGAAAAAGGAAAGGCTAGTAAAAAGAACAATGAGATGATTAAATCAATCAGCCTTCCCTATATCCAAGGAACTACAGACAAAATAGCCAAATCATGCATAAGCAGAAAATTAGGGTTGCTTTTTCTCCACCTAATTCATTAGGTAGGATGTTGGACCATCCAAAAGACAAAATAGACCCAAAAAGAACTAAAGGTGTTTATTCGATACCATGTGACTGTGACAAGGTTTATATCGGAGAGACTGGTCATACAGGCATTTCTTTGTTAGAGGGTGATGAGATGGTAAACAATTATTTTGCAGATGACTCGCTTTTTTCCATGACTGTTAAGCAAGAGTCCACTAGAGATTGTTTGACATTGTTTTGTGAAGCCTATGGAGCTATTGTCAATATTCACAATACTAACTTCTAGGTTGGTCTCGATGAGCCACCTACCTAGAATCTAGCCACCTGGAATTCCATTTGACTAGTGTTAATTGTGAGATACCTTGGTATTCCATTTGATGTTGTTCTCTCTCTAATTGCCATGTGGGATTGGTGTATTGAACAACCAATAAACTTATTCCATGTGTTTTGATTTGCTGCAATCTGAGCTCCTAATGATGATCCTGGTGGGGATTGAAACGCGTTAAGCATTTCACTATTTTTTAACGCAGAGATCTCAGATCATTAAACTTATTGTGGTGAGTAGAATTCTTCAAGCTTATCACTTGGATTATGTGTCTTGTTGGCTTCCCAGCTGAGTCCAAATTCGAGGTTGGCGAAGATATTGCACTCATATTTATGGGCAAGTACGGTGGGGCTCAATGTCTTCCCATTGTGGCTTTAGATCTAGACAAACAAACTCCTAGTGATTTTCCTTGCCCAAATATTAATTAACTCATATTTGTATCGCTGGAATTAATTAACAGAAATTTTCTAGCGGGAGCAAAATAAAGGGAACATATCAAAACACATGCACAATTTCCTACCCTTCAAAATCAGCTTTTCATTCATTAATTTCCAAGCTTACTAGGGCTCCCTTCCTGGGAAAATGGCCCTGAGAAAATACACAGCAAACTTGACAAATTCTGCCCCTCAGAAGACAAACTTCACCTGCAAATCTACCCTGGATAACTTCAGCAAAAACCCCAAAAATCCACTTCTCTGCCACACGGTATGTCTGATTGGACGGATCCATACAATCTTTTTCTACAGCTGTACGAATTACATATTGTCTATCCGTAGCATGTACGGATTCCATACGGTATGTCCGTACACATGTATGAGTTCAGTATAGTTTGTTCATGCACCTGTACAAAATCTGTGCAACTAATTCGTATGGTCATACAACATCTCCGTACGACAGTACAAACTGTCTGTATGGCTGTACTGCAGTATGACCTACTTCTGCTAAACACCGCACTTATGCTAGATCTGGTACAGTTGCCATGTTGCTTCTCGGACTGTTGCTTTTTTTCTCTCGACGAAGAGAATGGAAATCAGAAAGTCCTTCTCTCACTCAATGTTTGAGTTTCTCTCTTGCGAGATGTGTGTCTTCTCCTCTCCCCTTGGCTACCTTTTATACTATTGGGATGAACCAAAACCCTAACTCCGATGTGTTAGTTTTGGGTAGCTCGGAAGGTACTTCTGCGTTGGGGGCGTCTAGCAACATAGAAGGGACTAAGTGAAACTCTCTAGATAGTCTTGTAATAGTGTCTTTTGTAATACTTTATAGTTCTATTTAAATTTGTAGTCTATTTGTTATAGCCCAAGCTTCAGAGAACTCCATATTCATTTTTTGATTTCAATGTTATTGCACATTATATAATTTACTCTCCTAAACTGTCTTGGGTGTCCTTATCTTGCTGAGTTAACCTGCTTACAATTAATATGGCTTACAACTTAGTTGTAGAATGACATCAGTTTTCAGCTAGTGTGCTCCTTAACTCAATTTTCATTTCCTGCCATTTTTCTCTTGTTTTTCATTTCCTGCCATTTCCAAATTCTATGATTTTAGACAGTTGGTTGTTAACCTATGATCTTCAATGTATCCAAGAGCTCTCTATTAGATTACAACTTCTACTTCGCAGGAAGTGAGACTGGGATCACTGCAACTTACACATATTTGGGGGTGAAGTTCTCTAGCCCGCAGTTTAGTTCGAGGCATGCTCTTCAGCCCCGGCTCAGCAAGGAATGCAGTCCTCTTTCCTTGCACAAGAGGCATTATTTTACTATTTTCAGCTACACTTTCAGGACAAGTTTCAGGACCTCTTTCACACAATCATCAAACCTACTGTAGTTTATGGTTCCAAGATCTAAGGGCCTAGCTTGTCATCTGATTGAGCTAGGATTGAGAAAGTCCAAACTATCCTGTTAAGGCATATGATCCATTGCAAACGGACAAATCCTCTAGCCATCATCAAAGCAAGGTTTAAGGCACATTCTTAGCGCCTGGAACCTATGTTCAAAGTTGTCTCCTTCCTCCACAAGATCTGGACTTTGAGATACTCATCCTCTGGGAGCGAGAGGTACCACTGCCTGTCTCTTCACTCTTTAGAGGAGATTGCTTCTGCAAGCACCTTGGAATAAAGTCTTTGTTGGTTCTTTGAGGCTTCCTTGCTACTTCAATATGTTGGCATTTCTATTGACAACCAACCCAATATCATTCAAACCCCCATCCAGGGCCTTAGCCCTAGGATGACCAACTTTTAGAAGTTCATACAGCTGAGTTACAATCTTATTGCCAGACCTGTGTATAAGCAGAGACAATTCTGCATAGCCTTAGGAACCTTCTTGTCTAGTCTAGACTGTGCGTCTCCCCAGCTTCAGATTTAGATAAATCATCACATCCTCTGGTTAGAAAGGATTCGCCAGCTATGTCACCTGCAGGAGGTTGAGTCAAAGGAGCACCACGTCTTCAGATGTCCCATTTACTATATAGAGGTGTCCTCTCACAATTTTCTTCCTTTATCCAGACAATATATGCCTTGATCTTTATATGAGGTAGGTGTTAGGACATGAATCTCAATACTTAAAAGGACATCCCCAAACATACTGCATCAGGGGGACTTTTGTGCCTTCTGCCAATGGCAACAAACAGAAGGCAGAGACCCACAATTCTTCTGGCATTCGATAAGTGAAACTGCAAACCTTATCTCAAACTGCAACTTGCAACCCTTCCCCCACAAGGCTTTTGAAGAGTTCGAGTTCTTGGTCCTGCCACAAATCTCACCTCGACACTCAGCACAAGAAAGTTGATTGACACCCAACCTTTGACATCATCACCTAGTTCTTTCCCACGACATCAAGTGTTAGGAGAGTCTCAACAGATCACTCTCAACTTCCTTCAAGGTTTCACAATCTGACCATCTCTGACCCAAATTCTTCCACAGGGACGTCAGCGTACAATGTGGTCGGAGGCACTTAGTGGAAACCAAACTCAAAAAGGCTCTGTCAAAGACAAAGGACTCATTGGCATGCCCGAACCACTTCTCTATAATCTGCCTCAACCGAAGAAAGAGAAATGGTAAACTGTACATTGTTTCTAGCATGCCCAAGTAACAAAACCCTAACCGAGATTATATACATAACTTGCAATGGACCCTTAATCATCAAAGTCACCAACCCAATCAAAACCTCTGAAAACAACCAAACAGTACAACCCCGTGAACTATAATGTCATTCAAAAGTTTATGTACCAAGAATGTACCGAAGTATACACTTCGCTACTTTTCCAAGGCCCTATTGTTGATCATACATAAAGAGAGACTATACCAGCAACAATAGAAATATCTGGTCAAATATGAATTAAGTACAACAAACTGCCAACAAATTGTCAATACAAAGTGGCATCCCCCTAAGGTGTGGAAAACTTGGCAAACAACTTAACTCTAGACTAACAAGGGGTTGGGGCTGATCTAGAGTACTCTATGTAAAATTTGTGAAACAAATCCAAGGCATACTTAGGCTGCAAAAGGGAAATCCCTTTCTTCATCTGCAATACTTGAAGGGCAAGAAAATAATGTGGGTGCCCTGTCATCTCATATTGGTTCCTAAGTTTGGACTTCACATGGTTGATCAAATGAAATCATCAACATACAAATCATTGACATTTCCTTAAGCTATTACATGTTGAGGATCATGTGGATCTTTAATTAAACCATGTGGCAAAAACTCTATGGTTTTGCTGGCACCAAAATGCATTGTTATAGATGGAGAGAAGATTGCAAGAAAGATTAGGAACACAAATTCATGGCTAAAAACACCACCATCTAATGAATAGTCGCAGACCCTACAACTCCTACAGACCTATTATCACAAACATAAGTATGTTTGGTGTTACAACCATCAAGTGCGAAAAATATGGCTTTGTCCTTATCCATATGTGTAATAGTCATAGATAAAATATATAAATATTAAATAATAATAATAAAAGATAAATAATAGGGGTGGCAGGAGGGGGAGGGATTATCTTTTGTCACAATGGATCAATCGAATTCAAGTATGCTTGGGGATTAGGTAGGGCTACTAATAACCAAGCTGCACTTCTTCAAGGACTCCGACAACTAAAACAAAAAGGAATAATGCAGGCAAGAATCATAGGAGATTCGCAAAGCCTCATTGGTCTCATGGTGAGGAATTCCATTCCAAAGGACATTCATTTAAAACAAAGTCCTCAGAATTCAAGACTTAGCCTCCAAATTCCAGAAGCTTCATCATTTCCATGTGCTCCGTAGCAACAATAAGGAAGCAGATCAAGCCGCAAATAGAGCAGTTTCCCTAGAACCAACCGAGCTCCTACTAAATGAGCATGTTCTTGAAAAGGACCCACTCCCTTAACCGAGGTCTCGTACTCCCCTTGTCACATGGTGACCTAGCCTGCACATAGAGGATCAACCCTGGGAGGTGGCAATACAGCTTTAGGCTTAAATTGGGAATTGACGAGAGAAGGAGCGTGCCTCCTGTACGTGCAAAGACAATGTTAGTGTTTGGAGCTCTGATCCTGCAACAGCCCATCCGTCCAGATAATACTATGCTCTGTAGGTTGGATGTCGCCATGGGCGATTTGGATGAGGGGAGCATGGACTTGGGCGATTTAGAACACGTTCCAAAGGACACAGTTTTTATTATGAAAGTGTGCGACCGGATTTGGGAAGCCTGCAACTATTCTGGCGCACGTGTCTACCTATTTATAATAGATGGCGGCAAGAAAAGGCTCGCCATACAGTTCATTATGCATTGTGTTTTGTCAACTCTCTTGCAACAGAGAGCTCTGCAAACGAATTGTGGATTAAAAGGCATGGACTCCAGTGATGACAGTCGCGACTGTTGCCCAGAACATGAAATGGCAGCCATGGGTCGTCGCTTGCGCAGGGTTAAGGAAGGAACAAAGATTCAGAAGCGGCAATTGTGTAGGTTTAGAGAGGAGACGGAAGAGCATCTGGAGCAAGTGGAAGAAGGTATCCACGAAACCCGAGTGGGCCAAATGGAGCAAGCGGAAGCTGCGGAACATCATTGACAGGAGCAAGCTCATGTAATTCAGGAGCTTTCGGACAGCCTAATTCATGTGGAAATTCAGTTAGGAACGATGGTCTTTGAAGCCCAAGTTCGGAAAGAAGTGGAAGACACCTAGAATACTGTTGATGGCACACGCCCCGGGACCTTCCTAGGCAAATAATCAAGTTCTAGGAGATTTTTTTTGTCTTCTTTTGGGACAATTTGTCTGTATATTTCGTCTAGTAGATATTAAGGTCAAAGCTAGACTTCTTGTTTTCCAGCTTACAGACATTTTGGAACAGTCCAGCTCTGTTGTGATGTTGGTACCAAATTCCTAAGGGAGGCCTTTTTCGACAAATTGGTGTAACTGTACCTACAAGTAATAGGGGATTTTGGTAACCTAACGGACAATTTCTATGTCTCAAGTGTAAGTGACCAAGGGGTGTTGTTTGGATGCTTATCCCCAGTGTCCTACCTAACTAAAAGATTCTTTTGTGTTCCCCAAATGGGGTTAAAAGATTGGTTGAGTTAAGTAAATTTTATGGCTCACTTGAATTAAGGTGACAGAGTGTGTGCAAGTGAGATGATGTACCCAACAAAATGCCACGCTGTGGCAACTATCTAAAAAATGTAAATGCTGAAATTTAACTGCTATGTAAAGAAAACAAAAATTCTTTTCAATGTAAATGCTGAAAATCTGTAAAGTGGTACAGTTAAGCACATAGCAAAAAAACTCAATGAGTAACTAGGGTTGCAGGCAAAACAGGGGGCTGTTAAGGTGCAGAAAAAACGCAGAGAAAACTGGGCAAAAATGGGTAAAAAACTCAGAAAACTGAGCGCGGTTTTTGGGCCGAAACCGACGACCTAGGGCACGACAGTCTGGTCGAAACCTACGGCCTGGGGCGCGGTTTTCGTGTCGGATCATGCTGCCTGGGCCGCGATTATGGGGCTGAATGCTGCGGTTGGCACCGCGGGTTCGGCTTTGGGATTTGCGGTCTAGGCCGCAGAAACCGAGACTGGTCCTACGGCTGGTGCCGTGGTTGGGCTGCGAAGACCTGCGGCAAGGGTAGGAGTTGCGGCCAGAGCCGCGGGTAGGGGGGCTAGGTCTACGGTCGGGGCCGCGGGAAGCTGCAAGATGGGTGCGACCGGGGGAACGGGCTGGGAATGCAAGGCCGCGGAGATCGAAAAGGGTTCTGCGACGGGGGCCGCGGGACAGAGGTCAAGAGACGCGGCCTGGGCCGCGGGAAGAAGCCGAGAACCTGCGTCGCAGTCCGTGGTTGTGGGCTGATGAGCCGAGCTGCAGGCCGCGGGTTAGGGCTGAACAGTCGCGCACTATGGGCCCCGACTGTGAGGTGGAAAACAACGCTTTCCAAAGCGAAAAACGACTGCTGAAAAACGGTGGCTGAACAGAAAAAAAATGCGGATTGCAGGGACAGCAAAGGGCTTGGGCTGCAAGTGACAGGATCAAAGGTAAACCAAATCTACAATATTAAATCAAAATAACAACTAAAACAAAAAACTTAAATAAATTTAACCAAAGATTCAAGCTAGTGGAGTCGCCAAAACTGTAGTTAGGGTTTTCACCCTGGATTGTGCAAATGAGCACCTACTAAGGAGAATGGACTCCTTGGTAGCAGTTCAAAAACAGTAAAATAAACCTAGAGTAAATGATAGAAATAAAAAACTAAATCTAAGCATGTGCATGGGCATTTATCAAATAAATTTGCAGTAAAAGACAGTAAACAGTGAACATTCATAGATTTTTCATGCAAAACAAATGTACAAGAGAGTTATATCTTTTCATTAAGATGAAAATGGAGTTTTTACATGAAGTTTTACCTCAATGGTGAGGTTGATGGAGTTCTTGCAGCCGTAGGGACGAGATGCTCCAGTACTCCAAGGTCTCCTTCTCTTCTCCAAATGCTAAGATGGTTGGCCAAAGGAGCACTCAAGTGGTGAAAGCTAGCTCAAATGGGTGGCTAGGGTTTCGGGAGTGATTTTGGCAGCATAAGGGAATATTGGATTGTGGATGAATAATACGGGGCCTCCATCACCTTTTTATAGGTTTTTTGAGTGGTGGAGTATTGACCCATGGAATTTGGTACCACATGGTTTAGGTTATTGGAATAGGGTTTCTTTCCTTCTTTTCCCTCTTTTTCCTTTTTTGAATTTTTTTTAATTTTCTTCCCTTTTACATGATTTTTGGAGGAAATTTAATTATTTCGAGGAGAAAAAGATTGATTTTGGCCTCTTTGGTGACCATTTGAAGGTTCTTTGAGGTTTTGAAGGCTAAAACGGTAGGAAAAGTGGACAAATGGGTCACGTGGCTAGGGAGATGAGTTAGTGAGCATTTTTTGGGTGTTAACAAATATAATATTAAATTGGATTATTAAGGAGTATACTATAACAGAGTAATACATTAAGTTCGAAAAGGTGATGATTAAAGAGTTTTGAAATCTTTCAAAAGGTGGAATACAAAAGACACTAAAAGAAGTTAATTAAAAATTATTTAAATCCTAGTACTAAAGCAAGGAAAAGAAGAAGTAAAGCAGAACAGAAAAAGTAAAGCAAAAAAAAAGAAGTTGTAAGCCATGGAGACTATATATAAATCAAAGTTTTAGACTAAATGTACTTATTGCGAAATGGAGTTTGAGTATAGGACAACCTTTAAAAATCACAAATGCTCTTGTCCAATGTGTGAAAAGTTGTTTATTATGGAAGAATATGAAGGTAATCCGAAAATACAAATACAAAAATGAAAAGACAAACTAGGATATTACAAGGAAAGCAATAAAAATTTACAATTTGAAAATGACAAAGACAATATTTTAATGGTTTAATAAAGACAGAAAATTATAAATTGAAAGATTGTATTTGGGAGTCCACCACACAAATTAAGGAATTTAAAACCGCAAAAAACAAATTTGACAAGGACATACAGGAACGAGATGAAGAGATCTCTCGTCTAAGAGATCATAATAAAAAATGACTTGTTCAAATCAAGAAAAAAAGGATAAAACGTAGTGAAATAAAAAATTAGAAGAGGAGAATCAAGATCTTCGGAAAAAACTAATAGGAAAAAATGAAGAAAATTCCTCCTTAAAAAGGGTTAATCATGAATTGCTGGAGCAAATAAAAAGGTTGAGAGAAAGTGAACAAACGAATCAAGATACTCAAAATGAAGTCGACAAGTCAAATTGTAAAGAAGAACTCTTACGTTTAAGGAGACATAATCAAAGTTTACTTACACAAATTAAGAAGCTAAAGCATGATAAAAAATTGTTATAAGAAATAATGGAGCAAATTACCAACAAGGAATCAAAGGTCGATAAAAAGACAATGACCGAAACCGTTGAAATGGTGACATCATCAGAGGTACAAATCCAAATTTTGGAGAAGGGAACTAGTACAGGTCCAATAGAAATCTTGTCAACCAATACATCACCAGAAGTATCAAAAGTTGAAGTTTCTACAAACATTCCACAAGCAACTCGAATACTGTATCGTCATCCAAATCATAAAAGTTGTTACAACCAACGACAAAGTCAAGAGGAAAATAAAAAATATTCTACTTGTAAACAAACCACGTACAACATTGAAAAAGTATGAAGACAAAATCGACAACTTGTATGGAAGCTTAAAATGAGAAGTTCTATCTAAACAATCGATCAACAAACAGTTCCAATAAAGGTAGATCTAGGATGGATCACTTCACAAATGATGCAACATTTTTACTCAATGTTTAAAAGAACATATCGTCTCAATTTATCAAGTGCCGTGTTAAGATTTAATATGCTAAGACATAAAATAGCAGCATTACATTCCATTTCACAATAATAGCATATACAGGATCACTGAAGAAACAACAAGCACAACATAAACACAAGAGACAGAGATTTATCCTGGGAAACCCTCATGGGGTAGAAAACCCAGCAAAGCTTCCTCAATATAGATGACTAGCAATATACAAAGATGAAACCCTGAGACATGATCTCCTCCTCCACAATAGCAGACCTCTCCTCCACAAGTGCACTATCCTCAAGTGTGTGTATGTGTATAATGAGGAACACACCTCCTCTATTTATACACTACTCTGATATGTATTTTACACAAGTACATGTAGGCTCGTATTTAACCATTAGGTTAAATACCCCATTATAACTGACTGGGCCGACCCCTCTAGGGTGGTCTAATAACCCTTTGACCCACATAACACATACAGGGCCGACCCCCACTAGGGAAGTCTAATAACCCAAGTTACCACATTCCGACGGAGGAATAAACATCTCCGGATATACAATAAGATCTTCACGGAGGAATGAATCATCTCCGGAATAATAAAGTACAAATATAATATTCTTTGAAGTTACAATATCTCAACACTCCCCCTTAACGAGAAGGATATTATAACAGCATCTGCACGAGCAAGGAGTCATCAACATCATACATGATACATCTATAAATCATTGGAAGCTTTCTCAACATCATCAGTAACTCAACCAGTTACTGGAATATCTTCAATACTGGAACATCAACATCTTCAGTACTGAGTCTTTATCTTCTGCAGCACTCAAACAGCTACAGCAACATCAATATCTGAATCCTCACGATTGTCAGCATCGCCATCACACGATCATCAGCATTGTCATCACATGATCAACAACATCGTCATCTCACTATCATCAACATCGTCATCACACGATCATCAACATCGTCATCTCACGATCATCAGCATCGTCATCACACGATCATCAGCATTGTCATCTCACAATCATCAGCATCGTCATCATACGATCATCAGCATCGTCATCTCACGATCATCAGCATCGTCATCACACGATCATTAGCATCGTCATCTTACGATCATCCGCATCGTTATCTCACGATCATCAGCATTGTCATATCATCTCGATCTACAGCATTTGGATCATCTCGATCTACAGCATCTGGATCATCACGATCTACAACATCTGGATCATCTCGATCTACAGCATCTGGATCATCTCAATCTATAACATCTGGATCATCTCGATCTACAGCATCTGGATCATCTCATCTACAGCATCTGGATCATCTCGATCTACAGCATCTGGATCATCTCGATCTACACCATCTGGATCATCTCGATCTACAGCATCTGGATCATCACGATCTACAGCATCTGGATCATCACGATCTACAGCACCTGGATCATCACGATCTACAACATCTGGATCATCTCGATCTACAGCATCTGGATCATCTCATCTACAGCATCTGGATCATCACGATCTACAGCATCTGGATCATCACGATCTACAGCATCTGGATCATCTCGATCTACAACATCTGGATCATCTCGATCTATAGCATCTGGATCATCTCGATCTACAGCATCTGGATCATCTCGATCTACAACATAAGTATCCTCAACCATACAAGTCATTAATCAATACATGTATCATCAAAAGTATGTATTCTCACCAATACATCTATCATCAAAACATGTATTCTTACTAATACATATATCATCAAAAGCATGTATTCTCACTAATACATCTATCATCAAAAGCATGTATTCTCACTAATACATCTATCATCAAAAGCATGTATTCTCACTAATACATATATCAATACAAGTATCCACACTGATACAAGTATACACAACAGCAGCATACCCTGCAACACACATGATCCAATTACGGGATGGTCAATCCCTCTCACTTTAGGACATAGGTCCAAGGATGATACAATCCTGATCCACTTATGGGATGATCAATCCCTCTCAATTTAAGACATCTCTCATGTCTATGGATGATGCAATCCAGATCAACTTACAGGATGATCAATCCTTATCCTTTTAAGACACCTCACCATGTCTAAGGATGATGCAATCCCGAATCAACTTACAGGATGATTAGTCCTTATCACTTTAAGACACCTTACCATGTCTAGGGACGATGCAATCCCAATCTACTTACAAGATGATTAGTTCTTATCACTTTAAGACACCTCACCATGTCTAGGGATGATGCAATCCCAATCTACTTACAGGATGATTAGTCCTTATCACTTTAAGACACCTCACCATGTCTAGGGACGATGCAATCCCAATCTACTTACAGGATGATTAGTCCTTATCACTTTAAGACACTTCACCATGTCTAGGGACGATGCAATCCCAATCTACTTACAGGAGGATTAGTCCTTATCACTTTAAGACACCTCACCATGTCTAGGGACGATGCAATCCCAATCTACTTACAGGATGATTAGTCCTTATCACTTTAAGACAAGTCTCATGTCTAGGGACGATGCAATCCCATCACGTACATTTTGAACCCAGTTCATGGACGATGCAGTCCTCACGTACATTTTGAACCCAGTTCATGGACGATGCAGTCCTCACGTACATTTTGAACCCAGTTCATGGACGATGCAGTCCTCACGTACATTTTGAACCCAGTTCATGGACGATGCAGTCCTCACGTACATTTTGAACCCAGTTCATGGACGATGCAGTCCTCACGTACATTTTGAACCCAGTTCATGGACGATGCAGTCCTCACGTACATTTTGAACCCAGTTCATGGACGATGCAGTCCTCACGTACATTTTGAAACCAGTTCATGGACGATGCAGTCCTCACGTACATTTTGAACCCAGTTCATGGACGATGCAGTCCTCACGTACATTTTGAACCCAGTTCATGGACGATGCAGTCCTCACGTACATTTTGAACCCAGTTCATGGACGATGCAGTCCTCACGTACATTTTGAACCCAATTCATGGACGATGCAGTCCTCACGTACATTTTGAACCCAGTTCATGGACGATGCAGTCCTCACGTATATTTTGAACCCAGTTCATGGACGATGCAGTCCTCACGTACATTTTGAACCCAGTTCATGGACGATGCAGTCCTCACGTACATTTTGAACTAGTGGTTCCGGGATGATGCAATCCCCATCACTTTATTCTCGAAGACCATACGTCTACGGATCAATTCAAGGACCAAGGTCCGGGGATGATACAATCCCCACTTCTCGGAGACCTTACGTCTATGGCTCTCTTTAGGACTGAAAGTCCAGGGATGATCCAATCCCCTCAACTGTCCACTAAGGACTTCATTCTCGGAGACCTCACGTCTACGGCTCTCTTTAGGACTGAAAGTCCAGGGATGATCCAATCCCTTCAACTGTCCACTAAGGACTTCATTCTCGGAGACCTCACGTCTGCGGCTCTCTTTAGGACTGAAAGTCCAGGGATGATCCAATCCCCTTAACTGTCCACTAAGGACTTCATTCTCGGAGACCTTACGTCTACGACTCTCTTTAGGACTGAAAGTCCAGGGATGATCCAATCCCCTCAACTGTCCACTAAGGACTTCATTCTCGGAGACCTCACGTCTACGGCTCTCTTTAGGACTGAAAGTCCAGGGATGATCCAATCCCTTTTCTTTCTCGGAGACACCTGTCTACGGCTCACTTTAGAACAAGTGTTCAAGGATGATACAATCCCCATATGTATTCTCATCAATATACTATCGAACCTGATTCACACTTCTTCTTTAATTGCACCATTAAGAGAATGGTCTTATTTAGCCACTTGGAGCAAGCATCTCATCATGATTCTCTTCCTCTTTCTAAGAGAATCTTCTAGCCACAAGCCTTCTATATTTTGTTTGATTTGTAAATCTTCTTGTTGAACATCCATCACTTGTTCGGTGTTCATTATTCTTCATGATCTTTCCTACAAAACAAAATTAAGTACATGATTAGTAATCCTTCATAATCATGAAATCATGATAACCTATTATGCATACAGATATCATTTACATAGTTATGCAACTATCTTGACCAATACTTTGGCACAACAATTTCCCATATCCTGTATGCATACAGTGGCTATCTAGATGCCTTCCATCTCCACCAGAACATACTATCGAGAGTGTGCACAACTCTCAGCATGTCAGCAAAGAGGTTTCATTCTAGACAAGCAACAATGGAATGTTTGTCCAACTTACCAATCATATGCATATTAGTAGTATACTGTTCAATGTTCTATGAATATTTACACTCAGCATGATACATTATACGAATACAAATATGCATACAACCTATTACAGGCAATATCATTTACTATTTCAAATAACAACTCAAATACTTATCTTTTATGTTTGTGTGGTTGCCTCCCGCTTGATCTTCTGTATGTCTTTTGAACTTCTATTCATTCTGTACCACTGTGCATGTTCAAGTGTCATCCTCATGATCTCATACACAAACATACACCCATTAGTATGTTCTAAATGTTATCAAAACATTATATTTCTAAATAATCTTGAAAATGTATAGTCATGATTATAGTTAATAAACATTAGTATTCAAGATTTCAGGGAAGTCTTATTTTACTCATGCATATCATCAATCAAGATAAAAGACATAATATGCATAATCCCTTGATTACTAACTTTATGAATAAGCATAACCAATCATACCAAGTATACTTATATAAGGGATCCCAATACAAGGTAAGATTCTTAACATGACATAGCAAACATACCTGGATTAGTATACCTGCTTAGTTATGTACAACATACCTAAACAATCTCTTCAATGATTTAGAGATCCTGAGCTAGAACCTGCATGTCTCATATAATATAATAAAGTCATACATACCTTGTAAGTAGAACAAAGATTATGGATGAGTCTTTGTCTTCATGATGTCATGGTCATGGAACTTGATTTGTCTTTTGTGATGTACCTATATCTTATTAGCAGACAGCATCAACCTCACACAACACCATAATGCATTAGTACAATCATATAGCCCTAATCAATGAATGTCTTTGATCATTCACATGCATTCATATTGTTACTAGGGTGATAACACAATTCTAACATTAATCAAGATTGTACTAGTAAATAATATGAAGACAACATACCATAAACTTAATCATGAACAAATATCAAAACATACCTCGATGAGTCATACCTGTCGAGATCGCTTGTAATCTCCTTATGTAAAGCCTTAGCCGCATCTCCCTCTAAAATAGGAACTCCTTCACTTATGCAGGTGACCAATCCATCTTCTTCTAGGATTAATCCTATCCACTTGATTTGCAAGAACTGGACCTGGAGCTGGATATGGGTTTGTCATAGAAACCCCAAAAATTCAAACTTTGAATTTCAAACTTCCGAAAGGATAGAAATATGCGCCTTGATGAGCTGATCAAACTAATATATTTAGAATTTGAAAACTGCAAAGTTTCACTCCTCAATTTTGCCTTTGAAACTTTCGGATTCACTGGACGTGACCCTGAACTGGGGTTTGATGAATCCCACTCTTCTGCCCAATCAAAATGTTTGATCCAAAGCTCTAAGCTTCTATTTTTCTGAGGAGCTTCCAGCCATGGTCACAGATTTCAAAAATTCCCATTTTTACAGAAGCCCTAATTTTCCACTTTTCTGATCAAAGTCCCGAACTAGGGTCTAATCAAACCCGGCCTTCTGCCCAACCAAAAATTCTGATCTTGGTCTCTAAATTTCTATTTTGATGAGTAGCATCCAGCCGTGGTCTCCGATTACAAAAATTCCAACTTTCTCCAAAGCCCTAAATTCCGGAAGCCATGAATGAAGGTACCAAAAAATAATTCTGTTTTGACAGAAATATGTACCTGATTGTTTCTGGTGTAACTCCGAAATTTTTGATCCACAGGGTCTGAAAAGGTTTCCTGAGATAGTCTGACCTGTTATCTTTCCATCCCGACAGGTCTGACCTCAATTGGATTCTCTGAGAGAGAGTTATGCCAAATGTCGCAACGTGACCTGTTTTGGGATAAAACAGGAGAGCGAACTTGTACGTCGTGCCACGTGTCACTGTTTTAACTTCAGCCTCTGAAAAAGTTTTCTGAGATATCTCGGCCTGTTACCTTTCCATCCTGACAGGTCTGACCTCAATTGGATTCTCTGAGAGAGAGTTATGCCAAATGTCGCAACGTGACCTGTTTTGGGATAAAACAGGAGAGCGAACTTGTACGGCGTGCCACGTGTCACTTTTTTAACTTCGGCCTCTGAAAACGTTTTCTGAGATAGTAAAGACTGTGTACTACCTGTCACTTTTTACGAAATTTCATTTGGAGCTTCCTAGCCCAAGATATGACCTTTTTCCCAAGGTCACCTGATTTTGACTCAGATCTGGAAGAGGCAGAAACCCTATATTGTACAAATCATAAATCACAAAGTACAACGAATTAGAGGTTTTCCTTTGGACACAAGGTACCTGGAGATTTAATATTCGTCCTGTAACAATTTCAGGTCCGAAAACTTCGCCAAAACGGATTTATAGTGAAAGTGCTACGATGACTGGTTTTTGCTATGTAAAACCCTAACCTTCAAATTGTCGTAAGTAAAGCAAGTGTCTTTAGTGCCATACCTTGTCTTCCTTCAGGTTAGCTCTGATACCATGTTAAGATTTAATATGCTAAGACATAAAATAGCAGCATTACATTCCATTTCACAATAATAGCATATACAGGATCATTGAAGAAACAACAAGCACAACATAAACACAAGAGACAGAGATTTATCCTGGGAAACCCTCATGGGGTAGAAAACCCAGCAAAGCTTCCTCAATATAGATGACCAGCAATATACAAAGATGAAACCCTGAGACATGATCTCCTGCTCCACAATAGCAGACCTCTCCTCCACAAGTGCACTATCCTCAAGTGTGTGTATGTGTATAATGAGGAACACACCTCCTCTATTTATACACTACTCTGATATGTATTTTACACAAGTACATGTAGGCTCGTATTTAACCATTAGGTTAAATACCCCATTATAACTGACTGGGCCGACCCCTCTAGGGTGGTCTAATAACCCTTTGACCCACATAACACATACAGGGCCGACCCCCACTAGGGAAGTCTAATAACCCAAGTTACCACATTCCGACGGAGGAATAAACATCTCCGGATATACAATAAGATCTTCACGGAGGAATGAATCATCTCCGGAATAATAAAGTACAAATATAATATTCTTTGAAGTTACAATATCTCAACATGCCGCAGCAACCAGCACAGAAGATCATGAGAAGGCATCACGAGCAAGAACAAAGGATAAAGTCTTCCATAATAATGCTTTGAGAACAAAGTACTTCTAAGGGGAAGGCAATGTAAGAGATAAAATATATAAATATTAAATAATAATAATTAGAAATTAGAAATTATTTAAGTTAATTAAAAGACATGTCATTTCATGTGAAAAGGCACAAGTAGACCTTTTTATTTGGGTCCCGATTGTATTGTAAAAACATCTCATCTCTCATATCAATATTATATTATATTTTATTCCTATTCTATGAATTATTTATCTTATCTTCATTGGAAGTTTTCTTAGTAACGAATCTTGTTCATCTCAATATGATAAGACTCGAGAGGTCCTTGAATCTAAAATCCACTCATCTATAGAAGTTTTTGCATTAAAGCTGCAAGGAAAAACAAGAATGCTATGAACTTTAGAAGAAGAATGAAATGAAGTTCAGGTTTGATATTATGATGCTTCATGGTTCCCTCCAACACTTGCTTGTTCCTCTATCAACATGATTCTAGGTGGCCATCTCATCCGCAAAAGTAACAATGTTTTCCAATGTCATTTCCCTTGGGCTTTGGTCCTTGTTCCTAATTTGGAGCAAAGGATATTTAGGTTTGGGACCCTTGTCCCTTTTGCTTTCTTGGACTATCAATTCTGCAACAACATTAAGGTTTTGTTTTGTTCTTAGCATTTACAGAAGTAATACCAATGTGCAAGAGCTAATCACGCTCTGCCATTAATTGTTCATGCAATGTTTCAGAAATAGGCATTTTATAAGCATCTCTTGTGGAATAAAATGCTAAAACAAGCACAGCATAAGGTTCAAAGTATAAAAAGGATGGTAAGTAACATCTGATAATCAAGTTTCTTCATACCATTATCTGCTAGCAAAAGTCTCAAAAGTCTTGAACTTTGAGTTGTAGTCTTCAATGTGATCGAAGTTAGTATGATCCAAACCAATAAGTTCATCCTCAAGCTTATTAGCTCGGATCTCGCTCTATTTACCAAATACCTGTTCAAACTTGGTCCAAGCTTCATCTTGTTTGTCAATCCCTTTAAGGTGAACCTTGAAATCTTCAGATATTGACATTCCAACAAGTCCAAAAGCTTTGTTGCTTTTGTTATTCCAGTTGGCTCTCTTTAAGGAATACAAAGGTACAATTTCTATTCGCAATGTAATGTTGAACATTTCCTTACCTCTCAATAGATCTTCCATGTAGGACTTCCATAGGTAATAATTGGTACCGGCTAAATCAATTTCATTTAGATTACCTATAATGAATAATAGAAATCAAATGTCTACAAAAACAAAAACTTATTGCACTAATGCAAAGTATGCAAAAAATAGTGCATTTACAAAAAAAAGGCGCTTGAATGACCACGACATGCCCAAAATAGAATAGCAAGCTTGAAACTTCAAGATTGATATCAAGAGCTCCATATGTCCAATTTCAAATCCAAAGAAAGGGATTTGAAGCTCATTAAATACTTGAGAGGGCAACTAGGCTCAACCATGAAAATAACATTCAGATCTTCACAATGGGAACAAAAACTCTCAAATTTGTAGCAAGCTACCTCAATCTTGATGAAAAACAAAGTTAACCTTACAAAACAATCTGATACCATGCAAGGAAATCACCTGTAGGATACTCACAAGAACAAACACCACAGAAAAATAACCCACGCAAAGCAAAGATCAAGACACCATTATTTAAGTGGTAAAACCCTCAAAGAGGGAAACATACACAGAGCTCAGGAAAAGGGCTTGCATCCAGTACATCTCTCTACTCTCTATCATGTCAACACATGAGCCTCCATGATCTTTAAACAGGGATCTTGGAACAATTAAGTGATAAGACACGAATCAAGTGTCATGACTCATGATTACCTAGAATAGGAGAACTGTGGGATCAACTATGCACAAGATAGTATGGTGACCACACAATAACATAAGTACAAAAAGACACATGACTATAATACATTTAACCAAGTCCATACACTCTGTTGCCATAAAAAGTATATTTTCCAATGGAAGAAAGGATCATCAACACAATGCATGGAAAGTTGATCATTTCAGTCATATATTCAAATCTACAGGTAGACAATAATTCTAGCACAAGTAAAAGGGTACCTTCCATTTTCGCTTAAGATAATAAACATTCTTCAAAAGCTTAACTAAAATGTCAAACATAAAAAGAATAAACACTGACATGAGAATTTGCAGAAACGAGAATTTAAACAAACGATTTGCCCCCCATTTGCCATGAAAACAAGGAAAAGAGTTTGTGAGCTTTTAAACTTGCACACAGCAAAACCTTCTTTATGATAAAGATCATAATGAATACATAAAACCAAATAAATACACACATGCTTACATATTCAAACAATAAACTCAAACATTGTAGTTGTAACACAAAGTTTGCATTCACTACCTGTTGAATCTTGGATATTTTTTATCGAAACAACAGCCTCATCTTCAAGTGTCTCGGTCCAGTTTGAATGAGAAACATTAGAATCATTGCTAATATATCGCTCTTTTCCTTCAATAGCATCTCTTCTATTCTTCTCAATCAAGATCTCATTGTCTCGACACTGCTGTTGTTCTCTCTGTGAAACTAAAGCATATGTTGACTTATCCTTGTTGCTTGCAATCCTTGTACCATCCCTCAGCACATACTACATATCACAGAACATTAAATCAGTTACTATCAACAAAGAAACAACTAAAACTATACTACAAAAGAAGAAAAAGATAAAACTGAAACTGTGCCAAAAAACAAAAAAATGTCTTGTGATCATTTAATGTCTTCTAATTGTTAAGCGTGAAGATTTTCTAATAAACAAAAATTAAAATACTTTGTCCAGATTTAAGATTGAGTGATGTGTTTTGCAAGTATCAACCATTGTCCAAACACTTGGCATCAGAAAAAAAATTGTGGGGTCATCAACTAAGAAAATAAGCAAAGCTCGGTAAGCATAAACTCAGAACTGAAAATTTCAGCTAACTCAGCAACCTCAAAAACTCAGAAAACCGGAAAAATCAGACCTTAAAAACTCAAGTAACTCAGCAACCCAAAAAACCCAAAAATTGGAAAACAAAAAAATGTCTTGTGATCATTTAATGTCTTCCAATTGTTAAGCGTGAAGATTTTCTAATAAATAAAAATTAAAATACTTTGTCCAGATTTAAGATTGAGTGATGTGTCTTGCAAGTATCAACCACTGTCCAAACACTTGGCATCAGAAAAAAAATTTGTGGGGTCATCAACTAAGAAAATAAGCAAAATTCGGTAAGCATAAACTCAGAACTGAAAATTTCAGCTAACTCAGCAACCTCAAAAACTCAGAAAACCGGAAAAATCAGACCTTAAAAACTCAAATAACTCAGCAACCCAAAAAACCCAAAAATTGGAAAAATCAGAGATGTTTGCAACACAGTTAGTTTCTATCAATCTATGGTGGTATCTGTGGAGGTTATTTCAAGAGTTATTATGGGCTTGAAGATTTCTTCTCGATGAAATGTGTATGGTGTAAGTGTTGGAATATGTAATGATAATTTGTGTGGCATTGTTGGTGAAATATCATTAAAAGGCATAAATAACTCTTATAAAATAGACTTATTCCACATGCATCATGTAATAAATTCTCTTATAACCATTCTTTATATAAGAAAGGTGTAAAGCTATTTATCCTAAGTGTTATGGGATGTAAATATTTCATACCTCTAACTATATAATAGAGGTGAAGGAAACCTTTTGAGTATGTTGTGAAAACACACATCGTAGTGACATGATGTGAAGATGGAGTGTGATATGATGCATATGTGAGGATGCCATGTATTGTAAGATGGAGATTTCTGAAGAATAAGAAGACAAAACATTACCATGTATATCCAGTGTATCGCTCTTTTCTCTTTTCTCTTGTTTCTTACATGATTATTTGTTGCTTGTATAGATAGAAGGCTAGACTAATGGATTCTTGCTTTGCATGTTAGTATGCCGATGCATATTCTCAATATTCTAACATGGTATCAGAGTTGGTTAATATGCTCTACCTTCTTCAGTAAATTTTGTTAATTTTTTCTTACAAGCAAAATTTTCTTCAAGTTTTTTTGGCACTCCATATTTCGTAGATTTGTCATCCGATCTGTCAACCCTTGTGGTTATCTTTTAGATCTGGACATTTGCTACATGTTGAGTTTTTTTTCAAAACCATAACTCTCACCATTAATTTACAGAAAGCTTTTCAAGTTTTTCTGGTTCTTCTTTTGTGAAAACCTCTTGAATACTAATTTGATATCAATAATATATTTTTTTGTAGCAGATATGTTTTGTTTTCGGCTCTGATTGTGTTTTGTTGCAGGTTTCTGTACAGGAAAACAACCGTTTCGCAACTTTCCGATTTTTTGACAGGTTTCAAACAGGTTAGAGCAGAACCGTGACTTTTGGTTTGAGGATGCGAGTGCCACATGCCTTTATTTATTTAAGTAAAAGCACATCTAACCTATGTTGAAAACCTCGCCGAAAAATCGGCGTCTTTTTAAAAAGTCGCGAGTTTTTCCCTAAGCCAAAAAATTGGCTGAGAAAAATCGCGATTTTTTAAAAAGTCGTGGAGGCGCGACTCTTTAGTAAAAAGCACGGGTCGACCCAAAAATTCACCCATGCCTCCAATCCGCGGCTTAAAAGGGGAAAGATCAAATTTTTTTTGTCATTTGTTTCATTTCATTGTTGGAAAAGGAGTGTCAAGGGCAAGAGGACACCATCAACCACCTTGGAGGCATCCAAACACCATCTACCATCTAACACCACCATTGAGAGCTTTTGTGGAGAAAGGGTTCAACTTCAAGAATCAAAACTTTGCCAATCAACCAATTCCTCTCATAGGTATGCAGTGTTTCACTTTCTTCTATCTTTTCTATGATGTTTTTGCATGTTTGCTTGCATATTTTCTTGCCCATCTTCCTCTATTTTTTTGCCATTTTGCCAATGATTTCCATGTCCATAAATATTAAAAATAGTTACAATGTAAGGGGGTTTTAGAATGGAATAGCATGCTTGTTTCTTAGATCTTTAGCCACCCTCTTGTTATCATTTTTTATGGCTAAAAATATAAATTTAGAGGTCTGATTTTTTAAGCCAAATTGTTGCAATTTTTTCAAATGGGATTAATGTATTGTTTTTGTATTTTTTGTGCCCTAGGCTTGCATTTTGAGGCTGCCATTCCATTTGCCAAACTGCCAAAGCCATTGGACCCGTTTTGGCAATATGGTGAGCCCGAGGATGGAACAAACAGGCAAAATTTGAGTTGCAAATTATATGGACATCACATTTCGGGAGAGGTTAACAGGTTGAAATAACATCTAGCTAAACTCACTGGGCATGATGTTGACCTTTATACTATAGTGACCCTAGAGATCATGAGATCTGCCCATGACGCAGTCCATGAAAAAAATAGAAAGGAGGAGATCGCCACAAACAAAGCTAAGATTGCAGATTTTGGCGTAGCAAGAAATGCGAAGCATTGCAGATTTTGGCGTAGCAAGAAATGCGAAGCATCATTATCTGCCACTACCGATGAGGGTAGTATGAGGGGCTCCACTGCCACAGATTCACCTATTGAGAGGGTGGGGGCCTCATCCTTTTTTGCTCCACGAACAAGAGTTGGAGCACAACCTTCTTTCAGGTCAATGGTAAAGAAAACAGAGAAGGTAGAAGCGGACAGGGTGATGGGAAGGTGTCTTTACTGGAGTCACGTACCTCTGAAAATCATCAAAAACAATCCATTTTGGCAACCGATGTGTGATGTCATTGCAGTAGTTGGCCCGGGGTATAAAAGTGCCACCTTCGAGGAGTTGCGGGATCCAATCCTTCAAGCAGAAAAGGACATCGGTGTTAGGTTGGAGGAGTTCAGACAGTCATGGGAGAGCACTGGATGCACAGTCATGTCAGATGGTTGGTCAGATGGTATGGGTAGTCGCTTCTCAACTTTTCGGTACATTGTCCTAGAGGTACCATGTTTATGAAAGCAGTCGATGCATCAACATATGTAAAAGATGCAGTGCTCTTATGTGAGTTGATAGATGGGTTCCTACAGGATATTGGGGTGCACAATGTTGTGCAAGTTATTACAAATAATGAAACTAATTACATCGCTGCTGGCAAGATGCTTATGGAGAGGCACCCCACTTTGTTTTGGACTCCATGCGCTCACCAGGAGTATCCCCAAGTTCATTTACAACCATATTTTTGTTCTCAACCTCATGAGGAGGCACACCAAAAACAGGGAGTTGAAGCGTCCAACAATCACGCGTTTTGCCACCACCTTCATTACTCTTCAGTCTTTGCTTCAATGTCAGTTTGAGTTTAAGCAAATGTTTGTTTGTGATGAGTGGCGTGATTGTGCTTACAGCAGGAGAGAGGATGGGAGAACCATTGCCAAGTTGGTGTACATTGACTCCTTTTGGGAAGGAGTGGAGAAAGTGTGCTCAGTGAGTGAACCTTTGGTAAAGGTTTTGAGACTTGTTAATGGTGATAAGCCCGCAATGGGCTATTTCTATGAGGCCATGGATAGGACCAAAGAGGCCATCCAAAATTATTATGTGGGAAAGGGTACCTCGGGGCACAATAGGCACATGTTGTTATGGGAGTTGATTGATAGTCGATGGACCGGGATGCTTCATAGACCCATTCATGCAGCAGCACTCTTCCTCAACCCTGCATTTTCCTACAAATGCAAATTTGATTTTGATGGCGAGGTGTTGGAGGGGCTCCTCACTTGTATTCAGAGGATGGTACCTGATTATGAGACTCGCAATGCAATCAATTGCAAGATAGAGGTGTATCAAGATGGTACTGGAGTATTTAGCTTTGGTGACGCTATTCGTGACAGGACCAATTTCATGCTAGGTGAGTTATTAAAGTGTTTTAACTTTTATTTGAAAGTTGAAATTTGAATTATGATTTATTTATTTCCTATTTTAGTTTTCCAATGCAATGAAATGTAATTTAGTTCTCTTTCTTTCTTATTTGTTGTAGCTACTTGGTGGCGAACCTATGGTGTAAGGACACCAAATTTACGGAAATTTGCCATCAAGATTCTTAACCAAACATGTACAGCTTCAGGATGTGAGCAGAATTGGAGTGTGTTTGAAAAAATACACACAAAGAGACACAGAAGTTTAGAATTTCAATAAATCAATTGCATTTAATGTAATTTATGAATCTATCATCCTCATATTATAATTTTTTAAATTTGAACCTCTAGACTCATAAAAAGAATTATTACCCTCTTACAGGTTGGAGTTCACACGTATCAACGACTTGGTCTACGTCCATTACAATCTCCGCTTATGGATGAGACAGATAGAAAAGGAACCAGATGTTGATGCCATCTCCTTAGATAGTATTTGTATATTGTCTAAGTGGAGGGTGGAGATTGAGACTCCTATCATGGAGGAGTCACCTACATGGCTAGAGACAGAGGAAGGGCAAGAGGAGGAGGAGGAAGAGGTCGGAGACACCACAGAAGGTGATGTGCTAGCATCGCCACCACCTTCTACACCGATTGATACAGCTAGTCCTCCATCCATCAACCATCATCCGATGTCAGATGCAGGGCCAGGGCCTTCTGCTACTACTATTAGTGCTAGGGGCAAGCCTGACAAACGGCCCATGACCTTTTCCCGTAAAAGGGGAAGAGGGCATTGATATTAGATAGCTAGCTACTAGTTTTCCTGAAATACATTTATATATTTGATGTCATTTTGTATTGGTTATCTACTTTTGAGTCGTTGATTGGACAACTATGATGTTTCAGGATTCAGTATCGACTTTGATGTACCATTTTATATTTGACATGACTACATGATGATGATATATATCAGTGCTTTCTCCATATTTATGTTCCAATGTGTTTATCTGATGTTATTGTTGCTTTATATGTTTAAAATTCTGAAGAAGAAAAAACGAATGTATTTTGTATTTTTTAATGTTTGCCGACTTTTGCCGATTTTTCCCAATTTTTTCGCCGATGTTGCCGAGAAATTGTATTCGGAACCCTTGCCGACTTTTTCAACATTGCGTCTAACTCACGACTAGTCTGTATAGAAAGCGCGTGTGCATCCTTTTTGGCAAAATATTCGCCAAATCCAATTCTCTAATCTCTATTTCTGCTGTAGGTTCACAGATTCCTCTGTTAGCTGTTGTTAGGCTTGATCATTGGTGAGAAATATCAATTGTATTCATATGTTTCTCTTGAGATCTTTGTCATTAGATACATGACTTGTTTGCAATAGGGTTTAGGTTCTTAGTTTATTCATCATGTTTCTAGAGGTTGTTTTATTCCTGTTTTATTTGTCTAACCTTCTTATGTGGAAGATGTTTTGACATTTTTAAGGGGCATGTATCTCTAGCATTTTATCATGGTGACCACAAGAAATGAATTAGTGTTTAGGACTTAGTTGCTTAATGGCTATATTTTTCATATGCAAGTGATATCAATGTTTTATTTGCTCATTTTTGTGCTCAATATTCTAACATTATTTTATATTTCACTCAATATTTTATGTGTTGTTGCTAACCCTTGTTTGTGTAAAAGCAATTTGATTTTATTTATCTTTCATGTATAATGTCACATTTTTTTGTCATTATGGGCTTATCATGTTCTTTATATGCTTTACCATTTTTTAACCTTGGAAGTTCTTTTGTGCAAATTAGCTCTCTGGTTACTTCACTTTCTCCATAGGGGTATTTGAAAAGAACTGTGGGACAGCTTGGTTCTGTCATTCCTTCCTATATTAAGCATATTGTTGTGATTCTCTTTGGTTCTTCTACAATGTTTCTTTTAGCTTATCCTTGACAACAGCAAAGTTGAAACATTTTGTTATTTGAGATGTTTGAAGATGTAACTAAGAAGGAATGTAATGTAATCAAATCCATATAATATCACCATATTCCAATAATTATGTAATGAACGGCCATCTTCTACTGTAAAGTCACGATGATTATCTGTGGGGCAAACATTTCGATTGATAGGCCATTGGAAGTTCTTTGAAGGTTGTCTGCTGGAAACATCTCAGTATATAAGTCTGTGGTTCTTGTATTCATAATGAAGTCTATTGCAAAATCTTTTGCATCTTTCAGCTTGGTTGTGAAAACCGACTACTTGGCTAATCTTTCGACGGATAAACCATTGGGGTCTTGTATTTGCAATGTACTTGTCAGTAGAGTTCTTTGGTTATCAAGACTGTCTATTGGAAACATTTCGATGTATAGATCTGGGTCCTTGTATTCGTGATGAGGTCAATTGCAGAGTTCTTTCAGCAATCAGTTGGGTTACGGTTGTGATGACTATCTATTAGCCACATTATATGTTGTAATGGCCATTTGAGGTTCCTATTTGCGGTGTTCTGAAAGAGTTCATCGTACAACTTGGTTCCAATGCAATTTCATTTCAATGTATAGATCTGGGGTTCTTGTATTCGTGATGAGGTCAATTGCACAGTTCTTTCAGCGATCAGTTGGGTTACGGTTGTGATGACTATCTGTTAGCCACATTTTATGTTGTAATGGCCATTTGAGGTTCCTATTTGTGGTGTTCTGAAAAAGTTCATCGTATATCTTGGTTCCAATGCAATTTCATGATTTAGTGAGAAGCGATTGTTATCTTAATCAAATCCATGACGCGAAGTGTGTTCATATTCACATCTTACGGGGAATTATGGAAGTTGTCATCAAGGGGGGATGTTAATGTAATGCCATCTTCCTCTATGTTAGATTTTCATACAATGCAGATAAACAATAGGGTCACTAGAAGAAAGACAAAGCACAAAAACAAAGAACACGAGATTTTGTCCTGGGAAACCCAACAAGGAGAAAACCCAGCAACTTTGTATAGAGATGATCAATTCCGAGAACAGAGTACAGAAACAAGAGAAAGAAAATAGAAAATCTCTCCAAGTGAAAACCCCAAAAATCACTTCTCCTTGCTACAGATGTGAGCTTCTCTCTCACTAGTGTGAACTTGCATGTGTTGAGAGAGTGAGTAAATGAGGAATTCGTCCTCTCTATTTATACACATCCAAAGGTGACTTTTTCCCTTACTGGGCCGACTTGTCTAACTGACAGCGCTGACTAGACTTGGGGAAAAATAAAATAACATTTATTAATCCTTTTCTTTGTGTAATTTTTCCCCAAGGTTTACATTGATTCTTCCAAGGGTTTTACATGATTAATTACATTAGTATCTTCTCCCATAGGAGGTACAAAACAATATAATAATAATAAAATACAATAAGAATAGCTTCCGAAGTTGCACTATTTCCAACACTCCCTCTCAACAAGGAAGGTATTCTTCGGACACGGTTATCAACAGCATCTGGATCTTCATACATCACATCTGTCTCGATCGTCTCTATACATACAGAAGGTTGTCAACACAGTGTCAGTCCTTCGAGAAGTGTAATCATGCATCTGCTCCACACAGTCCATCGATGGATCCATCATCAGCACAACAACTCTACACAATCCATCGAAGAGTACAGCAAGCATCATCTCATCCCAATCCATCGGGAATCAACACAACGTGCATACGCTCAACCCAGTGTTTTGAAAACCGGTCCGATTCGAACCAGAACCGGTCGGTTTGACCGGCCAAGTGAAATGGAACACTGAACCAGCAATCAACTTGGACCGAGGTCCGGTTTGGTAATGAACCGGTCCTAAACTGGCCAATTCATTACCAAACCGGCGGGCCAGCTAAAAAAAACACGTCCCCAGGCCAAAACAAAAGAGAGAAGCATGTAAAAATTATCGCATAAATGTATCATACAAAAACAAAAGAGATAAGCATGTAACTAAGGGCAAAAGGAAAAAACATAAACAAGTGTATAACACACATAAAATTACGGTTTTAGCGATCATAAAGAATAACAAAGGTTGACTGGCAATCATACTGTGACCTGAGTATACAATGTAAAAAGTAGCATCTCTAGCAGGTATGATATTTAATAAAATTAAAAAGTTAGACTTCTATTTGTTCTAATTTTTAAGCTTCTTTTTTTTATCATAAAAGAATTTCTTAAAGTAGTTCCTTGACAATAACAAACTCCCTGACAAAATATCAAAAAGCAGTCTTCTAAATGTGAAGTCTGTACCTGAAAGAGGCAATGGAAATTTTAAAAAGTTCGCTGATAAATTTGCAAAAATATCTGTGTACTGAATTCAAAGTCCCTAATATGTGTCTAATGGTTTCAAATATACATATTATGCGTCTAATGGTTTGAAATATAGCTTGGAATGTTAAATATAATTTTTATAATTAAAATTGTAATTTTTTTTGTACTTTTTAATAGTCCGGTTCATTGAAATCAAACCGCTCTGGTTCATTACCGGTTTCGGTTCCGGTCCGAGTTGACCCCTGACCGATTTGATTCCCGGTTCCGGTTTTTAAAACATTGGCTCAACCTAGTCCTTCAAGGAACATGCACCAACTCAACCAGTCCTTCGATGAGTCCAAGAGTACCAGTTTCCACTAGTGTGCACCAGCCTCTCCATCTCATCTCAAGATGTCTGAGAGGTCTCCTCACTCTATCCCAGAGTGATCCGAAGAATGCAGTGGCATCTCCATCCAACCTAGATGTCTGAGAGATTTCTCATAAGCTTCACATGACCATCTACTACTTGTTTGTCTCTACTTCCGATGGGTCTCCCATACCTGGCTGAGAACCTGGACGAGCAAAGGTACCAATGTAGAAGCAAGCTTCACACGACCATCTACTACCTATCTGTCTCTACTGTCGCTGGGATCCTCCCATGCCTGGCTGAGAACCTTGACAAGCAGAGGTACCTGTGTAGAAGCAAGGTAAATGTTCATCTTTGTATCATCTTTCCCTCTCAAGGAGGGACACATTCTCTTCCACTCCAAGTCTTCCACGAAAGTATTCAAACTTTATCCTAGGAAGAGGCTTGGTAAGAACATTTGCAGTCTGGTCATCTGTCGGAACATACTGCAACTTGATCACACCTTTCTGCACCATATCACGGATGTAGTGATACCGAATCTCTATATGCTTCGACTTGTCATGGAATACGGAAGTCACTGACATCTGCACACAGCTTTGGTTATCTCAGTGAATCACAGTTGGCCCTGGAATTTGGCCAAACAATCCCGCAAGGAGTTTTCGAAGCCATACCACTTCCTTAGCTGCTGTACTAGCAGCCATATACTCTGCCTCTACAGTAGTAAGAGATGTTGAGGTTTGCTTCCTGTTGCACCAGGAAATCACTACAGAACCCAAGCTGAAGCAACACCCGGAGGTGCTCTTCCTATCTGCAGTACATCCGCCCCAATCTGAGCCTGAAAATCCCTGCAATCTCAAGTCACATTCTGAAGCATATCTTAGGCCATATCCCACAGTGCCACATAAGTACCTCAGTACATGTTTTGCAGCAACCCAGTGAATCTGTCTCGGCTCGCACATGAACTGGCTGAGAGCATTCACAACAAAACATATATCTGGTCTAGTGTTCGTCAAATACATCAAAGATCCAATCAGCTGGTGACAATGTTATCGGAACTGGCAAAACCGGTCTGTTTACAGTGGAGACTGGTCCGATCAGTGACCCTAACCGACTGAACTGTATTTTTCACTGAACTGGGTATGGAACCGGTCCGGTCTATACTGTGTCGTACGACCACGGACAAGGGACCCACGAAACCCAAATTTTAAAAAAAAACACAAACAAAGAATCCTATACTTCTAACCTAACCCTAATCCTATCTTGAAGTTATTAAAGACCCCCCTCGCTCCCTAAGTTACTCACACTATTCATTCCATCTCCTTTGGAATTCTTGAGAGCTTAGTTTCTTGGGCAGTTTCGGAGTCTTCATGGGCTGAGTTTGCTGGGTGCTTTGCAAGAACTTCTTGGGAAGATTTGGAGGAGATTCTAAGCCTTTTTTCTTGGAGTAGATTTAGAGCTATTTCGTGGACTGTTTTGGAGGTTATTGAAGGGTTCTTTTTACAGAATTTGTGGGTTGTTATCAGCTTGTTCTTTTGTTGTTGGCAGCGGCAATTCCTCTCAAGCTTTGCTACATTTCTTCTTCTTTCTCAAAGGTATGTCAAGACTCAAGACTCAACAATCCTTTTCTCTTTAAATTTATTTTTTTTGTTAGTTATTAATAAATTCTAGAGTTTTATTTCCAACTTTTGTTTGCCATGGCTCTAAAAGATAAGAGGGATCCGAGATGGAGTCATTGCAAATTGGATGACAGTGGGAAAAATATGCAATTGTTGTGGGAAGAAAATAGTTGGCGAGGTATCCATAGGATAAAACAACACTTAGTCGGTGCTAGAGGCAATGTTGAACCTTGTAAGAAAGTCTCTGATGATCTTAGAGCAGAGATGCTAAGTAGTATTGAAGCCTACCAAGAAGAAAAATCCAAGACAAAGAAGCTTCAAAAAGACATAGGGAGAAGTTCAATGCCATTTGAGGATGAGAGTGACTATGAGCCTGAGGGTGATGATCATGAAACCCCTCAAGGTCATATGACTAGTTTTGAAGAATTCCCTAGTTTTCCTGTTAGGGGGAGAGGTGACCTAGAGCATCCAATTTGACCCTGAAGAGACCACGTAAGGCCTCGACCAACAGTAGAGGGCTTGACTCTTTCTTTGTGCCCCACACTACCCCTGGTGCTCAGCCCACCATTGATGCTAAATGGAAGAAGATGGAGAAGGAGGCTGCTCGGGAATGCATAGCTAGATAGTGGTATGATGTGGACATAACTTTCAATGCAACGAATTCTTCTTATTATCAACCTATTATAGATGCTATAGCTTCATGTGGTCCGGGCTTCAAAGGCCCTAGTTTTCATGATATCAAAGGACACCTTTTGCGAAATGAAGTCCAAAGAATAGATGAATATCTTAAGGAGTTCAAGCAGTCCTGGAGTAGAACAAGGTGCACAATAATGTCTGATGGATGGAGTGATGGAAAATCCCGCACCATTATCAATTTCCTAATTGCTTGCCCAAAAGGAACCATGTTTCTTAAATCTGTGGATGTCTTTGTACAATACATGACAAATGATGTTTAAATCTACACGTGAAACCAAAAAAATATGAAAGTGTCGGAACATTACATATCTTGAACATTACATATCTTGATTACCTCAGCAAGAAAGTAATGGTTCCAGTATTATCTAAGTTTGAAGCTAGCAAGAAAAATTGTGAATCCCATCTCCTACAGCAACAAAGAAAAAGGTTTCAAAAGACCAAAGATCAATCAAAGAATGTATTAGATTTAACTCATGGTGACACATGCAGACCAATGCAAACCAGGTCACTTGGACGTGCATACTGCTTCAAAACTTGTATTGAGAACTTCTAGAAAAACCTGGAGCTACCTTTTGCAACACAGACTGGAGGCATTTAAAGAATTTAAAGCTATGGTAGAAAGGCCAATTGTCATAAAATAGAGGCTCTCAGAACAGATAATGGTAGTGTATATCCAATAAGTTTATCAACTTCCGTAGATCCAAAGGCATTCAGAGACAATTCACAGTTCCCTACTCTGTGTCAGAATTCTATGGCTATGATAGCATGCAAGAATTCCACAGTTAAGGATCTAAGAGTCAATACAATCTTCACTAAGAATTACTACAGAGAATTGCAGAGAATTGAGAAGAAAAGTGAGACAGAAAACATAAGAAAGAAGACAATTTGATAAACTCTCATCAATCTATTAATGAACAATGATAGTACATTAAATAGTACATCTCAGAAGAGAAATACGAATGCCTTGGAGGCAATTCGATATACTCACTATTGGCAATCTTAGATTTAGTAAAAATCTCCATCTAGAACAACTTACTAATGTTAAAGATAATGCAGTTGCAAGAGCCATTCTCTGGGAGGATGGCACCCTAGTCAATTAACTAGGGTTCCTGGTCAAATAACCAGGCAGTGTAAGTCCCTAATAGGTATCTAACGCCCCCAGCAATCTACTAGGGTTCTTGGTCTGGGACCAAGCAGGTCAGTGCCATGGCAAAGTCCCTAGCATGTGGCTAGAGCCCCTATCTGTCTCTAGGGCATTCTGGTCTAGGACCAAACAGTTTCTTGGTCATGAGGACCAAGCAGATCCTGCAAGCAGAGACAGAGACATCTTGGTCTGGGACCAAGCAGTTCCTGTAAGTTTATTCCTGGATAGTTAACCAAGATGATGATGTGTGATGCCCTCCTCTCCTAGGTCTTCGAGATGGTTGAGCTAGGTTGTCTACTCAAGGGACTGGCCACCCCTTGCTGGAGTTATTGGCATTTGACCTTAGGAGCAGTCAGGAGGACCAGAGGATCACATCATCCAGTTTGGAACTTCCTTATATGGTGATGATCGAACTTTTCCTTATATGGTGATGATAGAACTTTCAGCTAGTGTACGAAACACTTGTACATTTGAGAGAGAGATAAATGGGTTGTCTTCCCACCTTGTTATTACACACTTGGTCTTGTTGTTAAAATGGTTGTCTTCCCACCTTGTTCTTTTCGGTCTTGTGGGTAAAAGGGTTATCTTCCCACCTTGTTGTTACACCTTTGGTCCTGTGGTTAAAAGGGTTGTTTACCCCTCCTTGATTTATGGATTGCCTTGTGTTTGGTTTGGTCTTGTGACCCCTCCTTTGTTGGTCATATGTGCTAGTGCCCCGTTTGAGCATGGTAACTTACCCTTTGTCATGTTCTTGGTTCCCACTCCTAAAGACGTCCTCTTAATAAATTATATTTTTGTATGGGGTACCTGTTATCACATTTATAGTAGTCGGGGCTACCATATCTTCAAATCATATTCTAGTATTTTTCTTAGCCGGTCCTTTACATTGAGATGCTTGAGATCAGCAGTCGATGAGCATTTATTCCAGGATCACTCATACTTTCAGCAACCCCAGAGCAGACAGTATAGCCTTATGCCATGACTGAGCCTCATGACCTCAGATTTGATGACCGATGTAGCCATTTTCTTCCATACAAAGCAGTGTGATAGTGCCCACATGTGTACGGCAGCAGTGTTCCAGTGACAGTGGATGGTTCAGATGGTATATACAGGTATATGACCCAGCAAGTATATGGATGTGCATTGGATAGCCTTATTTTGCTCTTTTGCTTATCTTGGTAGTTTGACTAGGTATCTAGTGGGCATGATCTAGCGATTATATATATATTTGGTTATTGGTTGGTTGTCTGGAATTGAATTTATCTGATTACTTAGACTAAAGAATTTCTTGTGTATACTAATTGGTCTCACCCTCTCTAGTAGTATGGACTTGGTCATTCCCACCATTTTATGGCTTGTTAGTTATGGCATCACCTGTCACCTTTCCCCATCCATCCGTTCTCTTCCATACTTGGTTTTTACCCTGACTTACACTTCAGCTAGTGATACTGAGGACTTCCCCACTTATGCCTCTATGTTGGATAGACTGCCTGTTGTTTTGTGTCTCGGCTCTGACTTGTGCAACAGAACTTACCGAAGCCTTGATCCTTCTAGGCCAGGAGAACCCGCTGGTGTTCGTTCCTGAGCTTAGGTGAGTTGGATTTGAAGCCTTGACCTCTCTAGTCGATTGCCCCCGATGTTTGGTCCTAATTGTGGATAGCCCCCCCAATTGCCTGAGTTGTGTCAACTAAATTTGAAGCAAATTGTACTACCATCATTACATGCATATATTACTATCTGTATATCTTTTATGCAAGCCCATGATTATGAAATAAAACTGTGTCTTGAAACACAATGAAAGAGGGCTATGAAATTAAGTGAAACAATCCCTGGATAAAAGCTGCAATTATTTGTGCTTATAAGCAAATGCAAAATCCAAAGGGAACATAAGGCCTAAGAAAGCAGTGGATAAACATATGCTAAATCTAAAGACTGTTGGCCATGGAAAAATGTAATGATTAATTTCTCACGGAGCCTACGGGTTGGGATGTGAGATGGAGTAAGGGACCATTTAATTCTAAGTGTCCCCTAGAACCTCAAGTTACGGTTAGTTGTGCACCCATTCACGCTGGTTCTGGAAAGATCCTCATGGAGCTGGTTCCAGCTTGAATGTGAGGTGTAGACATTTGCTAAAGCAAATAGGCACTCCTCAAATCAACTCATTCCATTTGTGAGACATCGCCATTCCCTGTGTGTTTTTTGTCCAACATATGCTTAGGTGTGTTCCCCTTTTCCTTTATCCAAAGTGTCACAATGTTGAAGTTTGTTATGTCATTCCCTTGTCCTAGCCTTACTTTTTCCACCTTCACCCATTCCTAGCAAAATGGTCAAGTCCATAAATTGAGTATACACTTGAGGGTCTTTTTCCTAGTATTTGATTATCTTAATCCAGACTTATATTTGATGTATTATTGCTTATTCACCAATGAAATGCTACTTTGTACTTTAGTCTTGCTATTGAAATAATTAGAAGAGCATATCTTATCCATTTGCACTTACAGCATCAATCAGATTGAGCCTAGGTCATTATTTTGATCAATCTTGAGCTGGTCAACCTAGTTTGACCAAGTCAACCGCAGGATCTGAGATGAGTTGGACCTATGATGTACGAGATTTATTATCCATGGTCCTATGATGCCCACTTGATGTTTCCATGCAGCAGACACAGCTTTTATATGATGGTTTGATGGATTTTTTTAGTATTATTATTATTTACAGACCATTATTATCATTTGTCCGGGCATGGTTGAGCTTACAGAAGATTATCCAGGTGGTCATTTGGTGTATGAGTACTCATCTCTACTATATTTGGGATTTCTGAGTCCATTGGTACACTCAGATATCAGTTTCAGGCACTTTCAAATGAGATCATGATCAGATTGTCACTTTTTATATATTTGCCATATAAAATGGCTTGTCAGCACAGTTTCAGATTATTTTGGTTCACCTAGGGTGCTACAGAGGGAGTATGGGGTCCAACCACTTGTTATTACCATATTACCATGCTCCCAGACATTTTGGTGCAGTCAGATTTGTGCCCGGGGCACCAGGCAGTGAGGTACAGGCATTTTATTCTTTTATAGGTGATTTTCTAAGGATAAAAAATGGTGAAAATGGTTACTGAGGAAATCGATTTGGGCAAATGAGGCAAAGAAATGGCATGAGGTTTGTTCAAAGGGCTCGTCTGAACCCTTTTTTGTTGGTCCATCTATCGATGTTGGTCCACCATTAAATACCGCTTTTAAAGCTTCTGCTACCTATGCTTCTGGTCTCATATAAACGAGATAAACCGCCTTGTCCTGCCTATGCCTTTGCTCTTGGATTTGCTTGCTTTGGAACTACAGCTTATCCACTTGGACAACCAACGCTTAGCTAACCAATCAAAGTAAACAACCGGAAAATAATAAGCTCAAACTACGGGGGATTTTTGTGATGCGTCCCACACCTTCTGGCATAGCTTACAGCATTCAATGGGGTCCACACACACTCCGGGCTATTATTTTGGATTTTTATTATGTTATTGAGGGGGCACGATTTGGCTATGTGTCACAGTATGTTATCATGATGAGTTGTTATAAGTTATTGTGCCATGGGGACATGCTAGAGAAGGAAAGTTACACCTCCTAGCCCCACCATGTGCTTGTGTTATGGGTTCTAGTCACTTTTATGTGGTGTGTTCCCCCTAGGGCAACTTAGTGAGTGCGCCCCCTCTATTATTGAGTTGATCCATGTATATTGTATTTGGGCTCATCTTAGCCATCGATTATCATTGATGTATCTTTTGATCTCAACCACTCGTTAAAAAGGTGGTTAGGGTTTTGGTCTATATCACTCCTATTTAAAGGAGAGACCCCCCTCATTGTAAAGGGGACTTTGGATCTTGGAATGTGATAATAGAAGAAATATTTGCAGAGACTCTTGGATTTTCTTTGTTGGATGTTCTTAGATGTTGATTGGAAAGTCTATTTCTCCTAGCATTTGAGAATTTGTTGTGGATCCAAAATATATTTTGTGGAAACAGTCTTTAACTGCAGGAGGGCGACTTCACTTGGACGTTTTTGCAAGGGGCTCCTCAACTCGTTTTTTCTGAAGCAGCTAATATCAGGGGGTTTTCAATAGTATCTTTGATCTTTGATTTCCATTTGATATGTCTCGTGTTTTTACAGTAATTTTCTCTTGATGCATCAAATCTGACTTCGGTAGTTTGCTTGTGCAGGAGAGGAGCGTGCACTTGCTTCCTTGGGCAAATCGTTTTTACTTGGTTACTCAACCAAATCACCTCAAATTGATTGGGAAGGGGTAGATCATCATCATCAAGGCATTTGCAAGATTTTCCGGGTAAGATCTACACTTGTTTTATTTATTTGAAGTTCCAAACCATTGGCCATTTGTATTTTCTGCTAAAACCCTAACTACCGAAACTTATAAAAATTCTCTAGCTCAAACAACTTAAAATCATGGCGAACGATTTTTGGGTTTTAACCTTAAGGCCTAGCCCCAGGTGGGTTTCCTAGGGCATCACCGCTAAGGGACTCCATCCTACCCAATTCCCTAGGCATTGATCTTCTACCCATGCGCACTTCCAAACTTAGCCAATTTTTTGGGTTGTTTGATGTCGGGTTTTGACTTGTGAGCTAAGATATTGTCATACTCTCCATCAAGTCTCATCTAAAGGTACTAGATAGCCTCATCTTAATTTTAACCCTTCTACCTTGGACACACTTCCCAAGGCATGAGAAATCTCTATCATTTGCTAGTGCCTTGATCCTGGATCTTTCTTCAAAATTCATAAGTCACCTGTACTTTCACATTGGGTCAATATCTATATCTTATAAGCCTCTTGATCCAACCTTAACTCATCCTGTGACTTCATCCATAGATCTAGGGTTCATCATACCTCACACCTTAAGTATTTCAATTATTTGTTTTGATCTGGTGTTCTGGTTAGATCTCTCCTGTCAAGAGTTGATCTGGGTCTCCCCCATTGTTATCTAAGGCTTGGATAGCATAAAGTGAAGGGTGCCTCGATTGGCGTGATAACCAATCCATCTTGGGGATAGAGGCCCTCTTGTTTCACCTCTTTGGTTGCCCATCCCCTCTACCGTCCTGTATAGGATCATCTATTGAGGCCCTCTGCCACATGTTAGGGCTGCCACTCCAGCACTGTTGTTTGGTTGAGGTCTGTTTTTTAGGGTTTTAAAGCTGCCATTGCTTGTTGTGAAGGTGTTGTCCTTGTTTTGGAATTACAGTCCACTACTAAGACTTATGTGAAGGCTGATGTCCATTATGAGGGTTGTTTGAGAGTGCCATTCTCTGTTGAGCATGTGTTGATTGTCCTAATTAATGTTTTGGAGCTGATCTTGGTTGTTGTACCTATTACTGTACTTGTCTAACCCTATCCTACAGCACTTTATCTCTCTCTCTCAGGTATGTGCATACCCTCAAGTAAGGGTCAATTATTTGTTCCATTTGTTGACTTGCCTCTGAGAGGCAAAGTCTGATCTGAAAGTTAAATTCTGAGTATAAGGAGGTCCAACTCATCAAGTTGGTTATCAAGCTTGTTTCGTTTGTGATTGTTAGTTAGATCTCTCACTGCTGCTTTATTTCAGTTTAATTGTAATTTTGTTTTGTTGATTAGCCTACTTTATTACTGTTGCTGTCCTACTGGTTGTAATTTTATTTCTGCAGTAATTTTATTGTGTTGTTAATTTTCTGCTTCAAACCCTAACACAGTGAATTTTGCTTTAATTTTTTGCTAAAGTTGAAAGAGATGAAAATTATATCAAAATTTAACAACTAACTCCAAATCAAGGCAAGAGGTCACGAATTGAATAATAAAGATTAGGTAGGCCATGAGCGACCAAAAGGCAACAAGTTGGAGGCTCTTCAGGAGAAAAAGATGGAAGGAGTTGAGGCAACATCATGCAAACCTTCCAAAGACACCAAAGCGCCCTTGCTAAATCCTTAACCATCTGAAAAGCAAGCAAAAGCAGGGTTTAACTCAGTAAAGCAGGAATAAAGCAGATCAGGGCACCTAGCTCATAAAAGCTGCTTTAAAGCATACTGTGGGGCGCACTTGTGGATAATCATCACATGTTTGCCAAGTTATGCACTAGGAACAATATCTACCATGGTCTAAACACCTAGGAATCAACCTAAAGTAATAAACTAAGGTCTCTAAGGTCTAGGTAGTGAGTTGTTGGATAGGGTTTGTCTTAGGTGGCCCCTGTAGAATCCACCTCCCTCAAAGAAAGATCTAAATTCTAGACACTCTAATCTAGGTATTGGAATAACATAGTTAGGAATCCTCCTGACTCTCTATAAAGACAAAAGAAACTCCCCATGCTCTCATAGTATAAAAGGTAACAAAAGTTCAACTATTCTTCCAACTTAAAGTCCTACAAGTGACAAAGCTAACAAATCCTCCCTAACCTAGAAATGTGTTGGTTTGTCTAAAATCAAAACTGATGTGAGCAAACTCTTAACTAGCCTAAAGGAATACTATGCATCCAATGCCTCCCTAATATACCTTAGTATGATCATACGTCCATTCCTTAACTACATAAAATTATCAATATAGAAAACCATCTTTGGTTCGAGGTCCTTGAGGAGGCAATCCAAGTGACTTGTATGTATTGTTTGTAAATGTCCTCTCTTATCAAATTTGCTCAACCCCTACTTGGGATGCAAAAGGTGACCAAGAGCATCAAGAAAGTACTAGAACAAGGCAAGGCGATCAACAGAAAAGGCAACACATTGGAGGAGCAAAGGTGCCTCAAAGAACCAACATCATAATCTTGGGAGAGGCCCCCAAAAGCATAAGCAATCTCCTCTAATGAGTAAAGAAATTATTAATAAAACATATTCTTCATTTTCTCTCTCCATCGTTGTGTGTAAATATGTTTACACCCTATGCAACACATGTCTCCATTGGTTATTCACCCTTTGAAGTTTGTATGGTTTTCAACCACTTTCACCTTTGTGAATTGTGAAGCCAAATCCTTCAGCAACTGGCAAACAAATGGACCAAGGAAAAGACATTGCATTCATTAATCACTTGGCATAGCTACAATCCAAAGTCAAAGATATAATTATGTAAGATAATTATACTTCAAGACAAGCATAAAGTCCTACAACACTTTCAAGTTGGACATATGCAAGCAACAACATCATCACGAACTCAAAAATAAAGGTTATGGAGTATGGGTCTCTCAAGCAATATTTGAAAATCAATTTCCCCATCTAAAGGTGAAATTCACACTTAGAATTGTGCATTAATAATTGATGTCATAACATAAATCAAGACTCTAGAAAATTCATTGGAATCTTAATACCACCTACAATCAATTTCTCATACGTCTTTGTTTGAAGTCCAGTTGTCTCACTGAAAGAAGACAACATTCTTCTCACTTTACCCAAACTTCTATTCGTATCAATTACCTGGATATTTTTCCCAAATGTATTGGGCTGGAAAAATAGTCAAACTAACTAAATTAAGAAAAAATATTGTGACGAGTCAAGTAACAAAATTTGATTCTCCAAGATTTTGAGATAAAATGCTTTTCTGGGAGCTCATAAAGTAGAGAATCAGACTGTTTTTTATTATTATTCTTTAACAAAATGATGATTTTTTTATATGCTAATAGATATCATACAAATAGCAATAGGTATCATACAAATAGCAAAATATAGTTATAACTTATAACTGTAGCCTAACCTCTAGAAATTGAGCAAGGCTTCTTTGAATACCTCAAGAAAAATGGACAATCAACAGTTTCGAACCCCTCCGTACATAATTGTAAATTGATATTGTTCATTAAAAATGTTTCAAAAAAGTAACTCAATTAAATACTAATGCTGCTTAAGGGCTATCACATACACTATGGAAAAATTCAGAACCTATTTCTTTAAGGAGAAATATGCATAAGGTTTGGTAAGCTGCAAAAGTAAAGTTGCTTCCCATTTTAGAAGACACGAAGCCCAAGAACATAGAACTATTTCAGCTTACAAGACTTGGTTCATAAAGCATGGATCATATAATCATATATCGAGTTCTTATGTGACTTTTGAGCTTTATAAAAACCATCAATATCATTAAAAAGATTTATTGTATCTGGTAAGTGAAATGCTTTACACTATCTCCGGGATGGGGTGATAGGTATTAGGGATGGACATTCACAAGGCCGATGGGTGGCTGCCTTTGGAAGCAATATCTGCCAGGTGTGAGAACGATGAAGGGACAGGGTGGAGTGTGACGGAGGCCATAATAGCCCATACTCCAGATGCCAAACCAGATTCTAACTTCTTGCAATGAGCTCATTCAGGTACCTGTAGTATCATGATTTTATCTAGTGTGTTGATGCAGGCAGCAATGAGGATCTTGATGACAGTTTCATGGGTCTATGGCTCCAGCATGCCTCAGCATTTAGTGTGATCTTTACCTCAGACACAGAGCAGACATTGATATTAGGATTCATATTGTTCTTCTAATAAATTTGTTAGTGGGTAACAATGCTCTGCCATATCAGGCTTTCCGTAATCTGAAAGAGGCTCTCCAAACTGTGAATCGGGTTCACATCCTGTGGGTTTCGGGTAACATACTCCTGAAGTCAGGCAATCATCCAGAACAGGTAAAGATGGCAGCTAAAAGGCATACTAAGCATGGGGACAGCAGTAACAGCAGGCACAGAGGCTGACCAAGGAAATGCAGAGCTGAAACAGTGGCAAATGCAGCAGCAGCAGCAGCCTACCACAGCATATTTTCAAAGGATATCAAAAGGGCAGTGGAGGCAACAGAGGCTAGGGTGAGAAAACAGAGAGGTGGGACTTCCTCTGAACAGGTTGATGAAAAAATTCTGGAATGGATTCCAGAGACCGGCTTTTTGAGGACCAGATATACCGGACTTGAAAATGGTAGAAATCTACTGAGATACGAAGACATTCAAAACCATGACAGTGGAGACAGGAGGATCTCAGCAGAATGAAGTTCACAATAAACTGAACCAGCTGGAAGGGAAAGTGGACCACATTGACCAAAAATATTACAATCTCATCAATGAAATTTGGTAGTCCACTGTACAATGCAAGGAGTGAGGACAGGGGAGAGGAAGAACAGCCCAGAAAGATGAAGGAAGAGGAGCTGGGCAATGTGGATGCAATGGTCTGAAGAAGCCGCCAGGATCATTCCAAAGTACTTACCTCCAATCTTCATCAAAATTGACTCAGACTCCAATGATTAGCCATAGTCATTCCAGGTTTTTGTTGTTTCATAAGTTTTTTTATCTTCTGATATATAGTATATACTATATACACAGTCATGTCTGCTAGAAATATTGTTATTCGGACTCAGGCAAGCAGTAACACAGGCTTATGTCATGCACATCTCAGTATGGAACCTGAGCACAGCCTTGGTATGTCTATTTTAAAAATGCTGGTGCTCTGTTTTCTTGGAGAATGGTTGCAGATAACTATCTTTGTAAAACTCTCTTTTGTAAAATATTAAAAGACGTTGGCTAAATTACAAAAAAAATGGTTTACACTATAACTGCAATATATGTGTTATTCCAAGGATTACCTGTCGTGGTTACATATATTTCAGGTCCACTGCACCATACATACATTGTGGACAGGACAAAACAATCAGAAATAGAATAATCAATGAGATCCATATTGGCAACTCTGTCATTTCTCTTTACCAGAATTAAAAAGTGAAAGAACATGTACACATCAATAGTTATTTTTACAATTGTAATGGACAAGCTAATGAGTTGTAACTTGAGATCCTACTTTAGTAGCATGCCATAAATACAATAGAGGTCATAAACTGATACCTACTACTACTCACAAGTTTCCAACATACATGCCTTCGGATGCTAAAGTTATTTGTTTTACTATTTTCTTAATTATGCAGAAGGCCCTCTATTTCACCATTTGCAATTCTTTAATAAGCCAAAAAATCCAACTGGCATGAAAGCAATTATGAAACAACATCATTTGGACAGTATTGGACTTCCAAATCTCATGGTAAGACTGTCAAACCTCATAGAAATTCTCCATCTAAGATATCAAATGAGATGAGTTCGTGAATCTACTACAGTATTTTAATTTAATTTTTAGAGAAGAGAACAGATAGACCTACCGCAACATTGCTCATTTTGCTCCTTTCAGTACCCCTTTTGATAATTAAAGTACTTGAAGCTGAATTAGCTCCCCTGACCCTTCCCCCTGACCTCCTGTTAGAAGTTGCTAGTCTCTAAACCACAAGCATAAGGTCAAATTAGCTAAAAACATCAACAAATATGAAGATACAGCAGAATTAACATATTTAAATTAGAATTTGTACTCAGAGCAACCATGTGTGCAGCAAATTAAATATAAACTCTTGAATATAAGCAAGCCACTAAAAGAGAATCCACGTTTAATTCAGGTTTTCTGTCAAATGAGTGCAAATAACATGAAAAGAGTTCTGAAAAGGCCTGTATTCTAGGCAAAAAGCACACATAATTCAAAAAACAGCAGAAAATCCAAGTTTGATTAGAACTTCCTAATAAATGAGAACACACAATGTAAAAAGAGGCATGCAGAAATTTGTAGCCTAGACTTAAGACACAAAGTATGGATGAAACTGAATTTCTAATTAACTCTGAGATCACAAATTCTGAATTTGCAGTAACATAGAAAAATGTAGATAACTATATACGCATATAAATGAAAGCGCATGGACAAACACATGCAAATATTGGTGAATACTTTGCAAGAATAACTAGAAAAGTTTAGAGCACATGACAATTTTTATTATACTGATAATTTTATTGTATACATATTGTACCTATATTTGTGCAATTTCCATTTAGTCGCTAGGAAAATAAAACTGTTTATAGTAAGACAAAGTGTGATCAAAAGAAAGCATGGATTTAAAGCAACTTCTTCTAAAACTAAGACATACCGAGGGTCCACTTTTTACAGCTCGTCGCTGTCGAACATATTCCATCAATGGAGTGACAATGGCATCACCTTTCCCTGTGCCTACAATGAAGAAAAGAAAAACAGTGATGAAAAACTTGTGTACCCCAATAACTTGGCAAGGATCAAAAGAATAAAAATTGGGAAAAATAAAAAACAGCAAAATAAATTTGAGAGAATAAAAGTCCAAAAAAATAAGTAGTTTTGTTAGTTGGTGAGTGTGGTAACAATAATTCACTGCTTTAAATAACATTAACATTTAAGAAACTATGATCAGTGATCACTGACCTGCTCTTTCAGCTTCTTTCCTTTCTAACTGTATCTCTGCACTTGGAAGATTTTCAATGGGTTTTGATAACATCTCAAGAAACTCCAAGTATTTAGGATCTAGCACAGTAAATGAAGCCACCATAATTTCACCACGTGTCAAAAAGAAATAAACCAGGTCCCAAAATTGCTGGGAAGTTTGCAGAACCTATAAATGAAATAGAATAAAGTAGAAATTTCCATTGATATAATAGGCAATTGAATTTAAGGGCCACTTAAATCTAATGAAACCATAATACTTAAACATGATAATTGCTAAGACGTTTGCAGAAACTATAAACAAAATAACATGTGTATAAAGTATAGTTTTTTATCAACATAACAGATAAATACATTGAAACACCATTGAAATTTATTGAAGCTAGTTTATGGCAATTAATAATAAACATAAAGATTTATTTACCTTTGTATATCGTGCCTGCTCGTGCATCTTTCTTAGATGTATCAGGGACACATTGATAGGGAGCATACTCAACCACAGCTTTGAATTGACTACCTGGAAAGATTAAAAAAAAAAGTTAAAAACAAACAAATATGTGAGATAAGTATGCAAAGTCTCAAGTGACGCATGACAGAATATTTAACTCCTGCCAACAGGGTCTTGGTTCACTGCTAAGGTCTACGAGCAATTAAGGCATCCACCACGTTTCATTCTCGTGGTAGTCAGTCCCACTGGAATGGTATGTCTAAAAAGGTTGTGAGTCCAAGTGCAAGTCTTTGATAAAATAGATACCCCTCAGGCCTGACACCCATGCCGAAGGATGTTTGTGTTATGCAGTGCAGCCCCGGACCTAGGGTCATTTTTCTTGAAACAACTTCCAATATAAAAAAAAAAAAAAATAGAATTCTTAATCTCACAATGAAATTTCAGCTGCAGAAAGAATACCCTAAGTGCACACTCTAAGGATCATTTTAATTACCCTCTGTGACAGCCAATTATGTGGCAATAACCTCAAATTTATGGGTTTTTTTAATCTGTTACAAAGGAATTAAGTTAAATACCTTTCTCATTAACAAAGATATGACCATTAAACATGTCAGCGAATTCAAAAACATCCTGAGGGGTCTTCAATTGAATGTATGCCCGAGAATAGAGCCGGTGCCTGTGGCTCAGGCTGCTGAATTTTCACAATAATTGCTCAAAGTATCAAGATTTGTTCCAGAAAAATAAAAAATAATAATAATAAAGAAATAGAAAAAGGGAGAAAAACCCTAAGGTGGAGGAGTTGGTGTACCTGGTTATGGGTGGTCGAAAACAGAGCCAATTGTAGCGGCCCGCGAAATGGGCATCGATCCGGTCTATGAGAGCAGTTTCTGATAGAGTAGGCGGGAGGTGCCGCAGCACTAATTTGGTGGCGCTTTCTGGATCCTTCATACTTCTTCCTTCTGTTCTTCTGCCCTCCGGCTGCTGTTATTTACAACCCTCTTCACCTTTCACCATATGCTTCCTACAATCCAAATATATATACATATATTTATATACACATAAAATATACTCTATTGCACTTCCTTTTCTCTTTAATTTGTTTTAAAGTCAATTTTTAAAAATAAAAGAAAAATAAAAACACTGTGTATTTTCGAGTTATATTTTTAATGCTTTTATTCCATAATTGGTTATGGTTATTATTATAATAAAAATTAAAAATCGTGAGTTCTATTTTAGTTTTTTACTTAATAAAATAATAACTTGTGTTAATCTAGTTTTCATGTTAAAAAATATATCTTCGATAAAAAAAATTATTTAATTATTTATTAAAAATTTAACTTTAAATGTTGAAGTTAACTTCCTCTTAAGGCTTGGTTTACATTCCTTATATAATAATTATTCATTAAAAAATTAACTTTAAATGTTGAACTTAGTCTCCTCTTAAGGCTTGGTTTACATTCCTTTTGCCTCGCTTTTAACTGGTTATTCATTAAAAAAAACTTTAATGGTTGAGGTTTATCCTCTTCTTAGGAATTGTTCTACATTTCTTCTTAGGAATTGTTCTACATTTTTTTGACTTATCATCAATAACTTATTATATTTAGAATTATCTGTTTGTAAAATAAAAAGTAATTAAAAAAATTTAAAAATTTATGTCGACTCATAAAATATAAAATAAAAATAATTAAAAAATCCATATCCGCCCATAAAATAAAAATTTAAAACCAAATAAAAAGTCATTAAAAAAACACATCAAGAAATTAGGTGTCTTTCGGTGCTTGATAGATCCGCATTTAGGATGGATCTATGTTAGTCTTAATTAATTTTTGTTTTTATGTTTTTTATTCTACTAGCATAGCCACTTAATTTGTGGTTGGTGGACACCCATAGGCCACAAGTTAAGTGCCATGAATAAGTTATATGTTACTTGTTCTCTCTATTTTCTAGTTAAACTCTACCATGAACTGTTTGTTATCTATGCATCACGAACTAACCGTTATCCATGCATCAGCTACTAGTTATTTTCTATATTCTTTTTTTTATAATTGTTTATTTTGAATTTGGAACGACTGCCATAAAAGCAATCCGAATAGTACACTTGTCTCATCCCCGTGCAATCTAGGAAAAGCATAGGTTCTAGTCCGCCCCAAATTCTAAAACAAAAATACCTATTAGTGTAATAATATGTTAATGTTATTGGAATAAAAAATAATAAAATAGTAATTTATCCTAGTGAAAATAAATCTATTAATATTAATAATAATTTATATGTGATGGTCACGGGGCAGAGGAATTGGTAATAAGTAAATGAGATGAGAAGTTGTAAATGCATAGGAATTGGTAAATTAGATGAGAAGTTGTAACTGGAAGGTCGCAAGTTCAAATGCATGTGGGTACTAGCTTACAAAATCATAATAATAATTTATGTGCGATATAATTGTTAAAGTCTACCAGCATAGATCCATCTTAAACCCGTATCTATAAAACATCGAGAGGGATCCAATTTCTTGAGGTATATTTCTTTTTTTAAATTTAAACTCAAGAAATTTGATCTCTCTTGATTGATAGATCCGAGTTTAAGTTTTAAGTTTTTTATTTTATAAACGAACATCTATTTTTTAATTCATTTTCATAATATTTTATTTTATGAACCAACATGGATTTTTTTTAAATACTTTCCATAATTTTTGCACCCAGTGAAACAAGGTGCTCTACAGCCCATTATGGGGGAGATGTTGTAATGTGTGTGGATGTAACGTTACACACGAGTACGAGGGAGATGTTGTAACGTTACACGAGTAAAAAAAAGAGTAAAAAGTAATAAACTATATTATGTTGGCCATTAATAAATTCATGTCGGCTCATAAAATAAAAAAAATTAATGAAAGTATTTAAAAAAATCCATGTTGGCTCATAAAATAAAATATTATGAAAAGTAATTAAAAAATCGATGTTCGTTTATAAAATCAAAACTTAAAACTTAAACCCAGGGCTATCAATCAAGAGATATCAAATTTCTTGAGATTAAATTTAATAAAAGAAATACACCTCAAGAAATTGGATCCCTCTCGGTGCTTGATAGATACAGGTTTAAGATGGATCTATGCTGGTTTATTTTATGAGCCGACATGAATTTTTTTAATTATTTTGTTAGTAACAAACGTTACAACATCTCCCCCATACTAGGCTATAGAACACCTCGTTTCTCTCGGTGCAATAAAGGTGTACATACCATACCTCGTTGAGATTTGAACTATAATTTCTTGGGAGGAAACACATGTTCTTAACTATTAGGCCTCTCTAGTTTGGTTAAAGAAACATGTTCATAGTAAATTCCTTAAGTGACTATTCATAAAAGAAAGTAGACCAACCTTAAAAGTGGAGCATAAATTGTTTATTTGTCTCTCCCTCTTGTTTTTGAATTTAGTTTACTCTTTTTTAGCTATTTGAATTCTCACCTCAAGTTCAGTTTTTTTTTTTTAAGAAGAAAAAAAAGTTTCTTGCTATTCATATATTGAATCAAAGAAACTACAAACAGGCCATTTTAATCCCAAGGATATAAAATGTACAACTGACAAATTGAGTCCAACTAGAAGGTCTTTCACAAAACGATTTGTTAAATTTTCAGAATTTACTTCAATCTGATCTAGGATCTTAACTGAGAGAACAACATGTACAGCAAATCTACAGCATATCAACCATGGACACAATAATGCAAGCACACAAGAGACACAGAGTTTACTTGGGGAAAACCATAAAGGTGAAAAACCCCAATAACTTCCTCAGAGATAGATAGAGCAATGATACAACCAGAATACAAGAGATAGTCTTCTCCTAGCAGCAGAGCCTCCTCCTCCACAAGTGCGCCACTCTCCCAAGTGTGAGTGAGAGAATAGAATGTGTAAAATGAGAGAGACGCACTCTCTATTTATACACTAACTTGACTTGACATTTACTCAAATAGGTCGGCCTCAACTTAACCACTTAACATAATGCTGACTGGGCCGACCCCCACTAGGGTGGTCTAATAACCCTTTGACCCACATGGTCGACCCCCAATAGGGTGGTCTAATAACCCTTTGACCCATATGACTTATACAGGGCCGACCCCAACAAGGTGGTCTAATAACCCCTCAAGTATAAGTTACAACACTTACAATATAAATGACGACACTTCCGTATAGAGGAATAATAACATCTCTATAGGAATACAATATACATATATGTGAAATACATTCTGAAGTTACATATACATCAACACTCCCTCTTAACTAGGAAGGTATTTCTCGACACAGGTCTTATAGCACAAGTCTTCTTCTCTGGATCATCGTCACTGGATAATCATCATCGAGTCATCATCATCGTCACTGCTGTTGCTATCTCAATCAATCTCTGAATCTACTCGTCATAAGAAGTTCTACAGAGCCAGTCCTTTTTCATACTGGATGTAGGCCCACCACCTACAAGTCTTCATCATTTGTGCGAACGGTCTAATAGAGGTGGCCTCTCAGGACTAATTTTATGTGCGGATGCAATACCGGAAAGAGTATCCCATGAACATTTATGTGCCTAAGCACGACCGACAAGATATCCCAGGACTGATTACATGCATCTCCTCCACAATACCTTTAAAGAGCATCCCAGGAACATTTATGTGCCGCAGCACGACCGACAAGATCTCTAAAGAGCATCCCAGGACTTATTACAAGCACACAGCTCAACCTCTCGGATCTCCAGGACTGATTACATGTGGATAGACAAAACCTTTAAAGATCATCCCAGGAACATTTATGTGTCGCAGCACGACCGGCAAGATCTCTAAAGAGCATCCCAGGACTAATTACGAACACACAGCTCAACCTCTCGGATCTCCAGGACTGATTACATGTCTCCGTAGTAATACCTCATCCCAGGACTGATTACGAGCACACAGCTCAACCTATCGGATATCTGAGGACTGATTACATACTACATAGCAATACCGGAAAGAGTACCCCATGAACATTTATGTGCCGCAGCACGACCAGCAAGATCTCCTAGGAATGATTACATGATATTTGCACAACCTGCCACATATCATCTCTGACCTCCAAGTATCAACCTGATACTCATGATCCAATGGATCATCATCGCATGAGGCATCATCCTGATGCCCATGATCATACTGATCATCATCACTTGTACCATCCTGGTACATATCATCTGGAGCAACATCCTGAAGCTCATCATCATGATCATCCTGATCATACAATGCATCCACCTGATGCATACCAAGTATCTACCCGATACATATCATCATACATGATCCACCTGATCATACAGTGTATCCACCTTATACAAATACAAATACATGATACATATCAACATACATGATCTACCTGATCATACAATGTATCCACCTGATACATATACAGATACATGGTCCAAGTATCCGACATGATGCATATACAAAATACATACAAATGATCCAACCGATCATATCCAGCATCCAACATGATGCATACATACATATAAATGATCCAACTGATCATATCCAGCATCAACACGATGCGTACATACACACAAATATAAATGATCCAACTAATCATATCCAGCATCAACATGATGCATACACAGAGTAGTAACTGGAGCATCGTCCTGATGCTCATCATCCATGATCCTCCTGATCATCATAGCATCATCTTCTTCAGATCATCTCATCGTCCATGAAGCATAGCCCAGATGCACATCATCCAGCACTTACACCACCGACATGGGAGAACACATCTACCACCATTCGGGGAAGGCTCCAGCCCTTACTTTTTCACCATGGGAGAACACATCTACCACCATGTGAAAAATGGCTTCAGCCCTTACATCTACACCATGGGAGAACACATCTACCACCATGTGAGAATGGCTCAGCAATTACATCACGACCATGGGAGAACACATCAACCATGTCAAAAAAGCTCATGTGCATCTACATCTTCCAGACTCATCACTTCCCTTTGGAAGGAACCTCGATCTGAAGTGCACCAAGCCTCTCTCTGAAGTACTCAAACTGCACTCTGGCCAACGGCTTGGTCAATACATCTGCAACCTGCTCATCCGTCGCAACATACTCTACTTCGGCTGTACTCAGTGCTACGCAAGACTACTTCCTGCTAAACCAAGAGATCACACCTGATCCCATACTGAAGCAGCACCCATAAGTGCTCTTCCTATCTGCAACACTGCCTGCCCAATCTCAGAATATGCTTTACAGCAACCAGGTGAACATCTCTTGGATCCGTCAGGAACTAGCTCAATGTGTTCACCGCAAAGTAAATATCTAGTCTCGTGTTCGTCAAGTACATCAAGGACCCAATCATCTGACGATACACAGTGACAACAACTGGATCAGATGAAGCATCACACAGAAGCTTCAGGTTCGATGCCATAGCCTCGCAGTCCATCATCCCGAACCTCTTCAGGATCTCTACTGCATACTTCCCTTGTCTAAGGAAGATTCCATCTGCACTCTGCCACACCTCCATGCCAAAAACAAATAGTGCATCATCCCCAAGTTCTTCATCTCGAACTCGGCAGCAAGCTTCCGTTGCGTGTCAGCAATCAATCTATCTTCACCTGTAATAAACAGGTCATCCATATACAAAAGTAGTATCACTGGATTGCCTTCCTCAACCTTGTAGTAAAGTTTGGAATCCGCTTTACTCTTGGTAAAGCCCAAACTGGATAGAAAGCTGTCTATCCTACCAAGTTTTGCACACATATATGACTACACCATTCAAGAAGGCTGTCTTGAAATCCATCTGTGTATCTTCTATTTCATCACTTTTATATTTCTCTATGCTGCCATCTGCAGCATGCTTGATCTGATAGATCCATATGGAATTCATAACAAACTTCCCTCTAGGTCTTGGGACTACATCCCAAACATCATTCTTCATGATCGACGGATCATGGCATTCTTCCCATATCCTGGGAACTTCAATATCTTCAATGGATAATTTTGTTGCTGAACAAATGTTGTAGTTCTTCTTTTGTAGGTGATGGCATACGATCTTTCCTACACAACAAGTTAAATTGCATGATTAGAAAACATCTCATAGTTTTCAGAACAAATTCTTACACATAAAGAAATATGTCATATAGTCATGCAATTATCTTAGCCAATGCTTCAATACAACATTTATCCATATCCCGTAACTTTCTAGATGCCTTCCAATCTCTACCAGAACATTGTTAAGAGTGTGCACAACTCCCAACATGTCATCAAAGAGGTTTCATTCTAGATAAGTAGCAATGGAATGTTGTACAGTGCCATAGGCCACTTACCCATGCATATTAGTAGTATATTTTTCATCAATGCAACTATTCTAATATGCATAATACACAACCTAATTCTAGGAGCAATATTGAACAGTATTATTTAAACAATAAAATATGCAAGTAATGACAATTCAAATACTTATCTTTGTTTGTTTGTTGGGTTGACTCCCTCTCAGTCTTTGCTTCTTTTCTGCAACTCCATTCTTATGTGGATTGTGAGAAGTGGTCAACTTCCTCTGAATATCTGCATCCTTGCAGAAACTACTGAAGTGTGCTCCTTTGCTTTCTTGCAGGAACAACTGGAGTGTGCTCCCTCTTGATCTTTGCTTCCTGGATTACCTGTCCTTGAAATTACATCCATCCTTAATCACTATGCATGCTTATTAGTATCATCATTGTGTTATCCTTGAGGTCTCATACATAATCACACATTTATTAGTATAATCTTAATACTATCAAAACACAATAATCTTAAACATGTATATTCATGATCATTCACAGATAATAAACATTAGTATTCAAGGTTTCAAGGAAGTCTTCTTTTACTCATACATATTCTTATTTGATCATAGGACTCTTATGGTTAGTTGAATCATCAATCAAGATAAAAGATATAATATGCATAAAACCCATGATTATTCAAACCTATACCTTCATGATTCTTCTGGTTAGTCATATCATCAATTATGGTAATAAACATAATATGCATACAACCATGATTATTCAAACCTATGACTTCATGAATAATCATTATCAACAACACAACAGTATAAGATCCTAACACAAGGTAGGATTCTAGCTTGATATAGGAAAAACATACCTGGATTAGCATGCTAGCTAGTTATGTCTAACATACCCGCATAATGTCTTTTGGTTCTCTTCAGTGACTTGTGCTAGTAATCTGCATGTCTCATAGGTTGATCCAGGTGGATATTGGTGGCCACCCACCTTTCCGACTGGTTCAAAACAGTTTTATGGCAATTTTGGTATTGTACTATTTTTAGCAGTTTTTCGGGTCCTGAACTTTCGGGGCCGTTTTGAGGCCCTAAACGACCTTTTGTGGCAATTTGGAGGGCCAAATGGTTGCCTTTGGCATGCATTTGGCCATAGTCGAAAGTTGTAAATCTCGGATAGACCTTTCCAACAGGCTACCGAGCGCCCCAAACGGAGATCGTATGCAAAAGTTACGACCCCGGGAAGTTGATGTACTAACTTACCCAAATGGGGCCCACATGACTTTTGGCGCTTCATCTCCTAGGGTTAGGTTTTTGGATGTCTAGGGTTTTTGACATTCCTGTTTATTGTAAAAGGCCTTGAGAGCCTCATTGTAACCATCTTCTTGCGAAATGAGCGCAGCCGTCACATCTCTTCTTAGAGATAAGCCGCCACCATTCCAGCAAGCTTGATTTCCGCTGCATTTTACAGTTCTAGCTTATTTCCTTATTGAATAGAAAACCAGTTTTACTGTATCTCTGTTATTTTGTGTTAAGCATCTGATAATAATCTGTATTCATTTCGTTCTGCTCATAAAATCCGGATCAGTGGTATCAGAGCGGTCTGCTCCTTGTCGTCTTAATGCATGTCCCCAACGAGGTCAAGGTACAAAGAATTGGGTCTCGAGCTTGTTTCTCTTGAGGACAAAAGCTCTCGCACGCCCAAGCGACCTCTCATGGCAGGAGAAAAGAAAGATGATGGGACAGGAGATCCTATCAAAATGTTGCTTGAGGAATCCCTCACGCAGCAGAGGAACGAGATGATGGATAATTTCGCGCAAATCCTTCGGCGACTACCAACAAGCGACGCATCTTCCTCGAGCGGAGGCGCCGCCCCCTTCAAGGTACAAATCAACTTCGATATCCCTATATTTGAAGGATAGATAGACGCATATGCTGTAGATAAGTGGTTGAATCTACTAGAAGGGTATTTTTCTGTCCATAACTTTTCGAATAAAGAAAAGATTACTTTTGCGCTCCTCAAAGCCGTTCCCCATGTCAAAGATTGGTGGGAAACATTCTGCGAGCAAAAGGACACAGAAGAAGCCTCATTATTTTCAGTCACGGCCACCTGGGAATTCTTCAGGGATGCTATTAAGGAACAATACTACCCTGTTGGAAGTTATGATGACTTGTATACCAAATGGACCACACTGCGACAAGAAAGAGATTAAGCAGTGCCAGAGTTCACAAATATCTTCCATCCCTTGCGCACCAAGCTGGGTATCAAATATTCAGAGCGACATCTGGTGCTCAAGTATCGCGGTGGTTTTCATAGATACATCCAGACCGAAATGGAATTTCTAGACATCTCTTCCTTGGGCGCGGCCTACCGATATGTCGTTAAAATCGAGCAGAAGCTCAAACAAAAGACGCGGCAATTTGGGCCTGGGAACCCTTCACAACAAAAGACAGGAAAGGGCGGCCCCAACCCACAGAATAAAGGACAGAGTAAAGATGGGCAGTATCAGGACAACCAGTCCAAGCCACAAGCAAAGAAGGACACCGAAAAAACAAAGAAAGATATCGGGAAGTGGTACGACTTCCATAAGAGCCCTTGGCATAACACTGCTGATTGCCGCTCAAAGCAGTCGCTGGTGGCCGAAGTGAAAGCATCTGAATCAGATGCGGGTTCTGACTCTGAGTCCGAACCAGAAAGGGGAAGATGGATCATTGATGCGGAACCCAGTGCCACCATTGCTACCACCAAGCTCCAGCCTGATGAACCAGACGAGCCAAAAGAAGAGAACGCCTCTTCCATTCACAAATGTGGGTAAAAGGCACCCCGCTGCACTTCATCGTTGACAACGGTAGCCAGAAGAATCTCATCTCAGCAGAGGTTGTCAAGCGCCTGGCCCTGCCGACAACGCCACACCCACAACCCTACACCATTGGATGGCTCCGCAAGGGAAGCGATCTCCGCGTCAGCCAACAGTGCCGACTGCCATACGACATCAAGCCCTTCAAGGACGAGGTATTGTGTGATGTTGCTCCTCTCGAAGTTTCAGATGTTCTTTTGGGCCAACCTTATTTATGGAAACGTCATGCTGTATATGAGTCTAGGCCTCGTAGTGTTATTAATTCTTTGAACAGGAAATTGTACAAGATACCCGAGGCAGTCCCTCCTAGTGCTATTTCCTTGATCTCTGCCAAGCAATGCAGGAAGGTCATCTCTCAGACCGGGAAATTTTTCTTCTTCATGATTCGCTCTCAGAGTGAAAGAAAGATCGCAGCCACATCCCGGGCCTCCATGACCGATCTATCCACACAACAGAAGCAAGTGGATAAGGTGGTGGAAGGATACTCAGATATCTTCTCCTCTCCGACCGGGGTACCTCTGCACTGCCAGGTCAAGCATCCCATCGATCTGACCCCAAGCGCACCGCTACCCAATGGGCCAGTCTATCGCCGCTCTCTGTTGGAAAACGAGGAGATCAAGAGGTAGATCCAAGAATTGCTCCGCAAAGGGCACATCCGTCCCCGTTCATCACCTTGTGGGAGCCCAATCGTGCTGGTGCAGAAGAAAGATGGGACTTGGCGACTCTGCATTGATTACCGGGCCCTGAATAAAATCACAGTCCGCAACCGGTACCCGATTCCCCGAATTGACGACCTCCTTGATCAGCTCACGGGGGCCAAATACTTCAGTAAGATTGATCTGAAGTCTGGCTACCACCAGGTCCCAATAGAACAGACAGATGTATGGAAGACTGCCTTCAAGTCAAAAGAAGGCCTTTTTGAATGGCTAGTCATGCCTTTTTGTTTGACAAATGCTCTAGAAACTTTTATGAGAATGATGGACGATATCCTACGACCTTTCACCAACAATTTTGTAGTGGTGTATTTGGATGACATCCTCATCTACAGCAAGACTTGGGAGGAACACTTGGAGCATATTCAGCAGGTTTTGCACACCCTGCGGAAGCACAAACTATATGCAAACTTGGAAAAATGCTCCTTCGACATGGACAGGGTCCATTACTTAGGCTACATCATTGATCGACACGGTGTGCATGTGGATCCAACCAAGATCCAGGTCATCCGTCACTGGCCAGCCCCAACCACACTCACTGAACTTCGGAGCTTCTTGGGCCTCGCCAATTTCTATCGTCGGTTCGTGCTGGGATTCTCTCATATCGCATGGGCCCTCAGCCAAGTGACCAGGGGTGGTGGTAAGGCAAAATTTGTGTGGGGCCTGTCCCAATAACAAGCCTTCGATGACTTGAAGAAGCGTTTGTGCTCATCGCCGGTACTCTCATTACCGAACCTGCAACATCCCTTTGAGATCGAGACAGATGCTTCAGATTATGCTGTGGACGCCGTTCTCACTCAACACGGCCACCCCGTGGCATATCATAGTGAGACACTCTCAGATGCTGTCCGCAAGTACCCTACCTACGACAAAGAAATGTACTCCATTGTACAAGCCTGCCGCCAGTGGAGACATCACATTCTTGGGAAGGAGACAGTCATCCACACTGATCACAAGCCACTACAGTTCATGCAGACCCAAGGAAAGTTGCAGAATGACCGCCATTAGAAGTGGTCAACATATTTACAGCAGTTCCACCTCAACATCAAATATAAAACAGGGAGTACCAACCGAGTTGCTGACTGCCTCAGTCGACCTCCAGTCGCGGCACTTACCACGGTGCTAGACTCTTGTGGCCACGAGACCTCCGGATGGCCCCACCTCTACGAGACAGACCCTGACTTCTCCGCCACCTATCAAATGTTGGGCACCAACTCAGTGGTTGCTAATTTCCATCTTCAGGACGGGTTGTTGTGTCGTCTGGGCCATCTCTGTGTTCCATCAAGCGAGCGCACGAAGCTGATTTGGGAAGCTCACTACAGTCGGGTGGCAGGACACTTTGGCGTCGAAAAGACAGTGGCAGTGTTGCAGAAACATTTCTACTGGCCGAAACTTCGACAGGATGTTGGCAAGTATATCAGGTCCTGCACCGCTTGCGCTATTGCCAAACCGACCACTAAGAAACAGGGCCTATACACCCCTCTACCTACTCCTGACAGGCCATGGGAATTCATCTCAATGGACTACATGTCGGGCCTCCCGTCCACCAAGAGGGGAAATGACTGTGTTTTCGTGGTTGTTGATCGTTTTTCCAATATGGCGATTCTAGCTGCTTGCAAGAAGAACATCACAGCAGAAGCCACTGCCAAGCTCTTCTTTGAACGAGTATGGGTACATTTTGGGATCCCACAGACCATTATCTCAGATCGTGACAGTCGGTTCCTCAGCTCATTCTGGTCAAGCCTCTGGTCACTGTTGGATACCAAGCTCACCAAATCCACTGCCTTCCACCCCCAGACCGATGGACAAACGGAGGTCGTCAACCGGATGGTCGTACACATCCTGCGCATGTACAATTCAACACACCCCCGCACATGGGATGAGAGTCTCCCCTATGTCCAACATAGCTACAACCGAGCCCTGCATAGCTCAACTGGCCACAACCCCTTTCAGGTGGGGTTGGGATTCCAACCATTGGGCCCCATGGATGTTGCACTTCCCCTTGCGGCCACCTCGGCCGACTCGTCCCCAGAAGCTGACAAAGCCGCTCGGTTCATTGAACGGATCCAAAATATCCGCCAACAGGTTCAGGATATTCTACAGAAGTCTAATGCCAAGTACAAGTAGCGCCATGATCAACATCGGGTGCCACATAAGTTTCAGGTGGGCGACAAAGTTTGGTTGCATTTGCAGAAAGAACGCCTTACAGGGCCCCATCGAAAGCTTCGCCCACTCCGTTATGGGCCGTACACCATCACCAAGGCGGTGGGTGACAATGCTTTTGAGCTCAACATTCCCCCCTTCCTTGGTCTGCATCCAGTCTTCAACGTGGCTCTCCTTCGGCCATATTTCCCACCACTATTAGACACCTCAGAGATAACAGAGAAGTTGACACCAACAGAGCTCAACCCTGACTGCCTACAACAAGCATCCAGTGATCATATTGCAGACACACAGATCAAGGGCACTCGACATCAAAGGATCCAGCTTTATCGAGTTGTCAAAGCAGGGCAGCTCCTGCACCAAGGCAAGTGGCTCACCCGAGGCCAAATTCAGCAGAAATTTCCTTTTATGATGGGGGAACTCAACGCAATGGAGACCATTGCTTCCTAAGGAGGGAGGATTGATCCAGGTGGATATTGGTGGCCACCCACCTTTCCGACTGGTTCAAAACAGTTTTATGGCAATTTTGGTATTGTACTATTTTTAGCAGTTTTTCGGGTCCTGAACTTCTGGGGCCGTTTTGAGGCCCTAAACGACCTTTTGTGGCAATTTGGGGGGCCAAATGGTTGCCTTTGGCATGCATTTGGCCCCAATCGAAAGTTGTAAATCTTAGATAGACCTTTCCAACGGGCTACCGAGCGCCCCAAACGGAGATCGTATGCAAAAGTTACGACCCCGGAAAGTTGATGTACTAACTTACCCAAACGGGGCCCACATGACTTTTGGCGCTTCATCTCCTAGGGTTAGGTTTTTGGATGTCTAGGGTTTTTGACATTCCTGTTTATTGTAAAAGGCCTTAAGAGCCTCATTGTAACCATCTTCTTGCGAAATGAGCGCAACCGTCACATCTCTTCTCAGAGATAAGCCGCCACCATTCTAGCAAGCTTGTTTTCTGCTGCATTTTACAGTTCTAGCTTATTTCCTTATTGAATAGAAAACCAGTTTTACTGTATCTCTGTTATTTTGTGTTAAGCATCTGATAATAATCTGTATTCATTTTGTTCTGCTCATAAAATCCGGATCATAGATTAACCATTGTAGGACCAAGTTATACATACCTCGAAAGTAGATCTTCTATGTGATCTATGACAATGGATGAATCTTTGTCTTCATGTCACCATGATCATATGTTCTTGAAGTAGAACATGATTTGTCTTTCTTGGTGTACCTTTTATGTTAGCGAACAACATAAACCTCATACAACATCACAATGCATTAGTACATTCATAAGTGTCAAAACCTTAATCAATGAATATCTTCTATTAAGGTGATACGACAAGTCTAGTAATTAATCAAGATTGTACTGTAAACATATGATAAAATTAACCATGAAACATACCTGTCAAGACTGCTTGTAATCTTCTTATGGAAGGCCTTAGCCTCATCTCCCTCTGAGACAGGAACTTCTTCACTTATGCAGGTGACCAATCCATCTTCTTCTAGGATTAACCCAATCCACTTGATTTGCAAGAACTGGACTTGGAGCTGGATTAGGGTTTGTTAAGGAAAACCCAAAAATTCAAACTTTGAATTTCAAACTTCCGAAAGGATAGAAATATGCGCCTTGATGAGCTAATCAAGCTGGTATATTCAGAATTTGAAAACTGCAAAGTTTCACTCCTCAATTTTGCCTTTGAAATTTCCGGATTCACTGGACGTGACCCCGAATTGGGGTTTGATGAAGCCCACTCTTCTTCCCAATCAAAAGGTTTGATCCAAAGCTCTAAGCTTCTATTTTTATGAGGAGCTTCCAGCCGTGGTCACATATTTCAAAAATTCCCATTTTTGCAGAAGCCCTAATTTTCCACTTTTCTGATCAAAGTCTCAAATTAGGGTCTGATCAAGCCCGACCTTCTGCCCAACCAAAAATTATGATCTTGGTCTCTAAATTTCAATTTTGATGAGTAACATTCAGTCGTGGTCTCCGATTACAAAAATTCCAACTTTCTCCAAAGCCCTAAATTCCGGAAGCCATGATTGAAGGTGCTCAAAAATAATTTTGATTTGACAGAAATATGTACCTGATTGTTTCTGGTGTAACTCCGAACTTTTTGATCCACAGGGTCTGAAATTTTTTTATGAGATAGCCCGACCTGTTATCTTTCCATCCCGACAGGTCTGACCTCAATTGGATTCTCTGAGAGAGATTTATGCCAAGTGTCGCAACGTGACCTATTTATGGGATAATATAGGAGAGCGAACTTGTACGGCATGCCACGTGTCACTGGTTCAACTTCAGCCTCTGAAATTTTTTCCTGAGATAGCCCGACCTGTTATCTTTCCAACCCGATAGGTCTGACCTCAATTGGATTCTCTGAGAGAGAGTTATGCCAACTTTCGCAATGTGACCTGTTTATGGGATAATACAGGAGAACGAACTTGTACGGCGTGCCACGTGTCACTGGTTCAACTTCAGCCTCTGAAAATTTTTCCTGAGATAGTACAGTCTGTGTACTACCTGTCACTTTTTACGAAATTTCATTTGGAGCTTCCTAGCCCAAGTTATGACCTTTTTCCCAAGGTCACCTTATTTTGACTCATATCTGGAAGAGGCAGAAACCCTATTTTGTACAGATCATAAATCACAAAGTACAAGGAATTAGAGGTTGTCCTTTGGAAACAAGGTACACGTGGATCTGATCTTCGACCTGCAAAAGTTTCAGATCCAAAAACTTCGCCAAAATGGATTTATAGCGAAAGTTCTACGATGACTTGTTTTTATTATATCAAGCCCTAGCATTGTAAGTGCAACAAGTGTCATACATGCCATATCATGCCTTCTTTCAGGCTAGCTCTGATACCATGTTAAATTTTCAGAATTTACTTCAATCTGATCTAGGATCTTAACTGAGAGAACAACATGTACAACAAATATATAGCATATCAACCATGGACACAATAATGCAAGCACACAAGAGACACAGAGTTTACTTGGGGAAAACCATAAAGGTGAAAAACCCCAATAACTTCCTCATAGATAGATAGATCAATGATACAACCAGAATACAAGAGATAGTCTTCTCCTAGCAGCAGAGCCTCCTCCTCCACAAGTGCGCCACTCTCCCAAGTGTGAGTGAGAGAATAGAATGTGTAAAATGAGAGAGACACACTCTCTATTTATACACTAACTTGACTTGACATTTACTCAACTAGGTCGGCCTCAACTTAACCACTTAACATAATGCTGACTGGGCCGACCGACCCCCACTAGGGTGGTCTAATAACCCTTTGACCCACATGGCCGACCCCCAATAGGGTGGTCTAATAACCCTTTGACCCACATGACTTATACAGGGCCGACCCCAACAAGGTGGTCTAATAACCCCTCAAGTATAAGTTACAACACTTACAATATAAATGACGACACTTCCGTATAGAGGAATAATAACATCTCTATAGGAGTACAATATACATATATGTGAAATACATTCCGAAATTACATATACATCAACATGATTGACCATTTCTACAACAAACCACTAATGAGCTTACAAATAGTAAATAGGGGAGAGAGTCTACTAATATCCTTTGAGACTATCCGTCAACGACTGCAAAACTGATTTCAGGAAAGAAAAAGAAAATAAAATAAAAAATATATATATATATACACAGTGATATCTTACATACTCTAGTAGAAAAGGAGCGAAGAACTTCACTGATACTAAAATCCGTTACAAAAAGAGCTATGATTAACTGTCTGAAGACCAAAAAAGTTTCACCATATACTTTGAAACAAAAGGCCTTCAAAAGGCTTGTATGGTCCCCTCGGAAATCACCTGTCCTAAAAGAATTTCCAAGAAATAAAACAGACCTTCATGAAGACCAATGCGTTTTTTGGATAAGCGGTCAGCTACCTTGTTATATTCCCAGAAGATGTGCAAAAAACTAACCATGTCAAAATGAATTTGAAGGGATTTAATCTTGTCTTTCTAGTAATCCAAGGTAGTAACTTGAAGCTTGGTCCTGTCATTGATCCAGTCGACCACCACTCTTGAATCCCTTACTACTTGTAATGAAGATAGGCTTTTTAAGTGTGTGAAGTAGAGGAGACCCCATAAGGCAATGGGCTATGCTCGTATATTGGAGCCAGCTCCACAACCCAACCAGATATGAAAACTATGATCTTTATTGAGCAATAGATGAAATTCAGCACCGCAACTCTCGCACTGAGCTGCCCCGTCGAAGAAACCAATAGGACCTTGAACCGCCAAAAAGGTGGAGCTCTTTTTGGACCATCCTTAGAAGTCGCGACCTGATAGAACTCGAAGAACAAACCAGTAATAATCCTACATACTCTATCCAAATTGAAAAGAGCACTTTCAAAAAGTATGAGATTCTGTGATTTCCATGTTCCCCAAATAAAGAAAAGAGGGAGAGGGGACTTCTTAGAATCCTGAACAAACCAATGGTGAAGGCAATAATCCAGGGACCCATGGTCCCAACTGTCTTGAAGGTTTAATCTGAATGAGATTTTTGTCTATACCAACTACATTACATGACAGTGGACAAGTAAATGGCTGACAAATTTTGATTCCCTTCTACACAAGGGACAACAAGTAGGACCACCACCTCCTCTTTTTTCATAATTCTCGCTTGTCAAGATCTTATTTTCCAGAGCTATCCAAACAAACCAAAGAACTTTTAATGGAGCAAACCAATTCCAGAGTTCCTTGTACCACCATTTATTCCTAGAGGGCTTCCTCCCGGCAACGATGGAGTCATAAGTTGATTTTACATCTACTTGCATGTTTGAACCATTCAAGGACCACAAAATATGATCGTCTAAAATACCAAGTATGATTCCACGATGATTGAGTATAACGACATACATGTTCCACTCTTCCGCACAAGGAGTGTCTAGATTCATATCTAAGGACTTGAACAAATATCCACTCCCCTCCATTGATACGCCGGCTCTCACAGCATGATTCAAATAATAAAGACCCCGGGAGTGAAGTTCTTGTATAGTTTACTAAGAAAGCATATAACCATCATTAGTGCCAATAATTGGGTCGACTCCAAGTCTAGTTTGAAATCCATTACCCACCTTCCAACCCAGCCATTTATTTAAATCAGGGAAGGTCTCAAGTAGTCCACTCCAAATATTTGAGATCTCGTTCCCCTTCTTATTAACCTAATCAATGACAGAGATATTTTTCAAATATTTCCCCCTCATCACTTCACTCCACAAACCACTACTAGTCAAACTACGCCATAAACTTTTCATACCCAGATTCTTATGAAACCACAAGATATTTTTAATGCCCCACCCTCCGAGCTCCTTCGGAAGGGAGATATTATCCCAAGCAGCAAGGTGAATGCTTGAGCGAGTGCTAGATCCATCCCATAAGAATTTTTTTTGTTGTTGTTGTTGGAGTTGATTCAAAATGTAGCATGGGACCTTTGCCATTATTAACCAATAGACTAGGATATTTGTTAGGACTAAGCTTAATAAAATTAATCTACCTCCCAAAGACAACCATCGGTTGCACCAATTGTCAATGTGCTTGTTAACCTTTTTTATTAACCACAGCCAGTCCTCACACCGGTAGTTGTTTGGTTTCAGGTAGTATCTAAGGTATTTGAAACCACAATCAATAGGCTGCAAAGGATTAGAGAAACGATGCTAAACCTATTCCAAAAATCCCAACTCCAATTCATTCCAGTGCAGACTAGATTTTTTAAGGTTGATATCTATATTTAGGCTTTGCAGAAAACTTGAATAATATCTTTGAAAGTAAGCCACTCATCCTCTGTATCAATGTCGAAAAGCAAGACATCGTCTACAAAAGGTAAATGTGAAATATAATGGGAGCTCGAAACTTTTATACCTTTAATCCTCCCTTCCCGTTTTTCCTGATTAATCATCTGGCTGAGATCTTCAATGATGAGTAGGAATAAGAGAGGGGACAACGAACACCCCTACCTTAATCCCCTAGGTATTTTAAAAAGACTGATGGGCTACCATTTACCAAGACTGCAAAATTTGTAGATGTGACACAACACATAACCCACTTAGTAATATTAAAGCTCAAACGAGCATTGAGAAGGCAGCATATGTAAGAAGGACCAATGTACTTTGTCGTATGCTTTGACCAGATCAATTTTGAGGACTAAGGATCCAACCTTATTCTTCTTCTTCATGGTATTTAGGATCTCCTGTTCCACTCCAACAACATCAAAAAATTACCTCTAGTGAAGAAAACCAAATTATTCCTTTGATATCACAGTTGAGAACCTAGACTTCAATTAGTTAGCTAAAGTGTTTGCAATAATTTTGTAGATGAGATTACACAAGGAGATTGGGAAAAATCATTGAAAGATGACATGTTTGAGCTCTTCGAAATGAGTGCTAAGAAAGTGGCGTTCACATTCCCTGAAACTGAACCAGTGAGACAAGATTCTTCAACTAACTACAGGATATCTGGTCCCATTAAATAAATAAAATGCAAAAATAATTATGTGATCCAACTGTCTAGTCGAGGACTATTGTCCTTGGCCATATTTTTAAGGATTTATTTTATCTCCAAAAGAAATACAGGACAACTGATCATCTCACAGTCCTCATCTGAAAGCATTCTAGGCATATAATGAAGTACGTGAAGTTGATTTGCAAGATTATTCTGAAGAGGCTTCTTAAACATATTGTCAAAGTACCGAGCAGTTGTTACTTCGAGCTCTTGTTGCGATGAAACAATTGATCCGTTTGAGTCTGAAACCTCCCAAATAGCATTGATGTTCTGCCTGTAGGCAACGAACTTATGAAACAACTTGGTATTGTGGTCTCTCTATGAAATGCACAAAGCACAACTCTTTAATCGCCAATCTTCTTCTTCTAAGCGAAGAATCTCTGATTTTTCCAGCTCCAAGCATTTTAACAATGCTAAATCAAGCTGATACAAGGTACCCCATCCCTTTCTCGCGTAAAGCTTATCTAAATTTTGCTCAATATGAACAAGATCTTGTTCTTGAGAAGTTTGCTTGCGTTTAATCCAACTTGTCACCAAAGGGTTGAGGGAACACAGGAGGTTCAGAAGTTGTATCGAATTAGGACCCTATGCTTTCTTTTTTAATAAATTCCACTGAGATCTAACCATCAAAGATAATTCTAAGTTCGCAAACCAGACATGATTATACTTGAAAGGGGAATTGATCCTATAAGAGTCAAATTCCATCTTCAACAGAATAGGCTTGTGGTTAGAAATGGAGGCATTATCAATCCATGATTTGAACCTATCAATAGAGTTGATAAGACCTCATGCCACTAGGAACCTGTCAATAGAGCTGATAAGACCTTACGCCACTAGGAACCTGTCAAGGTGCTTGGCGATTCTTGCTTCATTCTCCTGGTTGTTTCACCAAATGGGAACCAAGGGAAACAAAGCAACATCCACTAACTTTTAATCATGAATAAGGTCCATAAACCAAGGGGGCAAAGGATCCAAACGAGCATGTGATCCCCAAGCTTCTCTTGCAGACATCGTAAAATTGAGGTCCCCTGCCAGAATAAAACCAGAGTGTCTCATAATCCCACTCCCCTCTATTGATGTCCAAAAATCCTACCTCCCAGAGTAAGGCCTATAGCAATTTATAATACAAACATCAAGGTTAAGATCTCTGCAATGTCCCTCTAGCAAAATACCAGCACAAGTCAAGAAGGGAGAGAGGACAATTTTGTCAGGATTCCAAGCGACAAGAAGCCCTCCTGAGAGCCCATCTGCGTCAACAAAAAAAAAACTCCCAAGCGGGGAGAAGTTTCGAAACAACACCTCTAGCTTTTGAACTGAGAACCATAGTCTCCTATAATGAGACAATATATGGTGAAACAGAACCCAGTAACCATTTGACGGCCAAAAAAATTGGGATTCCCCCTACTCTACGCACATTAAGGGATAGAATAATCATTAGGTAACCCAAGCAACGACGAGCTTTGCTCTAAGAGGTCCAAATACAGTGGACAATCCATTTTGGGAATGCAAAGGAGTATCTGTAGCAAGAGGAGGGGAAATAGAGTTCTCCCCAAAGTCTCCCTTGGCCACCCCCCGAACCGATCCATGTTGACCCTTCTATCGGTGCCCCCCATTTTTCTTTCTCAGCATCACATTACGGTTAGGTTAGGAAGCATTTGGGAGGCTCTTCTTGTTATGGTACCCTAAGAAGATTGGCAACGATCCTTGGAAGAAACCCCCACTTGGAGACAGGGGATGAGGAGAAAGATTTAGAACCACATTTCCAGCCACAGGTTCAAATTCTTCACCTTGAAACGATTGGGAGTCTAAATGGTTCTCCCCCAAATGGAAATTTTTTAAACCCCTGACAGCATTCCCATCTTATTGGGTTCCCAAAGATGACGGATCAATCACCAACTGAAGTTCTCCACTCCCACCAGTAAACTCATAAGTCGGTTTGTCCTGACCAATAAAATCCAAAGGGAGTCCCCTTCTCCCGTAACCCTAGACCTTGAGAGGTAACACTTTTCTACTTCTTATAAGATTTGTTTTTCTACCTCGTTCAAGGATTCAAAAAATTTGGGGAAAAGGAGCTTGATCTTACTAGAAAGAGATGAGTCCTTTGATGAAGAAGAGACCCCACAACCAATATCTGCTTCATCCCTTGGGCTAGGAGCTTCCGTATGGACCCAAAACATAACTAATCCTTTATTATTCACCTTTTGGAGTCCTTTCCTTAGGAGAGACTAAACACTTCCTTGTAGCCTCTGCAAACTGCTACAAACGTTCTTTAAATGGTATGCTTCACCACAAGCATGGCAATAGAAATGGGTTCGACAGTATTCTAGGAGCTAACGAATAACCTCCCCCCCTAGGTTATGGTAATCATTGCTGGAAGCCCTTGATTGGAATCTATCTCTGTAAGGATCCATGTAGTCTGTTTGTCCTCTCGCGGGAGAGACTTCTCGTCAAAATATATAAAAATTCCAATGCGGTTTGCAACTGCTTCAAAAATATCCTCGGACCACAACTTGAGTGGAAACCCCTGCGAGAAAACCCATAAATGGTTCCTCCTGAACTATTCAGTCAAAGGATTGAAGTATGAATGCGAATGCTTGAGACAAAGAGAACCTTTACCAAAGATCCAAGGACGAGACAAAATGCAAATTGCATGTTCCTCTTCGACGAAATGGAAGCAAATCCATTGGTTGGACAAGATGTGAACCTTGGGACTATAACCAAAAAGTGGTTTCTAGTTATCATGTACCCACATTAGGAGTTCAGTATGGGTCATCTTGGTGAAGCATACTTTACCCACCAAAGCATGCACAAAGAGACTCATTACCCAACCTAGTTGAACGTCTTTACCCAGTGTCATATCCACCACTTCTTTCATAATCTTCAAAGCCTTGAGAGCACAGTGTTGACAAGTAGTCTCTTCCTTACTCCAGGAAATCCCTCTGCCGGAGCGCGGAAGAGATAGCCCACTATCAACACCTAAAACTCTTGATTCTCCACCTTCAAGTATCATCGGCTCAGGAAATCGACTTGAAAGGTGATTCTCTTCCACCAGACCCTCTTCACTGAGTAAAAGGTCTAATGTGTCTCCAAGTTGCAATTGTTCCTCTGCTCTGGGGATTACACACCCAAATGAGGCCAGTAGACCTCACCATGGGTGTCAATAGTACCCTAACCAGATGTCGTATCAGATGACAAAAGCAATTATTTTGGGTCAGAAAAAGCGGCAAGAAAGAGGTAAAACTGCGACCCAGATGGCTAGAGTCTTCTTGTTAGCCCCAAAGGCACTAATCGCCACCAGAAAAACTGAAAGAAGAGGGGCACACAGTACTAGAAAGCAGATAAGGCTCTGAGTTCTGAATCCAAAAAAAACGCATGCAATCATCCAAAACAAAGAAAGAGAGTTATGGAAGGGATACAAAAATCCTAGCATCAAGAACCCTAAAAGACTGACGAAAAAACCCTAAAGACCACCATTGGTGCCAACATCACCTACAAATCTACAGAGCCTTCGTTCGACTGCTCAAATCAAGCCTTCAGTTTAGTATTATGTTGTCATTGAAACTTGGTGACAATTCATGTCTTTACTATATTTTAGGAAAGCACCAATGAAACTGACTACAAAAATCTCTTACAACAAGCCTAGGGATGGAATTCAATATATGCCTCCAATGAATTCTTCACTTTGTTATTAGACCAAAAGCTCACACTTATACTTTTAGGTAAGTGAATATAAAGTTATCTATGTAAATATGCCCTATATAAGTGACTATTTGGAGTTTTTGGTGAATTATACTTTCCATATTAGATCATAAGAAATCTCTCTCTCTCTCTCTCTCTCTCTCTCTCCAACGGTTGATTCACCGGAGGGTTGATATGATTGCTTCCTCAACCTTTCACTCCTCCCTTTGTGTACCCTTAAGGTGTGTGTGTGCATCGATAATAACATTAGACACTAAATACGCACATGTGTGGCATCGTGAAATAGTTTATATGACTATAAAAAATCCTCTCCCCTCTCTCATTTATATTGAAGTTATTTCATTACAACGTAAATTAAAGCAACATTAGGTGCAAAAGCAACATATCAAAATAAAATAGAGCATAGCAAATTCAAACAATAGCTACCTTGGTAATTGATTATATCTCAAGCACAATATTCAAATAATGGTTGATTTAATTATCTATCAATACAATTGGAGTTGATGAGGATAAATTTTGTTATTTGTGTCAATGGTTTGGCAAGTTTTGCAAAACATGTTTAAAAATATCTTTCTATAATGCAAAACATCCATGCATAACATAATATTTAAAGCTTTATTTTTTCAATGATTGTGAACACCTTTGATTAATCAACGGGGACTTTAAGGTGGCAAGTGTGGGGGGGAGGAGGTGGTTATCTTTATCCTCAATAGAAATCTAGAAGAAATTTTTGAATGGGGGTTGGGCAGTGCCACCAATAATCAAGCCAAAGAACTTGCTCCCTTTCAAGGCCCATGAATCTTGGATTCAAGGAGAATTAATAAGCTTATTGCTATAGGAGATTCATCGATTGCAATAAAGTATATGTGAAAGTCCTCGTCTCCGATGGATGGCAAACGTGATAAAGTCATTTAGCAAATCCAAAAAGAAACTAGTAACTTTGAGAGTCTAGAATTTTATCATGTCTTGAGGCTCGGAATAACCAGGCAGATCATTTAGCAAACAAAGTCATCAAGAGTGCCATGGGAATATTAAAAAAATTAGGGTTCGTCTTTCTCCCCAATTCCTTAATTTTTATTTGAATGGACAAAGTGAAGTTTTGTATGGATGTAGTACTCCAAGGCAATCGGTAGATGGCATTCATATCATAAGCATGCAATACAAGCTTTGTAACTTAAAGAGTAGTCTCACACACTTTAAATGTAATGGAGGGAAGGCATAATTAAATAAAGTTTGGTTTTATCATGAGCATAGGTGGGATTATGAAATTTGCAAGCAAATTTCATGTCTTGGTTTGCCTAGGCTACTTGCAGCTTGGAGCAATAGTCTAGTGTTTGACCTGGAAACCTAGGTGCTCTCCCAATTTGTTCATGTGGTTTTTGTGCTTCAAATTTGTCTTTGAATTTATAGCTTTGTGGTGTCTCGGTGGAGATTGGATTCCCCCTTAATGCATTGGTAATGGTGCTAGCAATCATGGGCTTGGTCTGAAGATTGTGGTTTGTATTAGGCCACCCTGCAAATTTGATGTAAGTCACAGGATTAACTTTTTATTGTTTAAAGGAATCCATGTGCAAATTAAGGGGGGATTTGGAGGGTTTGTTCTTGTTGTTGAGTTTGTTATTGAGTTTCATTGTTAGTGGCTACAAGACATGGATGGACATAGTCACATGGAGTGATGTCCTTGTCGTGAGACTCTAGGTATCCACAAGTTTCTACAAAGGCATGAGGACCTAATAGTTTGTAATAGGACCTCCATCTTTTGGGTAGTTGGAAAACCTAATACTCAAGAAGAGGACAATACAAGCGATGCACTTGCAATGGAAGCGCTGGTACATTGAAGGAAATAAATCAATGCACTTGAAACATAATGCTTAGATTTAAGACGAGTGATTTCAAGAATGCCCATTATGTCGACTCAAATTAAAAGTTGTCTATGGGAACCATGCCTTTAGAAAACAAAGAAGAGGACTATGTTCAATTAGCTCCGGTGCATGTGAATATGGTTGGGGTGACTAAGGATTCCTGACACTCTCTAGAAGAAAATGAGGAAGCAAATAGCATGCATGTTTTTTGCTAATTTAGTTTGTTATGTATTGTAAAGCATATCTAGTACTAGGTGTCTTTCATAGGATTTATACAAGTAAAAATAGTCATTCCTAAGTGAAGATTTTTCTTTTTCTTTTTTAAAGACAAGCAACAAGTTTTTGGAACGCCTATTGATTGATGATCACACTATGGTACATTTGTCTTTTGTATTACTTTGTTGACTAGTGAGACTGCATCACTTATGTAATGCAAAATATAATATTTTCTATAAAAAAACAAAGATATAAAATATTAATCAATAGGGAGTTATGAACTCGAACTTGAACTCCAAATTAACATTGTACAACTATCCACTTTAACATAAAGGGAGATAGATTCAAACCTTGCACTTCCCCACACAAGAACAAAAACATTAGTAAGTGGCCATATATTTAATGTAAGCTTCCCTTCCTTTATCATGCTACTTTTACTCTTGCAATACTATTTACATAAACTTCTCCTTAAACATGGCATGGCTCAAAGCATCAACAATGATACAATAACCATCCCTTCAAGTTCAAACTTTGAATTTATCGATGCCTGATAACAATGATGATAATGTATCAAATATATTTAAACTTAACTAATCCTTCCTTGAACTCCTTCGTGTAGTCAATATTTGACCCCTCTTCATTCATGTACAAATTGGGATCACACTCAAATTCTCTCTCAAATTTAAGAACTCTTATTGAAAGATTCAAGTGGTAACACTTCAATTTGAATTGTGTCTGATGCAATGATTGAATCTTATTCAATATAGTGTTTCAATTAACACCTGCAAACAATACACCAAATTGCATCCAATTATAGATGGTGCATTAAAGTGTAAATGACATGTATATTTTGCAGCAAGTGCAATGAATAAAGTATTATCCCTTGGTTACACAAGATTGCCAAAATTTACATCAAATACAAGACTTAGATTGGACTCTTCGAGACTCTCTTGACAAAACTTATTGGATTTAAATCTACTTGTATAATGGAAAATATAAATTTTTCTATCAAAAACCAAAGACCTGGAACATTAATCAATAGGGAGTTACGAACTCAAACTCAAACTTCACATTAACATTGTACAACTATCCACTTTAACATAAATGGAGACAAATTTAAACCTTGCACTTCCCCACACTAGAACAAAAACATTAGTAAGTGGCCATATAATTATAACCTTCCCTTCCTTTATTATGATACTTTTACAATACTATTTACATCAACTTGTCCTTAAACATGACATGGCTCAAAGCATCGACAATGATACAATAACGATCCCTTCAAGTTCATACTTTGAATTTACTAATGCCTAATAACAATGATGATAATGTGTCAAATGTACTTCAACTTAACTAATCCTTCCTTGAACTTCGTTGTGTAGTCAATATTTGATCCCTCTTTATTCATGTGCAAATTGGGATCACACTCAAACTCTCTCTCAAATTTAAGAACTCTTATTGAAATATTCAAATGGTAACACTTCAATTTGAATTGAGAGTTGGCCATGGAAAGCATGGAGGCTTTGCATAACCCTAGTTGGAGCCTTCAAACCCTATCCATCCCAGTGTATTAAGCACGCGTGCCAATATGGAGGATGTGGATGTCGTTGATTATGAGGTGTAGGATAATATGGATCCCACACAAAGTATCTTTTTATTGCAATGGGAACTTGTAGATTGTCATATTGCCAAATCATGTTAGGAGGGTTTCATGGTGGCACTTCATTGTCCTTTGTCATCTTCTGAATTTGGGTCCAATCTCTCTCAAGCGCCAATCAGTTAGACCCTTTTCCCGAGCGGTTCCCTAACCATTCTAAGATGGATCACACGCCCTTCTCCCTACCTGCGACATCCTTTATTGAAGTGGTGCCCTCACCCAAATATCTTCATTCAGATGGCACAAATTCTACTCAATCTACGCTGGGTATGGATCCAAATCAAGGGGCCTTACTTCTCCATAAATCCTCTTATGATAATGCTTCGGCACCCTCTTCCTTATCTTTGGCATATCCTCAACAAAAGGAGTCTGAAACTCAATTCGAACATCCCTTCAAGCGACCCTCTCCCATCTTTGATGATAGTGTTGATCTCGTGAGATTAGGCATGTTGGGAGAAATTGTTTTTGAGGAATATAGTCTCTTTTATAGGATTTTAGGCTTGGATTTGTTGGGGAGGGAATCTCCCTCTCTCGGTTCTTTGAGCCAATGGAAGTAGTAAGAGGGATGAGTTGGCCAAGAAAAAGGTATAAGTTGAAAGAGGCAGATGATCAAAAAGAAAGAAGACTCGCTTCGCCTTAGAGTAGGAGAAGATGTTGGTGTGACCCAAATTATGGATTACCTGGGTTTGACACTATTGGGTTGCTTTTATGGTATAAGAATCCCAAAATGAACCCTAAGACCTTAGATTGAGGTAGGATGGATTCCCTTGATATATTATTGTCCGGAGATCTATATGCTTGCGAAAGGTTGGATCAGCTTTAAATTTTGAAGCGAGGTAGATGCAGTTTGAATTATAAGTAAAATGGGCACGGCGATCGAACTGTCTCTCTCTGAAACTCTGGCACCCTTGCTTTGATCCTCAACGGGAACAATCAAAAGGACACCCCATTTGGTTTGAGCTCTTAGGTCTTCCGACATAATTTTGGAGTGATGATATTTTTATATCCATTGGCAATGCCATGGGTAAACTCTGCCTGATTGACCCCACTTAAAAACACAGTTCGTCCCGTTCAGTTGCCAAAAGTCTAGTCCTTCTAGACCTCGAAGGGAGACCATCGAATCAATCGAAATCACCATTTGGGACCCTACGCATTTGTAACAGTTGAATTACTATAACATTCCTTTGCATTGTAGTCATTACCATGAATGGGCACATCTATTGAAGTCTTGTACAAAAAGTTTCCAACAGAAAATATGGAGAAAGGTCAACGACGACACGCTGCATATGAAAGGCTCCTCTATTTGCAAATCTTTGAACTTAGCAGGTTTCAATAGAGTGGTGGGTGGATTGAAATTTGATCAGGTGAAGTCTCTGTCGAGTCCACACTATGCATGCGAGATACGAGAGAAGAATGGAGAAAAGGGGAAGGTCAATGCCTCAAAACTCAAAGATCCCTCTTATAAGGAGTCCTCATAATCAAATGAAAATCACCCATGGGGGTAAAAAAGTTACAAAGTGACATTGCCTTCTGTAAGTTTTAAACCTATGGAGAGAATCAAAGCATACAAATTATTTTAAGCAAAACAAAGATTACACCACAACATTCATGCATAATACATAGAGATTTACCCCGGAAACCCTTAACCGGGAAAATCAACAAAACTTAGAGTTGCACTTCTTATTTTCTCATGTTGATTATTAACCACTCACAATACAAATATAGGTATTCTGCAACATCCAAAACCATAATTTGTTAACCTGGATTAGAAAAAATAGATTCCAATCCCTTAACTGAGATTAAATTACATATTTTTAGAAAGAACCCAAAAATAGGCCAAAGATGTCAAGTGCGCCGTCAAATACGCACCCTCCCCCACACACTTGCAAAGAATATAAAACATATTCAACATTCTCCCACTTGTTGTTCTTTGTGCATACATGGGGTACGATATTTTATTGGATCAACAATCCAGGGCATGAATTCCCATTGCTCCTTTACACCAAGAGAACTTCTCAGTGATCATAGATTTTGTTAATGAATCTGCAACTTTCTTCAAAGTGTCGAATTTCTCCAGTAACACCTTCTTGCTTTCAACCATGTCTCTTACAAAGTGAAATTGCACATCAATATGCTTCATTCTTGAGTGATAAGCAAGGTTCTTTGCTAGAAAGATCGCACTCTGACTGTCACAATCTAACCTTACAGCTTGTTGTTCAAACCCAATGTCTGAACACAATCTATGCAACCATACAACCTCTTTACTTGCATGAGTGGCTGCCATGTATTGAACTTCTTTAGTTGATAGTGCCACTATAGCCCGTCTCTTATGTTGGAATCGATTTAATACTTGAGAGGGCGGGTGAATCAATATTAGTGTAGTTTAGCAGATTTTACCTTCTTTAACAAATTAAACTTTACTTAATCATTTATCATATGTTATCCATCAATAAATAAACATTCACATGTACATGCACCACATCATCAACACACAACACACAGGATTTTTACGTGGAAACCCAAATGGGATAAAACCACATAATGCTTCTTTATAACGAGAAAGAATATATTCAAGGAAGCACCAACTTCCTGTGTTTACCAACACCAACTGGAAGGAAGTTCCAAATCCCTGAGTTTTCTCCAGCACCAACTGGAAGGAGGCATCGGCCCCCTGTCGCATTGTTTTATAGGCACCGACCTTGTAATGTCCCTATTTCGACCCCATTATATTAAAATGTAAATGATGTAATATTGTTATAAAATCATGGTGAGGAGGTCAAGGCCAAGGTCCCGCCATCGATTTGTTGATGCATATGGTTTACGTGCTAGCCAGGCACAATGGAATTGCAAATATCATGTAAATATACATTTTAATAAAATACCCACAACTAGCTATGCAATGCAACAAGAGATGGGGGCATGATTTTACAAGGAATTGGGAGGGAAAACATTCAAACCCTTGAGCCAATCAAGTCAAGCCAAATGTCAATGAGAGAACCCATGAACCCTCAACTACCCATGTTGACTTTTGTACTCAATCATTCATTTCTCCCAAGAGTTGGTTGAGGTAGTTAATGCCTTGGGGAATGGGAGGTATGGCTGTCCAAATTCGGGTATGGGAAAGCCACCCTTCATGGAAAATCGTGTTTTGCTTCTTGGGCAAGAAAAGAGCCATGAACTGCTCCCTAAGTCATTATCCATCAACCAATTGCTCTCCCTCACGATTTTGGAGCTACCTGGGCATTTTTCAGCCACGTTTTTCTTTGTTTCTTAGCTAGGAGAAGGGCATTTTTGTGTTATATACCAGTGGGGAAGAAGGGGAATCGAATTTGGGGTTCCATTGAGACCGATTTTGGCTACTGAATGCATATATATCCGTGGGAGAAATCATTTTCTTCCATGTGGTCGAATTTCCCTCTCCCAATCCATTGTTTTGGCTTGAGCTTAAGTGCAGGCATCCAGGGTTCTGATTTAGCCTGATAAACCCAGCTGTGGACTGGCTTGGCTTAGATGCATTGATTATTTGGTTGCGTATGAGCTTGAATGTCGCCTTTTCCTTGTAGAAATCATGCCCAGCTCGGGGGTGGTCTCTGAGTGCTGAAATAATACAGGCTGGGTAGAGACCTACGGTTGGGTGGAATGTTGCAGCGACATAGCTAGTTGCTTGGGACAATTACACAATGAAGATGAGTATATTCTTCTGTGTATTTAATTCTGCAATGTTATTTCATTATTTACTGTTATGTTTATGCAAAGCAATGCATGTTGGATATGCATGTAGTGGATCTTACTGCTGCTATGTTTATTTGAATTATACACCTGCACATGTGTTTTTGTTTGTATGAATCTAATGAATGGGTTGAGTTTATGTAAAAGCCCAGAATTTGGCATCATGTTCCCTTCCTCGAATTGGATCCACGGGAGGGGACGTGACAGACCTGAAAGAAGTTGGGACTCCCTATCTCCTTATTGTTTTATAGGCACCAACCTGAAGGAAGTTCCAACTCCCTATCTCCTTATTGTTTTACAGGCACCAACCTTAAGGAAGCTCCAACTCCCTGTCTCCTTGCCCTGTCCGACCGCCCTGATGTCTGATATATTTTACTTCCTTGCTGTTCTTCAACTCTACACACTTCTTCAAGTCTTCTGATGATGATTCTGATGTGCTCAACCTTCGTATGTAGACTGTATTATGCCACTGCTCTGCATACATCACTTGATTTCTCTTTCTTCTCAAATCACACTTCTACTGATGACTTAATTCATGGATTGTGTGCTATGTTGATGTTGCAGTTTGCGCTTCTGGTTCAACGTTATTCTTTACGTGACTACAATGATCAACTGATACTGTGCTTTCAATTGATGACTGCTGTACTGAAATAAAGCACTAGTAACAGAGATAACTGTGCACTTTATGATGTGTACGTTCTGAAAAAAGTGTTGTAGTCCTTCAGACGATCTGCGACGTCCTGTGCATCAAATGATTGGTACATTCAGTCTAATACATTTGTTTTACATCATCTACATCATGATGCGCTTATCTGATTCTTCTATTGTTTTGTTTTTGCACATCAGATGTAATCTTCAACTTCGCACACTTTCAATTCAGTTCATATGCATCAGTTAGACATCCGTGCAATACCTGATAACCTTTGATTTAGTCTCTGCGCTTCTATCTCTTCAACTTCTACAACTATTGGCAGGTTGATTGTGATACTTTCCTTTGAGATGTCCAGCACTTGCACATTCAACAATATTTATTCTTTTCAGTGTTTGTGCAATTGTCACATATTTACGGCATCTTTCTGCGCACCATCAAAACTTCGTTTTGCTGCATGTGCGCATTTGGCCCTTAGTTTGACTTGTGTTGATATCAATGAATCATACTAAATAAGTTCACATCCACTTTGACATTAGATGAAAGTCAAACACTTGCCATATTCTTTAGTTGACATCAATGACCATCAATGCTCAACAATCTCCCCCTTTGGAATTGATTTCAACACCTTATGAAGCTGTGCTTGATTTTCTTTGAGCTGTGTGCTTCATTTGTATTTTGGTCGCAGTCCTTCCCCTATGTATGTGATCCCCCTGAACTCTTTTGTCTTTTTGTTCACTGCATTCTTTATCGGTGCTTCTCTCATCTTTGCGCTAACTATATATCTTAATGTCATATCTGCGCATATCATATCTTCATGACATGTCTTCAAGTATTCTTCTTCACACTCTTTCACATCTGCTTCATGCTTCATGCTTTACTGCTTTGATGTCTGCAGTCCTTAATACTTCATACTCTTTCACATCTGCTTCATACATTCCTTTACCTTTCCACTTCACCGGCTTCATGCATTTCTCCTGGTATCTTTATGTATTTGCTTCATGCATTTCTCCTGGTTTCTTTATGCATTTCTCCATGCATTTATGTTCAGCTTCAATAACTTCATGCATTTCTCCCCCTTTGACATCAATGGAAAAGAGGTTCATTTCTCTGTGTGAGATCTTATCGTTGTGTTTTGTGCTTGAACTCGTCTAGACTGATTATGGGATAACTCCCCCTATCTTCATGCTTCATTGCTTTGCAGACATCCTTCACTGATATCCTCTCATAATTATCTTTGATTTCCTTTCTGATATGGATATTATATTGTTCCTTCAGCTTGGTCTTCTGTTCTTGTAACAATACTTCATCATTCCTTGTACAATGATCATGCCATTATCCTTACTTACCCACCACGTAGTGCCGATCGGTTAACTATTAATTTTGCATTATTCCTTGCACCAGAATGCTTCACCTGTCGCATTTACTGTGTTGTCACCGAGCTTTGTCACCTTTAAGGTAGTCACATCCTTTTCTAAGACAACAGGAGATATGGCATGTTTTCCATTCATTGGCCAACTTGACATAAAGTGGACATGGCCCTTAGTTCGTGTGGCAAGAGTGACGTGTTGTTTCCATACTGGAACATTTTGAGGCCACAATCTTTGTCGTAAGGTGCAATGAATCGAACTTCTCCCTTTTTTATTGTTTCCAAAACTTTATTAAGTTCGACATTTATTTTTTGTGACTCCATCATCCTTTCCGACTTGTGCGACATTGAATACCTTTCTCATCAATTAACTGCATGCGCACAGACATCCCTCAATGGCTTCTATAAGATTTCTATGAGCAGTGTTTGGTTCATCACTTCTTGCATTCTTGTTCTTTCGTGTCACATTGCTGTCAAGTTCTTTGTTGCTTGTTCTTTCAATGGCCAACTATCTTTATGGAGTAACTAGTTCCCTTGAAAGTGTGTAGCATGCCATTCAGTCTCAGGAATTTGAGTTCTCACACTTCTGAATTGATATGGACATTTGGCGGCAACATATTCAAAACAACCAATTTCTTTACCAACATCGTCATTATGAGCAGCTGGATCTTTTAATTCGCAAAGTTGACAATCTGGATCCTCCGCAAGCTAACTCGTCATCGTCTACATCTCTGCAACTTCTTCCCCTTCATTTTGTTCCTAAGTGTTCTTCTCTGGTTCCGGTGGATTTGGAAATACGTCTTACGAATCAACCAGACTCTGAACTTGACCTTGAACTTCGGTTATAGGATGCTTAAGCGTTTTCATTTTTGCTCCCTTTCTTTCAATATGCTATTCTTGGCTTCGACATAGAGTCTTAACTCATGCAATTTTGTAATCAAGCCTCAATTTTGAATACAAAAGATATGTTTAGCGCAGTTTCATTTACTTCAACAATGTTCAGTTTCTATTCATGCAAGATATTTTGCTTGTATTTATGCGACTGAATCAATGTGATGCTTATTTGTTCTATGATATGCAAGACAAATGTATAGCTATGTATGTATGTGATCTTCCTTATCTGCAACATAATCGACTGATCATAATAAACACATTCTAACTTATGACACATTCTAACCACACACATTCAATTAACATTACACATTCTTAACCCCACTCCTAACTAAAATACCTTGAATTCCTTAAGATGCATCATGTTGAACTCAAGGGTCTCCCATGTTTCATATGGGACTAGCCTGAGAGGCAACATTTGCTTGTTGCGCCTGGATTGTCTGCATCATCTGTGTGCTTCTGTGGAGATTTCTATTAAAGAAATGTAACTACGGAAGATATTCTAAATGTACTTGTCTATTGTATTATTGTATTCCTCCTTCGGGAGATGTCATTGATGTAATTGATAATGTAAAAGTCATTGAAAGAGTCAATGTAAACACTAGGACTTGTGTCGGCCTAGAAGAACCCATAAAATAATACTATATTATGTAATTGACAAGTTGGCCTAGTCAGTTAGGTCAAGTCGGCCCTTTTGAGGAAAAAGTCACCTCAACTGAAGAATATAAGTAGGAGGTTGAGTTTCTCATTTGCATCACTCATCTCACTCACTCAAGTTCGCATAGGAGAGAGAGAAGTTCACACAAGTGAACGAGAGAAGTTGTGTTTGTCTTGGGGTTTTATCTTGTACTTGGTGAATTCTATATTGAAGAAGTTTTGCCAAGGTTTTCTCCCTTGTGGTTTCCCTGAGAGAAATTGTGTGTTCTTTGTGTTTGTTATGCTTTTCTTTCTTTGAGTGATTATATTGTTTAATGTTATTATGCTAAACAAGAAAAACTAACATGGTATCAGAGCAGGCTTGAAAGAAAACATTGTACAGCCTCCGCAACTGCAGAAAATAGGGATTCTTATTACAGGAGCTCTCTCCACAGATCATTTGAAAAAGAGGGTGCATGTAACTCACCTCACTAGGGCGCATATTTCTGTTGAAGCAGAATTCAATTCCAAGAATTTTCATCTTTGGGTCCACCACTACAGCCCAAAGAACCAGGGCATCAAGTTTTTGGAAGATCTGCTCATAGATTTGGGAGAAAGAGTACTTTTCTCAACTCGCCTTGAGGAGGTGCATCTTTTCATCCAGTTAGTTCTCCAAGTTGGAAAATTAGGGTTTCTCTGTCAAACCCCAAGTCAAGGTAGAATCAGTTTTCAGAAGGATAACTTTACTAGTAAGTACTACATCCATACTATTTCCATTTGAGCTTATCATATCATCAAAATGAAAAACACTACCAAGCTTGATGAGAAGCTTGAAGGAATTGAGAACTTCAAGGCATGGAAATATAGATCAGTCATGCTCATTCTTGAAGAACATGACCTAGAAGGTTTTGTAAAAGAGGGAGTTGTAGAACCAAAAGGAGACAAGGCCAAATAAAGACACAAGAAGAATATGATCAAGGCTAAGAGGATCATAGCTGATTCTATCAAAGATCACTTGATTCCTTAAGTGTCCTCAAAGAATACTCCAAAATAAATGTTTGATGCTTTGACCAGCATGTTTGAAGGAAAGAGCATTAATAGGAAGATGACCTTGAGAAATCAACTCAAGGGTCTGAAGATCCAAAAGTCTGAGACTATGCACTCATAATTCTCTAGAGTATCTCATATCAAAGAACAATTAGAAGCTATTGGAGACATGGTAGAAGAAGCTGAAGTTGTGATGACCACTATGAATGGTCTTCCTAGATATTGGGAACCTTTTGTTCGTGGCATATGCGCTAGGAAAAGATTAATCATGTTCAGACAACTATGGGAAGAGTGTGTGCAAGAAGAAGAAAGAATAGCTGTAAGAGAAGAGAAACTAAACAATAATGAAGATCAAGCTTTGACAACTCATGCCAAAGGAGGAAGGAAAATAAAGAATGATGTACGTACTTATGAGCACTCTCCCAGAAGACCTCAAAGATTTTAAAGGAACAGGAGGATCAAGAAAGACTTCTCCTCCTTTGAATGTTTCTCTTGTCACAAGATGAGGCACATTGCAAGAAATTGTCCATTCAAATATGGACAATCCAAGAAGCAAAAGAAAAGATTTCATGCTCATGCAGCTGAAGAAAATGAATATGATGATGAAATCAAATCCAGAGAAGACGAAGACTCTATTGAAGAATATGTTCTAATCTTAGCCCTCACTAGTTCAGTATCTCATGGAAGTGACACTTGGCTAGTGGACAGTGGAGCCTCCAAACATATGACGGGATACAATGACTCTTTTTCACATCTCATGCAGAAAGATTCTCCACACAAAGTAAAGCTTGGAGATGATTACCAATATATTATCAAAGGAATGGGAGAGGCTACTTACAAATTGTACTCTGGAAAGTCCATGAATATGAAGGAAGTACTATATGTTCCAGGTTTGAAAAAGAACCTTCTTTATATCTCAGCTTTAGATAAGAAAGGTCTTAGAATTGCATTTGCAGATGGTGAAGTTCTTATGTGGCCAAAGGGGAAGACAATTAATGATGCAATCGTTATTGGGGTTGAAGAAGGAGGACTCTATAAACTCAAGGGTCATGCAAATTCAACACTAATGGCTAGTACCATGAGCCCCTGTGAATTATGGCATAGAAGACTAGCTCATGTACACTACAAAGCTTTACCAATAGTGAGTAAGGTGGTGATTGAATTACTAGAAATCCAGGTTGATCACGAAGGGGTGTGCAAAGGATGTGCACAAGGAAAAAGTACAAAGAACCCATTTCCAAGAAGTGATAGCAAAGCAAGAGGCATATTGGACATTGTTCACTCCGACATTTGTGGACTTATGACAACCACTTCATTAAGCGGGTATGTTTACTATGCTTCCTTTATTGATGACTATTCCCACAAAACATGGATTTATTTTCTAAAGAATAAAAGTGAATTTTTTGAAAAGTTTAAAGAGTTTAAGGCTCTCGTAGAAAACCTCTCTGAAAAGAAGATGAAGATACTAAGGACAGATAATGTAGGGGAATACACTTCATGTGATTTCAAAGAATTCTATAAACAAGCAGGGATTAAGAGGGAGCTTACCATCCCCTATAATCCACAACAAAATGGTGTAGCTGAAAGGAAGAATAGATCTATCATGGAAGCAGTGAAGGCCATGATCCATGACTAAGACCTACCCATGCATCTATGGGATGAAGCAGCTAGAACCGGAGTCTATGTACATAATAGAATCTCTCACAATGCTCTTGGAAATAAGAATCCAGAAGAGATTTTTACTGGTGTGAAGCCTGAAGTCAGTCATCTAAAGATATTTGGGTGTCTAGTATTTATTCACATTCCAAAAGAGAAGAGATCGAAGTTGGAACCTTTAGGAAGAAAGGGGATCTTTGTGGGTTACAATGAGCAATCAAAGGCTTACTGTATCTACATCCTAGGATATCGTCAGATTGAACTTAGCAAGGATGTTACATTTGATGAAGGCACAACTTTCAACAAGTTTAAGAAGACTCATGAATATGAAGAGGAGCATGAAGCTCCTAGAGTTACGAAAACTAATAATGCACTAGACAGGAATATTGAAGAAGAAATTATTCCAGAAGATCATGACATGACAGAACCTCAGAGACCTGAGGAGACACCTCATGAGGAAAATCCACGAAAGAGAAGACCATCTTGGACACGAGAAATAATACAAGATGCAGGAAGATATGGTGCCCCAGAAGGAACCGGTAGAGAAAGCAAGAGACCAAGGCAATATTCCAGTTATGTAGCCTTGATGTGTAACCTTGTTGAAGAAGAACCCACATGTTTTGAAGATGCGACAAAGAAGATGGAATGATTGGATTCTATGAATGAATAATACCAATCCATCATAAAGAATGATGTTTGGAATGTGGTACCAAGACCGAAGGACAAGTCAATAGTTTCATTAAAGTGGATATTCAAAACAAAACTGTCAGCAGACGGAAGCATTGAAAAGTACAAGGCAAGGTTCGTAGCTCGAGGGTTCTCTCAAAAGGAAGGAATTGATTGTGAGGAGACTTTTGCTCCTGTGGCTAGATATACCTCAATTAGAACCATCCTTGCCTTGGCAGCTAAGATGAAATGGAAGTTACATCGGATGGATATAAAGACAACTTTCCTGAATGGAAAAATAGAAGAAGAGGTATACATTAAGCAACCAGAAGGATTTGAAATAGATGACAGAAAAAAACACATGTATGTAAACTGAAGAAAGCATGATATGGGTTGAAGCAAACACCCAGAGCATGGTATGGGAGAATTGATGGTTTCCTGATGAGCTTGGGCTTTACCAATAGTAAAGCATATTCTAATCTTTATTATAAGGTCATAAATGATGAACCTATGATATTGCTATTGTATGTGGATGATTTGTTTATGATAGGAGAAGACAAGCCCATCACTGAATGTAAGAAGAAGCTTACTGCAGAATTTGAAATGAAAGACCTTGGGATGATGCACTATTTTCCAGGTCTTGAAGTATGGCAGTTCCCAGATGAGATTTTCCTAAGTCAAGGAAAATATACTATTGAGATCCTAAAAAGATTTGGGATGTTGGATTGTAAGGCCATGACCACTCCGATGGTGACAAACTTGAAGCTCTTAAAAGATGCCTCATTAGAGACAGTAGATGCCACGTTGTACAGACATATTATTGGCTCATTGATGTATTTGACGAATACTAGACCAGATATATGTTTTGTTGTGAACACCTTGAGCCAGTACATGGTGGAGCCCAGACATGTTCACCTGATTGCAACAAAACATGTGATGAGGTACCTAAAAGGTACATTGGACTATGGACTCAGATATGCATCAGATAATGAGTTCAGATTGTACGGATATATAGACTCATATTGGGCTGGAAGTGCCGATGATAGAAAAATCACTTCAGGATGTTGTTTTAGTTTGGGATCAGGTATGATCTCTTGGATTAGTAGAAAGCAACCCTGTGTTTCTCTTAGTACAGCAGAAGCTGAATACGTCGTAGCATGTTCAGCTTATAGCGAAGCAGTTTGGCTTTGCAAGATGTTGGCAAGATTGTTTGATGCAGAGATATATGTGACTGCTATTCTCTGTGACAATCAGAGTTGTATCAAGATGGCAGAGAATCCAATGTTCCATGATAGATCAAAGCATATCGAGATCAAGTTTCACTATATCCGGGATATGGTGCAGAAGGGAGATGTAAAGCTCAAGTATGTTCCTACAGAGGAACACGTTGTTGATGTGTTGACTAAGCCTCTGTGTCGCATAAAGTTTGAATACTTTCGAGACAAGCTTGGTGTGGTCCGAAAGGACCCCCCTCGAAAGAGGGAGTGATGATGATGATTGGTTTTACATGAGCTCCTTCGAAAGAAGGAGTGGGGTCCTAAAGGATCACCCTTGAAAGAGGGAGTAGTTTCCTGGAGCCTTGGTATGGAAGCTCGGTCTAGGATTGGTACGTAAACCTGATAAGGCCTGGTTGATCCGAAAAGATTGGTATGTCAACTCTGGATAGATCCTAGGGGGATTGGTATGTCTGTCTAGGCTTGTTTGGTTCGAAATTATTAGTAATCCAGACAAGGCCCATTTGATCCCTAGGTAGATTAGGATGTCTGACTAGGCTTGTTTGGTCCAAAAGGATTAGTAAGTCAGCATTGTCTATCAGAGTGCCCACCACAGCGCATATTCCAGATGATGGTACTGTCCCATTTTATGTCGTTCCAACATTCACATGCTTATGGTTGATGTGCCAGCATTCACATGTTGATGGTTGTTGTGCCAACATTCACATGCTGATGGTTGTTGTTCCAGCATTCACATGGTGATGGTTGTTGTTCCAACATTCACATGCTGATGGTTGTTGTTCCAGCATTCACATGCTGATGGTTGATGTTGTTCCAGTACTTGCTTACTGATGATTGATGTTGTTCCAGTATTTGCTTACTGATGATTGATGTTGTTTCGGTATTTTCTTACTAGTGATTGATGTTGTTTCAGTATTTGCTTACTGATGATTGATGATTGTTCCAGTATTTACTTATTGATGTTGTTGTTCCAGTATTGACTTATTGATGATTGATGTTGTTGTTCCAGTATTGAATTACTGATGATTGATGTTGTTGTTCAAGTATTCACTTATTGATGATTGATGATATTGTTCCAGTATTCATATACCGATGATGATGTTGATGTTGATGATGCTGATGGTGATATTCCAGCAGATGATGATGATGATGCTAATGGTGATATTCCAAAAGATGATGATGATGATGATGCTGATGGTGATATTCCAACAGATGATGCTGATGGTGATATTCCAATAGATGATGCTGATGTTCCAACAAATTCTTGTTGTTGATGATGATGTTCCAACATATGATTTTGATGATGCCCCAGACATATGTTGATGTTCCAAAAAATTCCTACGACATATAGAGATTCACCATTCAGTTGGACAACTGTTGATGTTGATGATGTTGCTTGCATAATACCTTCCTAGTTAAGAGGGAGTGTTAAATAAATGTAACCGTGGAAGATATTCTAAATGTACTTGTCTATTGTATTATTGTATTCCTCATTCGGGAGATGTCATTGATGTAATTGATAATGTAAGAGTCATTGAAAGAGTCAATGTAAACCCTAGGACTTGTGTCGGCCTAGAAGAATTCATAAAATAGTATTATATTATGTAATTGACAAGTCGACCCAGTTAGTTAGGTCAAGTCGGCCCTGTTGAGGAAAAAGTCACCTCAACTGAAGAATATAAATAAGAGTTTGAGTTGCTCATTTGCATCACTCATCTCACTCACTCAAGTTCTCATAGGAGAGAGAGAAGTTCGCACAAGGAGAGAAGCTATGTTTGTCTTGGGGTTTTATCTTGTACTTGGTGAATTCTAGATTGAGGAAATTTTAACGGGGTTTTCTCCCTTGTGGTTTCCCGTGGGTTTCCCCAAGAGAAATTTTGCATTCTTTATGTTTCATGTGATTGTCTTTCTTTCAGTGATTATATTGTTTCATGTTATTATGCTAAACAAGTAAAAACTAACAATTTCCTGATCCAAGTTTTGTTGTGCGTATTTTTTTTTTTTATTCTACTCTGGAGATATCCTATTGAAGTCCTTTTGAGTGAAATAGATTTTGCAACATGATTCTTCATTTGGACAGTTTATTGATCTTCGACAATACATAACTTTGTGTCCAAAGCGGGCGCGGGCATAACATCTTACGGTTTGACAATATTTTGCAAAATGACCAAAACGATTGCTTCTTGCGCACTTCAGTCTATTGATCCTTGATTGGTTAGTATACTGAAAACAATTGTAACCAAAGGAGTTATCATACCTGAATGTTTTGTTATGACGTGTGTATTGTTCTCTGTTGCAGATATTCTTTGATGTCTTCACAAAACCTAGACTAGTTTTGTCTTCTGGTGATATTTGATCCTTTAGAATCTTATTCAACATTGATGTATTGTCTTTTAACCTGTTATGCACTTCATCTTTAGCTTCTGATTGTGTGCATATTGAATCAATGCGAACTTGTCTCTTTCCCTGTATCTCAATCAGCTTGTCTGTTCGACGGGGTATCTCTTTGTCCTTTTCTTCAAGTTGATCAGTCATCTTTCTGTTTTCCTGCCCCAGTTCATCAAGTGAAGATATTAGTACATACTTTTATTTCTCAAGTATTATAATATTTTCTTGTGCGCAATTCAATTGACACTCATAACTAGTTATATTTTCACGAATGTCTGCTTCAACATATTCCTGCTCTTCATACTTTGACAATTGTTCCTATAATAACTTATTCTTATTCTTAGACTTATTTAACTCGTCCAGGAAACTGATTAGTTCACCTTCCCAGTCAATGTCTACAGTATCGTCATCATCGGAGTGATTGACAGTCTTGACTTCTTCAACAGGTTTTGGTGGTATGAATTGTTTTGAAGGTGTCTTAAACGATCCACTAAAGAAAAACTTGTCCAGTGATCCTTGCTTGTTTTGCGCGACTGGAGTAGTCCTTGAGTTGTTCTTCTCTCTTTTGTCTTTACTTTCTTCTACTAATTGGGCCATGAAGAGCACTTCCTTGGGTTCTTCGTTGCAGTCACTTTCTTCGTACGTATTGCTTCCCTCTTCGGTATACAGACTCTTCCTCTGTTTTGGAATTCTCCTTTTATTCTCAGGTCTGTGTTGAGAACACGCATTCTTTTGATCATGTGCTCCAGATTCTTCATCATTGTTGCTATCTTCTTTCTTGTAAGGGAATTTTGAGGCATAATGACCTACTCCTCCACACATGAAACATTTAGAGGGTAACTTGTTCTTATACTTTCCTCGTCCTCTTTTCAACTTCTTGACAAAGTTTGATTCTTCATCACCTGATTTATCACAATAGTCTTTGTCATGATCATGCTTGTCCATTCCTGTGGCTTTGAGGGATGATTCCTTTCTGATGGAGTTTCCTTTTCTATTCTCATCTTGCATGCAGTGAGAATCCCCTGAAGTTCATTCTTTGTTAGTTCATCAAGATTGGCTCGATCTACTAACACAGAAACCTTCGAATTAAATCTTTGAGTTATAGTTCTCAATATTTTATGTACCACTGATTCTTCATCTAGAGTGACCCCAAGATGCTTGATAGCATTGACTACCTCATCCACTCTTAGGAAGTGCGATGTAATGTTCTCTTCATATTTTATCCTCAGAGATTCAAACTTCCCAAAGTAATTCTGAAGCTTTGCTTTCTTTACCTTGTCGTTTCCTTCATATACGTCTTTGAGTTTGTCCCAAATTTCTTTGGCTGATGCACAGTGCATAACCTTGACAAATTCGTCACCTGTCAAACCACACAATATGGCATTTTAAGCCCTAGAATTGCTTTCATATAGTCTCCTTTGCGTGGGATTGATTCGAACTACTTCCAGGACATCATAACTATCAACTATAGATTTCCAGACTTCTGCACCTAAAGATTGTAAGTAGACTTCCATACGTACCTTCCAGAAAATATAGTTGGTGTCGTCGAACCTTGGTGCTCTGTTTGTAGAAAGGCCTTCTTGCTTATCCATGTTTGCTTTCTGCACAATGATTTATCTTCCAGATGTTGATCTGTTATGAAGAAAACCGCTATGATACCAATTGTTGGAATCGATTTAATACTAAGAGGGGGGGTGAATCAATATTAGCATAGTTATTAACATATTTTACCTTCTTTAACAAATTAAACTTTACTTAATCATTTATCATCTGTTATCCATCAATAAATAAACATTCACCACATCATCAATACATAACACACATGATTTTTACATGGAAACCCAAACGGGAGAAAACCACAGAATGCTTGTTCATAATGAGAAAGAATACATTCAAGGAAGCACCAACTTCCTGTGTTTACCAACACCAAATGGAAGGAGGCTCCAACCCCCTGAGTTTTCTCCAGCACCAACTGGAAGGAGGCACTGACCCCCTGTCGCTTTGTTTTACAGACACCGACCTGAAGGAAGCTGGGACTCCCTATCTCCTTGTTGTTTTACAGGCACCAACCTGAAGGAAGCTCCAACTCCCTGTCTCCTTTCCCCGTCTGATCACCCTGATGTCTCATACATTTTGATGCCTTGATGTTCTTCAACTCTACGCACTTCTTCAGGTCTTTTGATGATGATTCTGATGTGTGCAACCTTTGTATGCTGGCTGTATTCTGTCACTGCTCTGCATACATCACTTGACTTCTCTTTCTTCTCAAATGACACTTCTGCTGATGAATTACTTCATGGATTGTGTGCTATGATGATGTTGCAGTCCGCGCTTCTGGTTCAATGTTATTCTTTACGTGACTATAATGATCAACTGATACTGTGCTTTCAATTGATAACTTGTTGTACTGGAATAAAGCACTAGTAACATAGATAACTGCGCACTTTATTATGTGTCCATTCTGAATAAGTGCTACAGTCCTTCAGACAATTTGTGACATCCTGTGCATCAAATGATTGGTTCGTTCAGTATAATGCACTTGTCTTACATCATCTACATCATGATCCGCTTATCTTATTCTGCTACTGTTCTATTGTTGCGCATCAAATGTAGTCTTCAACTTGACACACTTTCACTTCAGTTCATATGCATCAGCTAAACATCCACGCAATATTTGATAACCTTCAATTTTGTCTCTGCGCTTCTGTCTCTTCAACTTCTGTGACTATTGGAGTGATGATTTTGATATTTTCCTTTGAGATGTCCAACACTTGCGCATTCTACGGTATTTCTTCCTTTCAGTGTTTGCGCAATTGTCACAGATTTACGACATCTTTCTGCGCACCATCAAAACTTTGTTCTGCTGCATGTGCGCATTCGTCTCTTCGCTAGATCATTCTCTTACGTCGACGAGCCCCTTGATGCCCCAAAAAACAAACTAAAACTTTAACAAAAGTTGCAATCTTCTCGCTCCTTCACTACTACAACAAATATCCAACTTGCATCTCTATTTATACATGTCATGCACGGATTGTATGTTTGCAAGTTGGTGGTGGAATTCATTCTTCCATACTTCACGGATCATGCTTATGCCACGTGTCATCATCAACACTATTGACATGTCATCTCTGATGTATTAAGCTCCCTTAAGGTCCACAACTTAGTGGGACTTTATACCTTGGTGGTGTACCATTGTGCTCTAGATGTAACATTGCCTTACAGTATATGCGCAATCTTCCACCTTATCTTTGATATGTCCACCCCCTTGATCTACCATCATTTATGGGTAATGCACCATTGATTTATCACTGTTTTGCATAGTTTGTGGATTCTCCAACTTCTACTTAGTGGGATTGTGACCCATGCTCATCATTTCATTTGGGTGACGCGTCCTTGATGTGATAAAGCTTTACAGAAACTGCGCACACTCCAACTTCTCTTTAATGGGACTTTGACCTCTGCCTTATCATTACTTGTGGGACTTGCACACTTTCTGTTAGTTGGCTGTGGTATTTGCTCATTGTGATCTTCAACCGATTGTACCCATTTAGGAACTTGCACACTTTTCACCACATGAAGGAATCTTCTGATTGGTTGTGCTTGCACGCTTTCAGGATTGTCGTTCTATCTGTTGTTTCTTTTCTTCCTGTGCACTCCCAACCATCAACCAAGCGACACTTAGGAATTGCTAGATTGCTTGTCCCTTTGGTCCAATCATATCTTGGCAGTTTGAGCACTTGTACTATTGTCCAACCAACTCCTTGGTTGTTTGTCATGAGAAGGTGTAGCTTGGTGGACTTTCTTTCTACACAAGGACTATATGATATAGGATACATTGCTTGTGTTCCTTCTTGAGCTGAATCTTTATGAAGTATCATTTTGGATCTGTATGGAGTATCATCTTATGTACTTATTCATACTAGTTCATGTATGATGTATCCTTGATACACATCTTCTGCCTAAATGAACTCTTATATATACTCCAAAGTTGCATACTTAATGCATCATTGATTCACAACTTCAGACTTCTTCAGAATGGATGCAGTACCTAGATATACTCTTTCAGACTGGAATCCATTTTTGTCAGCTTGAACATATATATGATTTTTGTCTTCTTCAGATGTCTGTGCTTTTAGATATACTTCAATGTTGCATATCTGTCACATTCACCTTTTGCGCATATACTTTTGGTGTTCATTCTTTCTTCATCATGCGCATAGACATCCTCAAAGTGGCTTCTTTATATTTCTGTTGGAATGTTGTATCCACTTTGACTTTTGCTGATATAAATGACTCATACTGAATCAGTTGACATCTTATTTGACATTAGATTACATTTAAACACTTGACATCTTCTTTAGTTGACATCAAGGACAATAAATGCTCAACAATCTCCCCCTTTGGCATTGATGTCAACACCTTATGAAGCTATGCCTGATTTTATTTTAGCTGTGTGCTTCTTCTTTTCTTCTGGTCGTAGTTCTCCCCTTGTGTATGTGCTCCCCCTGAATTCTTTGGGATTTTTGGTCACTGCATTCTTTATCAATACTTCTCTCATCTTTTCGCTAACTATATATCTTCCTATCGTATATGCGCAGATCATATCTGCATGACTTGTCTTCAAGTATTCTTCTTCACACTCTTTCATGTCTTCTTCATGCTTCATGCTCTGCATCTTTGATGTCTGCAGTCCTTAAGACCTCATAATCTTTCATGTCTGCTTAATACATTCCTTTACCTTTCCACTTCATCAGCTTCATGCATTTTTCCTAGTATCTTTATGTATTTACTTCTCCTGGTTTCTTTATGCATTTCTTTTTAGCTTCAACAACTTCATGCATTTCTCTCCCTTTGACATCAATGGAAAAGAGGTCCATTGCACTATGTGATATCTTCTCGTTTTGTTTTGCGCTTGAACTCGTCCAGACTTATCATGGGATAATTCCCCTTGTCTTCATGCTTCATTGCTTTGTAGACCTCCTTTACTGATATCCTTTCATAATTATCTTTGATTTCCTTTCTGATATGGATGTTACATTGTTCCTTCACCTTGGTCTTCTGTTCCTGTAACAATACTTGATCATTCCTTGCGCAGTGATTATGCCGTTATCCTTACTTACCCACCACGTAGTGTCGAGCGGTTAACTACTGATTTTGCATGATTCCTTGTAGTACCAGATTGCTTCACCTGTCGTATTTACTGCGTTGTCACCGAGCTTTGTCACCTTTAATGTAGTCACATCCTTTTCTAAGAAAACAAGATATATGGCACCTTTTCCATTCGTCATCTAGGTTGACATAAAGTGGACATGGACCTCAGTTCATGTGGCAAGAGTGACGTGTCATTCCAGTAATGGAACATTTTGAGGCCACAATCTTTGTCATAAGGTGCAATGAATCCAACTTCTCCCTTTTTGTACTGTTTCCAAAAATTTATTAAGTTCAACATTTATTTTTGGCGACTCCATCATCCTTTCCGACTTGTGCGACATTGAATACCTTTCTCATCAATTAACTGCATGCGCACGAACATCCTTTAGTGGATTCTATAAGATTTATGCGAGCAATGTCTAGCTCATCACTTCTTGCATTCTTGTTCTTTCGTGTCGCATTGTTGTCGAGTTCCTTGTTGCCTGTTCTTTCAATGGCCAACTATCATCGCAGAGTAACTAGTTCCCTTGAAAGTGTGCATCATGTCGTTCAGTCTCAGCAATCTAAGTTCTCACGCTTGTGAACTGAAATTTTCATTTGGCTAGCTTCGTCATTCTGAGTAGCTGGATCTTTTAATTCGCAAAGTTGACAATATGGAGCGTCAGCAACAATAGATTATGCAAGAATAGTCTGATCTACAGCCTCTGTAGGCTAACTCGTCATCGTTTACATCTTTGCAACTTCTTCCCCTTCATTATGTTCCTGAGTGTTCTTCTATGGTTTCGGTGGATTTGGAATTACGTCTTGCAAATCGACTAGACTCTAAAATCGACCTTGAACTTCGGTTGTAGGATGCTTCGACATTTTCAATTTTTCTCCCTTTCTTTCAATATGCCATTCCTGGCTTCGACATAAAGTCTTAACTCATGCAATTTTGTAATCAGGCCTCAATTTTGAATACAAAAGATTTGTTTAGCATAGTTTCATTTACTTCAATAATGTTCAGTTTCTCTCCATGCAATATATTATGCTTGTATTTATGCGACTGAAATCAATGTGATGCTTTTCTGTTCTATGATATGCAAGACATATGTATAGCGATGTATGTATGTGATCTTCCTTATCTACGACATAATCGACTGATCATAATAAACATGTTCTAACTTATGACGCATTCTAACCACACAAATCCAATTAGCATCACACATTCTTAACCACACTCCTAACTAACATACCTTGAATTGCTTAAGATGCATTGTGTTGAACTCAAGGGTCTCCCATGGTTCTTATGAGACTAGCGTGAGAGGCAACAATTGGTTGCTGCAACTGGATTGTCTGCATCATCTGTGAGCTTCTATGGAGATTTCCTGATCCAAGTTTTGTTGTGCGCGTTTTTGTTTTGATTATGATCCGGAGATATCCTACTAAAGTCCTTTTGAGTGAAATAGCTTTTGTGCCATTATTCTTCATTTGGCCAGTTTATTGATCTTCGACAATACATAGCTTTGTGTCCAAAGCGGTCGCATGCATAACATCTTACGGTTTGACAATATTTTGTAAAATGACCAAAACGATTGCATCTTGCGCACTTAACTCTATTGATCCTTTGTTGGTTAGTATACTGAAAAGAATTGTAACCGAAGCAGTTATCATACCTGAATGTTTTGTTATGACCTGGGTATTGTTCTTTGTCATAGATATTCTTTGATGTCTTTAGAAAACCTAGACCAGTTTTGTCTTCTGGTGATATTTGATCCTTATTCAACATTGATGTACTGTCTTTTAACTTGTTCTGCACTTCATCTTCACCTTATGATTGTGCGCAGATTGGATCAATGCGAACTTGTCTCTTTCCCTTTATCTCAATCAGCTTGTCTGTTAGACAAAGTATCTATTTGTCCTTTTCTTCAAGTTGATTAGTCATCTTTCTAATTTCCTGCGCTAGTTCATCAAGTGAAGATCTTAGTACAGACTTTTCTTTCTCAAGTATTTTAATCTTTTCTTGTGCGCAATTCAGTTGAAACTCATAATTGGTTATCTTTTCATGAATGTCTACTTCAACAGATTCCTGGCATGGCCTGTCCTGCTCTTCATACTTTCATAGTTGTTCATGTAATAACTTATTCTTATTCTTAGACTTATTTAACTCGTCCAGGGCACTGATTCGTTCACCTTCCCATCCAATTTCTGTGGTATCGTCATCATCAAAGTGATTGACAGTCTTGACTTCTTCAACAAGTTTTGGTGGTGTGACTTGTTTTGAAGGTGTCTTGACCGATCCACTAAAGAAAAACTTGTCTAGTGATCCTGGCTTGTTTTGCGCATCTGGAGTAGTCCTTGAGCTATTCTTCCCTCTTTCGTCTTTACTTTCTTCTACTACTTGGGCCATGAAGAGTACTTCCTTGGGTTATTCGTCGTAGTCACTTTCTTCAGACGTATTGCTTCCCTCTTCGGTATACATACTCTTCCTATGTTTTGGAATTATCCTTTTATTCTCAGGTCTATGTTGAGAACGCGCAATCTTTCGATCATGTGCTCCAAATTCTTCATCACTGTCGCTGTATTCTTTCTTGAAAGGGAATTTTGAGGCATAATGAACTACTCCTCCACACCTGAAACATTTAAAGGGTAACTTGTTCTTATACTTTCCTCGTCCTCTTTTCAACTTCTTGACAAAGTTTGATTCATCATCATCTTATTTATCATAGGTGTCTTTGTCATGATCATGCTTGTCCATTCCTGTGGCTTTGAAGGCTGCTTCCTTTCTGATCGTAATTTCCTTTTCTATTCTCATATCGTATGCAATGAGAATCCCCTAAAGTTCATCCTTTGTTAGTTCATCAAGACTGGCTCGATCTTCTAACACAAAAACCTTCGAATTAAATATTTGAGGTAGAGTTCTCAAAATTTTATGGACCAATGATTCTTCATCCAAGGTGACCCTAAGACTCTTGATAACATTGACTACCTTATCCACTCTTAGGAAGTGTGATGTAATGTTTTCTTCATCTTTTATCCTCAGAGATTCAAACTGCCGAGAGTAATTCTGAAGCTTTGCTTTCTTTACCTTGTCGTCTCCTTCATATACGCCTCTGAGTTTGTCCCAAATTTCTTTGGCTGATTCACAGTGCATAACCTTGACAAATTCGTCACCTGTAAAACCACACAATATGGCATTTTAGCCCTAGAATTGCTTTCATATAGTCTCCTTTGCACGGGATTGATTGGAACTACTTCCAGGACATCATAACTATCTTCTATAGATTGCCAGAATTTTGCACCTAAAGATTGTAAGTAGACTTTCGTATGTACCTTCCAGAAAATATAGTTGGCGTCGTCGAACCTTGGTGCTCTGTTTGTAGAAAGGCCTTCTTGCTTATCCATGTCTGCTTTCTGCTCAATGATATTCCAGATGTTAATCTGTTACAAAGACACTTGCTCTGATACCAATTGTTGGAATCGATTTAATAGTGAGAGGGGGGGGTGAATCAGTATTAGCGCAGTTATGAGCAGATTTTACCTTCTTTAACATATTAAAATTTACTTAATCATTTATCATTTGCTATCCATTAGTAAATAAAAATTCACATGTACATGCACCACATCATCAACACATAACACACAAGAGTTTTACGTGGAAACCCAAACGAGAGAAAACCACATAATGCTTCTTTATAATGAGAAAAAATACATCCAAGGAAGCACAAACTTCATGTGTTTACCAACACCAACTGGAAGGAGGATCCAGCTCCATGAGTTTTCTTCAGAACCAACTGGAAGGAGGCACTGACCCCCTGTTGCTTTTTTAACAGACATCGACCTGAAGGAATCTGCGACTCCCTGTCTCCTTGTTGTTTTACAGACACCAACCTGAAGGAAGCTCCAAATCCCTGTCTCCTTGTTGTTTTACAGGAACCAACCTAAAGGAAGCTCCAAATCCCTGTCTCATTGCCTCGTCCGACCGCCCCGATGTCTAATAATTTTGTTGCCTTGATGTTCTTCAACTCTACACACTTCTTTAGGTCTTCTGATGATGATTCTGATGTGCGCAACCTTCGTATGCAGATTGTATTATGTCACTGCTATGCAAACATCACTTGACTTCTGTTTCTTCTCAAATCACACTTCTGTTGATGACTTATTTCATGGATTGTGTGTTTTGATGATGTTGCAGTTTGCGCTTCTGGTTCAACATTCTTATTTATGTGACTGCAACGATCAACTGATACTATGCTTTCAATTAATGACTTGATGTACTGAAACAAAGCACTAGTAACAGAGATAATTGCACACTTTATGATGTGTTTGTTATGAATAAGTGCTATAGTCCTTCAGATGATTTGCGATGTCCTGTGCATCAAATGATTGGTCCATTCAATATAATGCACTTGGCTTAGATCATCTACTTCATGATGCGCTTATCTGATTCTCCTACTGTTCTGCTGTTGCGCATTAGATGTAGTCTTCAACTTCGCACACTTCCACTTCAGTTCATATGAATAAGCTAGACATACGCACAATATCTAATAACCTTCGATTATGTCTATGCACTTCTGTCTCTTCAACTTCTGTGACTCTTAGCATGTTGATTGTGATACTGTCCTTTGAGATGTCCAACACTTGCGCATTCTACAATATTTCTTCCTTTCAATGTTTGCGCAATTGTCACAGATTTACGGTATCTTTTTGCGCACCATCAGAACTTCGTTCTGTTGCATGTGCGCATTCGACTCTTCACTAGATCATTATATTCTGTCCATGAGCCCCTTGATGCCCCCCAAAAAAACTACAACAACAAATCTCCAACTTGCGTCTCTATTTATACATGTCCTACACGTATTGTATGTTTACAAGTTGGTGGTGGCATTCCTTCTTCCATACTTCACGGATCGTGCATATGCCACTCATCATCATCAACGCTATTGATGTGTCATCTTTGATGTATCAAGCACCCTTAAGGTCCACAACTTAGTGGGACTTTATACCTTGGTGGAGTACCATTGCGCTCTAGATGTACCATTGCCTTACGGTATATGCTCAATCGTCCACCTTATCTTTGATATGTCCATCCCATTGATGTACCATCCTTTGTGGGTAATGCGCCCTTGAGTTATCACCATTTTGCATAGTTTGTGCATTCTCTAGCTTCTACTTATTGGGATTGTGACCCATGCTCATCATTGCATTTGTGTGATGTGTCCTTGATGTGATAAAGCTTTACAGAAACTGCGCACACTCCAACTTCTCTTTGGTGGGACTTTTACCTCTTCCTTATCATTACTTGTGGGACTTGCGCACTTGTTGTTCGTCGGCTGTGGTATTTGATCATTGTGATATTCAACTGATCGTACCCATTTAGGAACTCGTACACTTTTCACCACCTGAAGGCATCTTCTGATTGGCTGTGCTTACGTGCTTTCAAGATTGTCCATCCATCTGTTGTTTATTTTCTTCCTGCACACTCCCAACTATCAACCAAGAAACACTTAGGACTTGCTAGCTTGATTGTCCCTTTGGTCCAATCATATTCTTGGCAGTTTGAGCACTTGTACTATTGTCCAACTAACTCCTTCATTGTTTTTCATGAGAAGGTGTAGCTCGGTGGACTTTCTTCCTGTGTAAGGACTATATGATATAGTATACATTGCTTGTGTTTCTTCTTGAACTGGATCTTCATGAAGTATCCTTTTGGATATGTATGAAGTATCATATTATGTACTTCTTCATACTAGTTCATGTATGATGTATCCTTGATAAACATCTTTTGCCTGAATGCACTCTTAGATATACTCCAAAGTTTCATACTTAATGCATCCTTGATTCACAACTTCATACTTCTTCATAATGGATGCAATACCTAGATATACTCTTTCAGATTAGCATCCATGTCTATCAGCCTGCACATATATATGTTGTCTTCTTCAGATTTTTGTGCTTTTAGATATACTTCAAAGTTGCATATATGTCACATTCACCTTTTGCGCATATACTTATGATGTTCATGCTTTTTTCATCATGCGCATAGAAATCCTCAAAGTGGCTTCTTTATATTTCTGCTGGAATGTTGCATCCACTTTGACTTGTGTTGATATCAGTGACTCATATCGAATCAATTGACATCCTCTTTGACATTAGATGACAATCAAACACTTGACATATTCTTTAGTTGACATCAATGACAATCAATGCTCAACAATCTCCTCATTTGGCATTGATGTCAACACTTTATGAATCCGTGCCTGATTTTCTTTGAGTTGTGTGCTTCATCTGTGTTCTGGTCGCAGTTCTCCCCCTGTGTATTTGCTCCCCTGAATTATTTGGGATTTTTGTGTTGATGTATTTGCAACTTCGGAAGATATTTACTCGTATATTGTATGTATTACATTTGTACCTTATTGTATCCCCAACGGAGATGTATTATTCCTCCGATTGGAAGTGTCGTCATTTGTTTTTGCAAGTGTTGCAAGTTATATTGTAAGTGTCGTAACTTATATTTGATGGGTTATTAGACCACCTTAGAGGGGTCGGCCCAGTATGAGTTACAGGGTTATTAGACCACCCTAGTGGGGTCGGCCCAGTGACAAGTGGTAATGGGTTATTAGACTCTCCTAAGGGAGGTCGGCCCAGTTAGAGTAAAAGGCAAGTAAAGGTAAAGTATAAATAGAGAGGAGCACCTCTCTATTTATTCATTCACTCACTCATCCAACTCGCATAGTTGAGAGAGAGGAGTGCGCACAAGTGGAGGAGGAGTAGCTGCTGAAGACATCTATCTTTTGGGGTTTGATCTTTGTGATCTTTGTATTGATGCTCATTCTATCTCTGAGGAAGTTGCGAGGTTTTTCACCTTCTTGGTTTTCCCCGGTGAAATGCTTTGTGTCTCTTGTGTTTGATATGCTGTACATGTTGTTCTCTTAGTTAATATCCTATATCATATTGAATTAAATGATGAAAAACTAACATTTTGGTCACTGCATTCTTTATCAGTACTTCTCTCATCTTTGCGCTAACTATATATCTTCCTGTCGTATCTGTGCAGATCATATCTTCATGACATGTCTTCAAGTATTCTTATTCACAGTTTTAATGTCCCCTGGGGCTATCAAATGGTCTTAGGGACATATCATTAGCTCTCTAGGTCTAATTAGAATATTTAATTTCATTTTCTACAATTTAATTATGACAAAATATCGATAATTCCAAATAAATTAAAATAAAATTCATAACTAATCAAGAAAATTGAACCAAGGTTGGGAAATCTTAGCCAACAATATCTAACATCATTATGCATCCATCCCAAGCCATAACATAGGTTACTTGCACCTAAAAAGGTCATTTTCACTTAATCGTGATTAACTAGTAATTAGTGTACTAATTGCGACACTTAGCATATAATTGACAACACTTAATATAAATTAATTTGTTTATCACCTAATCATCATTTATCAATCCCAATGGATAATTAACACCTAATATCATGTAAATAAGGCCTAATTATCATTTTCCAATTAATTAAACAAAAAAATTACGAAAATGACTCCACAAGACTAGTTAACTAGTATTAACATAAACAACTAGTCTTGCATGAATTCAACACACAACCATGCCAATGAAACAAAAAGTGAACCTATAGCCATTATAAATATATTTAATCATGCACATACATCCAAATAAAGTTGCACTTGTAGGTCAAATCCTTTCACATAAACGATGATTCTTTCAAGCTAAACCAGTGCAACTAGTTAATAAACACTGCTAGGAATTTAACCCAATCAATTGTACTTAGTCCTGAACAACACAGAGGTGAGGGTAAAGATATGGAAAATGACATTTTACATCAAAATTAAAGTACCAAAATATATCATATGGCTGTACATTCCAAAAATTACGAAAACATAGATTCAATCTACAAACTAGTTACCAATTTCCACTAATTTGAAGCTAGTTTCTGTTTCTAGTTTCCAAATGCAAAACAATAAGAAAGTATCGAATACTATAAATCATGGACATTATATCATAGGTCCACTACAAACAAATGGATATATATTTTCGCTCATAAAAAATCCTCTTATTAATTCATCAAACTACCTAAATCTACTTCTCCAAATTGGCTAGAAATTGAGGAATCAAGTAAGATGAATGCATAAACAATTTGCAGAGTCATTCGGAAGCCATTTCAACTCTAAATGCCATGTATTATCAGTCTTATCAGAGGTGTAACTCTTGTAAACATTTCGTCAAACACTTCTCATGCAAAGTCATAAATCCATTTAAAACAACTATTTCGAAGGAGCTAGTGAACGGAAACAAAACTATGATTTCGATAAGCAAATATAGAACTATCTAGGAACTCCTCCACACATTTCTTCATACATTTCAAGTGTAATTATCATATCTAAGATCAATTATCTTAATCAGGCATTTTCTCAAACATTTCACATGCCACGTCTGGAAACTACATAAAACAACCCAACCGCTGAACTAGTTTTCGAATAGAGGCTAGGAACACTGTAGAGAGGTGTTTCGAATCATTCATAATCTATTGCACAATAAAAGTACACATAATATAAATAACAAAGGCACAATTATCAGATCTGTAGCATAGATTCCAAATACACATTTTTCTCAAGCACTTGCTCACAAAATACCAAAAACGAGTTAGCTATTTTTCCCAAAAACTAGTAGCATAATGTAACTAAAATTTATGAGAGATTTCTTCCATAATTAGCTCATATATTTTCTCATACATTTAATGTGAAACCATATAATAATAAGATCAAAGCCAAGTAATTCAAATAAACATGAAATACAATATTTATCTTGCAAAATACGCAACTGAAATCGACTGTGCCATGTTCCACCCAACCATAGACACAATGCAAGCCAAAAATCACTTTGCAATGGTCACCCCGAGCAGGAACCATGATGCCACATGAAGAGTGAACTCAACCACAAAAACAATATAACATTGGTCCAATCACAATCCAATGGCGAGTGGATTCCACATCACTTCTAATCCATGATCTCCAGTGGCAATTCCAATAAAAAAATTTCAGGAGAAATTAGTCCAACCACAACCCAATGGAAAGTCTTCCTCGACTTCCACTCCATGGAAATTCCAGTAGCTCCAGGACAAAAGATTCAGAAATATATCAGTCTAACCTCAAATCCAATGGCAAGTGGATTCCATATCACTTCCAATCCAGGAACTCCAGAGGCAATTCCAGGACAAAACAATGGTAATTCCAGAGTAACTGAACTTGGGCATAGGCTCAACAAGGGAGCACAAACCAACAAAAACTCATGTCAAGAGAAACCAAAACCAATCACACCAGTACTATATCAAAAACAAGATCCAAGAGCATGCATCACCAACCAGAGAGACTAGCTCCCATCCACCCAAATCCCGTTTCCCAAGAGCAATTCGAATTGGGGGGAGAGAGGGAGACACAAGGGAGGAGTTACATTCCCCAATTAGAAAAATGGGAGTTACATTTCTCAAGAGGGTGCATTAGAGGGGATATGAAGAGTCCTCATCAAGGTGGGAGTTACAAATTTTTATGAGGGGCGCACTGGGTGAGGGAAAAAATCTAACTCCAAATAAAATTATTCCTGGAATAAAATAAAAACCAAGGGGTAGCATAACACATGAGGGTGCATAAATCAAGAGGGTCCACCGAGTCCAGAAGAAGAGTGTATCACATCACATAGGTCAAAATAGTCCTGACACCTCGTGCCACATCACAACACAAATAATAACCACAACATATGTCCAGGGGCTAAACCAGAGGGTATTACATCCCCCTCCCCTTAAACCATGCATCGTCCTCGATGCATATTACATACATGCCTTTACAAAAGGATAACATACATTCCCATACATGCCTTAGAAAGATAACATCTTTCTAACCAAAATACATCCCACTACCACCTACTTTCCTGCCCATCTCCATTGCCCATGGGAGAACCGAGACTAGTAGAGTGTACTCAAGGAAGCAACAGTCGATCTTCTATCCCCATGATAGGGTCTTCAAACCTATTTACAAGGCCTTCAAACTTCAACAAGGATACATCCACCTAAAAATCATATTTCAATCACCCATATGATTAACATCAGGCATAAAATTATATGATACATGATATTCTTCACATTCCAACAACACACGATTAACAACAAATACATATATATATTGTTCATCTAGATACATAAGATACATCTTCATATATACTGTTCATCTAGATACATAAGACACATCTTCAAGATACATGATACATTAAATAAATGAAACGAAATACATTAGTATATATAAGGTACGCATTATAACATATATACTAACATAATACTTCTGATTACACTATACTCCCAAATACTTCCAAAAACTTCCAAATACTTTCAAACACTTCCAAACACTTTCAAATACTCCCAAATACTCCCAAACACTTCCAAACACTTCCAAATATTTTTACACTTACTTCATTACACACGTTCACATTTATACATATATATACTTTTAATTACTATATTTATCACACATTTTTTTTTTCCAAAAGAAAAAAGCGTAATTCCATTCATCCTTTGAGATCCGAATTACATTCAGTATTCACTATAAAGTGAATTAACCATGCCCAAATAATATGGGTTCACTTGATGAGACTGTTACGTCTACTGTCAAAACTGCATATTTCCTGCTTTATCAAGATAAATCTGTCCCACCGGACTATTTTGCTTTTACATCTTCTCAAGAAAAACATTTAAACTTCATTTGCAAAATTTATGAAACTACATTAATGTACTCATCATTCAATAAAGGGTCTGTGAAAGAAATCAGTTCGCTGTCCATTGAATTCTTCAGTTACTTTCCAAGTGCCAAAAACCATGAGTTGTCCATCTTTGGATGCCTGGTCCGCTTTTTGATTATTTTCCCTGTAAACATGCCGGCAGGTGAATGAATCAAAGGATTGTTTGACCAGCTGAATAGAATTGATAACATTTGCAATTCTAAGAACTCTGCAGGCTTGAGTTTGATTGGTCCAATTAATAGCATTCATCGAATCTCCAAAGACCGCCAACCTAGAGATACCCCGCTCATTTGCAAAAATGAGTAATAATTTTAAACTCATGACTTCAGCAAAGTTATTGGTTCCCGCTCCAAGACCCATCGTGAGAGTGTAGAAATGAGAATCAGAAATGTATAAGATTGCTCCCCCACCACAAATCTCATTGCTAGCTGCACCATCAAAGAAGCCCCAAGGAGAAGATTTATCTATCTCAACTGCCAAGTCCCGTCTCTGTTTAGCAGCCCTAATGTATTCGGGACAAGCTTGAAAAATGCCCACTGAACTTGCACTGAGCATTTCCGGAATACAAGATTTTTCCTGAAAAATCGCCCCATTCCTAGCCAGCCAGATCCCCCATATAATCAACAATGGTAAGATCTTCTATTTTTTATCAGTTGTCCGTCTCCACCAGTTATCCCATGCAATGTCCACAGAGTTTCCTTCCCATTTGCAATCAAAGCCCATCAATTTAGAGCATTCTTTCCACACAGCAGTCGTAAACTGGCAATGTATGAAAAGGTGATTGATCGTTTCCAAATCATTCTTGCATAAGACACACCACCCCGGTCCCTGGAAATTTCTCTTCTGCAGATTATCCCAGGTCGGTACCCGATTCATAAGAGCACACCACATAAACAATCTATTTTTGGATGGGCATTTAAGTTTCCACAATGAGCGCCACCACCAGACCTCATCCCCGATCATATCACCTGCGCTGAGCACTGAGTATCCCATTTTCGGTGTGTAGACTCCAGCCGGATCGAGTTCCCAAATCAGCACATCCTCCTGATCCGACAAATGTATCTGTGCCCTATTCATTCCACTGATATAATTATTTAAAAACGCAGCCACAGGTTCCTCCAAACCCAAAAGTGCAGCGTTTTTCCAGTGTTGAATCCACGGGTCCTCGGGTCTCTGTACAACCAGCTGGTTCAGAGTGTATATGCCCCTAGTTTCCAAAGCATCTATAACCATATCAGGCAACAAATGAGAGCGTTCACTCCCGATCCAAGGATCTCTGCCAACTCTCACCTGTGCGCCATTACCAACATCCCACGCCAGGTAACTCTCCACCAGATCGAAGGATTTAACCACCGCTTTCCAAATCACGGATCCCCCAATGTGAGACTTCTGAGGGCTCCTAATCCATTCATCCAGACTCATTCCTGAAAGATACTTTCCTTTTATAACCCTGGTCCATAAACTGTTAGTTTTGATAAGTCTCCATCCACCCTTGGCTGCTAACGCATGAGCAAAATGAAAGATGTGTTTTAATCCCCACCCCCCAAGACCCTTAGGTACAACAATTCTCTTCCAGTTGACCCACGGGGTAACCTGACCCTCCTTCTTGCCACTCCACAGGAATCTAAAACATAACCGCCTGATAGATTCAAGGATACCCTTGGGTATCCAAGACAAAGACATCCAGTAGACTGGGATGGCTTCCAGTACGGACTTTACCAGCACCAGCCTGCCAGCTCGTGACATCCATTTATGACTCCAGCCTTTTAGTCTTTTCTCCACCTTACCTATGAGCCATCTCCAATCCCTCTTATAATATACGTTGGCTTTAAGGGAGAATCCCAGATATTTCAATCCCTCGTCCAGCCCAGTATTCTTAAAGGGAAACTGTTCAAAGAGAGCCCGTTCCTCATCCGGTCTCAGCAAATGGGTAGTAAGTGTGGATTTCTCAACATTTATATCCATCCCCGTAGCTTTAGAAAAAAGTACCAAGATCTCCTTCAGAGTTCTAGTATCTCTTCGATCTCCAGAGCAGAAGATGATAATGTCATCCACAAATAACAGATGTGTAACAGATAGCTGATCACCAATGCCAATGCAACGAAATCTCCCCTGTAATTTAGCATCAAGTATAGCCCTGCTCAATCCTTCTGCTACCAGAAGAAAAAGGAGGGGAGAAAGTGGACAGCCTTGCCTAAGGCCTCTCTCCGCGTGAAAAAAAGGTGTAGCCGCTCCATTCATTAAAACAGAGAATGATACAGTAGTTATACAGGACATGATCCACCTTATAAAATTGATACAATAACCCAAATGTGTGAGAAGAAGCCGGATATATATCCAACTCACCTTGTCGTAGGCCTTGGACAAGTCAATTTTGAGAATAGCACCTTTGATGTGTTGAGTCTTCAAACTGTGGAGACCTTCCTGAGCCACTCCTATAGCCTCATGTATCTGACGACCTTCAAGAAAGCCAAATTGTTCATCAGAAATATTTTCTGATAAGTTGACCTTAAGTCTCCGAGCAATGACCTTCGAAACAATCTTGTAGATACAATTGCACAATGAAATAGGCCTGAATTCAGAAAGAGTAGTCGGATAATCAGTTTTAGGAATGAGAGCTATAAAAGTAGAATTGAAACAAGCCGGTATCTTCCCATTTAAACGAGTATCTTCAACCACCTGTAGAAGATCCAACCCCAATACATCATAAAGATCCAGAAAAAATTCCACCGTCCAACCATCCGGCCCAGGACTCTTGTCTTTCTGGAAGCTACCAAGGACCTCCTTTAACTCCTCCTCAGAAATAGCACACATGAGTCTCCTATTGTCCTCCTCCTCAGCAAACCTCGGAAATAATTGAGCTACCCTGATAACTTCAGCGATAGAGGCCTGGGCGGGTGCCTTAAATAAATTTTGAAAGTGTCCCACCCCGCATCTAGCCTTATCTTCAAAATCAAAATGTTCAATGCCATATTCATCTTTCAAGCTCCAGATAGTATTGACCGACTTCCTTCCCCTGGCAAATGCATGAAAGAATTTAGTATTCTCATCGCCACATTCCAGCCAAATCGCCCTACTCTTGAGTCGCCAAGTTTCCTCCTGTTCCATCAAAACTATATTTCTAGTACTTTCCAATCTGACCATAGCAGCCTTAGATTCCTGAGATAATAGTCCTCCTCCATCTCCTTCATAGATCAGTAGTAATTCTGCCTCAATCTGTTTCAATGCAGTATCCTCCCTTCTTCTCTTATCAATAGCCCACAATTTGACAGCTCCCTTTAAACGTTGGATGTTCTCAGCAAATTGGAAAGCCGCAGTGCGTTCATGATCCGCATCATACGTCCTCCATAGGTCCAGAAAAAGATTTTTAAAGGATTCATCTCTTAACCAGTTCTTGTTAAATTTAAGAGAGCTTGGAGGATTGATGGGTCCTCTCCGAATCTCTAAAAAGATAGGGAAGTGATCAGAATCCCCACCGCTCCCAACCCACTGTCTGAGTTGATAAAACCTGTCCACCAGCCTCTCAGCCACCAGGAACCGGTCCAGTCTTTTACCCACCCGAGCCTCTCCACTCCTATTATTCCTCCAGGTAGGTTTCAGCTTGATAGGTTCAATGTCCAGAAGATTTTTACGAACCAGCATCTGTTGAAAGTATCCAGCCATTGGATCCACATGCGCTCGAGGGCCCCAAATTTCAGTTTGCCCTAAAGTGAAATTTAAATCTCCTCCCACCACTACCGATTCACCATCCAAGAGCTGATCCTGCAGAAATGAATCCCAAAAAATGGCCCGATTATCATAAGGTCCGTAGACATTAACCACTGTGAAACAAGTACCCAAGTCGACTGAGAGAAATTCTGCGCCCAAGACAGAAGACATCCCCCAAGCATTGATGAGTTTTAACGCACAATTCTTCCATCCCACAGCCAGACCCCCCGAGCGTCCCCAAACGTCCAGAGTCACGAAGGTCCAGCCAGCCATCCAAAGTTCCAATTTTTCCTTGACAATAACACCTAGTCCTAAAGTCTCTTGTAGCAGAATCACATCAGGGTGTTCAAGAGTAAGCACCCTCATGAAGGTTGTTTTCTTTTTAGACCCAGCCAGGCCCCTGCAATTAAAGGACATGATCTTCATAACCGAACATGCATCCGGGCGTTCACTGCTCTAAGTGCCCTCTCAATCGAAACCTGTTTCCCAGCCCGAAGATCTAATCTGGCCCTGTTCTGAGCCTTAGATAAATGAGACCTGCGTCCTCTGCCTCTCCGCGTCGGCATCATCTCTTTTCCTAATCCCCCCCCAGATAACTTAGTGCAAGAACGCAGATTATATCCCGAAGCAGAAGACTCAGGATAGGAGGGTTCAGAAAAAGTGTCCACCTTCCCAGGATCAGGTTCCAAAATGTTCATATTGTCCTCCAAAATGAGAGGAGGCAAATCAAGGTGCTGAATAGAGGATTCAACCACCGGAGAAATAAGATCCCCACAAGGGCCCGAGGAGAGGGTAATCGGGAGAGTCGCAGGGTGTCCCGACAAGGATAATTGCTTCAACCCCTCATACCAATCAATCCCATCCACAGTGCACAGATTTAAGAAAACGTTAACTGAGGGCGTTACAGAAAAAGAAGGAATACCCGTGGTTGAAGGTCCCAGCACTTCAGTCACATCCAATTGTGCAGAACAGTGTACTTCATCATCAGGTGCACAATTAACCTCAGCTAATATGTCCCGCAGCACTTCCGTATCCTTGCCACAAGGCTCCAATTCCTCCACAGACCGGTCTTCATCCAACCCTTCCCTCTCCGGCGTCGAAAAGGAGTACAATGGTTCCTTAGGTGCATCCAGAACATTCATATCTGTGTGATTTCGGGGACCCCCAAGGTGAGTGCGAACCGAAAGATGGCAGGCAGACGCCGGGTGACCGTAAACGTGACACCGCCTGCACCGAAAAGGCACATTCTCATAATCCAGCAACTGAGTAATGCATTCAGGCCCCCACTCCAAATTAATGACCTCCGGTAATCCTTCCCAGATATTTAGATTGACCAAAATTCTAGCAACTTGTTTATAATGGGTCTCCAGAAAAGAGAGATCTGCCTCCAGAAAATGTCCAAGAATATCCCCAATCTTTCGAAAGTGTTTAATATCCCAAAAATGCAATGGTAGTCCCGGTAATCTTACCCAAACCAGAATGGAATCAACCCTCTCCTGACTGGCATCAAAGAGAGGATGCCAGGGTTTCAGCAAAACCGGCGAATGATCCAGGTGCCAATTCCGGTCCAGAATTTTGTGTAGATCTACCTCAGATTGAAGTACCACCGCAAACCATCCACGTAGCAGCATGTCCACCCCAGGAGTGTAGTCGAGCACCTCGCGCCAGATTGATTCCACCCATTCCATCACAGTAGGTCGAGCAAAAGATCTGCCCATGACCCTTCCCACCAGCGTCATCTTAGACATTTCCAAGACATGGTCCCAGGCAATATCCTCGCCTACAACATAACTGCCCACAATGCGAGTCTTTATCCAGCTCCGCTTCCGTCTCTTGCTCGATCCCTTCTGTAGAGCCCCGACCCCAGATGCGTTCTTTCCTATAAACTTCGAAGCAGCCACAGGAGGGATTTCAAATCCACGGTGTTCAAAAGACTCCAAAGGCACACGCGTATCAACAACAAATCCACCACAAACCGTCCCACATAGCTTCTTAACCTAACGAGCCACCCCCTCATCCGCAATCCGCCCAAAACCGTCCACCGCTTCGAACCGCTCCCGCACGCCAGATGCCGGAACCCCTAGATTCCGATCAAAAAATTCTCCATCCCCCCTCCAAATCGAGCTACCCAAAAAGTCCACTGACGTACCATCAAAATCCAGAGTTTCCGGCAGTGGGTTTTGTGGTGAGAAGGACAGGTAATCCAATGGTGATATTCCATTTACCGGCCTCATCTGCCCCACCCCGGTAGTGTCATTCCCAACAGATCCCAGCATTGGGAACTCCACTAAGCCCTCCCTCTGTCCTCCACCTGGCATCTCCCGTACATCCAGTGCCTCCAGCTGGGTTCCAGATCAGCCAACCAATACCATAACCTCCAAATAAACAAAAACCTTAGAAGACTGCTGCAAACCCTAACAAGAAATCATACCACCGACCCAAATCAGCACCAAGGCGCCAGCCAAGCAGATTCTGAAGAGCCTCAAGAAAATAGTTAAAACGAAACCCCGGTAGCTTCCGCCCTCCATCAATTAACTAACTTCTCAGAGATTGAAGGCTTTTCTCGATTCATAGAGGGCACATGATATACATCGATCTACAGACAAATGAAAAAAGCAGTTTTTTGTTGTTGCATAGATCTATAGATTTTTAAATCTATGGTGAATTCTGCTGTACTGATCATGATTTGTAAAAAGATATGTAGTAGATCTATGAATGTCAATGGTTGCGATCTACCAAAATCAGAGATCTGCAATGTGTGCCATCGGCATAAGCCAGCGATCTGAGTTCAACATCGTTCAATCAGCGATCCAGTTTTTTTATTTGGCCAATCCAAGAGATATCCAGCATGAGCCATCACCGATCTCAACATTTCAATCTGCCATAAGCGTGACCCGATCTCAGATCTCAACTATCTGCCCAATTCAAGCAGCCATCTCCCACTATATTTATCACACATATTATACAATTATATATATATATTACATATACTATATATAACATTTATATTATGCTACATTCAATATCATATATCGCTCATCTATCTTACACCACATATTATGTTATACATATTTAAATTTATGTCACATATATATAACATTATCATGCACTACTATACTACCTACTTACACACATAAAATAAATGAATAAAATTGAGAGAATATGAACCAGTACGGACAAGTGGCTCATTTCCTCCAAAAATAGGCAAGGAGTTACATCCCCATAAATAAAATAAATAAATTAGAAGAGAATATGAACCATGACAAGTGGCTCATTTTCTCCAAAAATAGGCAAGGAGTTACATCCCCATAAATAAAATAGAAGAGAAGATGAGCCATTAAAGACAAGTGACACATTTCCTCCAAAAATAGACAAGGAGTTACATCTCCACAAATAAAAAGAAGAGAATATGAACCATTAAAGACAAGTGGCTCATTTCCTCCAAAAATAGACAAGGAGTTACATCTCCACAAATAAAATAAATAAAATAGAAGGTAATATGAACCATTAAAGACAAGTGGCTCATTTTTCAAAAACAGACAAGGAGTTACTCACAAACATTGAAAACTGAAAAAGAAAAAGGAAAATGAAAATCTAACCACTATTAAGACAAGTGGCCTATTTCCCCAAAATAGAAAATGAGTTACTCATCAATGTAACCACCACCATCCAAGTGGCATAAATAAGCCTATAAAAGCATACCATCAATAGAAAATCCAAAATCCACATAGGGTATAAATGCCACTTAATAAATCATATTAATATTTAATAATATTAAAACTATATCATCTGAATAACTTATCATTAAATTAATACTGATAATGGTTCATAGTACATACTATTATAATGACAATTATTTACTTATCAATTAATAATCATAATGTACCAGTAAGTAAATCATACCACATGAAGCATTTCAATATTAACAATTCAGTGAGCAGTAAAAGAGGCAATGCACGATGAACAAGCATTGACCAATCAAGTCACTGAACAACAAAAGAGGCAATGCACAAGCATCAACCAATCAAGTCACTGAACAATAAAAGAGGCAATGCATAAGCATCGACCAATCAAATCACTGAAGTAGTAAAAGAGGCAATGCACAAGCATCGAGCAATCAAATCACCGAACAAGAAAGGAGGCAATGCAAGGTGAACATGCATCAACCAATCAATCTACTCGATTATTAGATACGCACCACATAGTACTTACCAATCAATCTATTGAACAATAAATGTGCAATATTAAATAATTCTAAAGCATACAACAAACTGATATATGAAGTGAGGATTCTTCCATTAACATAAGGGAGGTTAAAGTTCTTTCACAAAGAACATTTATAAATTCCCAATGCACATAAACATAAAATTATGAGTCAATAACATGCCCAACAACTGTATAGTTAGAACCATAGCTCTGATACCACCTGTAATGTCCCCCAGGGCTATCAAAGGGTCTTAGGGACATATCATTAGTTCTCTAGGGCTAATTAGAATATTTTAGCACAACAAAATCATTTTATAAATATTTAATTTCATTTTCTACAATTTAATTATGACAAAATATCGATAATTCCAAATAAATTAAAATAAAATTCATAATTGATCAAGAAAATAGAGCCAATGTTGGAAAAGATTATTCAACACTATCTAACATCATTATGCATCCATCCCAAGCCATAACACAGGTTGCTTGCAACTAAAAAGGTCATTTTCACTTAATCATGGTTAACTAGTAATTAGTGTACTAATTGCGACACTTAGCGCATAATTGACGTCACTTAACATAACTTCATTTGTTCATCACCTAATCATCATTTATCAATCCCTGTCTAATTAACACCTAATATCATGTAAATAAGGCCTAATTATCATTTTCTAATCAATAAAACAAAACAATTACGAAAATGACTCCACAAGACTAGTTAACTAGTATTTAACACAAATAGCTAGTCTTGCACGAATTCAACACACAACCATGCCAATGAACCAAAATGTGAACTTACAGCCATTATACATATATTTAAGCATGCACATACAACCAAATAAAGTTGCATTTGCAGGTAAGATCCATTCACATAAACGATGATTCTTTCAAGCTAAATCAAGGCAACTAGTTAATAAACACTGTTACGAATTTAACCCAATCAATTGTATCGAGTCCCAGAGCACACAGAGGAGAGGGTAAATATGTACAGTCCATAAACTTGATAAATTCGTCACCTGTGAACACACAAAATATAGCATTTGTGTCCCTAGAATTTCTTTCATATAGCCTCCTTTGCGGGGGATTGATTGGAACTACTGTCGGGATGTCATAACTATCAACTACAGATTGCCAGATTTCTGCACCTAAAGATTGTTAGTAGACTTCCATACGTACCTTCCAGAAAACATAGTTGGTGCCGTTGAACCTTGGTGCTCTGTTTGCAGAAAGTCCTTATTGCTTATCCATGTCTGCTTTCTGTGCAATGATTTATCTTCCAGATGTTAATCTGTTTCGAAGACACCCGCTCTGATACCAATTGTTGGAATTGATTTAATACTAAGAGGAGGGGTGAATCAATATTAACGCAATTATTAGCATATTTTACCTTTTTTAAAAGATAAATTTTACTTAATCATTTATCATCTGTTATCCATCGGTAAATAAACATTCACATGTACATGCACCACGCCATCAACACATAACGCACATGATTTTTACGTGGAAACCCAAATGGGATAAAACCACATAATGCTTCTTTATAATGAGAAATAATATAGTCAAGGAAGCACCAACTTCTTGTGTTTACCAACACCAACTAGAAGGAGGCTCCAACACCCTGAGTTTTCTGCAGCACCAACTAGAAGGAGGCACCGAGCCCCTGTTGCTTTGTTTTATAGACACCGACCTGAAACTCTTTAAATTCTTGGAAGAGTTTCTTATAGGCTTGGGTTTCCTTTTCAGTGCAAGATGCGCCTAAAGAGATAAGCTTGGGTTTTTCGGGGGTGGTGGAGATGTCGATTTTTATGATCGGCAAAATGTTGGCCATGTTACCTTCTTCAAAGGCTTCTGGAGCTGGGATAGGATCTTTGAACCAATCGACCTTGGTTGGTAAGAAGTATTTGGATTCAACGGAAAATTGGTTCGCCGAGGTGGAGGATGATGTTTTAGGGATGAAGTATGATCGATGGTGCATATCATCCCAGGGGTAGTCTGGTGCAGTAAGTGTTTCTAGGATTTCCTCATGGGTGCGGAAGTAGTGCGTCATTAAATCAATTGGTTCAGGCTTGTAGGTAGTTGAAATCATATAAATGGTATTGATTTCTTCTGAACGGGAAGATTCTGGGGGGTATATCTCCTCAATGAGAGGGGGGGATATCTCTAGGTCGGCATTATTCAATTCGTAAAGTGCTGCTCTATAATCTAGGAGATCAGGGCAGTGATGTGAATAATGGCCGTAGATTCCACAAATCGCACAAGGGTGGTTTGTACGAAGCATTTTATCGCGAGGCTGAGGGGGTAGCTGAAGTTTAACAACCAGAATGTTTGTGTCGTCGTCCAACATATTCATGTCTTCTTGAAGTGCCGGTAGTTGTTGACATAGATGGGTAGCATGGCCTATATCGTCGCACAAGGAGAACTTGGGGGGTATACGGATTGTTGGGGGATTCTTTGCTAATTTGGGGGTCGTTGGGGGGGTGTGAGTTGTGGGTCCGGTGGTGTAGGTTTGTGGACCTCTACCCCCATTGTAGCGAGATTGAGGGGGAACATAACTAGAGGTTGATGTAGTGGCACCTGTTGGAGGTGGTCGATTTTGGGGGTTTGGTACGCCGGGCGGTGGACGGTTGGAAGTATTAATGGGTTGCACCGGTTGTAAAATGACATTTGGTGTCGGGGGAGGGGATGGGGCAGGTAGATACCAGACGGGTAGTCCCAATGTTAATATTGGGAGATTAATTGTAGCCATGAATGGTGTGCTGATGGCACCTGAAGGGGGAAATAAAAAGGGGATCGTATGGATTGGTGTGGCTCCTATGTGACTAGGCACTGTTGGAGGTTGTGGCAGTGGTTGAGGTTGTTGAGTATGTTGTTGTTCGTTGTGTGAGAGGGTGCACAAATTAGATACTTTGGTTATCCGGAGAGGGGGTGGGATAGATGGGAAAGTGGTGGTCATGGGAATATCTGAATATATCCTAGGTCTGACTGAGGAGATGAATGATGTGGGTGCACTCTGAACGGGTTGTTCGATCATGGGAAGAACATTTTTAGGAGTTGCGAGGGCATTGGGATCATAGTATGTTATCTAGTCGATTTTGACTACGCGTCCTTCATGGGGGAACATCATGAGGCAGAAAACTGAAGAAGCGACAGCTTTCATTTTATACATGTAGCTTCGTCCCAAAAGGAGATTGTAATCAAGCTGGGTGTTGATGACCACTATATCTATGAGAACCAATTTTCCCCCAAGTTGTATGGGCACGTTCACTAAAAGACCCCGAGGTTGAGCTGCATGACCATCGTAAGCTCGCAATGAGATAGTTGACAGTTGTAGTGTTGGGGATCCGAGTTTCTGCCAGATGAAAGTCGACATAACGCAGGTGGAGGCACCTTCATCGATTATGCATCGATGAACGATGAGGTTTCGAATGGACACAGAAACCTGAAAGGCTAGAGATGAAGGAAGATGATGTTCGGTTTGGTCTAAGTCGAAATCCATCATATTGGAGTCGTTAAGGTCTATAGCACCAATGGTAGACAACAACAATTTCTTTTGTGTAGGGCAGTTCTTTAGGATTTCTAGGGCAGACATAGCAGCGGGGGACTGGGCTAAGTCTTCTATGATATTATAGTTCGAAGCTGCACGAGCGCTAGGGTTGTTGTTGATTCGTCATAAAGGGAAGTGAGGGGCTTTAGGACCCCCCTCCATTGGCATATTAGGTATGCGCAATGGCTGATCCGTTGGAAGAGTACTCGAAGATGGATCAGTGGGCGTGGCCTCAGGGGCTGAGCCGTATTGATTTCAGCGAGTTTGGAGGTTGACATCATTAGCAAATGGTGAGTTTTGGACTCTGTATGCTGGTAATCGGCTACCGCATAGGTAATTTTCTATTGTGTTGCAGCGGATCTATTGGATGAGTGTTTACTACTCCTTGGTTGGGTAGAGGATTTTGCAATATCATGGGTTGCGGCTGAGGAGGTGGTGCTGGTTGTGCAGCATGCCCTTGTCATTGGGCATCATCAGTCCAGAGTTGATGTGCTCGGTCCAAATGGGGGCAATTATGCATGTAATGGCCATATACACTGCATATGGAACATGGGTGGTTTGTTCTCAGGTTAGGATTTTTGCCCTGTTTTGTTGGACGATCAGGGTTTTGATTTGGAGGAGTAGCGTTATTTTTATTGGGAGGATTAGGTGGCTGTCCTCCTTGGTTTTGTTGTTGGTTATTTCCGCGGTTGCATCCTCTTCCGCGATTCTATTGACCTCCTTGATTACGCTGGTTGTTCTGGTTTTGAGGTTGGTTTTGCTGTGCGTATACATGCCCTTGGGCAGTAGGTGGGTTTTGAGTTCGTGCAGGTGCTGGAGAAGGCTGCAGTGGATAGTAAGCGAGAGGGTTCTGAGGTAGACTTGGTGCTTGTTGTGGTTGTGGCTAACCTTGAGCTACTGGAAGTGTTGGAGCAAGAGGTGCTTCCTGTTGAGGATAATAAGCCGATTGGGCTTGTGGGTGAACCAGAGTCTAATGGGATGGCTGGTTATAATATGGAGGTGGTGCATAAGATGATGGTGCTTTCCCATAACACTGCGGTGAACATGAGGGTCCATGTGTGTGGTGGGTGTGCATCACTGGAGCATACGAAGTTGTAGCTCCAGAATGAGATGTAGCCCTAGAAAGGCCTGGGGCGTTGTTTGTACTCATCATGGTGAACGGCTTGTTTTGTGCCATAACCTGGCCAATGATATCGTCAGCGGAATGGGATGCCCTCGACGCATCGCTTCGGGATGGATCGCCGTGAGGGGCGTCTGGTAAGATTGTGTATAAATATCCAGACTCTGCATATATCAGGTCGAACTGCTGAACTTTTAAAATGGCTTCTTCTTCCGATTGGGGTCATTCAGAAGCTACATCCTTGGATATGATAGGGAGGAGTGATTTCAGGAACCAATCCAGGAAGATACGGTCGTCAAGCTTTATCTTGCAGATACTACGGCGCTTACGCCACTCATAGATATGATCGGTGATGTGTGTAGCGGTGTTCTGTCTACAAGACAGTAGTATTTCCACTCCTGCATCATAGCGGACAGGTAATTGGAAGAACTGTAGGAAAGTCGAGGCAAGTGATGTAAACGTAGGGTGTGTCCCATGGGGTTGCTCGATGTACCATTTGGCTACAGAGCTAGTGAAAGTTCTTTGTAAGAGTTAGAGTCGAATAGAATCATCGACTATGGAGTTTGAGGAACACCATAGGTGAAATGACATGATATGGTTTTGGGGGTCTTCCCCAACCTTTCCTTCAAATTTTGGGATATCCGAGGGGAGCTTTGTGGGCATGGGGGGCCAAGTAAGGTTGTCTTGGATGGGATCATTTGTTAGCCTAGCCAAGTCTGGTAGGTTAAGGCTAGCCATGAATGGAAAACTGGAGGAGGGGTTTGATGTTGTCATGGGGGCATAAGTGCTGGTGGTGGCGTTATGTATTAGGCCATTTCCCCCTAGGGGGATATTTGTCATGGGAGGTATGTGCCCTCCACCCATAGGAGTGTGGGAGGGGCCCACACCACCAAGTGCAATGGGAGTCACAGATGGGTTGGGAAGATGTCCAAGAGGTGTTGGAATCTAAGTGGTAGCGGGGATAATAGGTATAGTCACCATAGTGGGCATGCCTAGGTTAGGTGGGGTCCCTGTATTGGGCAGGGGTCCCATGTTAGGCATACCTAATGGAGGTGTGGTAGTTGTGGCGACCATGGTGGCTGTTGTGGTGGCAGGGGTGGATGATGTTCCACCAATAGTCCCTGTGAAAAAGTTGTCATAATGCGAACAAGCCATGGGGCTAGTGGGTGCGGGATTTTCGGATTCTGCCTTAGAGTCAGATGTGAAATGAGGTGCGTCAGAATGGGATGACAGGGTTCTGTGCCGATGACGTGTGGAGTCAAGGGAATCGTACTACGGGGGTTCACCCTGGAAATCTCGAGAACGTCTCGGGGACTCAATGGTGACAGTTGTGAATTAAATCTACAAGGTGGTGATGAGTGGAAAGCTCGAAAACCCTAATGCAACCGTGTGTGCAAGAGGGGAGCGTAAAAAATAATGGCACTTAGGCCAACAACCAAACTTAAAACACTTACTATAACGACTGTGCTATAGTAAGTGGAGCAATCAAAAAACGTGGTCAGAAAACCAACATGTAAACGGCTCCTAAAACTAGAAAAAGGTGTACTCACTGACCAAAGGGAGGTAATGGAGCATGCAAACACCTAACTAAAACGTATTATGACTCAACCAGGTATATCCTCTGCAAGGTGATGAAATCCAAGTCAGACTATATAAAATTGTAGAGTCAAAGGCTAGATATCCCCCTACCGGGAGGGACACCGGGTAGACAATCCTATAAGATTGGCCACTAAGATACCCCATTCATGACACGTTCGGTTGGGTGAATCTGCAGTTTTGTTCTATCACCGTTGTACTCCCATAAGGGTGGTACAATGAGAACTACGAGTAGGTATCCTTCGGTTACTGAATGGATTGCGGTATTCCACTCAGGCTTCTGGAACCACTCTGGCTACTTCAACCCTCCTAAGGGAGAGGCCTTCCTGACGAATTGGTTTTAAACTGTGTCAATAAATAATAAGGGATTTTGGTACCCTAAATGTCAACCACTATGTCTCAACATGAAAAATGAGTGAGGGGTGTTATTTGGATACTTATCCCCTCAGTCCTACCTAGCTACAAAAATTCTTTTGGTGTTCCCCAAGTGGGGTTAGAATATTTGTTTAGTTAAGAGGATTTTAAGGTTCACTTGTAATTATTGTGACAGATTGTGTATTGGTGTGGGTGTATACCAAAACAATTTGCCTCGCATGGGCGATTTAATCACAAACTAAAATAATGATTCCAATTTGCGAAAAAATGAAAGACGTTTCAAATATAAATGCTTTAATAATTATTTCAAAAAATATGGATTCTTTAAAAAGTTTTGTAAGGTAAAGCAAATAACATATGTAGAAATAAATGGATTTCTAAAGTCTTTCTTGGGCAAAATATTGATCAATTTAATAATATGGTTCTAACCTTGCAATGTATGAAACTTACAACCTGAGAAATACTTAACAAATCTTTCTTTCAATTAACTGAAAATTTGAAAAAGATAAGTGAAGCATATAACCGAATATAAATTAATAATGCTGCAATAATGACACACTAGGATGTAAAAAATTGCAGAAATTAATGCTGGGAAAAAATGGGCTGATTGGGCAAAAATTTTTGGAAAAAATTGGTCGAACCGAAACATGAAATATCGTGGCTGCGAGGTCAAAAGCCGCGATGATACCATACATGAAATACTATGTGCTCTCGTCCTTGTATATCAATAGTTTTATATCATTTGGATATGAAGTGATTTGAAAATATCAAGGAGCCCAAATGACCCAGCAACAGTTATTGGAGTCACCCAATCAACCTTTGTAATCTTTAATAATCTTTTCAAAAAATATGGATTCTTTAAAAAGTTTTGTAAGGTAAAGCAAATAACATATGTAGAAATAAATGGATTTCTAAAGTCTTTCTTGGGCAAAATATTGATCAATTTAAAAATATGGTTCTAACCTTGCAATGTATGAAACTTACAACCTGGGAAATACTTAACAAATCTTTCTTTCAATTAACTGAAAATTTTCAAAAAGATAAGTGAAGCATATAACCGAATATAAATTAATAATGCTGCAATAATGACACACTAGGCTGTAAAAAAATGCAGAAATTAATGCTGGGAGAAAATGGGCTGATTGGGCAAAAATTTCTGGAAAAAAATGGTCGAACCAAAACAGGAAATATCACGGGTGCGAGGTCAAAATCCACGATGAGCCATGCGACGATGTGGGAGAAAGCCGAGATGTGTATCGCGGCGCGGTGGCCAAAAGTCGCGATGAGCTGCGCGGAAAAATGCCAAAAAGTCGCGATGGACCGCGCAGAAAAAAGGATCACAGGCACGTTGGGCCGCACGGAAAAAGGTCGCACGGGCATGATGGGCCGCGCGGAAAACAAGCGAACAGCCGCGATGGGACGCGCGGCTGTGGGTGCGAAAGTCGTGATGTATGGATGGAAAAACGGTCGGCGTAAAATGAACCCAAAAATTGTAATTTTGGGATGTTTTGGGCTACAGAAAGGGCCAATGGCTAGAGCAGCTATCAAGAAGCTGACTAGTATGGCAGATCTACAGTTTTAAATGGGAAAAATGACTAAAATAAAGATCTAATGCAAAGATTGAAAATTCTAAATCCAGCGGAGTCACCAAAAACTGTTGCTTGGTTTTTCAACCAAGCATGTGCAAGGATGCACCTGCTAACTAGTAGCAGCAGTCTCAATAAAAATATATAAAAATTAATGTAATCTAATCTAACATTAACATGTGCAAAGAAATAAAAAAATAGATTTAAGAATATAAGCAATAAGATCTATGAGAAAAACAAGAAATTAAAAAATTGATCTTTTGTATTACCTCAAATGGTGAGAATGGTGAGTTTTGAGCAGCTCCAAGGTTGAGATGCTCCAATGTCCAATGGTCTCTTCTTCTCCAATGCTTCAATGGGGATCTTCAAACTCGAAATGGGAGGCAAGGGCTCTCAAAGGGAATTTGGCAGCATAAGGGTAGGATGAAATGTGGATGAATAATGAGGAGCCCCTATCACCTTTTTATAGTTTTTTGGTGACGGGGAATACCATTATGGTTTAAGGAAACCAATGGTATTGACCAACATGGTTTAGGTTTCTTTTTCCCTCCTTTTCCTTTTTTGAATATTATTCCCTTTTAATTGATTTTTGGGAATTTTGGACCCTTTTTGAGTTTTTTTTGAGGATAAATACATATTTTGAGGGGGAAAAGGTGTATTATGGTCTTTTTGGTGACCTTTTGAAGGTTTTAGAGGCTCAAATTGTGGAAAAAGTGGACAAATGGGTCATGTGAATAAGGGAATGAGATAGTGAGCACTTTTTGGGTGTTAATAGTACCCAAGATACAAAATTTTCTTCATCCCAAATTCACATTTAGACAACTTAGCAAAAAAGGAGGACTGCTCATGCAAAATTTTCAGCACAACCTCTAAATGATGCAAATTCTCTTCCCAAGTTTGGCTGTAAATGAGAATGTCATAAAAGAAGACCAAAACAAACTTTCTAAGCTGCTTGCAAAAGATACTATCCATGCATGCTTGGAATGTGGTTGGAGCATTATTTAATCCAAAAGGCATAACAAGATACTCAAAGTGGCCATAGTGACATCTAAAAGCAGTCTTTTGTACATCTTATTCCTTCATTCGAATTTGATGGTAACTTGATCTAAGATCAATTTTGGAGAAATAGTTTGCCCCAAATAGCTCATCCATGAGCTCATCAATTATAGGAATATGATATCTATTCTTGATTGTATTCTTGTTCAAAGCTCTAAAATCTATGCACATCCTTAAGATTCCATCTTTTTTCTTCACCAACACTACTGGAGAGGCATAAGGGCTAGAGCTTGGTCTAATGAGTCCCAAATCTAGGAGTTCTTGGATGGCCTTTTCAATTTCATCTCTATTTTTTTTGGATGTCTATAGGGTGATATTTGGATGGGTGAATTACCCTCCTCCAAAACAATGTTGTGCTCAACCCCCCTATTAGGTGGTCTACCATGTGGAAGGTCTCCAATTTTTTTTTCATACTTTTGTAGGAGTTTCTCTATCTCCTTTGGGTGTTCAAAAAACTTTATGTTTGGCTTGGGAGAGGTGATTAAAAATTCAACAACCCATTCTATGTCTCCATGCCTCAATATGGATCTCATACTCTGGAAGGTCACTACTTGATTCAGATAGGTGTGCTTTCCTCTCACAACCCTTAGTATTCCTTCCGAATCTTGTAATTTCATTTCAGGAATTTGATATTTCACTGTATGCTCCCCTATAGAGTACAACCATTTCACTCCAAAAATCACATTAGTATCAGCAACATAAACCACATAAAATCTATCATAAAAAGTGTAATTACTTATGGTGATTTGTAGCTTTGGAACCCATGCTTTGCTCTCCATAGTGTGGTGACATGGAATGACAATTGTGAAGCCATCGAATGGTTCAGTAGGTATATTCCTTCTCTCTACCATGTTTGCATGAATGAAATTATGTGTGGTTCCTCCATCTACCAATACTAAGGCCCTTTGTCCTTGTATCACTCCCTTGAATCGAATAGTGTGATAACGAGGCACTGCTGAAAGTACTGCCATCCTTGATTTGTCAGGTGAAGGATGGTTTTCTTCTTGATTTCCTTATTATCCTGTATCATATCCCTCTTCTTGATCTGAGATATGTCCTTCTTCCTCCATACCCCCTTCATACTCATCGTTATCAGAAAATACTTATATGTATTGAGCTTTTCCCTTAGTACATTTATGCCCTGGTGCCCATGGTTGGAAGCATGTGTAGCATAATTTATTTCTTATAAGTTCTTCCCTGTTTAGTCCCTCTTTATTATTCTTTTCAAATGCATCTCTTTGACAATTCTTCTTTTCAAATCTAAATTTGGAATGGAAGTTAGGCTTTGGAGGAAACCTTGTCGTAGGTAGCAAATTTTGTAGATCTCTTGTCAGGTTCATGGAATCCTTAAATGAATTTGGTTTGTGGGATTTAACTAAATATTTTAAGGGTTCCACCAAAACTTCAATAAAGAGTAATACTAACCTCACCATAGATACATCAACCACCTTAACTGATAATTTTTTGAATTCCAATATATATTCAATAGGGGTTCCCACTTGCTTCAATTGGGCTAGTTCTTTGAAAGGTAATTCTAGATCTTTTTTCTCAAATATTTCTAATATCCTGTCAACAAACTCTCCATATGTTGTAACCTAATCATGTCCCAAGGTTTTCAGACCACCCACCAATCATTGGCTTCCCCATCAAGATGAAAAATGGCCATTTTTAAGGCATCCTCTTCCACCAATGGATTCGGCTGAAAATACACATCTAGTTTTTGTACCCAAGTGTTTGCAGAACTTTGAGATGAGCCATCAAAGGTGGGAAGTGGCATTTTACTTATGGCATAATTCAATTCTGTATTTTGAAAGGGATTCCTATTTCCTTCCCTCATCTTGAGCTTGTTTGAGACAACAAAGTATTGATCAAATGGTAGGGTGCTTCTGCACTCTTCACTCAACTTTTGCCATTCGATTAGAACCTCTTGCATATCATATGGAGTATTAATATTTTATTTGGAATCAATGAATTTAAATGTGGTAGGCCTTGCTGCAATCTAAAATTCATGAGGTCTATTATGTGGTCCTGTCTTTGAGAAGATACTTCCACCCATTGCCTTCTTTTCCTCAAAATGTGAACTACTGCTGCCTCCTTTTTCCCCTTTGCTTCCAAGTTGGCTAGCCAACAATTCGAATCCCTTAATAATATATTTGGTAATGTATTGAAAGAGTGGTTTCATGAGTTTCATAAACTCCTCACTATAATCCGAGGTTCCCTTCTCATTAGCCATAGTTTCCTCAAAACGCACTTCTTTTCCTACTTCCTCCTCTTCAACAAAAGCACTTTTGGTTTCAATATCTAAGGGTGGTCCCTGAATTATTGTCCTCATGAATATAAAACCACATCATGTTCCAATATCATGCTATGATACCACTTGCAATGTCCCTTTTTATAAATTTATTAAAATGGTAATTTTTTCAATTTTTCCACTAGTTCGACCCTTGACTAGTCTTGGTCTCTTGATCTACAAATGGCTCCAAATGATCCCAAATTGTTACAGAATGAATATGGATGGTATTAGGACATTATTATGAAGTTCATGGATGATTTAGAGTCTTCAAAAGGATTCTGAAACTCTTCTTTCAATTCTGGCCAATGTAGGGAATTTGACTAGCAATTAGGGGTTCAATTCCCTAAGGTAGGTGTTGGAAATGGCTCTCCAAATGCTATGGGACCCTATTGAATTTATGAAAAGGATAAGGATATATATAGGGGAAATCAATATGGTCTCATATGCATCACCATTCAATTTATTAAGTCTGCTACAACCCTCTCAAATCAGATACAAAAAAACCAGTTTCGACCTTGGGGGAAATGATAGGTAATCTTCTCCAAATGCTATGAAATTGAACAATATGACTCCAAAATCTTATGCAATGAACAAAAAACTTATATAAAATATTATTAACAGTCCATACATCATTAATACATTAGAATTTCACTTGTCCATTTGAATATATCAACATATTATTGGCATACATCAACATAGTGGGGAAATTGACACCATTTGCTCATTAATGATCAGATTTACATAGTTCCACTTGGAATATTGACCTGAAGATATTTTGAATATGAAGAAAAAATAATTTAAATCAGATGATAAAATAACGGGGCATTACAATCTCCCCCAAAGAGAACACATCTTACCAGTGCGCCCCACCTCAAGAATCATGAATATGTTGAGAAAACGGGAAATGGTTGGAGAAAAAGGATGATCTAGAAGTGACCACGAGCTGCCCTGTAGCTTGAACCTGCAACATAAGACTCCATTAAATCTCCAAATGAAAGGTATGAATGCCTATTAGGAACCCGTGTCAACCCTTCTCTTTACTTTGTTAGTATATTGTTGTTGAACGCATATGCTTTGTAAGTTGTCCTGTAGTATTTGTTGATCCATAGTTTGTATTAGCCCATGGTATTGACCCATAGTATTGGACGCATATGCTTTGTAAGTAGTCCCGTAGTATTATATGTTCCATGGTATTGACCCATAGTATTGGGCATAGACTTAGTATATAAGTGTGTGTTGGGGCCAATGAAGGCATCGTGAAGTTATTTGTATTGAGCTTGCTCAAAGGATGTTGCCCCCTTGAAGTGGTATGTGATTAATAAAATACTCTGTGATCTCATATATTGTGCATTTGATCAATTAATTGTTGTAGGTTACTCACATATGGTATCAGAGCACTTTCTTGGGCTCGTTGGGTGGAATTTCTGCCAATTTTTTTTGCATCTGTTGCAGGTTCGGATATGGGAATAATCCCTATCCCCTTAAATGTGGAAATTACTTGGGCATAGGTCCTAAAAATCATTGTGAGGAGTACCATAGGAACCCCTAAGTATCTGGCCCACTAAGATGACTTGCCAGCGAAAAGGGCAACGACCCCTACCTGATTGACTAGTTCCCACCCGTGAGGTAAACCAAGAGCTGTCGTTTGTGGCAAAGTGGTTATCAATTTTACCTGAGCCGTGGAGTGAGGGGTACTGCCCCAATATGAAAGCTGTCAAACATAATTGGTGGTGGAGTGAAACCCCTAAACCGTTAGGAAGCCGATCATACCTGGGGTCCATATCTATTTTCAACTGAACTGTTGCCGATCACTTCCGCGCCATTGCAGATCCTTCTATTGCCGATCACTTCCGCACCGTTGTAGATCCATTTTTTGCCGATACATTCCACACCATTTCAGATCCATTCATTTAAGATCTATTCTGAAAGTCCTTTCAGATCCAACTGTTTTAGATCCATTCCGATCCGTTTCACATCCAGTCGTTTTAGATCCATTTTGAAAGTCGTTTCAGATCCATCCATTTTAGATCCATTCCGAGCCATTTCAGATCCATTCTGAAATCCATTTCATATCCATTAATTTTTTCTCCATTCTGAGCCATTTTAGATCCCGTCATTTCAGATCGATTCCAAAATCAGTTTCAGATCCATTGTGAAAAGAAAAAAAATAAAAATAATGAGGCACTACTGAAAGTATTACCATCCTTGCTTTGTCAGGTGAAGGATGATTTTCTTCTTGTTTCCCTTCTTCTGCTATATCATATCCCTCATCTTGCTCTGAAATATGTCCTTCTTCCTCCATACCCCCTTCATACTAATCATTATCAGCAAATAATTCAATGTATTGAGCTTTTCCCTTAGTACATTTATGCCCTGGTGCCCATGGTTGGAAGCATGTGTAACATAATTTCTTTCTTCTAAGTTATTCCCTATTTAGTCCCTCTTTATTATTCTTTTCAAATGCATCTCTTTGCCAAGGCTTCTTGTCAAATCTAAATTTGGAATGGAATTTAGGCTTGGGAAGAAACCTTGTCCTAGGTAGCACATTTTGTAGATCTCTTGTCAAGTTCATGGCATCCTTAAATGAATTTCGTTTGTGGGCCTTAACTAAACATTTTAAGGGTTCATTCAAACCTTCAGTAAAGAGTAATACTAACCTCACCATAGATATATCAGCCACCTTAGTTGATAATTTTTGGAATTCCAACATATATTCAACAAGGTTTCCCACTTGCTTCAATTGGGATAGTTATTTGAAAGGTAATTCTGGATCTTTTTGCTCAAATATTTCTAATATCCTATAAAAAAATATCTATATTTTGTAACCTGATCATGTACCAAGGTTTTCAGACCATGGAACCACCAATCATTGGCTTCCCAATCAATGGCCATTTTTAAGGCATCCTCTTCCACCATTGGATTCAGCTGAAAATACACACGTAGTTTTTGTACCCAAGTGTTTTCAGAACTTTGAGATGAGCCATCAATGGTGGGAAGTGGAATTTTACTTATGGCATAATTCAATTCTCTATTTTGAAAGGGATTACTATTTCCTTCCCTCATCTTGAGCTTGTTTGAGACAAAAAAGTATTGATCAAATGATAGGATACTTTTGCACTCTTCACTCAACTTTTGCCATTCGATTAGAACCTCTTGCATATCATATGGAGTATTAATATTTACTTTGGAATCAATGAATTTAGGTGTGGTAGGCCTTGCTGCACTCTGAAATTCATGAGGTCTATTATGTGGTCCCGTCTTTGAGAAGATACTTCCACCCATTGCCTTCTTTTCCTCAAAATGTGAACTATTGTTGCCTCCTCTTTCCCCTTTGCTTCCAAGTTGGCTAGCCAAAAATTCGAATACCTTCATCATATGTTTGGTCATGTATTCAAAAAGTGGTTTCATGAGTTTCCTAAACTCTTCACTATCATCTGAGGTTTCCTTCTCATTAGCCATAGTTTCCTCAAAATGCACTGCTTTTCCTACTTACTCCTATTCAACAAAAGCACTTTTGGTTTCAATATATAAGGGTTGTACCTAACTTCTTGTCCTCATGAATATCAAACCACATCAGGTTCAAATATCATGCTATGATACCACTTGTAATGTCCCTTTTTAGAAATTTATTAAAATGGTAATTTTTCAATTTTTCCACTAGTTCAACCCTTGACCAGTCTTGGTCTCTTGATCTCCAAATGGCTCCAAATGCTCCCAAATTGTTACAGAAGGTATATGGATGGTATTAAGAAATTATTATGAATTTAATAGATTATTTAGAGTCTTAAAAAGGATCCTTCAACTCTCCTTTTAATTCTGGCCAATGTAGGGAATTTGACTAGCAATTAGGGGTTCAATTCCCTAAGGGGTAGGTGTTGGAAATGGCTCTCCAAATGCTATGGGACCCTCTCAAATTTATGAAAAGGAGAAGGGTATATATAGGGGACATCAATATGGTCTCATATTCATCACCATTCAGTTTATTAAGTGTTCTACAACTCTCTTAAACCAGATACAAAAAGACTAGTTTCGACCTTGGGGGAAATGATAGGCAATCTTCTCCAAATGCTATGAAATTGAACAATGGCTCCAAAATATTATGCACTGAACATGAAACTTGTATAAAATATTATTAAAAATCCACACATCATTAATACATCATAAGTTCACTTTTCCATTCGAATATATCAACATATTATTGGCATACATCAACATAGTGGGGAAATTGGCACCATTTGCTCTTTAATGATCAGATTTACATAGTTCCACTTGGAATATCAAACTGAAGCTATTATTAATATGAAGAACAAAGAATTTAAATCATATGATAAAAGAATGGGGCATAAGAATCTCCCCCAAAGAGAACACAACTCACCAAGTGCACCCCACCTCAAGGATCATGAATATGTTGAGAAAACTGGAAATGGTTGGAGAAACAAGCTGATATAGAAGTGACCACGAGCTTCCCTGTAGATTGCACCTGCAACATAAGACTCCATTAAAGTTCCAAATGAAAGGTCTAAATGGCTCTTAGGAACCCGTGTCAACCCTTCTCTTTACTTTGTTAGTATATTGTTGTTGGACACATATGCTTTAAAAGTCGTCCCATAGTATTTGTTGATCCATAGTTTGTATTAGCCCATCATATTGAACCATAGTATTGGACGCATATGATTTGTAATTCGTATCGTAGTATTATATGTTCCATGGTATTGACCCATAGTATTGGGTATAGACTTAGTATATAAGTGTGTGTTGAGGCCAATGAAGGAACCGTGAAGTTATTTGTATTGAGCTTGCTCAAAGGAGGTTGCCCCCTCGAAGTGGCTCGCGATTAATAAAATACTTTGTGATCTCATATATTGTGCATTTTATCAATTAATTGTTGCAGGTTCCTCACATCTAGTATCAGAGCACTTTCTTGGGCTTGTTGGGTGGGATTTATGCCAAAATGTTTTTTCGCATCTGTTGCAGGTTCGGATCTGGGAATAATTCCTATCCTCTTAACTATGGGAAGTACTTGGGAATAATCTCTAAAATGCATTGTGAGGAGTACCACTTGAACCCCGAAGTAGTTGGCCCATTTAGAGGACCTGCCAGTGAAAAAGCAATGAACCCTACTTGATTTACTAGTTCCCACCCGTGAGGTAAACCAAGAGCTGTCATTTGTGGCAAAGCAGTTATCAATTTCACCTGAGCCGTGGAGTGAGGGGTACTACCCCAATACACAAACCGTCATACATAATTGGTGGCCAAGTGAAACTCCTTAACCGTTAGGAAGCCGAGCATACCTGGGGTCCATATCTATTTTCAACTGAATTGTTTCCGATTAGTTCCACACCATTGCAGATCCATCTGTTTCCAATCACTTCCACGCCGTTGTAGATCCATTTGTTGCTGATCCATTCCACATCATTTCAGATCCATTCGTTTCATATCCATTTGGAAAGTCCTTTCAGATCCAACCGTTTTAGATCCATTCTGACCCGTTTCACATCCATCCATTTCAGATCCATTCTGAATCCATTTGAGATCCAGTCATTTTAGATCCATTCTGAGCCGTTTCGGATCCATTCTGAAATCCATTTAAGATCCAGTCGTTTTTGCTCCATTCTGAGCCGTTTCAGATCTATTCTAAGAAAAAAAAAACAAAAAAATGAGGCTTTGCTGAAAGTACTGCCATCCTTGCTTTGTTAGGTGAAGGATGATTTTATTCTTGTTTCCCTTCTTTTGTTGTATCATATCCCTCTTCTTGATCTAAAATATGTCCTTCTTCCTCCGTACCCCCTTCATACTCATCGTTATCAGAAAATACTTCAATGTATTGAGCTTTCCCTTAGTACATTTATGCCCCGGTGCCCATGGTTGGAAGCATGTGTAGCATAATTTCTTTCTTCTAAGTTCTTCCCTGTTTAGTCCCTCTTTCGTATTCTTTTCAAATGCATCTCTTTGACAAGTTTTCTTGTAAAATATGAATTTGGAAGGGAAGTTAGGCTTGGGAGGAAACCTTGTCCTAGGTAGCACATTTTGTAGATCTCTTGTCAAGTTCATGGCATCCTTCAATGAATTTGGTTTGTGGGCCTTAAATAAACCTTTTAAGGGTTCAAGCAAACCTTCAGTAAAGAGTAATACTAACCTCACCATAGATATATCATCCACCTTAACTGATAATTTTTTGAATTCCAACATATATTCAGCAGGGGTTCCCACTTGCTTCAATTGGGCTAGTTCTTTGAAAGGTAATTCTGGATATTTTTGCTCAAATATTTCTAATATCCTGTCAAGAAACTATCCATATGTTGTAACCTGATCATGTACCAAGGTTTTCAGACCATGGAACCACCAATCATTGGCTTCCCCATCAATATGCAAAATGGCCATTTTTAAGGCATCCTCTTCCACCATTGGATTCAGCTGAAAATACACATCTAGTTTTTTCACCCAAGAGTTTGCAGAACTTTGAGATGAGCCACTAAAGGTGGGAAGTGGAATTTTACTTATGGCATAATTCAATTCTCTATTTTGAAAGGGATTCCTATTTCCTTCCCTCATCTTGATATTGTTTGAGACAACAAAATATTGATCAAATGGTAGGGTACTTCTGCACTCTTCACTCAACTTTTTCCATTCGATTAGAACCTCTTGCATATCATATGGAGTATTAATATTTTCCTTGGAATCAATGAATTTAGGTGTGGCAGGCCTTGCTGCACTCTAAAATTCATGAGGTTTATTATGTGGTCCTGTCTTTGAGAAGATACTTCCACCCATTGCCTTCTTTTTCTCAAAATGTGAACTACTGCTGCCTCCTTTTTCCCCTTTGCTTCCAAGTTGGCTAGCCAACAATTCAAATCCATTCATCATCTATTTGTTAATGTATTCAAAGAGTGGTTTCATGAGTTTCCTAAACTCCTCACTATCATCCGAGGTTCCCTTCTCATTAGCCATAGTTTCCTCAAAATGCACTGCTTTCCCTACTTCCTCCTCTTCAACAAAAGCAATTTTGGTTTCAATATATAAGGGTGGTACCTGAATTCTTGTCCGCATGAATATAAAAACACATTAGGTTCCAAGATCATGCTCTGATACCACTTGTAATTTCCCTTTTTAGAAATTTATTAAAATGGCAATTTTTTCAATTTTCCACTAGTTCGACCCTTGACTAGTTTTGGTCTCTTGATCTCCAAATGGCTCCAAATGCTCCAAAATTGTTACAAAATGTATATGGATGGTATTAGGGAATTATTATGAATTTCATGGATGCTTTAGAGTCTACAAAATTCTTCTACAACTCTCCTTTCAATTCTGGCCAATGTAGGGAATTTGACTAGCAATTAGTGGTTCAATTCCCCAAGGGGTAGGTGTTGGAAATGGCTCTCCAAAAGCTATGGGAATCTCTCATATTTATGAAAAGGAGAAGGGTATTTATAGGGGACATAAATATGCTCTCATATGCATCACCATTCACTTTATTAAGTCTGCTACAACCCTCTCAAATCAGATACAAAAAGACTAGTTTCGACCTTGGGGGAAATGATAGGCAGTCTTCTCCAAATGCTACGAAATTGAACAATATGACTCCAAAATACTATGCACTTAACATAAAAATTGTATAAAATATTATTAAAAGTCCATACATCATTAATACATCAGAATTTCACTTGTCCATTTGAAGATATCAACATATTATTGGCATACATCAACATAGTGGGGAAATTGGCACCATCTGCTCATTATTGATAAGATTTACATAGTTCCACTTGGAATCTCAACCTGAAGCTATTACGAATATGAAGAAGAGATAATTTAAATCATATGATAAAATAATGGGGAATTATAATCTCCCCCAAATAGAACACAACTCACCAAGTGCGCCCCACCTCAAGCATCATGAATATGTTGAGAAAACTTGAAATGGTTGGAGAAACAAGCTGATCCAGAAGTGACCACGACCTGCCCTGTAGCTTGCACCTGCAACATAAGACTCCATTAAAGATCCAAATGAAAGGTCTGAATGGCTGTTAGGAACCCGTGTCAACCCTTCTCTTTACTTTGTTAGTATATTGTTGTTGGACGCATATGATTTGTAAGTCATCCCATAGTATTTGTTGATCCATAGTTTGTATTAGCCCATGGTATTGAACCATAGTATTGGACGCATATGATTTGTAAGTCGTCCCCTAGTATTATATGTTCCATTGTATTGACCCATAGTATTGGGCATAGACTTAGTATATAAGTGTGTGTTGAGGCCAATGAAGACATCGTGAAGTTATTTATATTGAGCTTGCCCCCTCGAAGTGTCCTACGATTAATAAAATACTCTGTGATCCCATATATTGTGTATTTTATCAATTAATTGTTGCAGGTTCCTCACATATGGTATCAGAGCACTTTCTTGGGCTCATTGGGTGGAATTTCTGCCAATTGTTTTTTTCGCATCTGTTGCAGGTTCGGATAGGGGAATAATCCCCATCCGCTTAACTGTGGGAAGTACTTGGGCATACGCCCTAAAAATCATTATCAGGAGTACCACAAGAACCATGAAGTAGCTGTCCCATTGAGAGGACCTTCCAGCGAAAAGGGCAACGACCCCTACTTGATTGACTAGTTCCCAACCGTGAGGTAAACCAAGAGCTGACATTTGTGGTAAAGAGATTATCAGTTTTATCTGAGCCGTGGAGTGAGGGGTACTTCCCTAATACACAAGCCTCCAGACATAATTGGTGGTCGAGTGAAACCCCTGAACCGTTAGGAAGCCGAGCATACATGGGGTCCATATCTATTTTCACCTGAACCGTTTCCGATCACTTCCGCGCCGTTGCAAATCCATCTGTTGCCGATCACTTTCGCACCATTACAGATCCATTTGTTGCTGATCCATTCCGCGTCGTTTTAGATCCAGTCATTTCAGATCCATTCTGAAAGGCCTTTCAGATCGAGTCGTTTTAGATCCATTCCGAGCCATTTCAGATCCATTTTGAAATCCGTTTCATATCCAGCCATTTTAGATCCATTCCGATCCGTTTCAGATCCATTCCAAAAGCTGTTTTAGATCCAGTCATTTTCGCTCCATTCCGAGCCATTTCAGACCCATTCTGAAAAAAAATAAAAAAATAATGAGGCACTGCTGAAAGTACTGCCATCCTTTTTTCTCAGGTGAAGGATGATTTTATTCCTGTTTCCCTTCTTCTGTTGTATCATATCCCTCTTCTTGATATGAAATATGTCCTTCTTCCTCCATACCCCCTTCATACTCATCATTATCAGAAAATAATTCAATGTATTGAGCTTTTCCCTTAGTACATTTATGCCTCGGTGCCCATGGTTGGAAGCATGTGTAGCATAATTTATGCGAATTCATTCATAGGAATCCACGTATCACTAAGGAAGTGACAACTCGCTATATATGGAAGATGACTTTCAAAGCTGGATTGCACTTTATTTACATTCAGCCACGAGTACAGCTCACGCCTCCTCAATGGTTTGAAGGACTATATCAGTTCGAGGCGCAGAAAATTGATTTGATTATGGAATACTGGCCACCATAATGGAAGGTTTATGCGCCAGCCACATTGATCACCACATCCAAAGAAAGTGAAGTTGGAAATTCACAAGGGAAAGATGATGATACAACAAGCACAATAAATATAGAACCAAGTCAAAGCGTAGAACAAAAACAAGCTGCTAGCTTATCAACAGGAAAGAAAAGAAAGGAACCCGACACAACCGCATTAGAAGGACTGCAAAGGAATAAGCATAAAGCAACTAAGGTTCCACTCAATGCACAGTTGCATGACTATGATTATGATTAAATTGCGGTCCAAGTGTCTTAGCATATTGAATAAACATTTGCATTAAAGAAAAGCAGTCAAGAAAAATTCGAAGCAGGCATGATGGAGAGCCTCGCAGAACTGAAGAGTCTGGTAGCAAGGGTTGAACAAGTCCAGCGAGACTCAGTGAGAGAACTAGATTTTGATGATCGGGCAGTTGAGTCAAGCCAAAGGAAAAGAAAGGCACCTGCCTTAACACTGAGAACTCGACTTGTTAGAATTGAGCCGATGAACGTCATATTCTCGACTGACGAGCTCACTGAAGGTGTGAATCAGCTCGCACATTTGGTTATTAATGTTGGGATGTTTCCCATTGAGGGATTGCATAATATGCATATGTAGGTTGTGGAAGAAATACGAGATAGAGACATAGTCTCTTATAACTAGCATCTGAAGCTGGAGCAAAGCTACGAAGAGATAAAGTATGAATGCACACTACAGACCAAGGAGTTAGCATATGTGCAAGAGAAGCATAAGAAGTTGAAGAAATATGTTGCTGAAGTCTGTGCAAAGATCCCAGAATTCCTAAAAGAGCCTGAGCTAGAATCCAATATTTTGAGGATTGGTGCCACAGTAGAAAATCTCAAGGCTAATATGGAAAACATGGAGATTGGATATAAGGAGAAGATTGCTAACTTAGAATCTCGACAACAATCTAGCACCCCGCAGCAAGATAAAGAAGTAAGAGCCGAAGAAGAAAACATCTCCGTAGAAGTGGCGAGATGTCAAGACCTACTTGATGAAATTACCAAGGTATGGGATATGCTATAGGAAGAACCTAAGTTACAGAAAATTTTGGATGAGGTACAACAACGACAAAAAGACCTTGACTCTACGAACATGGATATAAAGGATTTTCCACCAAGGAAAAGGATCCAGAAGTTCGTAGAGAAGAAAGAACTTCAGAAGGAGCTGGAAGCATTAAGGGTGAAGGAAACTGAAACTTCATCAAAGTTACAACCGATGCAGGAAGAGGTGCTTGCACTTTCTGAAGAAATTGAGAATAAGTTGCAAGAACTCCGGACAACAGAGAACACTGTGAAGGAGCAAATTCTAGAACCCATCTCAGAGGAGATGCTAAAAAAAACTAAGGATTTTGAGCAAGAAGCCAAGGACACAGTTGTGAAGTTGAGTGCAAATTTTTTAGGAGCTCGCTGCGAAATCAAACATATCAGAGGATGCACAGTTGGAACATCCTAGTCAAAGTTGCTCAGGGGTGGGCCACGAGTAAGTGTTAGGGCCTGTTGGGCACAACCCAAGTGGAAGAGGTTTTTATGGAGAAATTACAAGTTAGGCGAGGCCTAACATCGACCAGTTTTGGGAGAAACAACTTCGTAATTCTCGGGAGCATGGTATGGAGCGAAGTGAAGTGGCAGAAAAAGGATTTTCCCCCTTAGTAAAGGTGAAGTACTAAGGACCATCGAGGTAGTTGGAGCAGTTATGAATGAATCGGTGGACTATCAGCTACATCAGCGAAGAGTAAAGAAGAATAATGGTGCAAAGGACGTGCCGCTATAGCATTAGAGCTCCGTGGTCAGAACTGCGACTGTTAGAGAAGCGTCAGAGCCAGAGGAAGCGACACAAAAGGACATGAGAGCTACAGAAGTAAAGATAAAGTGTGTTCAACAGGAGAACCATGCCATTTTGGGTTTAAGGGTACTATGGGGGTTGGACCATAGTTGTTGCAAAGATGTGACCTTCGGGCACAATCTATAAAAAGGGAAATCTTGTATAAGGAAGGGTTAGATCTTATGATACTTATGTTATATTTTGAGAGATTGTTAGATCTAGGCTGAGAGAGATCTAAGAGATAAAAAGACTCCGCATCTGTTTGCGCAGAGATCTATTGTAGAGAAGAGTCTGTAGCTAAGTGCGCAGACTGGAATTGTTAACCCCTTCCAAGAAATATAAGAACAGTTCCTGTGGACGTAGCTCCCATATGGGGGGTGAACCACATAAATAATCGTGTTATGTGTTTGAATCTCTGTTATATTATATGTTCATGAATGTCTATGCTTATATATGTGTTTTCATATGAATGCGAATGGGAATGATATGATAAGTAGAGGAACATGCATAGATGAACATTGCAAATTTGTGTTAAGTATGGTAAATGCATAGTCATAGAAGCAAAGTAGCAATGATTCAACGAAGTCTGTAGGTTTTTGAGATCTGTGAAGTGCGCAGATACATGTTGGTAACGATTTGCGAAGTAGATGTTGAATAAGCTACGCATACCAAGATCGCATAGCATAACCGCGCATCACTAGGTTATAGAAACTTGTTTTTGTAATCACCCATCTTCACTTTGAGTGAGACTTCAGCCTGCTCCCAGGTTGATGTCGAAAGGGCCAGTGAAGGGGATTTTGTTGGTTCTAAAGAAATGAAACTACGCAGAACCCAGGTCAGCCCTATAGAGATTGAAATCAAACCAACATATCTATGATGGATTTTCTCTCCATATGGATGATATCTTCCTCATATATCATCTTTCCAAATTCTCTATCCAATCTAGTCCAGAGATCACTTGGGTATTCAACTTCATCAATGAGGTAGCGCATTCTAGGAGGAATTTCCAAACACATTGCTCCAAAATATCTATCACAGTCGTTGTACCAAATTTGATTCTCTTCATCGGATGTAGGTTATTTCAAAGCTATAATTGAAACATCAAAGAGATCATGGCTCTCGAGATATGAAAACATTTTCAATTTCCACTCAAAATAGTTGAATGGCGACAGAGGAGGAACTGAATTTGAATCCATGAAGTTGTACCGGCAATTTTTTTTTGAAAATTATATTGGAAGACTCATCTAAATCTAAACTATGAGATCCCTAATCTCGGATACCATGTGAGAATTCTATGGTACTCATACCATGTATGAATTCAACAAGCCAAGAATCTTAAAATAGAGAAGTCCTCACCAAAAGATTGCTCAAAGATTTGCATATTTGAGAAGAAAAACTAAGTAGAAATATGTGAGACTGAACACAATTAATGTCAATTCCATAATTATATTATTGAACAAAAAGAGTACAATAAATAATACATATCAGGAGAGAAAATAGAATTCCTATAAGGAAAGTTTGAAAAGTTCACAAAAGGTAGGCTTACTAAAAGCTAAAAACTCCCCTAGGTGGAAAAACACTTTCCAAATCAGTCTAAAGGCTCACAAATTGGAAAAAGAAATATTAGAAGCTCATGAGTGAAGAAAATGGAATGTGATGATGAATTTTGGAGAGAATAAAAGAAAGGTGGGCGAGTTGGCCAAGTAAAAGATAGTTTCCTAGTCAAACTAGCTTTACCTTATCCACTAGAAAGCAAAAAAAAAGGATAAAGTTGTCTAAAGCAGGAAAGCGCACTTCTAAGCCAGGAATAGAAAGAAACCAGACAAAATCAAGAAATATATTATCCATAATCTATCCAAGTGTTACCTAGTGGCTCATGATGGCATGTGGTGGCACTAGAAGCCAAAACTAGGCCAACTACTTAGTCTAAACCTAGGAAATTAATAAAAAAGATTAATAAATTATATCTTAAGTCTAAAGTGTGTTTTTAATGTTCCAACAGGAGGTAGCCTAGAATCCTTTCTTCTTAGGTATTTTACCCAAAGTCCATCCACTTCGGTGGGGAGAGACGTAGGATAGACGGATTCGACTACGGCCCCAACTCTGTAACGTTTCTTTTGATATTCACTCACTGGGTCCTGATAGGATTGAAGACTCGACTAGCCTTCCTACTCCTTTTTGTCTAATGGAGAGGTGATGACCACAAAGATGCAAATATTTGAGGAATATTTTCTTAGTGATTTTTTCTTTCTGATTTTGTAGCTCTCTCTCAAGTGAGTAGGTTTTTTTCAGGGATAATTTTAAGGACCCATACTTATTTAAAATTGTATAAACCTTGGGGAATATTACCAATTCTTAAAATGTCAACTATAACATATTTGGCGATATTTTTCTAAAATTATTTCAATTTCTAAGGATTTATATAGTTTATATAATAATTTGGCGATTTTTAGAGTGAAAAAAGTTTACCCCATCAAAATTGGGCGAAATGGGGCTTCAAAAAATGCAAATTGGCGAATCGTTTTTTGGAAAAAAACATGGAAAACAACCCATGGGATAAATTTTGTGTAATACCCCCATTTTGACATTTATGATATATTGGCTTTTATGTAAATATTGTGTTCATGTGATGTACATTTCCTAGCGTGGAACTAAAGGCCAAGGCCCGGCTAGTGTATGCTCGTATTTTATTTAGAAAGACAAGTATTTGATATTATGGTATCCATGTGCTATTAAGCCATGTAATATTGTAAATTGATGTAAATATTAATATTGCAATAAAATACCAAAACTGGCTATGGAAGCAACTAATGAGAAGGGGCCATGTGTATTCCACTAGGGAGTGGTGAGGGGGTTGTGGGATTGAACCATAAGCTGCCAAATGTCATCTTGAGAACCCATTTGACTTTCCTTGCTAACATTTAATTATGTGTAAGAAAGTTGTTGAAGAAATCAGTCCATGGCTTCAATGGAGCATGGGCAGCCCAGAAATTCGTATGGCGGATATGGGCTCTGTTTCCTTGACCCACAAGTCACTCTACCTCATGGAAATTCATTTTTCCTCATTCCCATTCCATTGTGGAATAGGGAAGCTTTCGTTTTCATCCATTACACATGCCTAGCAGTGAGAAAAACCAGAAATCACAACTGTGAATTAACCCACGTCTTGAAGTGCCATAAACGCCCAAAATTTGGTATTGACAGTGAAATCCAATGGGGGATCCATAGATATGAACCTTGGGGCGAACTTGAGAGTATTAGATACCCCAAAATCCATTGGAAAACCCAGTTTTTATAGCCTAGAAATCCAATTACGAGATTGAGTTATTTGGTCACCGAATTGTGAAAATCCATGCATGAATGATAGAACAGAGGTTGGGATTGCTTGATAAACCCAGTGAAGAATAGAATATCAAGGAATTAGCAGCTTGGACCTTTCTATTCCCACCCTGAAGATCATTAGAGGGAAGGGACACCTAAGGGACTGTGCAACAAAGAAGGGGACCTTCCTTGTGTTGGGTGGGGTAGGTATTGTGGGTGCCATGACTGTATGAGTTTAGTTGAGATGTATTTAGCTTTGTGGTTGAGCTCTGTTGGCATCCATTTTTGTCACCATTTTGATCAGTAAACATGCTCTTATTGGCGTTATTTTCACTATTTTGATATGATAAGTCATGTTCTTTTCCAATCAGACCATCAAACAGACCCAGGTATGCATTTATTTGAATATCATATGAATCGTGAATAATTATCATCATTTTTTTATGGTTTATTGACAATTATCTCACATTTCTAGACATGTTTGGCATTTAGTTTTTTTTCTACAGGTTGTGGTCATCATTCGGACCTTCATTCAGCCACGCTTTCACGCAGAAGACGCCCTGCTGCATTTGAACCCTCGTTCAGCCCTCCATTCATACCCGCGGAATCGTTGGTTGAGATATTTCGGGGCAATAAAGACGAAAACGATGATGTGGGTTCTGTTAAGGATGTGGTCCTCACGGTTGGTGAGCCTTTATTCCAGAAGATCCGTCCTTTCGTTCACTCAGCTTGACAGCACATTCTCTTCCCACGTCAACGTTCCAGAAGATCCTCGTCCTTCTACGCCCAGCTTTCCAACACATCCTCTGTCCACGATTGAAGGGAACTGACTCCCAGTTGTTCGTGTTAAGGAGAATCAACGCCGTGGACTCAGGAAGACGACATGTGTGTTGTCATGAACCACCCCACAGCCATTTCTTTAGTCATTAAACCTCCTATTTTTAGAGAGGTCGACTACGTCGACCTTCTCTCTTATTTTAAAACCTATATAAAGACGTTTCCTGTGAAGAAACACAACACACATATAGCCATTGTAATACATAGACGATAGCAGTAATTTTCATATAGACGCTGTGTAATTTTTATCAGTCAATGGAATTTGTAGTTTCTTAGCTGTTGATGTCCTGTTGTTGGTGAAGAATTTGAGTTAAGCTTCAACCCCTAATTGCTGAGAAGGGCCCCTAAAAAACCAGAGGTTTACTGTATATATTTTGCATTTCTTTTCTGCAAATTAATAGTCTTCATTTCCAGTATTTAACTCGTTTCCTGTAGATGATGTTGTTTTATTTCCTGTACATGTCAGTTCTTTATTTCTTGTAGTTTATATCTTGCTGTTAGTTTAATTTGCTAGTTTAATTTACAAGTCAAGTGGCCGATCATGCTTAAATCTTCTTAGTTTGCTTCCAGTTTTGTCATTTGCAATTAGATAAAGCTAATTAGTTAATGTTTCAGTAGTTCAAGTCTAATTCATAGTTAGAATTAGTTCTGCTAGTTTTTCCTGTAGCTTCAGGTTAGTTTTATTTACATTTAAGTTTTATTTATTATGCCATAGAAATAGTTTGTTTCCTTAGTTAATGATTAGTATAGGTTGCTTCTTGCCATTCCAACTCCAGACAGTCTATTTACTGCTTTCCTTGCACTGTAGGTTCATATGCATCAACCAGATGGCGTTAAGATCATTCAATCTGCTTCTTTCCTTAGTTTAAATCGTTTCCTTCCATCCGGACTGTCATTCGGACCTTCTTTTAGACTGCCATCCGAATCGTCATACGAACTTTAATATTTCTTGCATTGTTTTTATGCTTGTTTAGAATCCAATTTCTTAGGTTTTTGAGCTGTAATATTTCTTGCATTTAATTAGCGTTCTTAGATATAATTAAGATCTTGTTCCACACTACATAGAGTTTTAATTAAGTTTCATCATCAGTCTTAGTTTCCATTCCATTTTCCTTAACTCTGCTTTAACTGCTTTTCAAATTATGTCTTTCATGTCTGATTCGCTAATATGTTACTGTTCTAGAATTTATCAGTTTCATTCTTAGTGTAGTTTATTACATGTTGTTGGGATTAATTTCGGATTAGACTTATTAATTTCATTCTCCAAAGTACATTAGTTTTTTATATTTTCTCAGTTCAAGCATAGGATTAGTTTCCCCATTTACATAGTTAATGAACATGTTCATAGAATAAGATTTGGTTCAGAAATAAGACATCTTTATCAAGTTTTCTATTTGAGTCTACATAAAATATCTTTATCAAGTTTTCTACTTGCTTCTCAATCAAATTCAGTTTCAAGTAAATATCTTTATTAAGTTTTCTACTTGCTTCTAGATTTCATTAGTCCCATGTCATTTGCTTATGGATAGAAAATAGATTACAATGTTTAAAGTTACTTGTAATTGGACACTCTTTAGTTTGCATTTATTTGTAGAAGTTAAACTAGATTTTCTTCCATTTTGTTTCCTTGTCACATTTGAAAGTCACTTTGATACCTTCTCTCCTGTTCCTATTACATTTGATACATTTGCTCAAAATCCTCAAGGAGAATGGAATTAGGTGTAAGTTTTAAACTTTAACAGTGAAGTACAAACATATATCGATTCTTAAGCATTTACAGAAAATACACAATGGCACACACATTACACAGAGATTTTCACCTGGAAACCCTTAACCGGGAAAAAACCAGCAAAACTTAGAGCCGCATAGCTCCTTTTTCATTATATGTTTATTTTACATGTACAATACAATAAATGGTATTCTGCAGCATCTAAAACCCTAATTCGTTTACCCGAATTAGGTTACAACCCTAATTCCTTTTACCGGAATTAGATAGAGTACAATGGGTCGAAAATCGCGAAAAAGCAAAAAACAACCCAAAAAATTTTGCGCTCCGCGCGGACTCCGGGGGCCTAACGGCCCCCTCCGTGTCGTTTCGGAACCTAACGGTCCGAAACGAAGGGGGTGGGCCCTGTCGGGCTACCCCCCCCTCTAAACCCCCCTAGTGCCGTAGGAATCGTGTTGTACATGCAGCGACCATGTGAAGAGATATAACATACCCAACATTCTCCCACTTGTTGTTCTCTTCACATACAGGAGAAATTTATGACTTCAACAATTCAGGGCAACAATGCCCATGTTCTCTTTACACCAAGAGAACTTCTGAGTACTCACAGACTTTGTCAAAGAGTCTGCAACATTTACCAAAGTGTCAACCTTCTCCAGCAACACTTTGTTTTGTTCAACCATGTCTCTGACGAAATGGTACTGCACATCAATGTGCTTTGTCCTTGAGTGATAAGCAGGGTTCTTTGCTAGAAATATTGCACTTGAGCTATCACAGCCAATCTTTACTGCATTCTGAACAAAGCCAATACCTGAACACAATCTTTGAAACCATACAGCTTCCTTACTTGCATGGGTAGCTGCCATGTATTCAGCTTCTGTAGTTGAGAGTGCAACTACAGCTTGTCTTCTACTCATCCAACTGATTGCTCCTCCAAATAGATTAAAAACGTAGCCACTTGTAGATCTTCTGTGATCAAGATCTCCAGCCCAGTCAGCATCAACAAATCCTTGTATATTTATCTCTCTGTTTAGACCGGGTCTTCCTTGGTAGCAGATTGCAGAATCTGTAGTGCCACGCAAATACCTGAAGACCCTTTTTACTGTAGTCCAATGTTCCTTTCTTGGTTTTGACATGTATCTACTCAAAACTCCCACTGCATGGGCTATATCTGGTCTAGTACAGACCATGGCATACATCAGACTGCCAACTGCACTAGCATATGGAACATGAGACATGTCCTCTACCTCTTCTTGTGTAGTGGGACACTGTTCTGCAGATAACCTTACACCTACAGGAATGGGCACCTTCACTGGTTTGCTTTCCTGCATATTAAATCTCTTCAATATCGTTTCAACATATTTCCTCTGATTTAACCAGAGTTTCCTGTTTTCACGATCTCTTTTTATTTCCATGCCCAAAATGAAATTTGCAGCACCAAGATCTTTCATGTCAAATTCAGATGACAGCTGATTCTTGACATCCTTGATGATTTCTTTGTTGTTTCCAATTAGCAACATATCATCAACATACAATATTACATAAATAAAATGATCACCAATTAGCTTAAAATAAACACAGTGATCAGCTTTGCTTCTTGAGAAACCAAGTCCCAGTATATAAGTATCAAATTTTTGATACCACATTCTGGGAGATTGTTTCAAACCGTAGAGAGACTTTTTCAGCTTACAGACAAGCTCCTTTCTTCCTTTCACCACAAACCGTTCTGGTTGCTTCATATAGATCTCTTCATTAAGATTTCCATGTAGAAAATCCGTCTTTACATCCATCTGTTCTACTTCAAGATCAAAAGCAGCAGAAATAGATAAAAGAAATCTAATAGAAGTCAATTTTGCAACAGGTGAAAAAATCTCACCAAAATCGATGCCCTCAATTTGGGAGTAACCTTTCGCAACTAGTCGAGCCTTGTACTTCTCCACTTTACCTGCTGCATTTAACTTCTTCTTGAATACCCATTTGCTTCCAATAGGCTTTCTTCCTTCTGGCAACTCAACCAGATCCCATGCCTCATTTTTGTCCAAGGCATCCATTTCTTCTATCATGGCCTTCTTCCATAGTTTACTATCTTTTGAATCCATTGCCTCTTTAGCAGTTCTAGGATCATCATCAGTAATAGATAACACAAAATTAGAACGAAAATCAGGGGGACTGTACCTTTCAACTTGCCTTCTTTCTCGGTCAGATCTCCTCAATACCGGAGTCTGTGGATCCGCCTCTTCATCTGATTCAGACGATTCTGCCTCCTCATCTGATTCAGACGAATCTGGTTCCTCAAAAGAGTCACCTCTTTCATCCTTGATATCAAAGTGTAGCTTCTCTGAATCCTTTTCCTTTGGTACATCCTCAATCCTGGAAGTGCTTTCAACTTCTCTGAAGATCACATCTCGACTGTAAACTGTTTGCCTTTTTACTGGGTTCCACAGCTTGTAACCTTTCACTCCATCCTTGTAACCAATGAAGATACATTTTTCCTCCTTATTATCCAACTTGCTCCTTTTCTCCTTTGGAACATGTACAAAAGCATCACACCCAAACACTCTGAGATGAGAGAGAGAGGGTTTCTTACCAGTCCAAACCTCATGAGGTGTCTTGTCAACCAACGCTGATGTGGGTGTCCTATTCACTAGGTAACACGCAGTGTCAACAGCTTCTGCCCAGAATTGTTGTGCTAGCCCTGCACCACTGAGCATACTCCTTGCCTTTTCCATCAATGTCCTGTTCATCCTTTCTGCAACCCCATTCTGTTGAGGTGTGTATGGAGTAGTCTTTTGCCTTGCTATTCCACACGTTTTACAGAACTCCTCAAATTCACTTTCACAGAATTCTCCACCGTTATCTGTTCTGAGTACTTTTATTTTCTTCTCAGTTTGATTCTCTACAAGTGCCTTAAATTCTTTGAATCTATTAAAAACCTCAGATTTCTTACGCAGGAAATAAATCCAAGTTTTCCTTGAGAAATCATCTATAAATGAAACATAATACACAGATTTACCAAGTGATGGAACAGGCACAGGTCCAAAAACATCACTGTGTATTAACTCTAAGATTCCTTTAGCTCTTACACACCAGATGAGAATCTTGCTCGATTCTGTTTACCATATAAGCAATGTTCACAGAAATCAAAATCTAATGTGAAATCAGACATGCCTTCAGCCATACTTTTACCTTGTAATAGTCGAAGACCCTTTTCTCCAATATGTCCCAGCCTTCGATGCCATAGCGATGTCTTCTCACTAGAGACAGTAAGGACTCTATCTCCTTCATTTTTACCATTAGAAACAATAGTGCTATTATATCCATTTTTGAAGGTGCTTCCTAACAACTTGTATAGAGTTCCAATCCGAACTCCCCTCATCAGCACCAATGACTCTCGAACCATTTTGCATGTGTTCTTTTCAAATAGAGTTTTCACACCTGCATCATCCATTTTACTTACAGATATAAGGTTTCTAGCCAACTTTGGAATGTGCAGAACCCCGGGAAGAGTTTTAACCCTTCCATCTTTGAGCAGTAGCTTGACCTTTCCTCGACCTATGATTTTCGCTACTGAGTTGTCTCCCAGAAATACATCTCCTCCATCATACTTTTCGTATTCAGAAAACCACTCCCTGTGGGGAGTCATATGATAAGACGCACCTGAGTCAATCAACCACGAATCATGCTCTGCATGTGTACTTGAAGATGCCAGATACACATCTCCTCCTTCCTCTGTAGATTCTTTCCCATCTGCGGATGGAGCGTCATTAGGTCCTCTACTTTTATCAGTAATTTTCGATTTACAATCCTTCTTGTAATGCCCAGCTTTTCCGCACTTCCAGCATTTTCTTACAGAAGGTCCTGGAGATTTAGATCTCCCTCTAGATTTAGATCTACCACCTGAAGACTTATTTTTAGATCTGTCTCCAGGGCGACCTCTTACAAATAAGGCATCCTTGGCTGAACTATCTATGGATTTCCGCCTCATTTCCTCCGATAGTAGGGATGCAACCACATCATCGAAGTTTAGCGTGGTTGCATTACTCCCAATAGCTATGACCAGATTATCCCATGAATCTGGCAAAGAGCACAACAGACTAATACACTTTTCATCATCATCAAGTGTAATACCAACAGATGTCAACTGACTTACCAGAGTATTGAAGGCGTTTAGATGCTCTGAAACAGAGTCTCCATCAGTCATCCTCAGAAGGTACAATTTCTTTCGCAGAAATAACTTATTTACCAGGGACTTTGACTGATACAGACTTCCCAGTTTATCCCATAGCTTCTTTGCAGTGTCTTCTCCAGATACGTTCACCAATACCGAATCTGCAAGGCAAAGACGAATGGTGCTCCTTGCTTTCCTTTCCAGCTTTTCCCATTCTTCTTTTACCGCACCAGAGGGCATGGTACCTGGATCTACTGCGATCCATTGTTCTCTATCTACCAGAAGATCTTCCATCTTGAGCTTCCATAGCTCAAAGCTCTGACCATTAAATTTCTCAATCTCGAATCTAGAACTGCTCGCCATTCTTTAAAGAAAAATAAATAAATCACCGCTGCAAAGCTCCCACTGAAACCAGGTTTATCACAAATCCAAGATCGAGCCAAACCCTTGGAAACAAAGGCGTCCCTCTGAACCCAAAAAATGCTCTGATACCAAATGTAAGTTTTAAACTTTAACAGTGAAGTACAAACATATATCGATTCTTAAGCATTTACAGAAAATACACAATGGCACACACATTACACAGAGATTTTCACCTGGAAACCCTTAACCGGGAAAAAACCAGCAAAACTTAGAGCCGCATAGCTCCTTTTTCATTATATGTTTATTTTACATGTACAATACAATAAATGGTATTCTACAACATCTAAAACCCTAATTCGTTTACCCGAATTAGGTTACAACCCTAATTCCTTTTACCGGAATTAGATAGAGTACAATGGGTCGAAAATCGCGAAAAAGCAAAAAACAACCCAAAAAATTTTGCGCTCCGCGCGGACTCCGGGGGCCTAACGGCCCCCTCCGTGTCGTTTCGGAACCTAACGGTCCGAAACGAAGGGGGTGGGCCCTGTCGGGCTACCCCCCCCTCTAAACCCCCCCCCTAGTGCCGTAGGGATCGTGTTGTACACGCAGCGACCATGTGAAGAGATATAACATACCCAACATTAGGTAGTTTAGTTTGATCTTGAGTTGAATATATGAATAGTTTCTGAATTCATTAAGTAGTTTGTAGTTTTTCTTTAAGATCATATACTTTCTTGTTTCCATAGTTAATTGTCAATTGAAGCATTTTCATAGATAGGTTCCTAAACTCCTTTACAGTTGTTCCTAATTCCTAGATTAGAGTTTGAATTATTAATCAACAGTTTTCAATTCCATCAAAGTAGTTCTATTTTTGATTAAATTATTGCTTCTTAGAATAATATTTGTTGTTTTTATCTTTTCAATTATTGTCCATAGAGTAGAGTAGTATAGCTTGATACTATTCTGATCTGTTGGTTTAGTTAGGCTTAACTACTTCAGTAGTTGTATTCTAGAAGTTTGACTTGGTTTTTCATTTTGAAAGATCTTTCGATCTTTTCTTTATTAAACATTTCTAAGTTCTATCGAGCCGAAACCTTAGGTGCCATTCTACCTTAGCATATACTATGCCACAACTCTAAGATTACCAACCCTGGTCGATAATTAAATATTTTGGTGATTCCTTAAGACAGTAAATACACCTCAACATTTTGGCACCATTGTCGGGGAGTTGTAGATAGGTAGAATTCTCTTTTAAAAACTTAGTGATAGATTGAATTTCCTTTTTGAAACTTAGAAATAGGATGGTGGCGGGTGAGCGGTAAGATGAGAGGTAAGAACCTGCGCATATGTTATAACAGGAATCCCCAAAACCCAACATTAATAGTAATGAAATTAGAATTTGTTTTAGTTGCAGTTTTGTTTTCATGAATAGGTCTAGAGACTCAAAAGGTAGATATATTAAAACTATCCTTCCTACTAAAATCCCTACTAAAATTCCTACTAACCTATATGGGGGACGTGCCACCCCGACTACTAACTCAGCAGAAAGGTATCGGAAGACACCTAAAGGGGATAGTCCTACTTGGAAAGCAAAGGAAATCCTTTCTGAAAATCAATTAGGGGAAACCATAGGGACATCAGAAAAGTATGTTCATAAAGAAATTCCACTAGAAGAACTTCAAGCTCATATTGATACTGAACTTAGACAAGAGAAAGCTCAAAAGGATAAAACTCCATAACCTCTCAACCCTCCACTTCAAAAACCCAAAGACACTACATTTTCAATAGTAGGTGGTCCAAACTTGGTAGACTTTATTGATCCTACACAATTAGATACTCTTTTTGAAAATTCCGTGAACATAGTTATTTCACAAATTGAAACAACAACTGTAGGACCTTCAAAACTGGACTCCCACATAGCTGGTAATTCTCCTCCTAAAAAGAAGAATACTCTTCCTGAAACAGAACGTTGGGACATCCCATATTCACCAAGAAAGGATCCTCCTAGGTATTCTCTCTTTGGCAATCGAATCTTCATGGAGGAGGAAAATGAAGATCATGTCCAACAAGATGAAGAAGAGGGAGAAGTTAGAACTGGAGGTACTTTTGGATTCCCTATCTTAGACACTGCACAAGATGTAACCATGAAAAATATTCCTCCCTCCTCACTACCGAACTTTTACGGGAAGAGTAGTGAGGATCTGGATACATTCTTATTCGAATTTGACATTTTGTGTAGGAGTTATAATTACCTACAAGATGGCCAAAAGCTAAAACTCTTTCCTGCCACATTAAAAGATTCTTCTCTTCGATGGTTCATGGGGTTAGGATACTGTAGTATTAGAAATTGGGAAGACGTGAAGAATGAATTTCTACGGAAGTATCAGGATTATTGTAAACCTAAGGACTCTCGTAATGATATTTTTAAAATACAACAACTTGAAGATGAGAGCCTAGAATACTATCTCGAAATATTTAACTATGTGTTACATAAATCCAAATATAGTGATCTTCGGGAAGATGCAGTAAGAACACTCTTCCTTAAGGGAATCTCAGAAGAATTCTTAGAAAACCTTAATCTCATGGAATCATGAGACATCTCTCATAAGTCTTTTTCACATATTTGTGAGCTATGTAGGAATTACTCTAGGAGACGAGGGAAAAGTGGAAGACACTTTCGAGAACCTTATGCTAGGAACCTAAAAGGAAACACATTCGGTCCTGGTGGAGTTACAAGGGTAGAATTGGGAAACCTATTGGAAAATTTCAAAACATATATCTTAGGAGCCATGGGTTCTCAATTGGATGCATTACAAGCCAAAAAGAGACAGGATGAGGAGCGTGCAACAATGAGTGTTTTCTGTCCTAGGTATAGAACTAAACATCCCCAATGGGAATGTCCACTGAATAATGTTTCAATTTGTCACCTTTGTACATAAGAACATCCAACTGATAATTGTCCATCGTTGCATGGGTTGCAAGATATATATAAGAGTGGAAACTTTGGTGAAAATTCTAGGAGGCCTTGGAAACCTATAGATCAATCATCATATCAGGATCCATCATCACAATTTCCACCCTATTACTATCCCTATCAACCTCCTCAACAATGGAACACTTCAGGTTGGAAAAATTGGCCACCTCAGTACCCTCCTCAGAATGCTCAACAACAACAATGGCCACACAGATGGAGAGGGAAATCTTATGCTCAACCACCGCCTCCTATGCCTAATTATCCTTACTCACTTAATATCTAGCAACTCTTTCCCGGATTTGTACCTCCTTCACTATCCCCTATCACAAATCAATCTCACCATTTCCAGAATATGAATCCTCCAAGACCCATAATATTACCTGCACAACCGATACCAAATCCTAACAACAATCAAACTCAATCTCTTAATAGCATTGGGTTGCTACCTCTTCCATCATATTCCATTTCAACCGCACCAATACATGAGATTCAACTGCGGTCTGGAAGAGTTTTGCAAGATCAGCCCAAGCCATCAGTTGTTATCCGAGAAGAGAATGAAGAAGAAAACATACCTAGTGAAGTTTTGAATGATGCCATTATTGAAGATGTGGTTATTCCTAAATCATCAACACACAACCATTCTTATGAAGAAATAATTACAGGAGAAAAAGAACCCCCATATCCGAAGTGTCTAGTCATAGAAAAACCTATAACTTATCCAGAGTATGATATCATTAATGAGTTGAAAAATATTTGTATTAAGATCCCTTTGTTACAAGCCATTAAAGATATCCCAATCTATAGTAAAGTGATAAAGGAACTCTATAATAAAAGACCAGGTAAAAAACAAAAAGATGCTCCGACGATTCATGTTATAGGTGAAATGTCAGATTACATAGCAAACCAACCTAGAATTCCAAAGTATACAAATCCAGGAAATCCTTTAGTGACTGTTATTATTAATGACACTGCCATAGGAAACACACTTATTGATCTAGGAGCTGTTATTAACCTAATGACTACCACAGTTTTAGAAACTCTCCATTTAGGATAGTTCCTCCGCACTACCCCAACAATGCTAGAATTAGTAGATCGCACTATGGTACAACCTGCTGGGATCTTAGATGACATCATTGTATCAGTAGCTTCATGGGAATATCCTGTGGACTTTATGGTCATAGAATTAAAAGACCCTTATAAAGGACACCCCATTATTATGGGAAGACCTTGGTTGGCCACTGCTAATGCATTTATAGGATGCAGGGATGGAGAGATGATTATCTCTGATGGGTTATCTATAAGAAAACTCGTCTTATACCCACCAGCACAGCCAGTAACTGAAAACCTTTTTTGGTTAGATTGTCCTTTTGGGGATGAGAACTTGGAATAACTTTCCCTTTTTAGTGATTTCTCCTGGGCACTTCAAGAACATAATACCGAGAATGTGTTGAACCAATTTATCTCTTCCACAACATGTATAGACTTTCCTCAGTCTCTTTCCCAACTTGACCAAATATTTGGATATGAATTCTAATAAAAGATGAGCCTCTTAACATTTACAAGTACACCCTGTGTCTTTGCAATTGAAGAACATCTAGGATCCTACACCATACCTTGCGAGGTTAGTTCCGAAAAATTTCTACATATAAATGCAGGTTTAGATGAGAGTCAGCAAAAACAATTTCTAAAAGTTCCCAGTCAAACTGGAGCATTTGCATGGGAATACACCCATATGAAGGGTATACACCCAGATACCTATATGCACCACATTTACATAGATTCAAACATACCTCCTATTAGGCAGCCCCAGAGAAGAATGAATCCATCCCTAAAGGATATAGTCAAAGATGAATTACAAAAACTCCTTAACACTGGGTTCATCTACCCAATTTCTAATAGTAAATGGGTGTCTCCTCTGGTAGTAGTTCCAAAGAAAGTTACAGGGAAATGGTGTATCTGTGTTGACTTTCGAGAATTGAACAAGGCCATTCTTAAGGACTACTTCCCTTTACCTTTCATTGACCAGGTGTTAGATACCTTGTAAGGGAAACACTATTTCTCTTTCCTTGATGGGTATAGTGGGTACAATCAAATATTAATAGCACCTGAGGATCAAGACAAGACAACCTTTACTTGTTCTTGGGGGGCATATGCCTATAGAGTACTACCATTTGGCCTATGTAATGCACTTTCCACCTTCCAGCATGCAGTCTTAGGAATCTTTGTTGACCTTATACATGATTGTGTAGAAGTTTATATGGATGATTTTACAATTTATGGTAATACCTTCCAAGAATACCTTGATAACCTCCAAACAACTCTTATTCGGTGCCAAGAAACGAACTTAGCTCTTAGTCATGAAAAATGTAAGATGCTTCTGATCGAGGGCATAGTTCTGGGACATCATGTCTCTCTTCAAGGTATCAAGGTGGATCCTGCCAAGATAGAAATAATTGTTAATCTTCCTCCTCCAAAAACTCCGAAGGAAGTAAGAAGTTTTCTTGGCCATGCAGGCTATTATAGACGTTTTATTGAAAACTTCACTAAGATAGCCGCACCTATGTTCAAGCTACTCATGAAAGACACAGAATTCCAATGGACTGAACCTTGTCAACATGCCTTTGAGACTTTGAAGGCAAAGCTATCAGTGGCATCGATACTTAGGGGCCCCAATTGGTCCCTTCCCTTCCATATATCCACTGATGCTTCTGACATATCTATAGGAGCAGTGTTAGGTCAAAAAGAGGGACAAACATCACATGCCATCTACTTTGCTAGTAAAAAATTGACTCCTACAGAATCGAAATACACTATTACTGAAAAAGAGTTTCTAGCAGTAGTCTATGCCATCAAAATGTTTCGTCATTATATCACAGGATATGAAATTTTTATACACACTAACCACTCCTCCATTAGATTTTTAATGAATAAACCAATCACCAATGGCAGGGTGACTTGGTGGCTTCTTTTGCTGCAAGAATTTAATATTACTATTATTGATCGTCCCGGTCGAGAGAATGTGGTAGCAGATTTTTTGTCTTGAAATCAAATTGATGATAGTGCTAGTCCTGTCGATGATAGATTTCTAGATGAACATTTGTTTTCCATGTTTGTTTGAACCCCTTGGTTTGCAGACATAGCCAATTATTTAGCAACCGGAAAGCTACCAAACCATCTCTCCCCACCCGAGAAACGTAGGATCATAGTTCAAAGTTCTAATTATTCTTGGGTGGACAATGATATTTTTCGTACTAGTCCTGATATTATTATTAGATGATGTGTACGAGAGGATGACATGGAAGAGATCCTTCATGCATGTCATGGTGTACCTTGTGGCAGGCACTTTTCTGATAAGAGAACACCATACAAAGTGTTTCAATCCGGGTATTATTGGCCAAGAATTTTTAAAGATGCTACCAAGTATGTCAAGGTGTGTGATAGTTGCCAAAGAATGGGTAGACCTACGCCATCCGATGAGATTCCCTTACAACCACAAGTTATGATCGAGACTTTTGAGAAATGGGTCCTAGATTTTGTTGGGCCAATTTCCCCTATGTGTCGCAAAAAGAAGTACATCCTAGTCTGCACATACTATGTCACCAAGTGGGTAGAAGCTAAAGCATTATTCTGAGCCACAGAGAAATCCGTGGTAGAGTTTATATATGAAGAAATATTTACCCGATTCGGTGTACCTAGGGAAATTGTAACCAATCAAGGATCTCAGTTCACCTCCAAGTTGATGAAAGAGCTCACTGAAAAATATGGTATTAGACATTGTAAATCTTCACCATATCACCCGCAAGCCAATGGTTAGGTAGAGTCTACCAATAAAGTATTAGAATCCATCCTGACTAAGACTATCCAGTTACACCACAAAGACTGGGCAGATAGGCTTCCAGAAGCCTTGTGGGCTTATAGAATAACATGGAGGAATACCACCGGCCACACACCTTATGAACTTGTTTATGGTAAACAAGTTCTTCTACCCATTTAATTTCAAGTCAAAACCTTTCATATGGCTACGCAATTAGGGATGAATTTGGAAGAAGCACATATACAACGAATTCTGCAGATAAATGAATTAGATGAGATTAGACAAGATGTTATTCAATGCACAATTTTAATACAAAACCAACGCAAAAAGTGGCATGATAAATACATTAAACAAAAAGAATTCAAAACTGGAGACTGGGCATTACTTTTTGGTTAAAGGTACAAAACATTTAAAGGTAAATTAACTACTCGTTGGATGGGTCCATATGAAATTGTTACAACTTTTGATAATGGATCTGTTAGGATTAAGACAATTGATGATTCACAAATTTACTTTGTTGTAAATGGACATAGACTTAGACTTTATCATCAACCAATATCTAAACAAGATTTTGTGCATAATTCCTTACAACAAAAGGAGATGGAGCTGGTAGGAGAGGAAGTCATTCCTCCTTCTCTTGGTTCTTGAAATTATGTTGGGTTATCTTCATTTGTATATATGTAAATATATTTTTGTTTTTTTTAATAATAAATAAGAGTCATTTCTAAAAGTTGATTGCATCTATACAGGAATTTCACTCTTATGATTAGCTTATGGAATTTTGTCAACTAAGACAGGAAGAATTTTTTTTCCCTTTCCTTAATTTTAATAAAATTCTATATGATTTTTCTTTGTACATATGTTTTTGTTTTGAATAAATTTGAATCATCTAACAAGTGGTTTTGTATTTTGATTACAAGAACCTTATCTCTATAATCAACTCATGCAATATTATCTGCAAAGGGAAGTGCTCTAAAAAAAAAGCTCATAATACATCTTAACTCCTTCTCTTTCGATGATTATGTATATGGTATTTGATTTAGACATGTACATTTCTGATCTATCATTAGAACAGTTTCTTAAGACCTATTTTAATCATCACGATTCTCAAATAGTTCTATATTACACCTACGGACTACTAGTTCATCCTAGTCTCATTATCAAAACTTGTCTCTTAAGCACTTTTAAAAGGTAGCTCAAAAGTGAGTGATATTTCTATTTTGTGGGGAACATTACTGATCTTTTATGAAGAAGATAGGTTGAGAGGTCAAAGAACAAATTTAGGTTATTATCTTTTAACACGATCTATAATTTAGGCTATCATAAATAAAGTTACTCATAAGGTTCACTCTAAAAATTTGAATTATGTGTTTAACAGGCTTAGTACACACTATTGCCAACCGGCTTCCTTACTAAAAATAATTATATGAAGCAAACCCATCGGGGTACTGAACAGGTTCGCTGGCAGCGGGTCCATGCTAAGTAAAATCTTAAACAAGGAAGCTCGTTAAATGCAAGTAAACCCATCGGGGTACTGAACAGGATCGCTGGCAGTGGGGCTATGATTGCATGGTACCAAGATAAATCCGCCAGGGTATTGAACAAGCCTGCTGGCAGTGGGGCAATATCGGGTAGCATAGGTCTGGTTAACGCATTTCTATGCACATGGCTAATCTAAAAAACTTGAGTATACGAATACATGCTTAGGCCGATTATTTATAAGAACATTAGAGAATGGCTATAACTTGAACTTGGACCCTGCCATCTAATTCAACCAATACCTAGGATATGATTATCCTATAAATGGGACCCATAACTATAGAAATCTCACAAACTCCAGGGTGAACTTTATCTATATTCTTTGTATGACAAGAGATATTTAAAATGAGTCATGGATGACTAGTTTTCCTATGGCATTTTTCACATCCATTGCACTATCATTATTCATATGGTATTCTTAAGAACCGTTGTATTCTTTTTTATGAATGTACATATCTGAATCGTCTCCATCAATTAGTTAGTATTTCATTTTCTTACGAAAAATTATCACAACATTTTAAGAGCTATTGGCTAAATTATTAATTGAAAATATTTTGAATATTAATCAATTTTTCTTTGATGGCTTGAGGACACGCTATATTTTTTGTTTGGGGGAGATTCAGAACTATTTTTACTTTCTGAATATTTATAAAAAGTTCATTTAGCTCTGACCAAAATTATAGGTGTTTGCAGGATAATGCAAGTAGCAGAAGATTGTTTTTAATCTATGATGAATCAAGAGGAGCGCAACTAAGACTTCAGAAAAGTAGGCTTACATCATCCTACTGTGTGCTGACAGCCCTAAAAAAATTCTCTACATAATCATCAGCACTCAGATCCATCAAATTACTTTTTTGTACAGAAGGTCCATATGGAGGATTGAATGAAGAGTTGAATGACGATCCGAATAAAGTGACTAATGAGGCAAATGAACGATGATCTGAATGAAGTGTCGAATGAAGTACTAAATGAAATCATAGTTTATAACAACATGATTAAGTCTATTAGGGATCTAATTTTTGAATTCTGCTGGTAAAATCTAATTGACTAACCATACCAGGGATCAATCACATATCATCTCTGCATTCGACCTCACTCCTTTGCTAATTTCGGCTCCATCAAATGAATCGGTTAATCATGCATTATTATGATTTCCATAACCATTTTATGGCTATCATATGGTTTTAATTTTTCATTAAGTTATATGCATGCGATCTGTCATTTTATTAATTGAAAGTCATCATGTTCTTTTATGCTACTTACGCTTAATTATCTCATGATGAACATTACATTCAACCTGTCCAAAGTTTACTTTAGACATGGTTGAATATATCATCACCATACGAATTCACCAATGCACATATTTTCATGATGGCACATGATTCAAAGATTTTTGGCATGATGGCATGATTTCTTGAGCGTGCTAAATCCCTGCTCACAATCGTTTAACCGTTCGAATAGATCGCCATTTAAACCAACACCTGTGTGAAATATGCTTCACTCTGCCTGCCCTTATCCTTCTAGAGTCTATCAATCCATGTCTCCTGCAATCTCTTGCATCCCCTATATCCATTTGCATCCCCCATCCTATGTTCAACAATGCCAATCCGTTACGAGCCTAGTAGCTATAAGGACCTCCTCCGTATCTATTTTATGGACAATCTACCAAGAGTGGACTCAAGGCCTGATCTCCCTAGCTTAACGTAAGTCTAGAACAAATAAGACAGAACATAAAATACTTTCCTAGATCGTATAGAAATACAAATGAAAGAGTAGATCGTTTACCTTAGATTTGTAGATCCCTTTCTCCTTCGTTGATCCAATGCTCCAGTGCTTCCAGACTGCAGGTAGCTAAACCATGTTGAACATGTAACAGACCACGAGAAGTGAAAGCATATATCTCATATGACAGATCTAAGTTAACAGTTATGGAGGAAAACTCTAAACATCATTAAGGAGCCAACATTTATGGAAAGCAATTATATTAACTGTATTGAAGAGTGGTGAAATACAATAGAAAAGAGGATTACAAGCATTTCCTTAACATTTCAAGATCCTTCCGACAAGCCATGCCAAAGCTCCTAGAGAGAAGTGGATGTTCCCCAAGCTAGAGTGTTTAGATCTATTGGGATTAATTTCACCAGCATGAGAGTACCATAGACTTCCTCCCTTAGGATGGGAGTGAGCTTCATTTAAATAGGACTAAGTGGATAGGGTATGGATAGGATAGGTTTAGATATGATAGGAGAGGCTTAAGGGATCCTTCCAAGGTGTTAGGAGTCGAGTGCCAACTCTCCCAAGAGGTCAGGGATAGGGTCCCAAGTCAGCAAGCTTCAAGAAGGGGCTCGAAGGGCTATTTTTGTCGATTAACTGACATCAGCGCACCCTGCAATAGAGAAAGCTGCGACGTCGCATGGTGCATGAGTGCAACCTGCGACGACCTCTCAAAACCTAGTACAAATGGGTACAAATCCTTCCAGGTTAATCATTCAGTCACTTAGGTAACTCCAGGGATGTATACACTGAATCTCATGATGGGAAGATTTTAGGTGTAACAGAATGCCCCCCAAAGCATGAAGACGTTGAAGATAGATAGGTGAAGTGCTTTGATAGAAGGAATGGCAATGGAATTATTGGACTGTAATATCCTCAGAAATATTTAACCAAGATATTAACTCAAGTTCAGAATTTTAAACAAATTTACTTGTCCATTTTTTTTATTTATCAATTCACCTAACAGAGCAGGATGTCAGTGACGGGTAAGGAGACTTGAAACTAAGTTTGGTAGGATGAAATTTCAGTTCTGGAATTTCTATTGGACAATGTGCAGCATCAAATTTGACAGTGGGAAATTGGATCCTTTGTACAATGTACGAAGACCATTGATGTTTCGGACATCAGCAGCTGCTGAAGCCTACCGCAATGCTTTCTGGGTACATCCGCATATACAAACAAGATCGGGAAGGATAATCATGGTTTATGACATCCCATAGGTTTTTGGTTATGATTATAATGATAAATGATCACTCTTGGAAGAGTTTGCAGAGAATTGGGGCTTTTGGTCTCTTCCGGGATTGTGGAGCTAGTCTTTTTCTTAACTTTCCAAGAAAGGTCAAAAGGATTTCAAACTCTGATTTTTTGGATTGATATGGATACTGGCATGTGTCAAGGACCTTCTCCAACTAACATATTAACAAAAGAGTGCACAGAATGAATTTTATAGACAAAATGGCAAAACTAGTGGAATTTAGGCATCAAACTAGCTAGTCTTGGATTTTATCATGATAAACTGTCTTAAGGAAATACAAAATTTGTTCTGATGATTATATTAGATCTGATATGAATCATTATAACCATTAAACATAAAATATAGAGTTCATAATATTTCTCTTAACTTCTAATGCTTGCTTTACAATGGACAATGCCTCACAGGCTATTTTCTTCTTACATGAGCTAGAGAACAGAGTAGAGAAGGAGAGAATATTTTAGGACTGAGTTCAGATTTTTATTACAGATATTTGATGTCTGGAAAAATAGCAGCAAACCATCCTCTCCAATGACAGAAGGAAAGAAGATTCAATCCCTCAGTTCTTCACCTCTTTGAGTACAAAACATGGCACCCTTGGGGAATCTCGAACTAGAATCACTTGGACATGATAGAAGTTGAATGAATGGCTGCAAGTTCAACTTTATTTCTGAATATGGCCATCACACATCATATCCTTCATCTCATTGATCACTGAAAATCTTTCAATGGAGCAAACCTTCCACCAACACCCTGCAATACTGAAGAATGGGGATGAAGAGCCGGGATAATGAGAAGGATTATTCTTGAACTCTTAAACTCTACTGAAGCAATTCGACCCCAGAATGATATCAGAACTTTAATGGCTGCAAAATTATCTTTAGTGGCTACAAAATTACCTGTTAGAGAGAAAGAGAGAGAGAATGAGAGAACGGGGCACATCACCCATAGAGTGGCTTGGGCACATCACCAAACCTAGAGGAGCTTCAAAGATCTCATACAAAATTCACAATGAAAAAAGTTGTGAAATGGAGTTGGTTGGCTTCTTTTATAAACTTCAGGATGACCTGTTGAGCAAGTTACTTCGCTTGGTGACCTGTGAGAATAGGTCACCCATGAGTGGACATACTTTCCTTAATTTTACCTTACAAGCTTTATCCTTTAGAAACTGTGCCCTCCTTGACTTTAGATGTTTTCTTCTTACATTAGCACTTGATTTCCTTGTGAACTGGGCATTGAAATGGAAACGACACCATTCGGGATGTTTCCTTTTTGGTCAATTGGACTGTTTTTTGGCAAGTGCGCCCTCCTTAGCTTTTTCTCGTTGTTTCTTTTTTTTTGATTTGGAAACCTTATCTCCACCTTCCTTCTATTCATCTTTTTTCCATATATTCATCCCTTAATACATTTTGGAAACATCTTCCACATGGGCGCCCTCTTGTCCCACTTGCTCATTATTCATTAATTTTATTTATCAAAATTAACTTTAATAAATAAATTTGCCAATTTGTGAGACTTAGGATAAAATTAATTCTAAGCAAATAGAATTAATACAATTTAATTCCCTTAGGGTTTGATCTTGTCCCCTTTCACCCGTGGTACTAGATGAACCAAAATTGGGGACATGACAGTCCTCCCTTCCCAAGATTGCTTTCCCTCAAGCAATGTTAGGATTCTACCGAGCTTCTGCTACACCACTCTGATTATACTTGTCCCCATCCACTGAGCAATCTGAAAATTAAACTTGGGGCCTTCAAAAAGATCTAAATAAAATGTAGGATGACTATGAAGAATAAAATGCCCTGTAAGCTCTATCTGCACTAAATCATGAACAAAAATCTTAACCCAGTTAAGATAACTGAGTAGAATTCTTGGATCGCACTGCTTCCTCTATAAGGACCCAAAATTTTCTGTCACCTCTAGAAAGTTGTCACTCCAAGGAATTCCTGGATCCCATTGTCCCTGATGAATACCATCCATCATCACTGTTACTTGTAACAACTTGTCACTCCAGGGTATGCCAGGATCCATCCACCATGCTGGAAGTGTGCCACTCCCAATGTAAAACTGAATAGCTGTGAGACTTCTCCACCAAACATAGAACTTCTCGAGAGCATGCAAATAAGAATGCATCTCTTGTGCATGTGCACTGGAGACATCTAATGGCTGAAAAATACATCTTTGCTACAACTCACATGTCAGGACAATGTTAGTTATAACAAAAGATTTACTACAGAAATAAAAGAACCTTTTACCTTCCAGGCTCTTCATTGCAATGTTGCATCTACCCATCCAGCCAATCGATGGACAAGCACTTTCATTTGCTGAACCATATGGAATGTGATTAGCCATATGTTTGTCCTCCTCAAATGAATAGATCTCATGATCTCTATGGAACTCCATAGGTGCTCCCCTCTTCATCCAATGGCTCAACTCTCTGCCATTGATCCAAGGGTGTAAAACTCCACCAATTGAACCACACATTGAAGGTAAGTGTAGATCTGATTCCTCCTGGTCAAAAGTGTGTTAACACTCAAAAAGTGCTCACTACCTCATCTCCCTCATTACATGACTCATTTGTCCATATTTCCTACCATATTTTCCTCCAAAACCTTAAAAACCCATTAAAAAGCCTCCAAAAGGCCAAAAAAAACCCATTAAAAAGCCTCCAAAAGGCCAAAAAAAACCATTAAAAAGCCTCCAAAAGGCCCAAAATCCCATTTTCCCCCAAAAAATAATGTAAATTCCTCCAAAAATAGCAAAAACCCTCTAAAAAGGGAATACAAAATACAAAAAGAGGAAAAAGAGGGAAAAAAGGAAGCAAAAACCCTATACAACTGACCTAAACCATATGGTGCCCAAAACCATGGGTCAGCACTCCACCACTAAAAAACTATAAATAGGTGATGGAGGCTCCCCATTTTTCATCCACAATCATCCCTATCCTCACTCTGCCAAAAATTCTCATGAAACCCTAGCTCTCCCTTTGGAGCTACATTCCACTTGAGAACCCCATTTGGCCCCATTTCCAAAACACTTTTGGAAGAAGGAGAAGGAACAACACTGGAGCTTGGAAGCAACCCTCTTGGTCTGCTGCAAAGGCTCCACCAACCTCTACATCTGAGGTAATTTTTAATACAAAAAGAGAGATCTTCACCATATTTTCATGTTTTTTTATTTATGTTAATGCTCATGCTAGGTTAAATTTCATACTGTTTTACTGCTTTTATTTACTGTTTATTGAACTGCTACTAAGGAGGCCCTTCTCCTTAGTAGGTGCTCATTTGCACAAGCTAGGGTGAAAACCCTAGCTACAGTTTTGGCGACTCCCCTAGTGTTCCTTTGAATTTCTGGTTATAGTTTTAAACGTTTTTAATTTTCTGCAATATTTTTCTGTTTTTTCCTTTCGGCTGTCCCTTTCGACTGCCGTAAACCATGTCTTTTGTCCCCGCAGTTGCGATATGACCGCATCTTTCATACTGTTACCTGCGATCCGACCGCGGCTCTTAGACTGTTTCTGATGATCTACCGATGGTTTTTAGTTTGTTACCTACGATCTGACCGCGGCTCTTAGCCTATTTCGTGCGGTCCGACTGCCGCTGTTCACCCCTTTTCCCGCGGTCTAGCTATGGCTTTCAGCCATTTTCCTGCTATCCGCCTGTGACTTTTAGCCTTTTTCCCGCAGTCCTCCTGTGGCTTTCAGCCATTTTCATGCTATTCGCCTGCAACTTTCGCCCTTTTTCCCACGGTCCGCCTGCGGCTTTCAGCCATTTTCTTGCTATCCGCCTGCAACTTTCGGCCTTCTTCCCGCAGTCCTCCTGCGTCTTTCAACCATATTCCCGCAATCCGTCGGCGACTGTCGACCTGTTTCCCACGGTCCAATGGCGGAGATTTTCCACAGACCCGCAGTCTGTTTTCTGCACTTTTTCCCTGTTTGAACCTAGTACTTTGCTGCAATATTTTCTGCCCCTGCACAGCCATCTGTCCTATCTGCAACCTTACTTCCCTACAGCCTGTTTTCTGTAGTATTATTTCTGTTCCATTTACAAATTTTTTTAAATTTCAGTATTTTAATTGAAAAAAGAAAATTTTGCATTTCAAAGTTTAATTTCTGCATTGATATTTTTAGTTAGAAAGTTTCCCACCCCGTGGCACTTTTACTTGGGTTCATCATCTCACAGGCACACACTCTGTCACTTAATTCAAGTGAGCCCTAAAATACTACTTAACACAACCAACATTCTAACCCCACTTGGGAAACACATAAGAATCTTGTAGTTAGGTAGGATCAGGGGGATATGCATCCAAATAACACCCCTCGGTTGCTTACACTTGAGACATAGTTGTTGTCCATTAGGGAACCAAAATCTCCTAGTACCTTTTGGCACAGTCACAACTAGTTTATCAGAGGGCCTCTCCCCTAGGAGGGTTGAAGTAGCCAGACTGGTTCCGGAGGCCTGAGTGGAATACCGCACTCCATTCAGTAACCGAAGGACACCTTTCGTAGTTCTCAGTGTATCAGTCGTATGGGGATACAACGACGATAGAACCAAACTGCAGATTCACCTTTTCTGGACGTGTCATGAATGGGGCATCTTAGTTTCCTTTCTTCTAGGATTGACTACCCGGTGTCCCTCCCGATAGGGGGATATCTTTAGCCACTTGGCTCTACTATCCATATTTTCTGACTTGGATTTCATCACCTTGCAGAGGATATGTCTGGTTGAGTCAGAATACTATTTAGCTAGGCGTTTGCATGCTCCCTTACCTCCTTTTGGTCTAGAGAGTCCACTATTTTTATTTTCTAGGAAACCTGCTGCTTGTTGGTATTCTGACCATTTCTGTTGATACTCCACTTATTGTAGCACAACTATTATAGTAAGTGTTTTGAGTTGGTTTTTGTCCTGAGTGCCATATTTTTTGTGCTCTCCTTCTGCACACTCGGTTGCATTAGGGTTTTTGAGTTGTTTTTCACTCAACACAACCCCCAGATACTTGACACCATATGTCACCATTGAGTCCCCGAGACATTCTCTGCGCCTTCGGGGCGAGCCCCCATAGCACGGTTCACTTGACATCACCCGTCATAAACGTAGATCTTCATCACTTGATACCACTCATCATAGATCTCGAGCTTTGTCACTTGAATACACTCGTCAACGGCATAGAACTCCGTCACCCAATCTAGACGCCCCTTATTTTACCTCTGATTCTGAGGAAGAGTTTGAGAACCCCACTTACACTGCACCAACCAGCCCCATGGCTGGCATGCCTTCCAACCCTTTCTTTGTAGAGACCATTGGTGGAGCATCCACCACCAAACCAGCTACCACTCCCGCTTTGGGTATGCCATCGATGGGGCCCACATCTACCATTCCGATCACTGTACCCATTCCAGTAGCTAGCATACCCATCCCAACTCCATCAGTGACTCACACTACCGTTGGCGGTGCAGGACCGTCCCATACTACTTTTGTTCCTCCACCTAGGGGCAACATCCCAAACCCAGCCCCTCCACTCAGGGGAATTGGCCTCAACATGGTCACAACCACTAGTATGTCACATCCTTCTACTATTTTTCCATTCATGGCTAGTATCAACCTTCCTGACCTGGCTAGACTGACTAACGATCCCATCAGACACGACCCTGCATGGCCTCACATGCCCATCAAGCTCCCCTCCGACATCCCTAAGTTTGAGGCCAAGGTAGGTGAAGACCCCCAGAACCATATTATGTCCTTCCATCTATGGTGTTCCTCCAACTCCATAGTGGACGAATCTGTCCGCCTCCGTCTATTATAGCGCACCCTCACAGGCTCTGCAACTAAGTGGTACATCAAGCAGTCCCATGGGACCCATGCCACCTTTACTTCCCTTGCCTCGACTTTCCTGCAGTTCTTTCAGTTACTTGTCCACTATGATGCGGGAGTTGAGATCCTACTGTCTTGCAGACAGAACATGGCTACCCACATCACCGACCACATTCATGAGTGGCGTCGACGCCGCAGCCTCTACAAAATCAAGTTAGACGACTGTATCTTCTTAGATTGGTTTCTAAAATCTCTCCTTCCTATCATTGCAAAGGATGTGGCATCCGAGCGACCCCAGTCCGAAGAAGAGGCCATCCTCAAAGCCCAACAATTTGACCTTATTTACGCCCAGTCTGGTTACCTATATTCCATCATCCCTGACGCCCCCCGCGATGATTCCTCCCGACACGATGCGCCGGGGGCATCCCATGCCACAGATGGCATCATTGGTCGTATTGCCTCACATAACCAACCCTTTTCCATAGCACGTCCTAGCCATGGCCCCTAACTTTTGCGGGCTACATCTCAGTCCTGAGAAACCAATTCGTATGCTCCCATGGCACATCACCACCATTCCCATGGACCCTCATGTCCACCTCAGTGCTTTGGTCATGCATCCCCTACATACGCTCCCCCGGTTGCACCTCAACCATATTACCACCCACAGGCTGCACCAGCTCCTGTATCCTCTCAAGCCCAACCTGCTTATTACCCACCATAGGAAACCCCTGCGGCAAACCCACAATCTGTTCCGCAGACATATCAACAACCCCCACAAGGTTCAGCACCTACACCGCCTCCACCTACTTATTATCCACCGCAGCCTGCTACCGTACCTGCACAACCCTAGAACCCACCTGCTGCCCAAGGGCAAGTGTATGCCCAACAAAACCCGCAGCAGAACCAAAATAACCAGTGCCAATAGGGCCAACAAAACCACGGCAAACGCCGTAACCGTGGGAACAACCCCCCTCCAGACCAAGGCGGTCAACTTCCCAATCCCCCAAACAACAATAACGCGACACCTGCCAACCAGAACCCTGACCGACTACCCAAACAAGCCAAAAACCCTAATTTGTGAACAAACCATCCTTGTTCTATTTGCGGGGTCTATGGCCACTACACACATGCTTGCCCACATTTGGAGTGAGCTTGGCAACTCTGGACCGATGATGCCCACCGCCAAGGGCACGCGGCTCCTCAGGCGCCGCCCAACCCCCCACCACTGCAGCATCAACCCTTGGTGCTACAAAACCCTTTACCGACCTAAGGCGTAGTGAACACTCAGCCGTTGGCTCCCCCTCAAGGAAACACGCCACCAAAACAAGAAATCACTTATGCCGCTCCTGATCAACCCATGTTAGACTCAGGTACCCATCACTTGTTAATGATGTCATCTACTGATGTCAACCTTCAAACCTGTCGGAACCAATATGGCTCCACCCCTGAAGCACCTCCCGCCGAAAAAAACACTAACGCTCATCCCACTGATAAGTCATTACGTATACCTCCGGCTCCACTAGATGGTGCCTCCAAAGCACCTCGCTTCCCACTTCGTCGCATCAACAATAATCCCAATGCTCGCGCTGCGTCTAATTACAACATTGTAGATGACTTAGCCCAGTCCCCCGTAGCCATGTCTGTGTTAGAGGTCTTAAAAAATATCCTTCACAGTGCAAGACTTTGCTCTCCGCCATTGGTGCTATTGACCCAAATGATTCACGACTAATGGCCTTCAATTTGGACCAATCTGAACCACGCCTGCCTTCCACTTTAGCATTCCAAGTTTCTATATCCGTTCGGAATCTTGTCATCCATCGGTGCATTATCGATGAAGGTGCCTCTACATGCGTTATGTCCACATTCGTTTGGAAGAAGTTGGGATCCTCTACTCTCCAGCAGTCCACCACTGTGTTGCGAGCCTATGACGGCCGTTTGGCTCAACCCCAAGGTCTCTTAGCTAATGTCCCCGTCTAGTTGGCTAGTAAAATAGTGCTCATTGACATAGAGGTCATCAATGCCCAACTTGATTATAACCTCTTACTTGGCCGCAGTTACATGTATGCCATGTGGGCGGTTGCCTCATCCATTTTTCATACCATGATGTTCCCCCATGACGAATGCGTGGTCAAGGTTGATCAAATCACCTATTACAATCCCAATGCCCCCGCTGCACCCTAAAATCTTCTCCCCATGGTTGAACAACCTGTATGTGGTGCATCTACCTCGTTGGTTTCCTCCGTGGGACCTAGATTTTACTCAGATATGCCAATGACCTCAACATTCCAATCCATTCCACCCTCGTCACCAGCGACCGAAATATCTGACCTATGTACCCTTTCCCACAATGCACAAACACCCAACAATCAACCGCCCTTGTTACCCAAACCACCATTGGTACCTAGTCATATTGGTGTTACACCCTTCCACACAATCCCCTTCCTATTCCCTCCCTCAGGAGTAGTAAGCGCCCTGGTTATGGCTACTCTCAGCCTCCCCGGGTTAACTTTAGGACTACCTGTGTGGTATATTTCACCTCTCGTTCCCCCACCGACACCAAATTTCATCCTACAACCGATGCAACTCATCGCCACTACTAGTCAACCACCCCCCAATGTCTCTACTCTTTCCTCATCCACCAATCCACCCCCCATTGTCAAGAACACTGGGGGAAGAGGCCCACAACCATACACTACTGTACCCCCACCCAAAATAGTTAAAAACCCCCTCGTGTTTCGTGCTCCTCCTAAATGCTCGTTGTGTGATGAGTTAGGTCATCCTACCCATCAATGTCCACAATTACCTGCATTACAAGGGCACATGCAAATGCTTGACGACGACCCCAACATCCCGGTTGTCCAACTCGATTCAGCCCCTAAGCCTCGTGATAAATCACTACGTACCAACCACCCTTGCGCAATATGCGGTATTTATGGCCATTACTCACATCACTGTCCCGATCTCCTAGATTATAGAGTAGCTCTCTATGAGATGAATAATTTGGACCTTGAGACGGCCCCCCCCCACAATTGAGGAGATCCACCCCCTAGTATCACCCTCATCTAGCGAGATTAATACCATCTATATGATCTCTTCTACTACCGCTCCCTCGTCAACCAATTTGACAACTCAAAGTTTCCACGATGATGAGGAGATTCTAGAGGCTCTCATTGCCCCGGATTACCCCTGGGAAGACATGCACCATCGTTCCTACATCCTCCCAGAAGAGTCCTCCTCCACCATAGCGACCCGATTTGTGGTTGAGTACAATGATTTCCTCCCCACCAAAGTTGACTGGTTTAAGGATCCCATTCCCGCTCCTGATGCCTTTGAGGAAGGTAACATGGCCAACATCTCACCCATCATCCACATCGATATCTCTGACCCACCCGGTGCTCTTGAAATCATTACATTAGGAGCCTCCTGCAGTGAGTATGAGATAGGAGAGTACAAATTTTTTTTCCAAGAGTTCCGTGATGTCTTTTCCTGGTCCTATACCGAAATGGATGGTCTTGACCTCGCTATTATAGAACACCACATTGACACATGGCCAGATGTACCCCCCGTTCGCTAGAAACAACACCCCATTCATCCCTCAAAGCTCCCCACCGTTAAAGCCGAGATTGAGAAACTTTGCAAAGCAGGATTCATTTATCCTATTGCATATACCACTTGGGTTTCTAACCCCATCCCTGTTAACAAGAAACAAGGCACCATCAGAGTATGTACTGACTTCTGCGATTTAAACCGAGCCTGTCCCAAAGACAACTTCCCCACGCCATTTATTGACCAACTCATCGATGCGTGTGCGGGGCATGAAGTCCTATCTTTTATGGACGGTTTTTTTGGATACAACCAGATTCATATCCGCAAGGAAGATCAGTACAAGATTTCCTTTACCATCCCCTGGGGCACCTTTTCTTATCACGTCATGCCTTTTGGCCTAAAAAATGCTGGTGCCACCTTCTAGCGGGCCATGACTTATTATTTTCACGACTTGGTCCATATCCTGCTAGTCTATCTTGACGATCTTACAGCTCGTTCCCAGAAACGATCAGACCACCTTAACGACCTCCGGCAAGTCTTTCTACGTTGTCGCAAATATCAAATCCGCTTGAACCCACTCAAGTATGTCTTTTGCGTTCCGACAGGCCGATTGTTGGTTTTCATTGTTTCCCATAAAGGAATCGCTGTTGATCCACTGAAAGTCCAAGCCATCATAGACCTTCCCGCTCCTCGCACGCTCTGGAAGCTCCAGAGTTTGCAGGGAAAATCTAATTTTCTCCGACGCTTCGTTCCTGATTATGCCACCACCGTTCATGGTTTCTTACGCCTTCTTCGTACCCACATACCCTTTGTTTGGGATGACCAGGCACAAGCTGCATTTGAAGCCCTTAAGAAAGCTCTCATGCAAGCCCCTCTGATCTCCCCTCCGGATTTCTCTCAATACTTCATCCTTTACGTCTTGGCATCCGATCATGCCGTGTCCGGAGTCCTTGTTCAAGAAGACGCTGCTCGCCAGGAGCATGTCATTTATTATGTCAGCCAGACCTTGTCTGGACCACCCCTACGTTACCCGTATGAGGAAAGACCAGCCCTTGATGTGGTCTTTTCTATCCAAAAATTGTGACATTACATTTTACTCAGTCATACCACAGTTCTCGCCGACTCCAACCCCATGGTCTATCTCTTGAACCGGTGCCTCCTGCAAGGTCGTGTTGCTAAATGGGTAATTATCCTCCAATAATATGACCTCACTTTATCAACCCCTAAGAGCACTAAATCCCTCGCGCTTTCCTAGCTCATCACCGATCTCCCATCCCTCTTGCCGTCCCCACAAATCTCCGATGAGTTACCCCACAATCACTTGTTCATCATCTCGTTTGATGACCCATGGTACGGTGATATTTTGTTATACCTTCGCACACAGAAGTTTCGACCCAACATAAATCGTGATGGACGCCGTCGTATCTGTCACCAGGCCTCTCGATATCTCCTCTTGGGCGATGTCCTTTACCGGCGAGGGGTTGACACGATTCTCCATCGTTGTCTTATAGATGAGGAAGCCAAACAAGTCCTCAATGACTGCCATAGTGGCTCCTACGGTGGACATTTCTATGGAATGGCCACCACCCAAAAGGTCATCCGCACCGGATACTTCTGGCCCACACTCTTTTCCGACTGCATCACAGCGGTTAAACATTGCCATAATTGCCAACGTTTTTCCCCTAAGGCTCGGACACCACCCGCTCCGTTACACCCAGTCATCACCGTTGGTCCCTTTTGTAAATGGGCCATCGACTTCATGGGATGTAAACCCTCATCCGCCAACGGCCATAAGTACATCATTGTCGCCGTCGACTACTTAATTGGGCTGAAGCCATGCCCACCTTCACTTGTAAAGCTGACACTGCTGCCCATTTCTTTTTTAACCATGCTATCACATGATTCGGGGTCCCCAAACAGCTGGTCTCAGACCATGGTTCCCATTTTGAAGATTCCATTTGGCACGAGTTATCCACCCTCCTGAAGTTCGAACATCAGTATTCCTCTGCTTACTACCCCCAAGGGAATGGCCAAGTAGAGGCCATTAATTTTTTTTTAAAAACCATCCTCCAACGCACTGTTGATCGGCATAAGTCCAATTGGCATCACATGCTTTTCCCTGCATTATGGGCTTTGTACATCAACCAAGACTGCCACCGGTTTTACCCCATTTCATTTAGTTCACGGTGTAGATTCTGTCCTCCCCATCGAGTGTCAGATACCTTCCTTACACACGCCGTCGAGCTTCTTCCAGACACCTCCCCACTCGAGAAACATCTGCTATCACTAGAACAAGCTGATGAAGACCGTCATGCCACCCTCTAGACCATTGAAGCTGCCAAGAACCGCTCCAAAGATGGTTATGAAAAACATGTCCACCCTCGAACTTTCCGTGAAGGGGACCTCGTCCTCGCCTATGACCAAGCCCATGAAAAGACTGGTAAAGGAAAGTTTGAATCCATGTGGCAAGGCCCTTACATCGTGCAGACCTGCCTCGGAAATGGGGCATACATTTTAACTGACTCAGAAGGTCACCCTTTGCGCAACCCCCGTAATGGGTTGTATCTTAAACACTTTTATCCTTAAACAAACCCGCGGCCCCGTTGATCTGTATTGTACAGTTTGCTTTCTTTTTGTTTTTCACCTTTTTTACCGCAACCTTACATTCATCATTTTTTGCATGATCATAGATGGACCATCTTCCACCTCATTACATTAGCTTTCCTGATGGAGCAAGCTGCTGGTCTCCAAACCTGGCTTCTGCAGCATGGGTCTTATATTCCCCTTCACATGAGTTGATTCACCTTGACGAAATATGTATAGGCGCTGCTACCAATAACCAGGCGGAGTATGATGATATGACCGGTCTCCTGACTGCTTCCCTTCAGATGGGCATATGTCACCTTCATGTGTTCCTTGACTCCCAGCTATTTGTCTCCCAGCTCAACAACTGCTACTAGGTGCGTGATCCCTGCCTCTTTAGAAAATTCCTGCGCACAAAACAACTCAGCCGACAATTTGAATCCATAACATTCACCCATGTCCCAAGAGCTCAGAATAGTGTCGCAGATAAAATGGTTAACAACATCCTAGATTGGCATATCAATCACACCATGTAAAACATCCATCATGCATCATCATCCCATATCATCTCATCAAAAAATATATAAAAACCCAAAAAGATTGCATTTCCAACTAGGGGCATCCACGTGCCTATCCTACATACATAATGTTGCATCCATGTGCAATACGTAACATACAAATACACAAGGGGCATCCACGTGCCCATCATCCTACACTACTTGCATCCACGTGCAGTACAAACACATAACACACCATAAGCGCATCCACGTGCATACATTCCATCATAATCACAAAAGATGCATCCATGTGCATATATATCAAAAAATAAACGCAATGTTCTACACATGTCCTGAGTACCTCAGCACTCAGCTATACAAAAAATGTATATACATCGACAAGCCTCATAGAATACAAGCCGTATGCTACAAAAAAACCCGAGTGTCCATACACATCGGGGGGGAGTCCCATAAACTCCCTACTGAGAGTCATACCCTCCATTGCTGCTTGCATCGGCAGCTTCTAAGTCCTCACCCCGCTCCTCCTCCGGCAGCTCCTCATCCCCTGCCAGATCATGTGCTCGACCCCTCTCCGCCAAAATGGCCACTTGGATTGCGATCGATCGAAAATCCTATGGCGCCCCAAGATAGTCCTGAATCACCTCCTGATCCAAGTCCCCCCACCCATCATTAGTCACTCCAACCAGCAAATGATCGAGCAGCAACCATACAGACTCTAGAGTCCCCTCAGCATCCCGTCGACGCACCTCCCCTCGGCCTGGCAGGGATGGTATCACTACATGACCCCGACGGTCTATGTGTCTTGGTAGTGGTCTCGGTCCCACATCTGCAGATCATACATCAGTCAGTAACAACATATCAATATCTCAAACCTATCATACAAAAAACCTGACATCAACAACAATCAATCAAATCAATACATACCATCTGGTCCCCACGCCTGCCTTGGCGGCCGTGGTGCCTCCGGATCCCCTGTGTAGTCCATCTCTCTGTATGGATAATCATCCAGCATCAGTGGCATATGCAACCACTGTAGGTAGAGCTCCTAGGTGAAGTACCTGCCAACCTCACCACCACCCCGTCGGTGCATCATCTCTCCCCACCGCACCATGCACGGCTCCATAGGTCCTGCTGCCTTGATCGGCACCCGCGGTCGTAGTGTAGGTACCCTCTCCATGAAGAAGGCACACAGAAAGGATCCATAACAGAATCCTTTTCCAGATTCCTTCACCGAGGTCAGCTGCCGCTGAACACAAGTGAGGAACATTTGGCCCCAGGCATAGTATACGCCATCCAACACCCGCTCCACCAGCTGCATCTGGCCCCCTGACACCCGCTCAAGTGAATGGGACCCCAAAACCCAAACCACTCACGCCGCGATCACCCATATTGAGGCCTCCCTCAGGTCCACAATCTGGAGTGCATTCCTCTGCACTCTAGCCTCCGGAGCGTAGTGACGCTCCAACATATCCTCGATATCTACATCTGCGGACACTCGTGGCCGTATTATCCACCCTACCCAGACAGGGAAACCCCGTCAAGAAATATAAATCTGCGAGGGTGAGATCCACCCTCTCTCCGTGCACCCTGAACGCATGTATGTCAGGATCCCAAAAGCTCACTAACCTATTTAGCAGTATCCCTGCTGAACGCATCATGGGCACCTGTGCGAACATCAGCAGCCCACAACCCCAAAGTAGACTGCACATGCTGATCCCTTCGGATGACATCCACTATGTCGTCCGGTACCTCCCGCTCTCGCCATAGCACTAACGACATCCTCTCAATCACACAATGCACACTCATCAGACCCATGTCAAGGAAATAATCCTTGCCCCCCCCCGGGAAACCTTAAAGCTCGATCCCAATCGTGGCTTTAGGGCCCCTTGCTGTGATCTTAGACTGTGGCTGTCAGGGCTACAATTGCGGTCCGGGACCGCGCCTGTAGGAGCCGAACTTGCAGTCCTGAACCGCGAGTCCAGCCTCGGAACTCGTGGTCCAGACCGGGTATTCCGACCCAGAACTCGCGGTCCCCGACCGCGTGCTCAGACCCGGAACCCGCGATCCCCGACCGCGGTTCCACCCCACAAACCTGCGGTCCACCCCACAAACCCGTGGTCCACCCCACGTGGACCGTACAGAAAACCCCTGGGACCCACTACCCCCCCGAACCCAATAAACAATGCAGGTAGGAGTTTCTCGGCATACCTGTAACTCCCGGATCTGAAAACGGCCGGTCGGATTGTCCAGAAACACCAACTCAGCTTTGGTCCACTCTGATCTCTAGTCAAAGTCAAAAAGTCCAAATGACACTTGTCATGTTGTACCCACTTACTATTTTTAGTCCGTTGACTTTTTCTTGTTTTGGCCATTCTGAACCCATACGGAGTCCATTTTTCGAACCGTTTCCACCACTAGAATCAGCACGATGAGACCGTCATGATCGTTGACTGATTTTCTTATTTTTTTCACATCGCTTTTTGAACATTTTTCTAGACACCACTAGTTGCCTCGGTTTGCGTGCCACTTCGGCTGCTCTCCATTTTTTATATATTTTATATCATCGGATTCATTTTTTCGAGCCCGTGATGATGCTTGAGATCATTTCTCACTCTCACGTCCATATTTTTTGGGTATTTTTTCCAAAACGCCCCCCGTCGCCTTGGTTTGTGTGCCACATCGGCCTTTATCCATTTTTGACACTTTTTATATCGCCGGATCCAGTTTTCTGAGCTCGTGATGATGCTTGAGATCATTTCTCTCTCTCACCAGGTAAAATTTCAACATTGTGTCTCGACACCTTGTTGCCTTGGTTTGCATGCCACATCGGCCGCCATCAGATTGTTCCACATTTTTACATGAGCCATTCGCTCCTTTCATACTGCAATTATTTCATTATTTTGCCACCATTCATTATCCCACAAGGAGGCCCACTAGTGTTCCCCCCTACCCTCATTTTTGGTCATCATCAATGTTCCTTGATTGAGAACTTCCTCCTTTCCTGACCATTCCTTTTGTTCAGTATAATTTTATCCCTTTTTCGGGCCGGACAAGTCCTTTACGAAAAAGGCACTTAGGGAGTTTCCATTAAGCTCTTTTCTGACTCCTAAAACAATGAAAAGATTGCCGAGCAATCTTGCTTCCTTTCATGCTCGTTAAAGTACCTGAAAGGGCGTCTATCTGGTATAAGTTTAACCCTTTTCTGGACCTGGTAGACTAATTACAAAAAATGAATACTCTAGTCACATTGGCTAGAAGAGTTCTTCATTGCATCCTTTTATGCTTCTTCGGGCCTTGGAGACTAACGCACGAAAAAAAACCCCCTGGAGTCTTCTTATCACTTTCAGACTCTCTAAAATTGAAAGCAACCACGAGCATGAACTGTCCTGGGCTCGTACAAATCCACACGACAGTACCATTCCATTATTTCAGAGTCTTCTTATCGCTTTTAGACTCCTTAAAATTGAAAGCAATCATGAGCATGAACTGTCCCGGGCTCGTATAAATCCACACGACAGTACCATTTTGAACACACTTCTTCTAGTTCCTTAACCCATGAAGAAGTTCCCCCCATGCCTCTTGCCACTATGATATATCATCTCGGCAACACCCCCAATCAGGTCGCCTTTGTTCAGAGTATTCTGTAGTCTCCTGCCATTTTACACCAACTTGAGTATCACTCATCCCAGTCACAATCCTTGATCCATTACATCTATGATCCCTTTCCCACCAGTCAGTTTCATATGCTGCCCGATCATCCCCCATGTCATACTTTGAACAAAGGAAGTTTGATTCCACCCACTCTACTTGCCCAATTATCCTCCACCCCCACAGTATGTTAGTCCTACCATCAGTACTCTCAAACTTTGGTTATCCACCTCATGCTCCTATCAAGGAAACATCATTGCCTTGCTAGTTGTAGGTCTCCCTCTGTCGACGACAACCCATCTATTCCAAAGGATAGACCTAGAGGTCCCTACGCCTTGGACTCATCACCATTTGTGGTGAGTGCCTACGGACCATTTTGAGAGGAGTCATCGGTGCCTATCCGAGTGGTTGTCTCTCACATGCTCGACTTCAACACCTTGATCGCATCGTTGAGAATTGCGCAGGGTATATATCCCTTCAGTTATTGGTCGAAGACCCTGGATTTCCCTCGACTCTAGCACATTGGTGAGTCACTTCAGAACACCCAGTTATATGTTCCCGTGGATGTCCGAGTTGCGTAGGCGATTGTATTCGGAAGCCATCCAGTTATATGCTTCCTTGAGTACCCAGTTCAGTTCCAGTTCAGTGTACCATTGAGGGTATGACTCCCCGTCACTATGATCCAACAACTCATCAGTTCCTCTGGTACCACACTCAGCAGCACTGTTGTTATTCCAGTGTATCAGTTCTTCAGCTCAGACATGGTCAGCCCAGCAGTATGTCCCAAATTTGTGTTCCCTCTGGACCCTTATGATGTACACAGTGGTTCTCCATGTATCCTCCAGGCCCCCATTTTTGGGCCTCATTGTTTTTTTTTTTATATATCTAGATACGAGCATGGGTATGCCTGCCTCGTCCATATATTGAGATTCTTCCTCATTTGAGGCCATGTATATTTCAGGTCCCCATTTTTTGGACCCCCTTGTTATTGTTCTATATCTTGATACGAGCATGGGAATGCCCACCTCGTCCATATGTTCAGATTATTCCTCATTCATTATTGAAGTCATGTACTTTCAATTTTTGCAGTTTGTTCGGGACCATTGTTTTGGGATTTAGTTCGTTTCTTCTCCTCTCCACATCCCAGGAAAACCATAAAAGACTTATGATTTCTATCGGCCATACGATGCGCTCCTGTCCTCACACATCAGGGGGCAATCTGTTAACACTCAAAAAGTGCTCACTACCTCATCTCCCTCATTACATGACTCATTTGTCCATATTTCCTACCATATTTGCCTCCAAAACCTTAAAAACCCATTAAAAAGCCTCCAAAAGGCCAAAACAACCCATTAAAAAGCCTCCAAAAGGCCAAAAAAACCATTAGAAAGCCTCCAAAAGGCCCAAAACCCCATCCCCCCCCCCCAAAATAATGTAAATTCCTCCAAAAATAGCAAAAACCCTCTAAAAAGGGAATAAAAAATACAAAAAGAGGAAAAAGAGGGAAAAAAGGAAGCAAAAACCCTATACAGCTGACCTAAACCATATGGTGCCCAAAACTATGGGTCAGCACTCCACCACTAAAAACCTATAAATAGGTGATGGGGGCTCCCCATTTTTCATCCACAATCATCCCTATCCTCACTCTGCCAAAAATTCTCACGAAACCCTAGCTCTCCCTTTGGAGCTACTTTCCACTTGAGAACCCCATTTGGCCCCATTTCCAAAACACTTTTGGAAGAAGGAGAAGGAACAACACTGGAGCTTGGAAGCAACCCTCTTGGACTGCTGCAAAGGCTCCACCAACCTCTACATCTGAGGTAATTTTTAATACAAAAAGAGAGATCTTCACCATATTTTCATGTTTTGTTATTTATGTTAATGCTCATGCTAGGTTAAATTTCATACTGTTTTACTGCTTTTATTTACTATTTATTGAACTGCTACTAAGGAGTCCCTTCTCCTTAGTAGGTGCTCATTTGCACAAGCTAGGGTGAAAAATCTAGCTACAAAGTGGTTGCACACATATGCATGGGATTCCTCAACTGCTGCGGGTTAAGGAACATGTCATAGGCCTCACTTTTAGGATCCTCCTGCTCATCATGTGACACCAAGAGGAAGAATCCTTTTACCCAATTTTCATTCCTAAAATTTGTGGCTGAATTTGAAGTGGGAAATGAAGAATGGTGAGCCATGCTTCTGAACATTTCATCCACTGAAGTTTTGGATGTATCCTCTCCATTGATGGATGATCCATCTATGGTGTACTCATCTGGCTCTTCCTTGGAAGAGTGACTTTCTTCAATGAACCTCTCAAGTTCATTCTGGAAAAGGTCATGTTCTTGTTTTTCTTCAACTCTGTCTGCAAATTCCTCAAGCACATACCAAACATACTGTTCCTCATGATCCACCAACTCATGAGGTTCCTCCCTTGGAACATGAAATAATTCATCCATGTTATTGTGACTTTGTGAAATATGGGAGGTAAAAAGTGATTCTAGCAACTTGTCATTAAGCTGCTCAATCTGATTCTCAGATTCTTGACAAGCACCATGAGTACCAATCAGAGAATCTTTGGTAGTTTCCAACATATGGGTGAGATTTCTGATCTCCTCATCATTCCTTATTGCATCATTATAGTAGATATTCACAAGCTCCAGCAAGTGATATCTATCAGAAAGCAGCTGATAGAAATTTCCTTTTAGGCTTCCTACTACTTCTCACATGTGCACAAAAGTTTCAACAGAGGGTTGCTCCTCCATTGATGTAGTTATCCAACAACAATGAGAGATCAAAGCATTAAGTTCATGGATGTTTTTCAATGCCTCCTTGATTTTTTTCTCACTAATTTTCAATGGTCCAATCAGGGTAAGAAGTTCTAGCGGGTGAACCTCCTCTTTTGCTTCTTGCAATTCAACCTTCTCCCAATTCTGAATTCTGACACTAGAAGGATCTTCTAATCCCTCATTCTCACTGGAAGTGGCTGCCATCTTGGGCTGCAACAAAGGCATGCAAAAATCATAATTGCAGCCATACCTTTGTTCCGAAATTTCCTCCTCATATGGTTTTTTTTTTGGAAGCATGCTTCTTTCCCAAATTCCTTGGTTCACACCCAACTGATTTGGGCTTGTCTTCCACCTTAACCTGAAGTTCCAATGATGATTTCAGATCTGATTGATTTTATTCTTTTGGATCTGATCCAAAATATGTTATACCATCATTAATATTCCCCATATCTTCTGCACTTATCTTGAAATCACCCACGAAAAAATTGGGAGTGATTTCACTTTCCACATTGCCAATAATCGAATGTTTGACTGTTGGATCTTTAGTTGTGCATGGATATTTTTCCTCTCCTTCTGACAAAGGATTTGGTGACTCATCATCCTCATGGTTGCTGAAAATATGCTGATATCTAACCATGGTATTCCCTCTTTCTTCCACACTTTGAGGGTCTCCTGATGTTCCCACAGTCATTGGTTTCTGTGGAGCTAAGCATTGAGAATTAAATGCTTCATTACGGGGGACTAGTTTCTCCACATCATGGCACACATTATTGACAATGTATTCTATTTTATTCTAATGATTTATAAAAGGAACATGGGTACAAAAATCTGATTGAGGTCCATACCTTTTCACCATACTTCTCCCTTCAAACAATGGAGCTATGGTGCCTTGTTCTGCCACCCATTCTCTAGGTTCACATCCAACTGATGTGTGGTCATCTTTTGCTTCACTATGTAGCTCATGTAGTGACTTTGGATCTGATTTAGGTTCTTCATTTGGATCTGATCCAACATATGTCTCACCATGATTAAGCTTACCAATCTCCTCTGAGGTGATCTTGAAATCCTCAACATAGAAGCTTGTAGTGGATTTTGCTCCCATTCTGTCAACAATCTCATGATTGGTCTTTGGGTCTTGCTTCTCCTTGGTTGTCTTAGGATAAATATTCTTGGAGGCTCTTCTTGAAGAGGATCCAAAAATTCTTGTGAAGTCACATGCATCCAATGCAACTTTGATATCTTTTATTATCTCTTCCATAGAAGGTTGAATTTTGACTGTAGAACATGTAACTTTTTCCTGAATATGGCTATCAGAATAACCATAGTATGTTCTGTCAATCATGATCTCATGGGGGATGCTCATGGAATGTACTTCTTGGGAATTCTCTTCCTCATACCGTCTTCAATATTCTTCATACTGCTCATTATAATATTCATCATACTCCTCATAAGAATAATCTTTTTGCTCATACAACTCAAAGTCTAAATCTTCCATAACTGGAACTAATTTCACATCTGCAATCTTGAAGATAGTGTTGAGATAATTTTCCAATGAGAATTACTTTCCATAGGCTGAGCCAAGGAAAGTGCTCTGATACCACTGTAATATCATCGAAAATATTTAACCAAGATATTAACTCAAGTTCAGAATTTTAAACAAATTTACTTGTCCATTTTTTTATTTATCAATTCACCTAACGGAGCAGGGTGTCAGTGACGGGTAAGGAGACTTGAAACTAAGTTTGGTAGGATGAAATTGCAGTTTTGGAATTTCTATTCGACAATGTGCATCAGCAACTTTGACAGTGGGAAATTGGATCGTTTGTACAATGTACGGAGACCATTGATGTTTCGGACATCAGCAGCTGCTGAAGCCTACTGCAATGCTTTCTGGGTACATCCGCATATACAAACAAGACCGGGAAGGATACTCAGGGTTTATGACATCCCATAGGTTGTTGGTTATGATTATAATTATAAATGATCAATCTTGGAAGATTTTGCAAAGAATTGAGGCTTTTGGTCTCTTCCAGGATTGTGGAGCTAGTATTTTTATTAAATTTCCAAGCAAGGTCAAAAGGATTTCAAAATCTGATTTTTTGGACTGATATGGATACTGGGATGTGTCAAGGACCTGATCCAACTAACAGATTAACAAAAGAGTGCACATAATGAATTTGATAGACAAAATGGCAAAACTAGTCGAATTTAGGCATCAAACTAGCTAGTCTTGGATTTTATCATGATAAACTATCTTAAGGAAATACAAACTCTGTTCTGATGATTAAATTAGATCTGATATGAATTATTATAACCATTAAACATTGAATATATATTTCATAAAAGTTCTCTTAAATTCTAATGCTTGCTTTACAATGGACAATGCCTCACATGGTATTTTCTTCTTACATGAGCTAGAGAATAGAGTAGAGAAGGAGAGAATATTTTAGGACTGAGTTTAGATGTTTATCACATAGATTTGATGGCTGGAAAAACAGCAGAAAACCATCCTCTCCAATGACAGAAGGAAAGAAGATTCAATCCATCAGTTCTTCACCTCTTTGAGTACAAAACATGACACCCTTGGGGAATCTCGAACTAGAATCAATTGGACATGATAGAAGTTGAATGAATGGCTGCAAGTTCAACTTTATTTCTGAATATGGCCATCACACATCAGATCCTTCATCTCATTGATCACTGAAAATCTTTCAATGGAGCAAACCTTCCACCAACACCCTGCAATATTGAAGAATGGGGAAGAAGAGAGGGGATAACGAGAAGGATTATTCTTAAACTCTTAAACTCTACTGAAGCAATTCGACCCCAGACTGATATTAGAACTTTAATGGCTGAAAAACTATCTTTAGTGGCTGCAAATAGATCTTCAATGGCTGCCCAATAGTATTCAATACCTGTTAGAGAGAAAGAGAGAATGGGGCACATCACCCATAGAGTGGCTTGGGCACATCAACAAGCCTAGAGGAGCTTCAAAGCTCTCATACAAACTTCACAATGACAAAAGTTGTGAAATGGAGTTGGTTGGCTTCTTTTATAAACTTCAGGATGACCTGTTGAGCAAGTTACTTGGCTTGGTGACCTGTGAGAATAGGTCACCCATGAGTGGACATACTTTCCTTAATTTTACCTTACAAGCTTTCTCCTTTAGAAACTGTGCCCTCCTTGACCTTAGATGTTTCCTTCTTGCATTAGCACTTGCTTTCCTTGTGAACTGGGCATTGAAATGAAAACTACACCATTCAAGATGTTTCCTTTTTGGTAAACCAGACTGTCTTTTGGCAAGTGCGTCCTCCTTAGCTTTTTCTAGTTGTTTCTTTTTTCTGATTTGGAAACCTTATCTCCACCTTCATTCTCTTTATATTTTTGCCATATATTCACCCCTTAATACATTTTGGCAACATCTTCCACATGGGAGCCCTCTTGGCCCACTTTCTCATTATCCATTAATTTTATTTATCAAAATTAACTTTAATAAATAAATTTGCCAATTTGTGAGACTTAGGATAAAATTAATTTTAAGAAAATAGAATTAATACAATTTAATTCCCTTAGGGGTTGATCTTGTCCCCTTTCACCCATGGTACTGGATGAACCAAAATTGGGGACATGAAACGGACGAAGGACGCTGCTGCAGTACAATTGACTCTGAGTACACAGTCTCAAATGACTCACAACATGGCTGCCGACCAATACAATGCAGATCCATGGTAGTAATGACCGACTGAACACAATCATGGCTACTAGACACAAGCGTAGATACATGATGAGATGATAACACAACCACGACCAATGCAAAAGTGGATCCGTGTAATATGAATCAATACAAACTCCATCGCAACCTGGGTAAAATATGACTTCCCAGGGTCTTCAAGTTGAACCCGCAATGATACAAATCTATCCATGTGATTACAAAGGTCTTGACGTCGAACATGGTAGAAACCACTTGATTACTGGTCATTGATGTAAACTGTCAACAAGCGCGAGGGAGATCACCATTAATGTCAATGATTCCCATGGTATCACAGTGCATATCACAAAGCGTGAATAAGTGAGTTGAAGTCGAACGTAAGATGAAATATTTCAATCAAGAGTCAATGATGTAAACTCATATTGAAAGCGAGGTAACCTTCCATTGAGGCATGCAGGGCCAAGGTACTTGGTTGGTCTCTAGATTCAATCCTCAGATGGTGAGTTGATGTCGACAAGGATGAATCCATCGAAGGAGGGCCATGATGAATCCCCCATCAATCGACACGAAACAGGAAAAAAGATATGTAGAGTAGATCGGATGGTATAGTAACATGTAAGACTGATTCAGAGTAAACCGTCATGGTGGCGGGTGTACTGATTGCAGATGATAAATGGTGGACGTGTTCTTGAACATAGGCATAGAATGACTTGGCAGTACTGACATGACGAGTGCAACACTAACTTCTAATGCAACTGATGAGGGAAGCTTTCTTTGAATGACTCAATGGAGTAACAAGAATCAGGAAGTAAGTAAAACTCGAGGACAAATGGATGACCCAATTACAGTATGCAAATGCAAATGAGTGCCATGTTCAAGAAAGACTACGTACTGCCACTGACAAAGTATGTAACACAAAATCCTTCCTTTTTCCCCATCATGAATGATGAGTGCCTCATGTGTTTTTTACGAGCTTAATGAGGGTAACCAGATGCTCGATATAGCTCATTTCATAGATGAGTTCATTCCCAAATATTTTCTGAACCTGGGATAGGAGGGGTTCGTCCTATGACAAGCCCTTCAATGTAAGAGTTTAACGAGTCCATAGAAGGTAAAATCGGTCGTCATTTCATGTTTAGAGAGTCTGAAAAGAACTAAAGAAGACTCCAACGGTCCTTTTTCGTAAAATTAGCCTTATTGCCCAAAAAAGGGTAAAACAATGCGGGAGAGGACTCTTCCAGTCATGGTTGGCCGGAGTATACCTTTTTCGTAAGTAGTGCCCCCTGGTCCGAAAAAGGGGTACACTATCGCCAGGAAGACGACCATTCAAATACTTTAACAAGCGTGAACATGACAAGTTCGCTTGGCAATCTTTTCATTTTTCGAGAGCCTAAAAAGAGCTTAAAGGTAGACTCCGGGGGGTATCCTTTTTCGTGGGAGTTTAATGCGCCGAGAAAAGAGATAAATCGTAACTTGGTACTTATTCTCATAGTTCCAAGAGAACGAGAACAAACGAAGAGTAAGCTCATCATCATAAAATAATTACAATCTAACCATTGCAAAATAATGACAAAACATTCAAGGGATTTGTCCATACCTGAGATGACCATTGTAACGCGAGAAATAGCACAAAAGACCACTTAACAACTCCTGCATACTTGGAAACTAGGTCAAATAGTCAACCGATATTCCAAATATGATCAAAGATGATTAAAACTATAGAAAATGACCTAAAAGCATCAAATATTTGAAAAAGGAATATTCTATTTCATTTATAAATAGAAAAATGGGTCAAATATAGTCACCATTGTTTCATTTGCCAATTTGGGAGAAGAAGTGCCAATTTGGAGCCAAAACTTCACTTGTTGATTCTGGGAGCTACGAGCCACCATTTCGCCCACCGTCTGGAGAAGGTAAGCCTAAACTTCATCCAGCAAAATTGTAGTTGATTACATTTTGGTTTTAGGTTCATTTTTTGATGGATTTATGGAGGGCTATTGCACCCTCGGCTCGTCGCAGTCTGCCCTTTCGGGAACTGCGACGAGACCGACTTGGCGCAAGTCCCTTAAACATGGAGTGCGACGTCATCGCACTGTGTGCAATAGCACAGTGCGACGCCAGAAACGCATACCTCAACCATCAATTTAAACTCAAAGAGTGAACTTCCAGTGGTTGGAGTGAGGCTTAACAGTCTTAAAATGCTCACTTGGGCAGGTTGGTAGCAAGCAAACATGGTATTAGAGTGGCGGGAAAGAGAACACGAGGCAGATGATGTTCAAGCCGTAAATGACCCACAATGTGTGAATGCCTTGAGAAATTGCGGTTTTCTCAAGTTCTTCGAGATTCAGGGGATGAGAGCCCAAATCCCGCTGTTGTCACATATGCTCCGGTGCTAGGATGCTTCCCAGCAACACTTTGTGATCGGTGAGCACATTCTCACTATAGATGTTGAGGACATCTATTTTCTTATCGGCTTGTCCTGGAGAGGGGACCCTGTAGTTCTCACTGAATCACGAGCTAGTGATTGCACTGTCGACGACATGGTTGCATAGCATTGTACTGCTCATGCTCGATCCTCTAGTGGGAAGATTCCCATTAAGGATGTTGTAAACTGCCCACTACGTGCCATATTGTTCACTATCACTAGAGTGGTGGGGAGCCAAGCCCCACACATGGCCACTCGGACTTAGATACTCTATGCGGAGGACTGTATGTCCCCCAAGATCTTCAACTGGTGGGAGGGTCTCCTTGCAAACATCCAAGATAAGCTGACCATGTGTCAGTGGGGAGAGCTCAAGCAGTTTGGATACGGATCGATAGTGATATCGTTCCTCTTGGAGCGGATCCCCCTCTTGCGCCCATAGGTACGACTAGATGACAGGGATCCTAGGGATCCTCACATGCTCAGATGGGCAGAGGGGATGGCCCGTTATGGTGGGGGCCCTATCATTAGATTTGGTGTCAAGTTCTTCAGCTGGCTGGAAGGTCAGTTGCTCATGGTTGAGGACTACCCGTACAGTGGTACGGATTTCAGAGAGGATCCTGAATTAGTGCTTCCCGCGGGTACAGCATGGGGAGACATCGGTGAGAACAAAACCCTTGTACTTTTTAGTTTTGTATATTTATGATTTTTTTGTTGTAGTACTGACAATTATATAACATGTGTGTGTAGATGTGGGTCCCATATGGCCCATAGGAGTCTCTCTTCTCGAAAGGAGAGATAGAGGTGGGGAGGCAGTTTTGCCCCCAGGTGCTCATGCTGCCATCATGGAGATGGAGGATGTGTATAGGAACTTGTCCCAACTGACAATGGATGTTCCGAAGCCAGCAGTAGATGACTTACCAAGAGCTATGCATAGTTTCGGAGTTGGAGCGTCTATATGCTTCAACACCTAACTCCGCAAGGTAGCGAGGACAGTGGAGTGCTTCCATTCTCAGCGACAGAGAGCTGTCCGTCCTAGGGGTGTACGAGCCAGGTGTCAGGCCTGATGATGTTATTATACTTGTACTGAGAGCTTAGAGGCTTCATATTTTGTACTACTGAAAGATACGAGGCTTCATATTTTGTAGAGATTTATTGAAAGCCATTGTGCTTCAGATTTTTTGTACCAGCACTACTTTTGATGATATATATATACAGACATTCCCGATGATTTATACATTATGTGTTCCAAAAAATGATGAATGATGTGATCTTGTTCATATGCTTTGCTTTTTATACAGTGCATTATTTACATGTTGCGAATGCTTTTACATATTATGCGTATTATGTTTGTGCGATGTACCAATCTAAAATGAAGTTGGCCATCAAGTCAGCAACTGTGTTTAACTCTCGTGGAATGTGTAGGTATTGAATGGATTCAAATGAACTTTCCAGGAGATGGAGTAGGGTAGGATCACGGATAGCGTAGACCCAGTTAAGATGGGAAACAACTAATTGAGAATCCATGTGGATGACAATGTGGTTCATACCCAAGGAAATAGCATCAATTAGGGTTCCAATTACTGCCTGATACTCTGTAGCATTGTTGGGGAAACTTCCTCCTGAGCTGATGAGCTCGCTTGTTGGGGAATACAGTACTCAGGTTGCCGAGGCAAGGTTATGGGTATGCCGGCTAGTGCCGTCCGCGAATCCGTAGCATGTTTCCATCTGCACACGTAGACAGAACATGGTATAAGAAGCAAAAACAAGATCTAAAGACACTAAAAAAACAAGCGCATCACACCACACAAAAACACACAAACACGCCATGTACAGTATATACAAGAAATTCTATGCATGATAGGTTCAGGCATAGTACCTCTTCAGGTAAATCCCATTACGGGGTTCACCCAAAGATATTCCGTCATAGTCTTCAACCTCGTAAGCTCCCTTTTCCAAAACAAGTTTGACAATGTACGGTCCGTGCCACATGGACTCGAACTTTCTTGCTCCTAGTTTGTCATGTTTCTAGTCATATGTGAGGACCAGGTCACCCTCGTTGAAGATACAAGGTTCAACTGACTTGTCATATTGAGCTTTGATGCATTTCTTGTGTGCTTCGTTACCAAGAGCATCATCTCAACGGGACTCGTCAAGTTTTGCTAAGTACAGGAAATGTTCTTCCTCGGCAGTAGTGTTAGGAAGAAGTTCGACAACGAGTTGTAGAGATGGAATTTCGCACTCTATAGGAAGGACATCCTCCAATCCATACACCAATTGGAAAGGAGTGAAACCTGTGGCGGTTTTAATGGAAGTTCTATAGGCCCATAATGCTGAAAAGAGCATATTATACCAGTTGGACTTATACGTACTTGCCATCCTTTGGACCATAGTTTTCAAGACCTTGTTAATGGCCTCGACCTGTCCATTGGACTGCGGGTAGTAGGGTGTTGAGTTTTCATGGCGAAAACCTAATCTATCGCTCAGTTCATCAACCATATGGTTCTGAAAGTGAGTACCATGATCGGTAACTATCGCCTTAGGAACTCCAAACCGCGCTATTACATGATTGAACATGAAGAGTGTGGCGGTTTTGCCATCGTTTTGGTATGTAGGCATTTCCTCGGCCCACTTTGTAAAGTAATCCATAGTTACAATGATGTAACTATGCTCCCCAGCTGAGGTAGGTTTACAGTGCATAAAATCGATGCCCCATTTTGCGAAGGGGCCCATGACAATAACCGAGTGTAATGGGGCGGGATGGGTGAGCTTCTTCATATGGAAGTGTTGACATGGAGGACATATTTTCACAGCCTCAATACAATCTTTGAAGATAGTAGGCCAATAATATCCTGTGTGCAAAATCTTATGGGCTGTAGCCATCCCAGAGAGGTGACCGCCACACGCACCAGCGTGACAGTCATTCAGAAAGCGTTGAGCCTCATCGTGAGTTAGACAACGTCAAAGAATTGAATTGACGCCACAACGGTACAAAGTATCACTTATGGTTAGATAATACTTCCCATGATGACGTATTCTATGACGGTCGTTGCGATACTGTTGGGGGATGAAGCGTTGGGTTTGAATATATAACATAATATCTCCATACCACAGATCAGTAATACTGATGAGAAACAATGATTCATATGGAAAAGAGTCATTGTGCTCAACATCTGCATCAGGATGGGGAAAATCACAGATAAGCTCAACAAACACCAAAGACATTTTGGACTTGGCTTTCTCGAAAAGAAGGTCGAATTCTTGCAGTATCATGATCCAGCATGAATACTTTCCCCCAAGCACTTGACGCATGAGTAGGTGGTACATGGGGTTCGATTCTACAATGATGGTGGTGGTGCGGAGTAAGATATAGTGGCAGAACGTTTGGACAGCGATGACTGCCGCGAAAGAAAGTTTTTCGACATGTGAATATCTAGTTTCAGTGTCAATGAGACCCTTACTCGCACAGTATATTACATGTTCCTGGGCGTTTTGATCCTCCTGTACCAAGACCATGGCGATAGTGGTAGGAGAAGTAGCGAGCTATGAGATGTAATCTCGGAAATAGTTTGGCGGTTGGATCACGGGGGCATGCGTTATGGCATGTTTGATGCTGTCGAAGGATTTTTGAGCTTGATCGTCCCAAATGAACGGGACGTCCTTCTTAAGCAGTTTCATATACCTCTGAGTATTCTCCGTGAAGTTACAAACAAAACGTCTTAAATAAGTCACCTTCCCTTGGAGAATTTGAAGTTCCGTCACATTAGTTGGAGGTGGTAGGTGTTGGGTAAAATATATGCACTCTAATTCAACATTTAAATTGTCAACCCGAGGAGGGAGCTTATGAGATGCAATCACTATATGTGCAGGATTGAAGGCTTGAACTATCCTAAGCTGACTAAAGATGCAAATGTGCTGACATGCAACTATATGATTTTAAACTACTTGCATGACTTTCATAATTATTCTATCTATGAAAACAGGAAACTGATTAACAAATGAGGTGAGTAGGAAATTTAATAAAGATATTTAATTGAACTGAATAGATTTGGAAGCAAGTAGAAAACTTGATAAAGATGTTTAATATAGAAACAAGTAGAAAACTTGATAAGAATATTTATTTCTGATCCAAATCTTATGTTATGATTATTTTCATTAATTATATGAAATGGGAAACTTGTCCTATGATTAATGAAGAAACTATTAAAACTGAAATAACTTAGAAAATAAAATTATTAAATCTTATCTGAAGCAAATATTGAAAACTCATAATAAACTGTACTTAAAAATAAAACTGATACATTCTAAAACAGTAACTTATTAGCAAATCCAACATAAAAGAAATAATTCTGAAAATTAGTTGAAAAGAAGATTAGAAGAAATAGTAAGGAAACTAAGAAGAATGACAAAACTTAATTAAAATTCTATGTAACATAAAGCAATATTTAAATTACACTAAAAACTGTTAATTAGAAGCAAGAAGAATTATGGTTGAAAGGCAGAAGAAATCAAATTCTGAAAAGGCCTAAAACAATGCAGAAAGTGTAAAGGTCCGAATGACGATCCGAATGCCTGTTTGAATGGCCGTCTGAATGGAGGAAAACGAGTTAAATTAATGAAAAGAAGAGTTTTGGATGACTTTAATTACTAGCTGGCTTTATGCAAATGATCCTACAGTGCAAAGGAAGCAATGGAGAGATTAAGTAGAGGCTAAACTAACAAGAAGCTATCTATTCTAGTCATTATCTAAGTATATGAATGATTTCTATGGGATATAGGAAGAAGGTTAAGATAGAAGAAGAGAGATGTAACCTACAACAATAGGAAGAAAGCTTACAGAGGAGGAGAGAAAGAAGCTAATGCTAACTATGGAGGATTTGGAAGCAATATTTAACTACAGATGATGGAAGAAGAGTCTAAAGGAACTAATTCTAATCCTAACCAAATTTGAAACAAAAACTAACTAAACTCTATCTAATTTGCAGAAAACTGAAAGCAAACTATCTAATCTCAACAAACTGAAAGCAAACTATGAATTCTATGCTTGGTCGACCATTCTAATCCTGGAAAATAAACTATGTTAGCAGCACAATACAAATTACAGAAATATAGAAATGACATATACAGAAAAACGAAATCATTTACATGTAAAGGAAAATAAACTAGTTATTTGCAGAAAAGAAAATGCAGAAAACATAAATGAAACCTCCAGTTAATGAGGGGCCCTTCCCAGCAATCGGAGATGGAAACTAAATCAACTTAATCACCAACAGCTGCGAACTAGAACTTCCATTAACTGATGAAAATTATAAAAACGTCTGCTATCTTCTACAAGCTATCTGCTAAACTGATAATCTACCTGATCATCGTGTCTCTATACAAAGCAACTATTTATACATTACAATAGATGAGAAGGTTAATAGAGTCAACCTCTCTAAAAATAGAGGTCTTTAATGACTGTAACTAGCTGCTTTAAGTGATGCATGCCAACACAGAGATCACCTTCATGCTTCCACGGGGTCAGTTCCTTCATGCAGCTACTACAACGTTGATCTACCTTGGACGTGGAACGAGCAGTGTGTTGGCAGACTGATCGTGGGAGGACGGGCTTCTTCCAGAACACTGGCTTGAATGAGTGTGAACAAGTGTGCGTGATCCCAGGCCAACAAGTAAGATAATCGGCATTAAGAGTATTGACGTGGGCATGGTGATGCGTTGGCAAGCTCAACGAACCAGGGGATGAATCTTCTAGAGCAATAGCTCTTTAACCATCAGCACCACGTGGCTAACAGAACCCACGTGCCCTTTTGTTGATCTAATGGCCTGAGGTAAGCTAACCGTGGATTTTGGGGGCTGAACGTGGGGCTGAACGATGAGCTGAATGACGAGATGAACGCATTTGATTTTTAATATGTAGCCCAAATTCTGAACGAAGGGTCATTTGAAAAATGCAGCGTGTCAATTAAAACACAAATGTCAATTATGCCCATGAAATGCAATTTTAACATAAACAAATCATAATATAACGAAATATAAACAAGATTTGCGTAATAGGTAAATACGTGCATACCTGGACTATTTGATGGGATAAATGGAAAATAAAACAACTTACTATAGCAACAATGATAGAAATAACGCCATTTCGAGTAGATTAGATGAATACAAATGGTGACAAAATGGACGTCAACACTCCCCCAAACCGAAGATATGCCAAGTCCCACTGAGCAAAGAGAAAAATAAATAAGGAAGAAGTGGATGTGGCTGGATGGACTCAGAAAGGATGAGAGCGAGCAGAGTGATGGTGAGGATCAAGCAGGGGTTAGTTTTAAAACAAGGTCCAATTGAATGTGTGAAAAATCATGAGACGGAAATTTGGCACATTTAAACGATCACGCCATTTTTCAGAATTTTTGAAATGTGTACCATAATAAAGATGTGTGTGTCAATGAATTCATATGGTTTGTGAAATATTCAACCATGTCCAAAGTAAACTTTGGAGAGCTTGAAAAAAAAATTCATCATAGGATTATAACATGGTGCATTAAAAATCATGATGATCTTTATAAAATGTCGGTTCACATGTTGATTTTTTTGCATATAACTTTAATGAAAAGTTAAAACCATATGATAACCAGATAATAATTCTGAAAATCAAAATAATGCATGATTAATTAATTCATTTGGTGAAGTCGAGATGAATTAAAGGAATGAGATCGTGTGCAGAGATGACATTTGATTAATCCCTGATATGGTTAGTCAACTAGATTTATCAATAGAATTAAAAAATTAAATATCTTAGCACACTTAATCATGATGTTATAAGCTATGGTTTCATTTGGATCATCATTCATTTGCTTCATTCGACCCTTTATAGAGACCATTTTTTTGTACAAGATGTGATTGCTAGATGTGATTGTTGTTGATTATGCAGAGAATTTCTGAGGCTTCCAGCACACAAAAGGATGATGTAAACCTGCTTTTCTGAAATCTTCAGTCGCTCTTCTTTGTTCAACATGGATCAGAACAATTTTTTTTTATTCTGTTACTTACATTATTCCTGAAACAATAGATCATTGTATAAGCACTTTAATTGTATTATAAGTAAACAGAAAAATAGAAGCAATTCTGAATCCTAGTAAACCTAAAAAAATAGAAATAATGTTGAATCCTCCCCCAAACCGAAGGTATGGAATGTCCTCGGGCCATTAATAATTTAATATTGGGTTGTATGATTCTTATGTAGACATTCTGGATCAACATCAATCAGCAGGAAATCTTAAAAAAAACATCATTATTCTAAAAACTAGAACTTTTTGAGAAAAAGATGTATTCATGATATGACCAAAACAATATCATACTAAGTCAGATACTTCAATACATGCAAATTCATTAGTTTATGTTCATAAAGACCACATAAAGAATAATAGTGTAAGAGATGTGAAAAATGCCATAGGAAAAACTAGTCCTCCATGACTCATTGCAAAGATCTCCTGTCATCCAAAGAATATAGATAAGATTCACCGTAAAGTTTGTGAGATCTACTATAATTATGGGTCCCATTTATAGGATAATCATATCCTAGGTATTTGTTTGAATTAGATGACAGGGTCCAAGTCCAACTTACAACCATTATCTAATGACAGTATACATAATCGGCCTAAACATGTGTTTGTATACTCAGGTTTTTATTATGAGCTATGTGAATAGAGATGCATTAATCAAACCTCTTTTACCCGATATTGACCCGCTGCCAGCAGGCCTGTTCAGTACCCCGGCGGGTTTATCTTGGTACCATGCAAGCATAGCCCCGCTGCTAGCGAGACTGTTCAGTACCCTGACGGGTTTATTTGCACTTACCGAGCTTCCTTGTTTAAGATTTTACTTAGCATGGACACGCTGCTAGCGAGCCTGTTCAGTACCCCGGTGGGTTTGCTTTGTATAATGATATATATATATATTTGTAAGGAAGCCGGTTGGCACTAGAGTGTGCTAATCCTGCTAAACACATAATTCAATATTTTAGCATGAACCTTATGAGCAACTTTATTTATAATGGCCTAAATTAAATATCATGTCAAAAGATAATAACTTAAAGCTGTTCTTTGACTTCATAGTATATCTTCTTCATAAAAGGTCAGTAATGTTCCCCACAAAATAGAAAATATCACCCACTTTTAGGCCACCTTTTAAAGGTGCTTTAGAGACAAGTTTTGATAATGAGTCGAGGATGAACTAGGAGTCCATAGGTGTAAGATTGAGTTTTGTGGAGATCATAATAATTAAAGTGGGTCTTTGAGTAACTGTTATAATAAGAAATATGCATGTATGTTGTAAGATTGCTTTGGTTTAGTTATTAACGTGATCTTATTCTTAGTTCTTTTATTTTAAAGGAAAACAAAAAGTGAAGTTGTATGAATATCTAAAGCTAACTAACCACATACAACTTTTTATTTATATACATACTATCCTATGCTATCAAAAAGAAAGAAAACTCATTATTCAAGTGTAAGAACTTTTCCAATGTAACCATGTGCGAAGCAAAATGAAAAACATACCTATGTCCACATATGAAAAATTTTAAGCAGTGATTACCTGGATGTGGAGAATCAACCGACTTACTTGATCTTGCAACAAAAGGTTTCGAATGAAGGAATGGTATTGTGGCCTCATTACCTCTTGGAACCATCTTTCGATGTAATCCTGATACTTACCTTTCTTCCTCATGCCATGCAGATCCTTTTCTTCTGAATGTTCAATTTCTTGAGTACATAAGAGATTTGTCGATAGATATGTGGAGAACTCTTCAATATCAGGTCTCTCTCCATCAAATGTAGTCTCCAAGTTTTCGGTTTCCTTGGCAGATTGGCAAGGAGATTCGGTTTGTAGCTCATGGAACCGTGGTTCTTCTATTATTTCTGGAGAGGTAGATAAATTCTTGACTTTTGTCAAGATGTGCTCTTCTTGAGAAGAAGATATTGAGATCCAGCTGCTGCTAGGATTTGAGAGAGTTCTCTCATACTAATAAGCACCTTTGAATCCATGTCATCGACTGGTAGGTTCTGTCTCATACATTGGTTAGTCCTGGGGTTCTTACAGTACCAATTTGTTTTTTTATGTGTTTTTAAAATAATTTCTATTACTAAAACAAATTTGCGAAAAACACCACACTTGCTGAAAGAATAATACACTTGAAAAGAAGGAAGGCAAAATTTACGAAATAAATTGCGGAAAATTAAACACTCAAACGAACAGAAAGGAAATCACACTTATGCGGAAAGGAACAACAAATATTTGGGGCACCCCACTATAGTGGATGCGCAGGTTCTTACCTCTCGTCTTACCGTTCTCCCCTCCCCCTTGTTGTGTAATGTAAAAGCATCCTATCTACCTTTATCTATATAGACTCCAATCCCTTTAGCACCTCCCCGACAATGGTGCCAAAATGTTGGGTAAAATATATGCACTCTAATTCAACATTTAAATTGTCAACGTGGGGAGGGAGCTTATGAGATGCAATCACTATATGTGCAGGATTGAAGGATTGAACTATCCTAAGCTGACTAAAGATGAAAATGTGCTAACATGCAACTATATGATTTTAAACTACTTGCATGACTTTCATAATTATTCTATCTATGAAAATAGGAAACTGATTAACAAATGAGGTGAGTAGAAAATTTAATAAAGATATTTAATTGAACTGAATTGATTTGGAAGCAAGTAGAAAACTTGATAAAGATGTTTAATATATAAACAAGTAGAGAACTTGATAAGAATATTTATTTATGATCCAAATCTTATGTTATGATTATCTTCATTAATTATATGAAATGGGAAACTTGTCCTATGATTAATGAAGAAACTATTAAAACTGAAATAACTTAGAAAATAAGATTATTAAATCTTATCTGAAGCAAATATTGAAAACTTATAATAAACTGTACTTAAAAATAAAACTGATACATTCTAAAACAATAACTTATTAGCAAATCCAACATAAAAGACATAATTCTGAAAATTAGTTGAAAATAAGATTAGAAGAAATAGTAAGGAAACTAAGAAGAATGACAAAACTTAATTAAAATTCTATGTAACATAAAGCAAGATTTAAATTAGACTCAAAGTGGAAGGAGACGAAACCGTGGAGACTGGTTAGGGTTTTGATAACTATGGCGGTGCCCTAGTTTTCTCTGATGGCTACCGGCAGCCGTCACTGTCAGAGTACTGACGGGGTAGTGATTGGGTCTTTGGCTTGTCAGTGATGCGGGACGTGGTGGTCTCTCAGGCTCTTGAATGACGAGCGTCATGCTGGGAGTGAAGGTTGGAACAACTGGGTTTAAACTTTCAACCATTTTTAGTTTTTATTGACCCTTCCTCTTTTATTGTCTCTGCTACCTTCTATTTTACAATGGTATTACCCGTTATAATGGAAACTTACGATGACCGGGTGGACTACTCATATGACCCGTTGGATGGGCTTCCGATTTGGTCACAGACATCTGGCGTTGTATGGAGTGATGTGGAAAACGTTGGTGGTTTTGGGCAGAATGGGTTTTTAGCTAGGGAGGCTCGTCAGGAACTTGGTTTCTCTCCGTTTGCATTTTTGGCACAATCGCCGGTTAACTTATTATTGATAGATCCATCTCCTCGGCTCTCTTTGGAATCGCCTTTGAAGGAGACAGCGGCACCTCTCTGGTCTTCAGCACAGGTGGTTCACGCTATTGAAGTCTTGGGGGTTGGGGGTGGAGTCCCATTTTCTGTGCGTGTTGAGAACCCTGGAGCAGTCGACCCGGGTATATTTTCAATGGACCCTCTGTATTCTAGCCAGTGAGTTGAGGGGATTTTGGAGGGATATGGTACTGGTTTTTTGGGGACCCATGAACATCGTGGGTATGCTAGTCCAATAGTGGGATCAAGAACAAGTTCTGATGAGTGGGGTGGTCGTTCCTCTGATGACTCAAACAATCTGGCGAAGCGTGGGTGGAAACGCTGGTTAAAAATGAGCCGCACTAAGTACAACTATGCCCTTGAAGAAGATATTGAGTGGCATCATATTATCAAGATGACCAACATCACTTTGGTTGGAAATGATTTGGGTAGGTCGTTCACTCTGTGCACCATTGAGGCTTGGGTGGCGGAACACTGGGTTGCACGGTTGGGTTATACCCCTGAGGTGGTAGAGTTGACCCAGAACTGGTTTGCCTTCAATTTTCAAAAAGAGGAAGATGCACAGTGGGTACTAAATTCTAATTGGATTTGGGATCACTGTCCGGTAATGCTAAAACCCTGGCATCCGATGTTTGATGCTAGCCGTGAATGACTGGATTTGGTTCCCATTTGTGTTCGTCTTCCGGGTTTACCTCTTCACTATTGGTCGGAGAGACATTTCAGAGGTATCGAGGACCTTATAGGAACATATTTTGAAGGAGACTACAGTTTTCTACAGTCCCGCTAGCGGAAGGTGGCTCGTATTTTGGTTAATTTGAACATCAGAGATGGTCTGGCCCCGGATGTCACACTCAGCTGGGGGCCCTATTCCTATGGGCAAAAGATTGATTATGAAAATGTTCCCTTTAGGTGTCATCGATGCCATGCTTATGGACATCCAGTTGCTGAATGTAAGTTACCCTTATGATGGCGAAATGGTGGTGGTCACAATATTTCTAAAGGTGGGGAGGCTCCTCCTCCTGTGGGACATCCTTCTATGGAACCTTCTCTTGCCGAGGAATTCGAAGCTAGATATGAGCATGGGCCGACACAGGGATTGCTGCTGGAGGACATAATGAATCATGCTGAAGTCTCTCCTAGGATTTCTCTTTCGGCGCCTCATCAAATTCTGGTGGCTACGACTGCGGGTATTACTCCTTCCATCAACTCTCATTCCTTTAATTTTGTTTTAAATAATTTTTCGTTGGACAATATGGATTTGATGGAGGCTCTAAAAAATTTGAATATCTCCTCTTCATTCGCTCTGGTGGAAACCCCTCTTATTGACCTAGCCCCTGCATGCACATTGGAGACTCCTTATGTCCCTGGTGTGGAGATTCTTGAATTACCCCCGATCTTGATCTACCCCCTGAGGATGTGCGTACTCCCCCCTTTCCCACTGACTCTTTTGATTCCGGTTATTTCCTACGGTCTCTCACAAAGGTTTCTCCCGGTGGGCTTGGTGCTGGGGTGGGTCATACTAGCAAGGGTCGGGGAAGGAAATCACATCTTTATAAGGCTCATTCCAAGGCAAAAATGGACTTGTTGGAAGGTAAACAGGTGACTATTGATTGGGTTCTTAGAGCGGTGCGTGCCCTAAAGAAGGGATGCTAATGTATTTTAATTGTTAGGGTCTGGATGGTCCCCATAAAAGATCAACACTGCGTAGAGTGGTATCTCTTGAACACCCGGATATCATTTTGCTACAAGAAATCTTGGGTGATGGTTCTGTGGTGAAGTCTATGTTGGAAATTTGGTTCAGTGGATGGTTGTTTACTACTTTGGATGCTTGTGGTTGTTGACCAACGTGACTCCAGTCGACAAGGGTTCCACTTCACTGTCGACACCTGCCGCAGTCTCCCTAGGCACCGGCCCGGACAGGTTTTATCCCGCCCAGGAACACCTGCAGAGCAGATCAGGTCTCACCCGAGGTGTCCAGGAAGAGCAAACGGAACCATGTTTCCGTCGAGGAAGGAGGAGGGTTGCGGTTACATGAACTAACTCGATTGCAACACTAAACAGGAATCTCAAACATTCGACATGTGTTCATAATGCATTATTCAATCGCAACATTCATTATCATCGCAGGAATAACAGTAAAGCAACATTGCATCAAGGAAACATAGCATTATTCATGAAGTGCGACATTGCATTACCATAAATAAACAGAAAGAACCCAGGAATTGCACCAGAACAGTTTCATCATATCATATTATCACTACAAAACCTTAGATACAATATCTCCTCAAGATCAGGTCTCGGCAATATATCACAGATGCACAGAAACAACCAAAAACATGCGCTTCTTTTTACCTTGTTTTCACTTCTGTCTCTCGTCCCTTGCAATACCTACGACTCTTATCTATATATAGGCTCCCGCCATTACAATGCTTGTCCATTTACTAACAACTTCCTAACTGACATTTGGACAAGTGACCCAATATCTAACTAACTTGGTACAAAACTGACCAAAAACCCGCATTCCAGCATTTGAACAGTCGTATGAGGACTCCAGTCAACAGGGGTTCCACTTCACGGGACTCCAGTCAACAGGGGTTCCACTTCACTGTCGACACCTGCCGCAGTCTTCCTGGGCACTAGCTCGGACAGGTTTTATCCTGCCCAGCAACACCTACAGAGTAGATCAGGTCTCACCCGAGGCATCCAGGAAGAGTAGACGGAACCATGTTTCCGCCGAGGAAGGAGGAGGGTTGCGGCTACATGAACTAACTCAATTGCAACACTAAACAGGAATCTCAAACATTCGACATGTGTTCATAATGCATTATTCAATCGCAACATTCATTATTATCGCATGAATAATAGTAAAGCAACATTTCATCAAGGAAACATAGCATTATTCATGAAGTGCGACATTGCATTACCATAAATAAATAGAAAGAACCCAGGAATTTCACCAGAACAGTTTCATCATATCATATTGTCACTGCAAAACCTTAGATACAATATCTCCTCAAGATCAGGTCTCGGCAATATATCACAGATGCACAAAAACAACCAAAAACATGCGCTTTGTTTCACCTTGTTTTCACTTCTGTCTCTCCTCCCTTGCAATACCTATGACTCTTATCTATATATAGGCTCCTGCCATTACAATGCTTGTCCACTTACTAACAATTTCCTAACCGACATTTGGACAAGTGACCCAATATCTAACTAACTTGGTACAAAACCGACCAAAAACCCGCATTCTACGGTATGAATGACTCAACATTACATAATATGTGGTCCAAATGACCCAAAACCCGCATTCTGCAGTACAATTAACCCAAAATACATAACTAATCTTTTGCTCCTCGCCATTCGCGTCATCTTCTTTCCATTCGTTCCATATTTTGCCTTGTCGCAGCATCGGGGATGCTGTGATAGCAATCTACGAAACCACCTGCCAACAGTGGTCACTCTGGTGGTCTGGCTATAGGCTGGAATGTCATAACTGTTAAGTTACATAATCTATGGGGGATGGAATCCGTCCTGGGGTTGTCCTGTTTGAGCCTTGATATTGGTGAATTATTTACAGTGGTAAATGTCTATGGTCCTTATTTAAATCGTATCCCCTTCTGGGATACTCTTCTCATAAATCCCCTATTACAGGATGGGGATCTCTTGATAGGTGGAGATTTTAATTTCTCTTTAGGTCTGTCTGAAGTCTGGGGCAGCAAAGATCGTTCTGATCCTTTGGCTGATTATTTCACTCAAAAATTGGTGACCCACAATCTGATTGATATTGAGCCTACCCTCCTCAAGACTACTTGGACGAATAACAGAACTGGAGAAAATCGAGTCGAGAAACGCCTGGACAGATTCTTGGTTTCTGAATCTTTTGTGGATAGGTTTTTCCTCATGAAGCAATGGGTGGGCTTGGGGGGGTCCTCCGATCATTTTCCAATTTTCATCGAACTCCGTCCGGGACCTGTCAAGCCTGCTGGGCCTCTAAAGTTCAATAAGATCTGGTTGAAAGATGAGTCCTTACTAATCTGGTCAGATCCCTTTGGGTGCCTTTCAACCCTAGGGATGTGCTTTCAACTTCTTATCAATTTACCGCTAACATCAAAAGGATCAAAGGACCTATCAAGGTCTGGGCACATGAGAAGAGAGTACGGGAAGATAGAGAATTGAAATAGATCGAGTTGGATCTGAAGCTACTCTATGAATCTAGGACTAGGGGCTTGGGGACCATGGAGGAAAAGGCCCATCTTGTCTCTCTGGAAGGCAGGAGAAATACATTATTGCTAGAAAAAGAGGAAACTTGGAGGTTGAAAAGTAGGGCACTTTGGCTTGAAGTTGGCGATGAGAATACTAAATTTTTTCTTGCCTATGCGAAAGGTAGGAAGGTTTCCAATACTATCTGGTGCCTTGAGGACTCCTTGGGGGAACCACAGACCTCCTTTGAGGGAATGGCTAGGGCGGGGATGGAACATTTCCAGGATCTTTTTAAAGCCCCTGTATAGGCATCGGTTGTAGAAGTTGTTAGGATGACTCATCTTTCTCGTCGTTTTGTTGAAGATGAGGATAATCAGGCATTGATGGGAGTTGTTACTGAAGAGGAGCTGAAGGGGGTCCTTTAGAGCTTCCAGAAAGACAAAAGTATGGGTCTAGATGGATGCACCATTGAATTTTTCTTGGCTCTTTATGATTTTTTGGGGGAAGATCTATTACAGATGGTTGAAGATACTTGAATCTATGGGTAGATCCCGGCTGCCCTAAATTCTACCTTCATATCTCTCATCCCCAAGAAGGACAATCCCTCCTCTCTCGGTGACTTCATACCTATCTCTTTGTGCAACTGTGTGTATAAGGTGGTGTCAAAAATTATAGCCCGAAGACTGAAAGTCATTCTGTCCAGGCATATCTCTGCAGAACAATTTGGTTTTTGTTAGTTTTTCAGAATTTACTTCAATCTGATCTAGGATATTAACTAAGAGAACAACATGTACAACATATCTACAACATATCAATCATGTACATAATAATGCAAGCACACAAGAGACAATAGACACACAGAGTTTCACTGGGGAAAACCATAAAGGTTAAAAACCCCACAACTTCCTTAGAGATAGATAGAGCAATGATACAACCCAAGCATAAGAGATAGTATTCTCTTAGCAGTAGCTTCTCCTCCTCCACAAGTGCGCCACTCTCCAATGAGAGTATGAGTGAGAAAGTGAATGATCAAATAGAGTGCTCCCGTACTCTATTTATACTTGACTTGACTTGCCTAATAACCTTTACTAGGTTGGCCTTAACTTAACCACATAACATAATGCTGACAGGGCCGACCCCCAATAGGGTGCTCTAATAACCCTTTGACCCACATGACTTATATAGGGCCGACCCCACCAAGGTGGTCTAATAACCCATCAAGTATAAGTTACGACACTTACAATATAAATGATGACACTTCTGTATAGAGGAATAATAACATCTCTATAGGAATACAATATACATATATGAAATACATTCTGAAGTTACAAATACATCAACACTCCCTCTTAACTAGGAAGGTATTTCTCGACACATGTATTCTAGCACAAGTCTTCTTCTTGGATCATCGTCACTGATCATTGTCATTGGATAATCGTCATCGAATCATCGTCATCATCATTGCTACTGTAATGTCAATCAATCTCTCATCTACTCATCATAGGAAGTTCTACAGAGCCAGTCCTTTTTCATATTGGATGTAGGCCCACCACCTGTAGGTCTTCATCATCACTGGCCATACTGTGGAGTCCTCAGGACTGATTACATGCATTAATCCAAAACCTTGAAAGAGCATCCCAGGACTGATTACGAGCATAGTGCTCAACCTATCGGATCTCCCAGGATCTTTTACGTGTGACTGCACAACCTGTCCACGGCCACAGAGTATCATCCTGATACTCATGATCATACTGATCATGTCATCTCAACGAGCAAGCCATCAAGTAGGTACACCTCAGGACTGATTACACTGCCTCTGCAAAACCTGCAAGATCTCCCAGTACTAATTACACTGCCTCTGCAAAACATGCAAGAGCATCTCAGGACTGATCATATGCCTTTTCAAAACCTGTGTACCATATTGTCACATCATCGTCTTCATATCATCATCATCGTCCATGGAGCACAACCCAGATGCACACACACAACACTTATATACACCAGCATGGTAGGACCTACGTACCACCATCCGGGAATGGCTTAGCACTTACATCACGACCATGGGAGGACTCTCCTATCACCATGTCACCATGGAAGGAACTACCTGCCACCATGTCAAAAAGGAACAACACTTACATCACAATCATGGGAGGACTCTCCTACCACCATGTCACCATGGAAGGAACTACCTTCCACCATGTCGGAAAGGCATGACAATTATATCAACGACCATGAGAGGAATCTCCTATCACCATGTCACCATGGAAGGAACTACCTACCATCATGTCGGAACAACCTGACAATTACATCAACGACCATGAGAGGACTCTCCTATCACCATGTCACCATGGAAGGAACTACCTACCATCATGTCGAAAAAGCCCAACAGCCCTTATATCTCACCATGGGAGGACCATACCTACCACCATGTGAGAATGGCTTAGCCCTTACATCTACACCATGGGAGGACCATACCTACCACCATGTGAGAATGGCCCCATCCCTTACATCTCACCATAGAAGGACCATACCTACCACTATGTGAGAATGGCTCGTGTGCATCTGTGTCTCCAGACTCATCACTTTCCCTTGGAAGGAATCTCGATCTGAAGTACACCAAGTCTCTCTTTGAAGTACTCAAACTTCACTTTGGACAGCGGCTTGGTCAACACATCAGCTATCTGCTCATCCATCGCAACATACAGGAGATTCACTGCTCCTCTCTGCACCATATCCCTGATATAGTGAAACTTGATCTCAATGTGCTTCGACTTGTCATGGAACATCGGGTTCTCTAACAACTTCACACAACTCTGGTCATTGCAATATATACAAGTAGAAATCAAATGGATATCAAAACAAATTAGATAGTAGCTTCCTAAGCCATACTGCCTCACAACTAGCTGAACAAGCTGTGACATACTCTGCTTCGGCTGTACTCAGTGCCACACATGACTACTTCCTTCTAAACCAAGAGATCATACTGGATTCCATACTGAAGCAACACCCTGAAGTGCTCTTCCGATCAATGGCACTGCCTACCCAATCCGAATCAACATAACCCTCCAGGTTAAAATTTTGATTCGCCTCATACTTGAGCCCATAGTCAATTGTACCCTTCAGGTACCTCAGAATATGCTTTGTAGCTATCATGTGAACATGTCTCGGATTTGTCAAATACTTTCTCAAGGTGTTCACCGCAAAGCAGATATCTGGTCTCGTATTCGTCAGGTACATCAAGGACCCAATCATCTGACGATACATCATCACACGATCATCCTGATCATCATCACAACATCATCCTGATCATCATCACAACATCATCCTGATGCATATCATTTGGAGCAACACCCTGAAGCTCATCATCCATGATCATCCTGATCATACACTGCGTCCTCCTGATGCATACAAAGTATCTACCCAATAAATGTCATCTTACATGATCCACCTGATCTTACAATGTATCCACCTGATACATATCATGCATCTACCTGATGCATATCACATACATGATCCACCTGATCATACAATGTATCCACCTGATACATATACAAATACATGATCCACCTGATCATATCAAGCATCCAACATGATGCATATACATATACATGATCCAACTGATCATACAAACCATCCAACTGATGCATATACAAATCAGTAACTGGAGCATCGTCTTGATGCTCATCACACAACGCTTACATCCAAATCCATGGGAAGGATCCTCCTCTCACCATGCTCGGAATGGCTCCTGCAAATGTGTCCATCACTTCTTCCTCGAAGTGTCGTCAGTCTGAAGAACACCAAGCAAGAAAGCTGTCTTGACATCCATCTAGTGTATCTTCCATTTCATCACTTGCTTTGTATTTCTCTATACTGCCTTTTGTAGCATGCTTGATCTTATAGATCCACTTGGAAGTCACAATAGACTTCCCTTCAGGTCTTGGGACCACATCCCAAACATCATTCTTCATGATCGACGGATCATGGCATTTTTCCCGGATCCTGGGAACTTCAATATATTCAATATCTTCAATATATAACTTTGTTGCTGGAACAAATGTTGTAGTCCTTCTTTTATCGGTGCTCGTATACGATCTTTCCTACAAAACAAGTTAAATTGCATGATTAGAAACTTCTCATAGTTTTCAGAACAAATTCTTACACCTAAATAAATACGTCATATAGTCATGCAATTATTTTAGCCAATGCTTCAATACAACATTTATCCATATCTCGTAACTTTCTAGATGCCTTCCAATCTCTACCAGAACATTGTTAAGAGTTTGCACTGCTCCCAACATGTCAGCAAAGAGGTTTCATTCTAGATAAGTAGCAATGGAATGTTGTACAGTTCCATAGGCCACTTACCCATCACATGCATATTAGTAGTATACTGTTCATTAATGCAATTATTCTAATATGCATAATACACACCCTAAGTCTAGGAACATAAGCATATGCAGCATTGAACAATATTATTTAAACAAACAAATATGCAAGAAATGACAATTAAAATCCTTATGTTTGTTTGGTTTGTAGGGTGGACTCCCTCTCAATATTTGCTTCCTTGCAGGAACTACTGGAGTGTGCTCCCTCTTGATCTTTGCTTCCTGGATTACTTGTCTTTGAACTTATATCCATCCTCTATCACTATGCATACTTACTAGTATCATCATTGTGTTATCCTCGAGATCTCATACATACATTCATTAGTATAATCTTAATACTATCAAAAACATTATGATTCTAAGTAATCTTAAACATGTATGGTCAAGATCATTTCATACACATATAATAAACATTAGTATTCAAGGTTTCAGGGAATTCTTCTTTTTCTCATGCATATTCTTTATTTGACCAAAAGACTTTTCTGGTTAGTCATATCATCAATCAATGTAAGAGACATAATATGCTTAAACCCTTGATTACTTACATTTCTAACTTGATGAATAATCATTATCAACCATACAACAGTATAAGATCCTAACACAAGGTAGGATTCTAACTTGATATAGGAAAAACATACCTCGTTATCATACTTGCTAGTTATGTCTAGCAATGTCTTCTTGTTCTCTTCAATGACTTGTGCTAGTAACCTGCATATCTCATAGGTTAAGCATTGTAGAACCAAAGTATACATACCTCGTAAGTAGAGCTTCTATGTGATCCATGACAATGGATGAATCTTTGTCTTCATGTCACCATGGTCATATGTTCTTGAACTAGAACATGATTTGTCTTTCTTGATGTACCTTTCATGTTAGCAGACAACATCAACCTCATACAACACCACAAAGCATTAGTACAATCATAAGTGTCAAAACCCTAATCAATGAATATCTGCATTCATAATTTTATTAAGGTGATACGACAAGTCTAAAGTTAATCAAGATTGTACTAACCTTAATGAAGACAAACATACCATAAACTTAATCATAAATAGATCTCGAAACATACTTGGATAAGTCATACCTATCGAGATTGCTTGTAATCTTATTATTTAAGGCCTTAACCTCATCTCCCTCTGAAATAGTAACTTCTTCACTTATGCAGGTGACCAATCCATTCTCTTCTAGGATTAACCCAATCCACTTTGATTTGTTGAAACTGGATCTGGAGCTGGATTAGGGTTTGTTAGAGAAACGCTAAAAATTCAAACTTTGAATTTCAAACTTCTGAAAGGATAGAAAGATGCACCTTTCTAAGCTGGTCAAGCTGGTATACTCAGAATTTGAAAATTGCAAAGTTTCACCCCTCAAAATTGCCTTTTAGATTTCTGGATTCACTAGGGAGGACCCTGAATTAGGGTTTGAGTTTCCTGGAGCTTCACCCAACCAAATAGTTTGATCCAAAGCTCTAAACTTCAATTTTTCCAAGGAGCTTCTAGCTATGGTCACAAATTTCAAAAATTCCCATTTTTGCAGAAGCCCTAATTTTTCACCTTTCCGATCAAAGTCCCGAACTAGGGTTTGATCAAGCTCGGCCTTCTGCCCAACCAAAAAATTCGATCTTGGTCTCTAAATTTCGATTTTGATGAGGAGCATCGATCTGTGGTCTCTGATTACAAAAATTACAACATTCTCCGAAACCCTAAATTCCCAGAGCCATGAATGAAGGTGCTCAAAATCCAATTATGTTATGACAGAAATATGCACCTGATTGATTATGGTGTAACTCCAAAATTTCAGATCTACAGGGTCTAAAAATTCTTCCTGTGGTAGCCTGACCTGTTATATTTCCAACCCCATAGGTATGACCTCAATTGGATTCTCTGAGAGAGAGTTATGCCAAGTGTCGCAACATGACCTGTTTATTGAATAAAACAGGAGAGCGAACTTGTACGGCGTGCGACATGTCACTGGTTTAGTTTCGGCCTCTTAAAAACTTACCTGAGAAAGTAAAGTCCGTGCCCTACCTTCCAATTTTTACTAAATTTCATTTGGAGCTTCCTAGCCCAAGTTGTGACCTTTTTTCCTAGGTCACCTATTTATGACTCAGATCTGGAAGAGGTAGAAACCATATATTGTACAGATCATAAATAGCAAAGTACAACGAATTAGAGGTTGTCCTTTGGACAAAAGGTACATGGGGATATTATCTTCGACCTATAATATTTTTAGATCCTGAAACCTTGTCGAAATGCATTTATAGCGAAAGTTCTACGATGACTGGTTTTTGCTATATCAAGCCCTAGCTTCGCAAGTGAAACAAGTGTCATAAATGCCATACCGTGCCTTCTTTCAGGCTAGCTATGATACCATGTTAGCTTTTCAGAATTTACTTTAGTATGATCTAGGATCTTAACTGAGATAACAACATGTACATCATATCTAAATCATATCAATCATGGAGATAATAATGCAAGCACACAAGAGACAATAGACACATAGAGTTTCACTAGGGAAAACATTAAAGGTGAAAAACCCCACAACTTCCTCAGAGATAGATAGAGAAATGATACAACCCAAGCATAAGAGATAGTCTTCTCCTAGCAGTAGATTCTCTTCCTACACAAGTGCGCCACTCTCCAATGAGAGTATGAGTGAGAAAGTGAATGATCAAATAGAGTGCCTCCCGCACTCTATTTATACTTGACTTGACTTGCCTAATAACCTTTACTAGGCCGGCCTTAAGTTAACCACATAACATAATGCTGACAGGGCCGACCCCCAATAGGGTGGTCTAATAACCCTTTGACCCACATGAATTATACAGGGTCGACCCCACCAAGGTGGTCTAATAACCCATCAAGTATAAGTTACGACACTTACAATATAAATGATGACACTTCCGTATAGAGAAATAATAACATCTCTATAGGAATACAAACAATTTCGTATAGAGGAATAATAACATCTCTATAGGAATACAATATACATATATGAAATACATTCCGAAGTTACAAATACATCAACATTTTTTTGGAAGGTTGACAAATTCATGAAGCTATTGGGGTGGCACAGGAAGGCCAACATAGTATGAAATCTCGGAAGCTAAAAGGGGCCATTATCAAGATAGATTTATCAAAGGCATGTGACAAGGTGAGTTGGCTCTACATTCATTTGCTTCTTACACATCTGGGCTTTGCTGTGGATTTTATCAGGTGGATTATGAGCTGTATTACTACAGTCTCCTTTGCAGTACTCATCAATGGGGCAGCCTCTCCCTTCTTTCATTCAGAGAGAGGAATACGTCAAGGGTTCCCTTTGTCATCTTTAATTTTTCTGTTGGTGGCAGAAGGGCTGAGTAGGGACCTTAAAAAATCTTGTAGGGAGGGCACACTTCATGGTATTCAGGTGGCTCCAGATATTCATATAACACATCTTCTTTTTGTGGATGATATTCTCATCTTTTGTATCGGCTCGCAGGGCGACACTGTAGCTCTCCGGGGTATTATTCAGCTATTTTCTACTGCCACCGGTATGGATATTAATGCAAGGAAATCTACCCTATCGGTCCATTTGTTAAGAGATGATGAGGTTGCGGCTGTAAGGAGGGTCTTCCCATACACCTTAACGGTTTTGGATGTTGGCATATGTTACCTTGGTTTCCATTTAAAGCCAAATGCATATACTAAACAGGATTGGAATTGGCTTATTGAGAAACCCCATAAACGTTTGAAGGCATGGAGCCATAAGTGGCTCTCAAGAGCAGGAAGGATGGTTTTGGTGAAGTCAGTTCTTGAGGCCATCGTAGTCTATTGGATGTCTCTCTCTTGGATCCCCAAAGGAACATTGGAGAAGGCTCGAAAAATTTGCTTTAGGTTTTTATGGAGTGGGAAAGGATATTTGGTTTCCCCTTGGGTTCGATGGCAGAAGATTGCAATTCCCAAGGCTTTGGGAGGCTGGGGACTTAAAAAAATTCTCTTCTTCTCCAAAGCTCTGGTGGCCAAAGGAGTACGGAGTATCTTAAAAATTGATAGTTTATGGACCCGGGTGGTCATACAGAAATACATTGCTCCTGCAACTGTTACAGACTGGGTTCAGAACCCTGTTAAGACTCATCGAGGAGGATCGGTCATTTGGAAAGCTATTGTGAATGCTTTTTTTGTTATTGGAAACCTTCTGGCCTGGAGTGCAAGAAGACATATCTTATCGGATGGATTGATTGCATCACTTCGGAACTTGGGCATTACCTACCTCTCACAGATAGTTGATCCAGTTTTGGATCATCCATGGATTCAAACCTGGGTGGATGTTAACACTTTGGATCTGATGGATTTTGAAGAGGTGGAATTGAGGTTATATTACAGGGCGCTTATTCTCTCACAAATCATTATCTGTGATAGGGATGTCTGTCTAGTTTGGGAAGGGGCTCCGAATGGCATCGTTTCTCCGAAAAGTGGGTATATCAGCATAAGATTCTTTGACAATCCTCGTGCTCTGGTATGGTGGTGGAAGCCACTTTGGAAATTAAAATGTCCCATGAAACAAAGGTTATTTATGTGGAATATTCTTGAGAACTCGGTTCCTACTTGGGAATTTTTACAGCAAAAGAATCAGGTGGGACTGGGGTGATGTATCTTATGCAAAGTGACCGAGGAGACTTGTTTACACTTATTTTTACATTGTCCCTTCACAATCCAAGTTTGGGCAGAATGATCCTTAATTACCAACTCCTAGTATAATTGGCTTGGAGAATCACTGTTACAAGCTTGGGCTCAATGGTACACTGATCCAATTGGCAAGTCAGTAAGAGCTTTACCATTGATGGTGTCCTGGGGGATTTGGCTGGCACATAACAACCTTCTTTTCTATGATAAACCTTGTACCCTTTCTATTTGTGCGACACTCATATGTGGCTTTCTAACTAAATTCCCACAGCATATTAGAGCTGCTAAACAGAGGGTGATTATGGAGGTGGATATTGATCGAAGCATCCCTTGGGGATTCTATGATGGTTCTGCGCAGGATAATGTATGCGGGGGTGGGGCTGTTCTGCATCTCTCTATCTCTCACTACTATCACCTATTCTGGGGACTGGGGGGGTGGCGGGAATAATTACGCTGAACTCATGAGTTACAAACTCCTCCTCTTATTTGCCATTGAGCAAGGATGTCAAAATATTAATGTATATGGTAATTCTATGAATGTTACTAACTGGTCACTTGGTATACAACAATGCAGAGATATTAGACTTGCTAACATTCTACAAGACATTCAAGATCTACAACACTCATTTATACATTTTTCTTGCAGACATGTATATAGGGAGAATAACAAGGAGGCGGACGAGGTTTCTAAAGCTGGCAGGATCTTGGCAATGGGGGTGTGGAAGATAAAGGAGTTTCGTGAGGGGGCACTTTATGAGTACTATCACCGGCCATTTGTTAACGAAATGGCAATCCTTTGAGAAAGTATACCTCTGCTTCACATTTTTGAACTGACAACTTTGTCATCTCTCTGTCTATGGAACTCTACTGTTTTCTTATTAGTTTTTTTGGAAGGGAACTCATGAGGCTCGAGGAGCCGATAGACTGATATTTTTACTATAAACCACATATATTTGGTTGGATCGGTGATTATTTGATCACACATGATTGATGTAAAGAAGATTCAAAAGTCTTTAGCATTGCTACATATTAAGCTGGTATCTGTATGCATACTTGTATTGCATATTCATAATGTAATTTTGTTCACCTTTGCTGAAATAAAATTATGCTTTTTTCCTGGGAAAAAAAAAGAAAGATTTAAATTACAATAAAAACTGTTAATTAGAAGTAAGAAGAATTGTGGTTGAAAGGAAGAAGAAATCAGATTCTGAAAAAGGCCTAAAACAGTGTAGAAAGTGTAAAGGTTCGAATGACGATCCGAATGCCTGTCTGAATGGCGGTCTGAATGACAGTCCGAATGGAGGAAAGCGAGTTAAATTAAGGAAAAGAAGAGTTTTGGATGAATTTAATTACCAGGTGGCTTTATGCAAATGATCCTACAGTTCAAAGGAAGCAATGGAGAGATTAAGTAGAGGCTAAACTAACAAGAAGCTATCTATTCTAGTCATTATCTAAGTAGAGGAATGATTTCTATGGGATATAGGAAGAAGGTTAAGATAGAAGAAGAGAGATGTAACCTACAGTAATAGGAAGAAAGCTAACAGAGGAGGAGAGAAAGAAGCTAATGCCAATATGGAGGAATTGGAAGCAATATTTAACTACAGATGATGGAAGAAGAGTCTACAGGAACTAATTCTAATCCTAACCAAATTTGAAACAGAAACTAACTAAAATATATCTAATTTGCAGAAAACTGAAAGCAAACTATCTAATCTCAACAAACTGAAAGCAAACTATGAATTCTATGCTTGTTCGACCATTCTAATCCTGGAAAATAAACTATGTTAGCAACACAATACAAATTACAGAAATATAGAAATGACATATACAGAAAAACGAAATCATTTACATGTACAGGAAAATAAACTAGTTATTTGCAGAAAAGAAAATGCAGAAAACATAAACGAAACCTCCAGTCGATGAGGGGCCCTTCCCAGCAATCGGATATGGAAACTAAACCAACTTAATCACCAACAGCTGTGAACTGGAACTTCCATTAACTGATGAAAATTACAAAAACGTCTGCTATCTTCTACAAGCTATTTGCTAAATTGATAATCTACCTGATCATCGTGTTTATATACAAAGCAGCTATTTATACATTTCAATAGATGAGAAGGTCGACAAAGTCGACCTCTCTAAAAATAGAGGTCTTTAATGACTATAACTGGTTGCTTTAAGTGATGCATGCCAACATAGAGATCAACTTCCTGCTTCCATGGGGTTGGTTCCTTCACGCAGTTTCTACATCGTCAATCTACCTTGGACGTGGAACAAGCAGTGTGTTGGAGGACTGATCGTGGGAGGACAGGTTTCTTCCAGAACACCGGTGTGAATGAGTGTGAACAGGCGTGCGTGATCCCAAGCCAACGAGCAAGATAATCGAAATTTGGAGTATTGACGTGGGCGTGGTGATGTGTTGGCAAGCTCAGCAAACATGGTGATGAATCTTCTAGAGCAATAGCTCCTTAACCATCAGCACCACGTGGCTAACAGAACCCATGTTCCCTTTTGCTGATTTAACGGACTGAGGTAAGCTAACCATGGATTTTGGGGGCTGAATGTGGGGTTGAATGACGAGCTAAACGCATTTGAGTTTTAATATGTAGCCCAAAGTCTGAATGAATGGTCATTTGAAAAACACAGCCAGTCAATTAAAATGCAAATGTCAATTATGCCCATGAAATTCCATTTCAACATAAACAAATCATAATATAATGAAATATAAACACGATTTGCGTAATAGGTAAATACATGCATACCTGGACTGTTTGATGGGCTAAATGGCAAAGAAAACAACTTACTATAGCAAAAATGATAGAAATAACGCCATTTCGAGTAGATTAGATGATAAAAATGGTGACAAAATGAACGTCAACAGTAGGTTGACAATGGCTTCCACATTTAAGGGATCGATGCGGATCCCATCCTTCGAGACTATGAATCCTAAGAGGTGTCTGGACTCAACGCAAAAGATACACTTATGAGGATTTAGACGGATATTGTACCGTCTGCATCTGAGGAAAATGGCTGTCAGATGATCCATGTGGAACTCACGCTGCTTTGAATGGGCAGGGAGATCATCCAAGTAAGGTTCCAAAAAGTCCTTAATGTCATGGAAGACATATGACATGGCCCGCTAGTACGTGGCGTCGACGTTCTTAAGGCCAAACGAGAGTTTGTGGTATGCAAACATCCCCCAAGGACAGATGAAATCCGTCTTATGTTGGTTGGATGGGTTGATCTCAATCTGGTTGTAACCAGAAAATCCATCCATGAATGAAAAGATGACGCTTCCGACACAATTCTCAATTATCTGGTTAATGAATGGGGTCGGGTAGTTGTCCTTTGGACAAGCCTTGTTAAGGTCCCGATAATCGACACAGACATGAATGGTACCCTACTTTTTGTTCACAGGGATGACGTTTGAGACCCAATCCATCAATGGGACAGGATAGATGAAGCCAGCCTTTAAGAGCTTTTCAATCTTTGCCTTGATCCCTGTAGTCTTCCGATGGTGTACCGGTCGCAACTTTTGATGTACAGGTTTGATGTCAGGATAGGTTTTTATTTCATGAGAAACAATCGTGGGCTCTATCCTAGGCATTTCCTCATAGGACCAAGTGAATACGTCTCGAAATTGCTTGAATAAGGCCGTACCAATAGCTATTGCTTCAGGGGAACACTTCTGGCCTATGCGAATGTGTTCCACTACACCAGGTTTCACTGAAATGTCTACCGGGGTAGTAGGATCAATGTTGGCCAAGTTTCCCTCAGTGTCTGCAAGACATGTTAGTATGGGGGAATGAGGGAACGGGTAGATATCTGGTGAAAAGATGGTGCTAATGTTGTCCTCTATGTACTCCAAAGGAGGAAGACAAGACGACCAATGCTGGAGGTCATCCCATGGACCATCATCAACATTCATAACTTCCATGATGGACTTGTCTGAATGAAAAGTCCGAAGTAAGAGATCAGGTAGAGATGATGCCCGTTGTAGAGAATAGGATGGGGAAGTCACAGTTAAGTTGTTCTTCGGCACTAACTGGATAGCCTCGTAAATACGTTCAACAGGTGAAAAAAGGCATTGCGTCTCCAATAAGGTGTGTTGTGGCTTCGTTAGGTACAAGCCAAGTATTAGTGGAGTGAGATGAAATCTCTATGGAGATCATGTTCACCGAGGCAACATGATTAGGGGGGTCTGAAGTTGGAAAAATTCCCATGAGAGATGAATCTTTCAAAAGGCCAACCCCTATACTCTCATACTGTTTTGACATTTTTCCAATGGAACGAACATGGTCACCAGGATGAGTAGTAGTTTCCGGTGTGCAAACATCTAATTGGTCAATAGTAACAATTCGTCCTTGATGGGGGAATTGTACTACGTGGAAGACTGAAGAGGCTACCGCCTGCATGGTGTAAAACCAATTGTGACCAAGCAGGAGATTATAATCTATCGGGGTCGAGACCACTTCCACATTAATGGTTACGGTCTTTCCACCCAACTCAACTGCGAGAGCTTGTAGGAGCCCATGAGGTTGAAAGCCACGTTGGTCGAATACTTTCAACGTGGTAGGAGAACGATTCAATTCGGGAGAGCCGATGGCTCTCCAACAGGAAATCGACATGACAGAAGTAGAGGCGCCTTCGTCCAAAATGGTACGATGGACAATTTTCCTGACAATGTTCGTAGCTACTTGGAATGCAAGCTAATGGGAAATCCTCAGCTTAAAGTAGTCAAGTCGGAACATGATGGTATTCGAAGAATTAGGGTCAACTGCATCGATTGCTGCAAGGAGAGTTTTGCGTTGATTAGGACAATTATGCAAAACTTCCAGTGTGGACATGGCACAAGGAGCTTGTGCCAAGTCCTCTACGATATTGTAATTCTGTGCTGCCCGAGCATTAGGATTGAAAACAACTTTTCGAATCATGCTCTTGGGAGGTTGCAATATCGAATATAAGGACGACTTCTAAATGGTGAGAGAAGTTGATGGTACAGTGACATCAGGCAAGGAGTTGGAAACTTTTTCAGTATTACTTCCAGTAGGTTCCTTCGAAGGGACCGAGTCGTATGATCGCGAGCGAGTGTTCAAATTGATTGTCTCGTTACTCACCATGAGAGCATGCGTGGTATTGGATGGTTACCCATGGGCTGGGGGAGTGTTAGGAACCCATGTCTTTACTTTGTTAGTATGTTGTTGTTGGACGCATATGCTTTGTAAGTCATCCCGTAGTATTTGTTAATCAATAGTTTGTGTTATTGTTGTTGGCTCATATGCTTTGTAAGCCGCCCGTAGTATTGTTAATCCATAGTTTGTAACGGCCCATGGTTTCGACCCATAGTATTGGCGCCTAGAATTAGTATATAAGTGTGTGTTGCGACCTATGAAGGCACCGTGAAGTTATTTGTATTGAGCTTGCTCAAAGGAGGTTGCCCCCTCGAAGTGGCCTGTGATCAATACAAAAGTGATTCTGAGTTCTGTCATTTCTGCTATTTCGCGTATTCTTGTTAATTAATTGTCGCAGGCGCCCCACATCTGGTATCAGAGCACTTTATTGGGCTCGCTGGGTGAAATTTCTGCCAAATTTTTTTTCGCATCTATTGCAGGTTCGGATTTGGGAATAATCCCCATCCGCTTAACTGTGGGAAGTACTTGGGCATAAGCCCTAAAACTCATTGTGAGGAGTACCACAGGAACCCTGAAGTAGCTGGCCCATTGAGAGGACCTGCCAGCGAAAAGGGCAACGACCCCTACCTGATTGACTAGTTCCCACCCATGAGGTAAACCAAGAGCTGTCGTTTGTGGCAAAGTGGTTATCAGTTTTACCCGAGTCGTGGAGTGAGGGGTATTGCCCCAATACGCAAGCCGTCAGACAGCATTGGTGGCTGAGTGAAACCCCTGAACTGTTAGGAAGCCGCACATACCTGGGGTCCATATCTACTTTCAGCTGAACTATTGTTGATCACTGCTGCACCGTTCAGATCTATTTTGCAAGCCGTTCCAGATTCAGCCGTTTTCAGTCCATTCGGCGCTGTTGCTCGTTCGGGACTTATTGAAGCAAGGTATTATTCGCCCAAGCACTAGTTCCTTTTCTTCTCCAGTTATTCTTGTCCGCAAAAAAGATGGGTAATGGCGCCTCTGCATTGACTTCCGAGCACTTAATCACCTCACCATCAAGGATAAGTTTCCAATTCCTGTTGTTGATGAGCTTCATGGGGCTCACTTTTTCTCCAAGTTGGATCTTCGTTCTGGGTATCATCAAATTCAGGTTCATGAGGATGATATTCCTAAAACAGCTTTTCGCACACATGATGGCCATTATGAGTTTTTGGTCATGCCCTTTGGCCTCACTAATGCTCCTTCCACATTCCAAGCCTTAATGAATAAAATATTTTGACCCTACTTGCGGAAATTCATTCTGGTATTCTTTGATGATATCCTCATCTACAGTAAAACATGGGATGAACATCTCCAGCATCTGGATCTTGTCATGCAACTTTTCTCTGACCATCATCTCCATGCCAAGCAGTCTAAATGTGTTTTTGGACAAAAGGAAGTTGAGTATCTCGGGCACATTATCTCAGCACAAGGGGTTCGCGTGGATCCTGCCAAAATTGAGGCCATGAACAATTGGCCACATCCTCAGACACTCAAGAGCCTTCGTGGTTTTTTGGGGTTGACTGGCTACTACCGCAAGTTTGTCAAGGATTATGGGAAGATTGCAGCTCCATTAACTGCTCTATTGAAAAAAGATGCTTTTACATGGACACCTGATGCTCAGTGTGCATTTGACAAACTAAAACAAGCTATGTGTACTACACCTGTGCTAGCTATGCCTGATTTTTTCAATCCCTTCACTATTGAGAGTGATGCTTGCGGAAATGGACTTGGTGCTGTTCTCCTTCAAGATGAACACCCCATCGCATTCACCAGCAAAGCCCTTTCAGGTAAGAATTTAGCTGTCTCTACATATGAGAAGGAAATTATGGCTATTTTGCATGCAGTACAGAAGTGGCGTCCATACCTATTAGGGAATCATTTCTGCATCAAGACTGATCACCAGAGTCTGAAATATTTCTTGGACCAGCGTGTCTCCTCCCCGGCACAACAGAAATGGGTTAGCAAACTCATGGGTTATGACTATGAGATCACTTACAAGAAGGGTAAAGACAATATTGTGGTAGATGCTCTTTCTCGCACATTTGATGCCCAAGGTTCTCTTTCAGCTATTTCTATGCTTGTTCCAAATTGGTTGCAATCTGTTCAACAGGGTTATGTCAATGAATCTTCCTTATCTCAGATCATCCAATGCTTGACCAACAATCCTTCTGTTGTCCCACATTACTCTTGGGATGGTGCTTCTCTGCGATACAAGGGTCGTCTGGTGCTTCCCCAGAGCACAGATCTTCAACAGGTTGTCTTCTATGAACTCCATGCTTCTCCATCGGCCGGGCACTCTGGGTTCCTCAAAACATATGAACGAGCACGGCGTAACTTCTTTTGGCAGGGCATGAAAAGGACAATTCAACAGATGGTGGCCGAATGTGATACCTGTCAGCGCAATAAGGGTGAAACAACACTCATTCCAGGATTGCTTGAACCCTTGCCCATACCTACACGGATTTGGACAGATATTTCTATGGATTTCATTGAAGGGATCCCTAAATCTGGCGGGAAGACAGTGATTCTCGTTGTGGTTGATCGTCTCTCCAAATATAGTCATTTTTGCGCTCTCAGCCATCCATATACAGCCTCCTCCGTCGCTCAAATTTTTATGGACCAGATCTTTCGTCTTCATGGCATCCCTTCTTCCATTGTCTCGGATCGTGATGCGACTTTCACTAGTCATTTTTGGACAGAACTATTTCGCCACACTGGCACCAAACTGAAGATGAGTTCAGGGTATCACCCACAAACAGATGGTGTTGGCCCGGTTTTGCAACCAGGCTTAGTGCTATGGGCACCTGCTAACTAGTAGCAGCAGTTTCAATAGAAATAAATAACAATATACTAATTAAACAAGACTATTCATGGATCTAAGCAAAGATATTAAGCAAATAACAAAGATAATTTAAAATCAAGAACAAGAACATATAAGAATAAAGAATTTGTATTGAAATAATGGGGCAAGCAAGTGCTTGCGGAATCAATACCTCTAATGGTGAGGTTGAATGGCTCCAAGGATGAGCAACTCCAATCTCCAATGGTCTCTTCTCCAATGTGGTTTGCAATGGCTAAAATGCTCAGGGGAGATTTCAGCAGCATAAGGATGAGATAATGGATGGATCTGAAATGAGGAGCCCCTACCACCTTTTTATAGGTTTTGGTGGTGGGAAATACCATTTGTGGTTTTGTAGAAACCAAATGGTATTGACCAACATGGTTTAGGTACTTTTCCCTCCTTTTTCTTTTTTTTGGATAAAAATAATATTTTAATTCCCTTTTTAATATTTTTGGGAATTTGGACCCTTTTTGAGGGTTTTTTATGATTTTCTTGGAAAAATAATCTTTTTTAATGGAAAAAGGGGTGTACTAAGGTCTTTTGGTGACCTTTTGTTGGTTTCAGAGGCTCAGATGGTGGAAAAGTGGACAAATGGGTCATGTGAGTAAGGGAATGAGCTAGTGAGCACTTTTTAGGTGTTAACAGATTGCCCCCTGATGTGTGAGGGCAGGAGCTCATCGTATGGCCGATAGACATCATAGTTCTTTTGTCCTTTTTTCTGGGGTTTAGGGGAGAGAAGAGACCGGTTGGAGACGGGAGCCACGGTCCTTGGAAGCTGCAAAAACAAAAATATTACATGGCCTCAAAATGAATGATGTATAATCTCTGATAAAGGACGAGGCGGGCATTCCCATGCTCGTATCAAGACATATACAAAACAATTAGTCCCAAGAAGGGGGATCTAATACGGAAAGAAATATAGTGGTACATCATAATGGTCCAGAGGGGAAATTATTATGGGATATACTCACGATCATGGCTGATCTCAATAAATGATACACTGGAATAACTGTTGAACTGCTCAAACTGAAGGTGTTCAACATCTGTAATGCCTGTGAGCCATTTCTGGGAAGTATTGTAACTGTATACTCAAGGGAGTATGAAACCGGGGTACATCTGAATACTGTCGCCATACGCAACCCGGATATCTATAGAAAAAATGTAACTGGTTGTATCCATAGGTAGACTCTCAAATGTGGAGGAGTCAGATGGTATCCGGGGTCTTCGACTAATAACTGCACGGACCAATACCCTGTGCGAGTCTCAACGATGCGATCAAGGTGTTGAATTCGAGCATGTGAGAAACAACCATTTAGAGAGGCAGTAAGTATTCCTCTCAAAATGATTCGTAGGCACTCATCATAGATGGTAATGAGTCCAAGACACAGGGACCTGTAGGTCTATCCTCTGGAATTAATGTGGTTGTCGTCGACAGAGGGAGACCAGCAACTAACAAGGCAATGATGTTTCCTTGATAGGAGCACGAGGTGTAGAACTGAAGTGATGTAGTACTGATGGTAGGACTGACATACTTGTGGGGATGGGAAATAAATGGGTCAAAAAAATGGGTAGACTCAAACTTCCTTTGTTCAGAGCATGATGACATGGTTGACCTGGCAGCGTAGGGAACTGACTTGTAGGTGTGGGGATCATAGCTTTTGGGGACTGAAGGGTATGTATTGACTCTGGGGGGAGGACGAGCTGATAGGTGTCGTCGAGGAGTTATCAAGGTAACATACTGCAGAATACTCGGAACAAAGGCAACCAAAATGGGGAAGCTGCCTAATGAGTAGATGTGATCTGTCGTGGCGCCAAGAGGCACCATTGATTCCTTCTTCGTAGTTTTAATGAGCTCCAAGAAGGGATAAAAGTGTGCTCTGAAATGGTACGGTCCTGTGGATTTTGCGAGCCCAGGACGGCTCATGCTCATGGTTTCTTTCATGTTTAGAGAGTCTGAAAACGGTAAGTGGACTCTATTGGTGTTTCTTTTTCATAAGTTTAGTCTCCAAGGCCCGAAAAAGCATAAAATGATGCGGATGGAGAACTCTTCTAGCCGATGTGACTAGAGTATACCTTTTTCGTAATTAGTCTACGGGGTCCGGAAAAGGGGTAAACTTATACCAGGTAGACGCCCTTTCAGATACGTTTAGCGAGCATGAAAGGAAGCAAGATTGCTCGGCGATCTTTTCATTGTTTTAGGAGTCAGAAAAGAGCTTAACAGAAACTCCCTAAGTGCCTTTTTCGTAAAAGGGGTTGCTCGGCCCGAAAAAGGGATAAAATTATACCGAACAAAAATGGATTGATGAGGGCGAGAAAAGGTCTCAAGCATCGTCATCAGTGCGGAAAATTGGATCCGGTGACATAAAGATTGTCGGAAACGGAGAACGACCGTTGTGGCACGCAAACCGAGGCGACAAGGAGGGCATGGAAAAAATGCCCAAAAAATATAAAGGTGAGAGCGAGAAATGGTCTCTAGCATCATCATGAGCGCGGAAAACTGAATCCGGCGATATAAGGCACGCCGAAAACGGAGAACGGCCGATGGGGCACGCAAACCGAGGTAACAAGGGGGGGCACGAGGAAAAAATGCCCGAAAAATCTAAAGGTGAGAGCGAGAAATGATCTCAAGCATCATCACGAGCGCGGAAAACTGAATCCGGCGATATAAGGCACGTCTAAAACGGAGAACGGCCGATGGGGCACGCAAACCGAGGCCACGAGAGAGGCTAAAAAATGGTCAAAAAATGGACCCGTGAAAATAGGAAACGGAAAGAACCTCTATGAAGTTCTCGCTGTGCTGATCCCAACGGTACCAACGGTTTGAGAAATGGACTTCGTATGATACCGCAATGGCTGTTGGAAAATTGTAGATTTTCTATAAATAGGACGTGGGGACGAAATGACTTGTCATTTGTTACGTGCGAGTTTGATAGAGCTGTCAGAGCTATTTCTTGATTTCCGGGAGATTTCACCGTTGGTTTTTGATTTAGCGAGTTGCAGGTAACTCTATTCGCCTTAACCTTGTCAATTATGTCTTTTTTGTTTGGCGGCGGGCCCCCGAAGGCCGCGAAACTCCACGTTGACTCTCCAACGTGGAACCGCGCGGGTTTCGTGGCTGAACCCGCGATGAACCGCGCGGGTTTTAGGCTCACAGTCGCGATGTTCATCGCGACTGTGAGGTCGGAACCCGCGATGTTCATCGCAAGTTCATGGGGGATAGTCGCGATGTTCATCGCGACTGTCCGGCCAAAACCCGCGATGTTCATCGCGACTGTCCGGCCAAAACCCGCGATGTTCATCGCGGGTTTTTGCATGGATCCCGCGATGGTCATCGTGGCTTTATGTGGAAAAGCCACGATGGGCATCGCGGCTTTTTGTGTGAAAGCCGCGATGGGATTTTTCTAAATTTTTTTGTGCTGGGGCTAAAAATTTCTTCTGTTTTCCTGGCAGGATGTTGCGGAGACCTCAGTCCGTGTGGCGGGAGAGGGAGATCGATGGTGATCTCATGCTGAGGATTGAGACTGATGGAGGGGTGAGACAGACCCTGGATATGAGCGGACTCTTGAAGTTCGCTCAGATCCCGCCTATACGTTCAGTGCGACGGCTCCTGAACCAGCTTGTGCAGTGGTGGGTGCCGGCAGAGGGTGCCTTCATTATTGGTGGTGAGAGGTTGGAGATCACTCTCACGGATGTATATTTTTTGACTGGTTTGCCTCGCTTGGGTGAGGTGGGTGATATTTCGCCGAGGTTGCCTCCAGGTGTAGACATGGAGGACCTCTTACATACTTTCTGTGTGGATGATGCTGTTTTGGTAAACAGCTCTATTAGCCTCAAATTCCTACGTGAGTGGGATATGCGAGCTGTTGGTGCCTGTGTTCTGAGGGTTTTGGGTGCTGCTGCACCACATCGTATGTCTGGGGGGCAGACGATGATGGTGGATTCAGTTTTACAGGGTACTTATTATGCCTGGGCGCAGATGTTCCTGGCTGGTGTCCGGAGAGATCTGGACAAGGCCATTAGAGAGGGAGGCGAGTTTTGTTATGCCTCGTTTTTATGCTGTTTTTTCTTTGAGCGGGTGCCGACCTTGCGGCCACGGGTACCCGTTCGTGCTGGTCTTCCGAGCGAGCCTCGTATGATGAGGTGGGGGCAGATGATGCCCCGTGCCGGCGGTGGTGTCCGCGGCTATTTCACGGAGGATTTCTATCAGCAGTGGGAGCAGATGCCTCTGGTGATTGAGGACTATCCCTACGCCGACATGGACTACCAAGGTGACCCAGAGATGCCTCGTGCCCCAGGACAGGCCTGGAGCTTAGACGGTATGTGTTGTGTTTTATTTGATGTTATATCATATGTTGTTTGGTTTATCATGATGATTTTGTTATATAGTATCTAATGGTTTACGTGCTTTGTGCAGATGTGGGTCCAGTGCCACCACCTGACTATGTGGCTCGGCAGGGGCGGGCGACGGTGGTCGCTCGTCCCCCTGTACCGGTACCTCCTCCGCGTGGTGGAGGATATGCAGCTCGTGGGCGAGGGGTTGGACCTGATGGTGACGCCATAGATGGTGTTCGACGTACCTTTGCCCGGATTCTAGCTAGGTTCCCCGAGGATGGTTGGAGGGACCTGGATCGGGATGTTTTGCAGGGATGTCTTGGTGCGCCGCCCGAGTGGCAGTCGCTCCTGTTGAGGACAGCGGTGCTTGCGGCGAGGCACGGGGATGGTAGAGGAGATGCTCCGGCAGGGCCGGCTCAGGGGAGGATACGTTTGAGGGACGATCCAGCGGGGCCAGCAGAGCGGCGAGTTCGGGGTCGTCCTGACCCGGCGGGGCCGGCGGTGGAGGGGCCGGAGGAGGAGCCGGAGGATCCTAGGGATCCAGATGAGTAGATGACATTGTACTTGCCCCCAAATGCTCATGATCATATGGGGAAGCATTTTTTTTGTATGCCAGTAGTATTTTTTGTATATCGGGTGCTGAGGGCACTTATGACATGTTCACCATTTGATTTATATATATATGTGGATATATATTTTAGATATATTGTCGTGTTTGCACGTGGATGCACATTTGTCTTTTGTATATGCCCGTGGAGGCACATGTTATGCACGTGGATGCAGTGTGTTTGTTGATTTATGTATGCCCGTGGAGGCACCTGTTATGCACATGGATGCATTTTTTGGTTTGTTTGTTTTATGCCCGTGGAGGCACATGTTATGCACGTGGATGCAATATTGGTTTTTGTATATGCCCGTGGAGGCACATGTTTTGCACATGGATGCATTTTTTGTTTATGGATATGACATGATGTGATTGGTGTGCCAGTCGAGGACACTGTTGGCCATATTATCTGCTACACTATTGAGGTGTCTTGGGACATGTGTGAATGTAATGGATTCAAACTGTCTAACCATTTGTTTAGTGCACAGGAATTTTCTGAAAAGACAGGGATCGCGTACCTGGTAATCATTGTTGAGCTGGGAAACTAGGAGCTGTGAGTCCAAGAAAACATTGAGGTGACGTATGCTCATCTGGAGAGCAGCGGCCAGGAGACCGGTCACGGCATCGTATTCAGCTTGATTATTGGTGGCGGCACCTAAACATACTCCATCAATGTGAATTAACTCATGTGAAGGGGAGTATATTACCCAAGCTGCGGAGGCGAGATTGGGAGACCAACGGCTTGCACCATCAGCGAAACCGACATGGCAGAGTGGAAGAGGATCCATCTGTGATCATGCAGAGAAAAACAAATGTTTAGGTTTTTTGAAATTTTTTGTGAACGAAAAATGTATGCCTATATAAAAAATGGACGATGGTGTCCATCAGATTTTCTATGGGTAAAATCATTTAAGGTACAACCCGTTGCGTGGGTTGCGTAGGGTGTTGCCTTCTGAATCGGTCAGAATGTATGCCCCCTGCCCAAGGCAGGTGTGTATGATGTAGGGGCCTTGCCACATAGACACGAACTTTCCCTTTCCGGTTTTATCATGAGCTTGATCGTAAGCGAGGACAAGGTCTCCCTCCGAAAAGGTTCTTGGGTGGACGCGTTTGTCGTAACTTAGTTTCGATCGTTGTTTAGCAGCTTCCATGTTTTGAATGGCTGTGCGCCGATCTTCATCGGCCTGCTCTAGGAGCAATAAACGTTGCTCGATCGGGGAAGTGTCCGGTAGGAGCTCAACGGCGATATGTAAGGCTGGGATCTGGCACTCAATAGGGAGGACATATTCGACACCGTGAACTAAATGGAAAGGGGTAAAACCGGTGGCGGTTTTGGTTGAGGTGCGGTAGGCCCATAGTGCCGGGAAAAGCATGTGATACCAATTGAATTTGTGCTTGTCTACAGTGCGTTGGAGAATGGTCTTCAAGATTTTATTGATCGCTTCGACTTGGCCGTTTCCTTGGGGATAGTAAGCGGAAGAGAAATGGTGTTCAAATTTCAACATGGTTGATAACTCCTTCCAGATGGCATCTTCGAAGTGAGAGCCGTGGTCAGAGACTAGCTGCTGTGGTACTCCGAAACGAGCGATAACATGGTTGAAGAAAAACCGTGCTGTAGTTTCGGCTTTGCAATTATAGGTCGGCATGGCTTCTGCCCACTTGGTGAAATAATCTACAGCCACAATGATGTGTTTGTGACCGCCGGCTGACGGGGGGTTGCAGTCGAGGAAGTCTATGGCCCATTTGCAGAATGGTCCAACAGTGATGACTGGATGAAGGGGGGCAGGGGGGGTTCTTGCTTTGGGGGCAAATAGTTGGCAGTTCTGGCAATGCTTGACTACTGTGATGCAATCAGTAAACAATGATGGCCAAAAATAACCGGCCCGAATGATTTTCTGGGCGGTGGCCATGCCGGAGAAATGGCCTCCACAGGCACCGCTATGACAATCATTGAGGACTTGTTCTGCCTCACTATGGGATAGGCAGCGGCGTAAGATAGTATCAACGCCGCGTCGGTAAAGTACATCCCCAATCAGTAGGTATCGGGGGGCGTGGTGTCATATGCGACGGTGTCCATCACGATCGATGTGGGGTCTAAATTTTTGCGTACGAAGGTAAGTCAATATGTCTCCATACCAAGGGTCATCAGACGAAATGATGAAGATCTGCTCGTCAATCAGGTCCGTTTGGATAACGGGTGATGTTGAGGAGGATGGGAGGTCCGTGATGAGGTGAGCAAGCGTGAGGGCTTTGGTGCTTTTGGGAGTTTTGAAAGTGAGGTCATATTCCTGAAGGATAATGACCCATTTAGCAACATGACCTTGTAGGAGCCGCCGGGTGAGGAGGTAGACCATGGGGTTGGAGTTGGCGACAACCGTGGTATGACTAAGCAAAATGTAGTGTCGCAGTTTTTGTACGGAAAAGACTACAGCTAGGGCTAATCTTTCCTCGTATGGGTAACGTAGAGGTGGGCCAGACAAGGTCTGGATGACGTAATAAATCACATGCTCTTTGTGGGAGGCATCTTCTTGGACCAAAACTCCGGACACGGCATGTTCAGATGCCGAGATGTAAAGGGTGAAGTCTTGAGAGAAATCCGGTGGGGATATCAAGGGGGCTTGTGTGAGAGCTTTCTTGAGGGCTTCGAATGCCGTGTCTGCTTGCTCATCCCAAACAAAGGGTATGTGGGTACGAAGTAAGCGTAAGAATCCATGGACTTTGGTGGCGTAATCAGGAACAAAGCGCCTAAGAAAATTGGACCGCCCTTGCAAGCTCTGAAGCTGCCGAAGCGTGCGAGGAGGGGGAAGTTCTAAGATGGCTTTGACTTTCAGGGGATCGACAGTGATTCCGTCTTGGGAAACAATGAAACCCAACAACCGGCCCGCCGGGACGCAAAAGACACACTTGTGTGGGTTCAAGCGGATTTTATACTTGCGACAACGCAGGAAAACTTGCCGGAGGTCGTTAAGGTGGTCTGATTGTTTTCGGGAACGAGCTGTGAGGTCGTCGAGATAGACTCGCAGGATATGGACCAAGTCGTGAAAGCAATAGGTCATGGCTCGCTGGAAAGTGGCACCAGCATTTTTAAGGCCAAATGGCATGACGCGATAGGCAAAGGTGCCCCATGGGGTGGTAAAGGCAGTCTTGTACTGATCCTCCTTGCGGATGTGAATCTGGTTATATCCGGAAAACCCGTCCATGAAGGATAGGACCTCATGGACCGCACACTCATCAATGAGTTGGTCAATGAATGGCGTGGGGAAATTGTCTTTTGGACAAGCGTGGTTTAAATCGCGGAAGTCAGTGCATACTCTAAGGGTGCCCTGCTTTTTGTTGACTGGAACGGGGTTCGACACCCAGGTGGTGTACGGAATAGGGTAAATGAACCCTGCTTTCCGAAGTTTCTCGACCTCAGCCTTAACAGCGGGGAGCTTGGAAGGGTGAATGGGTCGCTGTTTCTGACGAACAGGGGGTACCTCAGGCCATGTATCAATGTGGTGTTCAATAATGGCGGGGTCGAGACCAGGCATCTCAGTATAGGACCAAGCAAAGACATCTCGGAACTCTTGAAAGAGCTTTTTGTACGCCTGAGTTTCTGCTTGAGTGCAAGATGCGCCCAGCGAGATGAGCTCAGGTTTTCCTGGTGTTGTGGAAATGTCTATCTGTATAATGGGGGAAATGTTGGACATGTTCCCTTCTTCAAAGGCATCTGGTGCTGGGATGGGGTCCTTTAACCAATCGACCTTAGTGGGTATGAAATCTTTCGATTCAATCGATAGCTGGTTGGATGCGGTGGAGGTAGATGCTTCCGGGAGGAAGTACGAGCGATGATGCATATCATCCCAAGGGTAGTCGGGTGCAGTGAGTGTCTCCAAAATTTGCTCATCAGTATTGAAGTAGTCAGACCATAAATCAAGGGGTTCTAGTTTGAAAGTTGTTGAAATCATATATATCGTATTGACTTCTTCCGACGAGGATGATGGTGGGGGGTGGATCTCCTCGATGAGGGGAGGAGATATCTCTAAGTCGACGTTGTTTAACTCGTACAACGCTGCTCTATAGTCAGGTAGATCAGGACAATGGTGAGAGTAGTGGCCGTAAACACTGCATATAGCACAAGGATGGTTAGTGCGCAGTGATTTGTCGCGAGGCTGTAGAGGTGGCTCTAATCTGACTACTGGGATGGTGATGTCATCGTCCAACATATTCATATGCTCTTGGAGTGCCGGTAGGTGTGGGCATTGATGAGTTGGATGGCCTATCTCATCGCATAATGAGCATTTGGGGGGAGATCGAAACACTGGTGGGGGTTTAACTGCCTTAGGAGGTGGTATAGCAGTGTATGGTTGTGGACCTCTGCCCCCAGTGGGCTTAGCAAGAAGAGGGGGATTCTTTGACGTCGAAGCAATCGTGAGACCAGGAGGAGGTTTCATTGATGACGAAGGGATTGCGACACCAGGAGGGGGTTGATTTGAGGTAACAATAGGTTGTACTGGTTGGAGGATGACGTTTGGTGTCGGCGGTGGAACGGGAGGCGAAATGTACCACACGGGTAATCCCAATGTTAACCCGGGTAGACTAAGGGTAGCCATAACCGGGGCGCTTACTACCCCCGAAGGAGGAAATAGAAAGGGGATGGTGTGGATGGGTGTAACACCGATGTGACTCGATACCAATGGTGGTTGACTACCGGGTGTCTGTGTATTCTGTGAAAGAGTACAGAGGTTTGCGACATGGGTCTCTGGTGACGGTGGTGGAATGGCCTGGAATGTAGAGGTCATTGGTGTATCCGAATAAAGTCCGGGTGCCACAGAAGACACAAAGGAGGTAACTGCACTAGAAGCGGGTTGTTCAATCATGGGAAGAACATTCTCGGGTGCTGCAGGGGCGTTGGGATCATAGTAGGTGAGTTGGTCGATTTTGACCACGCGTCCCTCATGGGGGAACATCATGGTACGAAAAACGGATGAGGCAACTGCTTTCATGGCGTACATGTAACTGCGGCCAAGTAAAAGGTTATAATCGAGCTGGGCATTAATGACCTCTATGTCGATGAGCACAGTTTTCCCACCCAATTGGACGAGGACCTTGGGTAGTAGACCTTGAGGTTGAGCTGACCGGCCGTCGTAGGCCCGCAATGCAGTGGTGGATTGCTGGAGAGTAGGGGATCCCAACTTCTGCCAAACAAATGTGGACATGACGCATGTGGAGGCACCCTCGTCGATGATACATCGATGGATGACAAGATTCCGAATAGAAACGGAAACTTGGACTGCTATGGTGGAAGGCAGCCGTGGTTCAGATTGGTCTAAATCAAAGGTCATCAATTTCAAATCATTTGGGTCGATCGCCCCAATGGCGGAAAGTAAAGTCTTGCGCTGATTAGGACAGGTTTTTAAGACTTCCAATGCAGACATGGCTGCGGGAGATTGAGCTAAGTCATCTACAATGTTGTAATTGGACGCAGCCCGTGCATTGGGGTTGTTGTTGATTCGGCGAAGGGGGAAGCGAGGTGCTTTAGAAGCGCCATCGAGTGGAACTTGAGGTATACGCAATGTCTGATCAGTGGGATGAGCATTAGTATCCTTTTCGGCGGGGGGGGTTTCAGCAGTCGGTCCGTATTGGTTCTGACGGGTTTGGATATTGACGTCGGCAGTGGACATCATCAATAGGTGGTGGGTGCCTGAATCAAACATGGGTTGGTCAGGAGCTGCGTAATTAATTTGTTGTGGTTGCACGTTGCCCTATGGGGGGGCTAACGGCTGCGTGTTCACCACTCCTTGTGTTGGAAAAGGGTTTTGTAATACCAAAGGTTGTTGTGGAGGTGGTGGGGGGTTGGGTGGCGGCTGAGGAGCCGCCTGCCCTTGAAGATGGGCGTCATTTGTCCATAGTTGTCGAGCTCGCTCCAGATGTGGGCAAGCGTGGGTATAGTGGCCATAGACACCGCAAATGGAACAAGGATGGTTTGTTCGTAAATTAGCATTTTTGGGTTGCTTAGGTGGTCGATCAGGATTCTGATGAGCAGGCGCCGCGTTATTGTTTTGCGGAGGATGGGTAGGTTGAGGAGCTTGGTTGCGGTTTTGATTGTTTCCACGGTTGCGTCCTCTTCCGCGGTTTGGTTGCCCACCCTGGTTGCGTTGGTTATTTTGGTATTGGGGCTGATGTTGTTGTGCGTACACGTGCCCTTGAGCATTGGGGGGATTCTGAGGAGCCGCAGGTGTGGGAGCAGGTTGCGGTGGATAGTATGCAGGTGGAGCTGTAGGTGGTCCAGTTGCCTGTTGGGGTTGTTGGTACCCCTGAGCTGGTGGAGGTGTGAGGTTAGCTGGTGCAACCGGTTGTGGGTAATGCATGGGCTGTTGTGGGAACTGCATGGGGTTCTGTACCGTAGGTTGAGCATAGTATGTAGGAGGTACATATGCATATGCCGCTTGGCCATAACAATGTTGTGGACAAGAGGGTCCATGAACATGATGGGTCTGGTTTGTTGGAGCATAGGAAGTCGTCGCTCCGGAACTAGATGTAGCCCTAGAAAGGTCTGGGGCAGGCATGGTGCTCACCATACTGAAAGGTTTTGCTTGCGGTGTAATTTGGCCAATAATGCCATCAGCGGCATGTGATGCCCCCGGTGTGTCACCGCGTGCAGAGTCGCCTCCTGGGGCGTCCGGTATGATCGTGTATAGGTAACCTGACTGGGCGTAGATGAGATCAAACTGTTGGGCCTTGAGGATGGCCTCTTCCTCAGACTGGGGTCTTTCAGATGCTACATCCTTCGCAATGAGAGGAAGGAGGGATTTAAGGAACCATTCTAAAAAGATTCGGTCGTCTAATTTGATCTTGCATAGGCTTCGGCGCCGACGCCAATCATGGATATGGTCAGTGATATGCGTGGCCGTGTTCTGTCTGCAAGACAGTAGGATCTCGACGCCCGCATCATAGCGGACAGGTAACTGAAAGAACTGTAGGAAGGTCGAGGCAAGGGAGGTAAATGTGGAATGCATCCCATGGGGTTGCTCGATATACCATTTGGCTGCTGAGCCAGTGAAGGTGCGTTGTAAAAGCCGGAGGCGGATTGAGTCGTCCACTATGGAGTTGGAGGAACACCATAAATGGAAGGACATGATGTGGTTCTGGGGGTCTTCTCCTGCCTTACCCTCAAACTTGGGGATGTCAGAGGGGAGTTTGGTGGGCATTTGAGGCCACGCCGGATCATGTCTAATGGGGTCATTTGTGAGCCTAGCTAAATCTGGCAGGTTCAGACTTGCCATGTATGGTAGACTAGCAGATGTGGGGACCGGAACTGGGACATGCCTAGCCACTGTGGTGTGGTGTAGGGGTCCAGTAGCGCCTAAAGGTATGCTAGGTATGGAGGGTATGTGCCCTCCAATAGGTGTGGTATGGTATGGGTTAGTGCTCCCAAGTGCAACATGGGTTACATTTGGGTTAGGAACCGCACTAGGGATTCCTGGTATAGCACTCCCAAGTGCAACATGGGTTACACTTGGGTTGGGAATCGCACCAGGGATTCCTGGGATAGGGTTTGTGGAAACCGAAGGGGGTATGACCCCCATGTTGGGTATACCCATGACAGGTGGTGGCCCTGTGTTAGGCATTCCTGAATGTGGAGTGTTACCCATATTGGGCATACCCAGGGGGGTGGTTGTTGCCGTGGATGGTACTACAGCAGAAGGGTCTGCAGATGTCTGACCTATGGTAGTTGTAAATAGTGGATCAAATGGTGTTCCAGACATGATTGTGGTTGGTGGTAACTCTGTGGGGTTTTCGGATTCTACCTCCAAATCAAAGGTGAAGTGGGGTGTGTCAGAATCGGATGACTGTCTAATTGATTGACGATGTGTCGAATCAAGGGATAATGCTCTGCGTCCGTGACGTGGAGAGCCAAGTGGACTAAACTCTGGGAGTTCGCCCTGTAGACGACGAGAACGTCTAGAATTCTCAATGTTGAGAATATAAGTTTTTGATGAAAAAATTTGTTTAAGTATCAGGTGGTGATATATATGAAAGACTCAAAACCCTAATGCAACCAAGGGTGCAAGAAGGGGAGTGAAAAAAGAAGGCTCTCAGGCCAAAAAAATCAATCCTCAAAAAAGGCACTTATTCTAGCAGCTGTGCTACAATAAGTGGAGGAATGCAACAACTGGTCAGAATACCAACAAGCAAGCGGCTCCTAGAAAAAATAGGTGTAACTAGACCACAGGTAGGTTGAAATCATGCAAACACCTAATCTAAAAGTATTGTGACTCAAACAGACGATATCCTCTGCAAGGTGATGAAATCCAAGTCAGACAATATGAATGTTGAGACAATGGCTAGATATCCCCCTACCAGGAGGGACACCGGGTAATCAATCCTAAAAGACAGGCTACTAGGATACTCCGTTCATGACGCGTCGAGAAAAGGTAAATCTGCCGTTTGGTCCTTTGATCGCAATATCCCAATACAGGGATATCCCGAGAACTGCGAATGGTAGCCCTTCGGTTACTGAATGGATTTCGGTATTCCACTCAGGCTTCTGGAACCATCCTTGCGACTTCAACCCTCCTAAGGGAGAGGCCTTCCCACAAACCGGTTGTGACCGCGCCAAAAAGTACTAAGAGATTTTAGGTCCCTAATTGGACGACTTCTATGTCTCAGATGTATGAACTGAGGGGTGTTATTGGAACACCTATCCCCCCAATACTACCTAGCTACAAGAATTCTTTTAGTGTTCCCCAAGTGGGGTTAAAAGTGTGTTCAAATTAAGGTACGTTTTAAGGCTTTGTTCAATTAAGTGATCGTGTGAGTGCACGTGAGGTGTTGTAAACTGAACTTGAAAAAATTAAATGCTTTATAGGAAATTTTCAAAAAATAAAGGATTTTTCGAAAATAAAAAGCAAATATTTAAGACTTTTTCACTAAAAGAAATTTAAATGCTTTTCAAAAAATAACTCAAAAAATAAAGGATTTCTTGGATTTATGAAAGCAAATAATAGACTTCTTTTTAAAAGAAATAAATGGATTTCTTTGTTTCAAGAAAAATTGCTAAGGGCAAGATTTTAAAGAAGTAAACAAGAAAAAATTTGAATCTAGATGAAAATGCAAAATGAGTCTTTCTTTCACTTTCTTGAAAATTTTTAAAAAGATTTCTAGATATGCACTTTTAAATAGTAAATTTTTTTTTTTTTCAAAGCTGTAAAATATGCAGAATTTAATACTGTAAAAAATGTGCTATGGCAGAAAGTACAGTAAATTTTTTTTTTTCAAGATCGGGATGGCCGAATGAAAAATTCAGCCGCGCGGGTTTTGGACGCACAGCCGCGATGGGCCGCGCGGGTTATGGACGCACAGTCGCGATGGACCGCGCGGGTTTTGGACGCACAGTCGCGATGGACCGCGCAGGTTTTGGACGTACAGTCGCGATGGACCGCGTGGGTTTTGGCCGCACAGTCGCGATGGGCAGCGCGGAAATCGACCGCGAAGCCGCGGTGTGCAGCGCGGGAAAAACGCAGAAAAGTCGCGATGGACCGCGCGACTGTCTGGCAAAAAAACGTGAGGCGGAAGCCGTGCACGGAAACCGAGAAACGAACCCGAAAATTGAAAATTTCGAGCTGTTTATGGGGCCAAATCTCAGAGCAGCAATGGATCTGCTGTCTAAGATGGCAGATCTATGGATCTAAAGGTTAAAAACTCATAAAAAACTAAGATTAAAGGCAAAACTAGAGATCTATAGTTCAAACCAAAGCGGAGTCGCCAAAAACTGTTGGCCCGGTTTTGCAACCAGGCTTAGTGCTATGGGCACCTGCTAACTAGTAGCAGCAGTTTCAATAGAAATAAATAACAATATACTAATTAAACAAGACTATTCATGGATCTAAGCAAAGATATTAAGCAAATAACAAAGATAATTTAAAATCAAGAACAAGAACATATAAGAATAAAGAATTTGTATTGAAATAATGGGGCAAGCAAGTGCTTGCAGAATCAATACCTCTAATGGTGAGGTTGAATGGCTCCAAGGATGAGCAACTCCAATCTCCAATGGTCTCTTCTCCAATGTGGTTTGCAATGGCTAAAATGATCAGGGGAGATTTCAGCAGCATAAGGATGAGATAATGGATGGATCTGAAATGAGGAGCCCCTACCACCTTTTTATAGGTTTTGGTGGTGGGAAATACCATTTGTGGTTTTGTAGAAACCAAATGGTATTGACCAACATGGTTTAGGTACTTTTCCCTCCTTTTTCTTTTTTTTGGATAAAAATAATATTTTAATTCCCTTTTTAATATTTTTGGGAATTTGGACCCTTTTTGAGGGTTTTTTATGATTTTCTTGGAAAAATAATCTTTTTTAATGGAAAAAGGGGTGTACTAAGGTCTTTTGGTGACCTTTTGTTGGTTTCAGAGGCTCAGATGGTGGAAAAGTGGACAAATGGGTCATGTGAGTAAGGGAATGAGCTAGTGAGCACTTTTTAGGTGTTAACAGATGGTCAGACTGAAATTGTCAATAAATGCTTGGAAAATTATCTTCGTTGCTTCACCTCAGAACAACAACATCAGTGGGCAAAGTGGCTCCCTCTCGCTGAATGGTGGTACAATACCTCTTACCATACTGCCTCTAAAATGACCCCATATGAAGCATTCTACGGTCAGGCACCTCCATCTCTTCTTCCATACAGCCCCACCAGTTCACCAGTTTCAGGAAGTTGACAAGGTCCTTTGCAACCGCGATCAGATTCTTCACATTTTGCGGGACAATCTTCACATGGCAAGAAATCGTATGAAGCAACAAGCTGATCAGCACCGTTCGGACAGCGCACTTTTCAAGTCGGCGATATGGTTTTTCTTCGTCTCCAGCCGTACAAACAATCCTCCTTGAAACTCAAAGGGCGTCATAAGCTCGCTCCAAAGTTCTATGGGCCATATCGGATTCTTCAGAGGATTGGGTCCGTTGCTTATAAATTGGAACTTCCTCCTTCTTCCGCATTCATACCAGTCTTTCATGTCTCTTGTCTGAAGAAAGTTCTTGGGCACCAACATCGTGCGGCCAAACGATTTTACCCAAACTGGATAATGAAGGATCCATCCTTTTGGAGCTAGAGGCCATCCTCAATCGGCGCACCGCGTCAGCTTCGCTCTCGCTTTATCACAGAGGTCTTAATTCAGTGGCACAGCATGCAACCAGAGGATGCTACATGGGAACCACTCCTTCAGATTCAACAACAATTTCCACATCTAAAGCTTTGAGGACAAAGCTTTTTTTAAGGGGGAGGGGATGTTAGGAACCCATGTCTTTACTTTGTTTGTATGTTGTTGTTGGACGCATATGCTTTGTAAGTCGTCCCCGTAGTATTTGTTAATCAATAGTTTGTGTTATTGTTGTTGGCGCATATGCTTTGTAAGCCGCCCGTAGTATTGTTAATCCATAGTTTGTAACGGCCCATGGTTTCGACCCATAGTATTGGCGTCTAGAATTAGTATATAAGTGTGTGTTGAGACCTATGAAGGCACCGTGAAGTTATTTGTATTGAGCTTGCTCAAAGGAGGTTGCCCCCTCGAAGTGGCCTGTGATCAATACAAAAGTGATTCTGAGTTCTGTCATTTCTGCTATTTCGCGTATTTTTGTTAATTAATTGTCGCAGGTGCCCCACAGGGAGGTTGAGCAATCATCTATTGGTTTTGAGTGGGAAACAGATCATTGAGGATTGCAAGATTCGGTTTACCCCTAAGAAAATTTTGGACTTCGTCTCTATGGGGACATTATTTGGAGAAGTGATCATCTCCGCACAGTAAAGAAGGATACTTTAGCTTCAGTTTTTGTTTGGTATCATCAGGAGTGCTCTTTTGTTCTTGCTGGGTGGAAGACTTATTAGGTTTCCCTTTGTTCTTTTTCTTTCCACCAGACTTTTGAGATGAATCTAATTTGGACAGAATTCACCTCTTCGGTTACAGCAGGAGTGGTCGATTTGGTGGTGCTGTGGCTAGCCTAAGTTGGTAATGGGAGGAACCATGGAGGTTCGACGATCCAACCGTGTTAGAAGTAGGTTGGGTGTTAAGGGATCCAATGATGCCATCAGTTTGGGGTCCCTTAGGAGGTTTCGTGGGGTCGTAAGTGTCACGGGGTGCATCGGGAAGAATCTCAAACAGTGTGCTCGATTGAGCATAGACCAAGTCTAGGTAATAGGCAAGGGCTATAGCTTGTTCTTCAGTGACAACACCACCCATGGCGACATCTCGAGCTATGTGAGGGATGAGAGACTTCGTAAACAAATCTGCTAGGAGTTGGTCTGGAATGGGAACCTTAATCAAGCATCTTCTCCTCCGCCACTCATGTATATGAGTAGAGATATGAGTAGTGGTATTCTGGCAGAGAGAGGTGAGAAGGTCCGTACTAGTTTCCTACCGTATAGGCAGTTGGAAATGAGTCAAAAAGTTCATAGAAAGAGAACCAAAATCATGAAAAGAATGAGGTGGTAATTCGAATATACCACTTGGAAGCCGAACTTGTGAGAGTCCATTGAAATAATCTCAGACGGATCAAGTCATCCATTAGAGAGTTGGATGAACACCATAAATGGTATGTCATCACATGGTGTTTAGGATCCTCGTCCGGCTTGCTGTAAAACTTAGGGATATCCGATGGAAGTTTCGCCAGAATCGGGGGCCACTTAGTTCCATGGTAGATGGGGTCATTCGTCAGTCGAGATAGATTAGGTAGGTCCAAAGTAGCCAAAAAGGGAAGCTATTGATTAGGTTGCGGGGTACTAGTAGTATTGATAAGGCATGTAAGGACCGGTAGGACCTCGTATTGACTGGTTAAAAGGTGAGCACGAAGGAAACTGACCATAGGGGGGGTGTGCTTCCCGGACCGTAAGGGGGTCCGCCACCATAAGGTGGTCCATTCCCATAAGGTGGGGCTCCACCTCCACCACCGGAGAGGAGGTGGAGGTCCGCTGCCACCCGTCGGGGAGGAGGTGGAGGTCCGCCGCCACCGCCGCGGAGGAGGTGGGGGGTCCATAACCATAATAAGGTGGCCCACCTCCGCCTTCGCCTGGAGGGGGTGGTGGACCACCTCCACCGCCAGAAAGGTGGGGGCCCCCACCACCTCCGCCACCGGAAGGATGAGGGTCTCCACGATGTGAAGAACCTGTAATAATTAATTAATGCAAATACACGAGATATTAGAAATAACAGAACTCAGAATCACTTTTATATTGATCACGGGCCACTTCGAGGGGGCAACCTCCTTTGAGCAAAATCAATACAATTAAATTCATGGTTCCTTCATAGGCCTCAACACACACTTATATACTAAGTCTAGACGCCAATACTATGGTTCAATACCATGTGTCAATACAAACCATGGGCCAATACAAAATATGGATCAACAATTACTACGGGTCAAAACCATGGGCCAATACAAACTATGGATCAACAAAACTATGGGCGACTTACAAAGCATATGCGCCAACAATAATAACACAAACTATGGATCAACAAATACTACGGGACGGCTTACAAATCATATGCATCCAACAACAATATACTAACAAAGTAAAGACATGGGTTCCTAACATCCCCTCTCCCTTAGAAAAAGCTTTGTCCTCAAAGCTTTAGATGTTGAAATTGATGCAAAATCTGAAGGAGTGGGTCCCCTGTAGCATCCTCGGGTTGCATTTTGGGCCACTGGCACCTTTTGAGTTTCATGGAGGATTGCGTGGAAGGATGTAGATGAGAAGAAGAACCATATCAACAATGTGAAAAGTGCACGCAGAACGGTGCTGATTGGCTTGTTGTTTCAGTCGAATTCTTTCCATGTGAAGATTGTCCTGCAGAATGAGAAGAAGCTGATTGCGGTTTCAAAGAATTGAGTCAATTGCCTGAACTGGGGAGCTACTGAAGGTGTATGGAAGAAGAACTGGTGGTGCTTATCCAGAGACTGCTTCATATGGTTGTCCTTTTAGATGCGGTTACTATACCACTGGAGCGCTTCCAGGAAATCCATAGAAATAGTTGTCCAAATCTGTGTAGGGATGGGAAAGGGTTCGAACAGTTCTCGAAAGGAGGGTCGTTTCACCCTTGTTGACCTGGAAAGTATCACAGTCAACCATCATCCGTTGAATTGTCATTTTCAATCCCTGCCAAAATAAGTTACATTGTTCTTGATCATATGTTTGGAGGAACCTAGAGTGCCTTGTTGATGAAGAAGCATGGAGTTCATAGAAGAGATAGCCCCATTGAACAGATTGCAACCAATTTGGAACAAGCAGAGAAATAGCTGTAAGAGAAACTGGGTCATCAAATGTGCGAGAAGGAGCATCTGCCACCATATTGTCCTTACCCTTCTGGTAAGTGGTCGCATAGTCATAACCCATGAGTTGGAGAACCCATTTCAGGTGTGCTGGGGAGGAGACCCGTTGTTCCAGGAAAGTTTCCAGACTTTGGAGATCAGTCTTGATGCAGAAATAATTTCCCAATAGGGATGGCTGCCACTTCTGTACGGCATGCAAATAGCCATCATGTCTTGCTGAGATGTAGATGTGGAAAAATGCTTACCGGAAAGGTCTCGTGAAGGCGGCAAACCCACTGGTGCAACAAAGACACCTGCATATCTATCCAAGGAAGTAGTGGAGACCATTGGTGGGTGCATCTGAAGGGAATGGAGCTGAGCAATGACACCATGTGAATTCTTCTTAAGGATATTTTTCAAGTGATGTGAACTGATGATGCAGAGAGACCCTGGTTGTAAGCCCATAAATTTGTGTTGTGTCCCATTGACTGAAAACTGCATCCAAAGTTCAGCAAAATCCCATAAGATGGGGCCAAGTGTGCGTAACCATTGAACGCCCAAAAACCACATCACATCCACCTAAGGATAAGGAAAACATGTCAGAGCGCAGGTTATAATATTCCATAGAGATACGCACATTACGACACTTCCCCTTGCAAGGTAAGGTGCCCCCATTGGCAACCATGAATTCAAAGTTGGAACAAGGATGGACAAAACAATCAGCCTGTTTGGAAATCCGAGGGTCAATGAAGTTATGAGTGCTACCAGAATCAATGAGTATGGTAAGAGGGAGCTTCTTGAAGTATTCCCTGACCCACATTGTTTGTGGGGGTGGTGACACCAGTTACAGCATGGAGAGAGATCTCAGGTGGGTTGTCTTGAGATGGGGTATCAACAGACGGGTGTTGAATGTCAACCTGAACATCTACTGTATCTGGAGCTTCTTCACCAAGTTCTGAGGTAGGAGGAGAATCCACATCCAAGAGATAGAGATTTTGTTGAACACATCTATGTCCCTGAGTGAAGTTCTTATCACAATTATAACAAAGCCCTTTTTCTCGGCGTGCCTGCATCTCTGTTTCAGACAAATGCTTGATAGGAGGAGCATGCATGATGGGAGGTTGTTGGGAACCCATATTTATGAAGGGAACAAAGGTGGGTTTGGAGTGTTGTTGAGCTACGATCTTGTCCTCTGCCAACTTAGCCAACCCTAGGACTTCCATCATTGTGTTGGGACAGAACATTTTGACTTCTGAGCGGATTTCATCCTTGAGATCACTGATAAAACAACTCCTGTAGAGTTCATCAGACAATCCTTCTATGTGATTGGCCAGTTTCTCAAATTCTGTCTGATATTCTCTCATTGTGCCAATTTGGTGAAGTTTAGTGAGTGCTCCTGTGAAGTCATCAAAAGCACTAGGACCAAATCATGGCAAAAGGAGTTGGCAAAAATCTGTCCAGTTTGGCTCAGGATGAGCTTTGATGTACCAACGGTACCATTGAAGGGCTTCCTGTTCCAAATGAAAGGATGCAAGTGGAACTTTCTGGACATCAAAAGTATTATGCAGACTGAAATATTGTTCTGCTCGGTATATCCATCCAATCGGATCAACACCATTGAAGCGAGGAAAATCAAGCTTCGGCCCACGAGAATTGCTGAAAGAAGAGAAATCGGTGGCTGCAAAAGATTCTGGCTGTCGGTTATTGTTCATGGCTGAATGCTGAAGATGGAGGCTGAGAAATTTTTCATCCAGATCTTGAAGTTTGGTTTGGATGGATGCAAGTGCTTCCTCCATGGTGTGTTCTCCTGCACGGGTGACAACCATAACCATGGATTTTTTTTTTGGGGGGGGGCGGGGGGGGGGGGGGGGGGGGGGGGGGGGGGGGGGGGATGGGTAGAAAAACACAAACAAAAGCTGATTTAGTAAAGGGAAATTTGGATTGGGGAAAAAATTTGATGGGTAATTGGGGTTTGACGAGATTTTGGACACTATCAAAAGGACATGAAAGCAGAAAAGGGGGATTTTAGAAGTGGGGTGAAAGAATGAGAAAATTTGGCAGAGAGGGACAAAGAAGTAGAATTAGAAAAGGAAGTCTGTGGTAAAATTTGAAGGCGATCGGGTGAAAATCGAAGAAATTATGGCAAACCCTAAAAATAGACAAATGTGAAATTTCGGGTGTTGGGAAGTGGAATTTGGGATAGGGTTCTCAAGAATGAAAGATGCAGAATGGGATTACAGGGGTGTGAGAGAAGTTTCAAGGGAAACGGAGGTAAAACAAGGGAGATATGGCAGAAAAACAACTTATTTATTTATTTATTTTCAGAAATGGATCTACAACAGTGCGGAAGGGATCTACAACATCTGCAATGGCGCGAAAGGGATCCACAACAGATGGATCTGAAACGGTGCGGAAGTGATCGGCAACAGTTCTGGGCAGAGGAAATCTCCGATGTATCAACTGAAAATAGATATGGACCCCAAGTATGTTCGACTTCCTAACAGTTCAGGTGTTTCACTCGGTCACCAATGCTGTCTGACGGCTTGCATATTGGGGCAGTACCCCTCACTCCACGGCTCAGGTAAAACTGATAACCGCTTTGCCACAAACAACAGCTCTTGGTTTACCTCACGGGTGGGAACTAGTCAATCAGGTAGGGGTTGTTTCCCTTTTCGCTGGCAAGTCCTCTCATTGGGCCAGCTACTTTGGGGTTCCTATGGTACTCCTCACAATGAGTTTTAGGGCTTATTCCCAAGTACTTTCCACAGTTAAGCGGATAGGGATTATTCCCAGATCCGAACTTGCAACAAATGCGAAGAAAATTTTTTTGGTAGAAATTCCACTCAACGAGCCCAAGAAAGTGCTCTGATACCAGATGTGAAGAACCTGCAATAATTAATCTATGCAAATACACGAGATATCAGAAATAACAGAACTCAGAATCACTTTTATATTGATCACGGGCCACTTCGAGGGGGAAACCTCCTTTGAGCAAGCTCAATACAATTAACTTCACGGTGCCTTCATAGGCCTCAACACACACTTATATACTAAGTCTAGGCGCCAATACCATGGGTCAATACCATGTGTCAATACAAACCATGGGCCAATACAAAATATGGATCAACAATTACTACGGGTCAAAACCATGGGCCAATACAAACTATGGATCAACAAAACTATGGGCGACTTACAAAGCATATGCACTAACAATAATAACACAAACTATGGATCAACAAATACTATGGGACGAGTTACAAAGCATATGTGTCCAACAACAATATACTAACAAAGTAAAGACATGGGTTCCTAACATGGAGGTCTGCCGCCACCCGCTGGGAGGAGGTGGGGGTCCATAACCATAATTAGGTGGCCCACCACTGCCTCCGCCTGGAGGGGGTGGTGGACCACCTCCACTGCAAGAAAGGTGGGGGCCCCCACCACCTCCGCCACCAAAAGGATGAGGGTCTCCACCTCCACCACCGCCACCATAATAGTGAGATCCACCATCGCCTCCACTTGTAGGGGTTGGTGGACCACCTCCACCGCCCGAAGGGAAATGTCCTCCCCCACCACCACCATAATAGGGTGGTCCTCCGCCTCCTCCACTTTGGGGGAGTGGTGGACCATTCCCGTCACTGCCAGAAGGGTGGGGGCCATACTTGGTAAGACGAGTTGGACCTCCGCCTGAAGGTAGAGGTCTGCCTCCTCCAAAGATGGTGGAGGCCCGCCGGCTCCAATAGGAGGTGGGGGTGGACCGATCAGGGGTGGTGGTGCTTGAGGGATAGTTGGTTGGGGTCCATGCTGTAAAACGAGCTATTGCCCCCATAGAGTGTAAGGATTTCCAAGATAGGGTACCCTGTATGGTGCGTTTCCGGGATTAGATTGACCCGGCACAGGGTTAATGGAACCTGGATACTCTTGAATCCATGAGGTTTGAGTGACATTGGATGGCCCCCCAACATGAGATAATCCCATGGTGGATGGTCTAGCGGGTTGGGAAGGTTCAACGAGAGGTCTGTTGGGGATTCCACCTCCTACGTTCTGGTTAGGAAATGGGGGTTGACCCCCAGCCACAATAGGCTGACCACTATGCAAAGGTTGAACCAACATAGGTTGTTGATTAGCTACCGTAGTAGTAACGTTACCAATGAGATAATCCGGGGGAATGGAGTATCCTCCCCTTGAATTTTGAGGTGGGGGAGGAACTGGTAAAGTAACAGTGGTAGTAACACGTGTGTTGGACTGTTGTTGTTCAACAGGTTGGGTAGTGGGAAGTACTGAACTGGTCTCCTGTCTAGGAGATACATGTGCAGGGATGGATGGTTGACCAGTTTCAATAGTGTTCGCGTGTTGCATGGATGATTCCGGTGACTTGAAATATAAAGAGAGACCTGGGATTGGTAGGTCGTCGAAACTTATTTGAAAAGTTTCGACTTCGAAACTCTTCACCCATGGAACTTAAACGAGCCAATTGCTCGCGATAAGGTGTCAAGCGGTCGTTAGGACTAGCCTGACTGGGTGGGGGTGCAACGGCAAAATGGGCCACTGGGTGATTGGTAGAAGATGTCTAGTAAGATGCTGAAGGACCAACAGCTGATGTGGGGTCATCTTGGGGTTGATTTATCCATTCCAACAATCCAGGCTCTCCTGGAGAAACGGGAGGCAAGTCTGGTTAAGTGGGAATTTGTGCTTCTTCATCCTGCGGGGGAGGAGAGGCAGGTGGATCTGGAGGAGTATGTGGAAACAAATGTACTCCAATATTCAGAGTGGGGTTTTCCACTTCATGTGACCTGGCCCTGGCTTGAGGATCCATCCTTACCCTTGAAATTACCTCCTAGTTAAGGGGATATTCAGGTGGCAAGTTTTGGATTCTACAGAACCTTCTCCAAGGAAAGTCATCCAGAGTGACTGAAACAAAATGTTTCTCCTAAGGCAAGCTAAAAGAAAAGTAGACCAGAAAAAACCTCACACAAACTAAGGCCACAAGCAAACTTATGTGATAAGAGTGGATTCAAAGTCTAGAACCTCACGGGATTATCAAGGCATCGCAAACCGTTATATACTGCAGGGTCCAACAATATGACGCAACAAGGAGGATTGGGACCATACCCTTTCCTGCATACCCGATTACCTGGACAGTATGTGCGTGTTAATCTCCCCGAGTGCTGTTCTCAGTGTATTGCTTTTCCAATACAGCCAAATGGTTAACTCAGTTGGTCTCAGGAATCCTAGTGGTGTCTCCCGATATACGCAAGGTTTGTGGGAGCTCAAATCCGTAGTGGTGATGTCTAATGCACAACCGTTCGGAAAGAGACCTTCCTATATACTACCGAGTACGTGATACACCCTTCAATATATGCCAAGGACTCAAGCTGACTTGGTGGGTACGTGAAGGAGCTCGATATACTGATAAGTACGTGGAAGACTACAATACCCCCGAGATACAGTGCTTGCAAATAATGATAACTGCCATGCTTAACGACGCCGGAACACGTCTCTAACTTACACACAAGTTTCTAAATATTTTACCCTAGTTCTACCGTTAATTTTATCTGGATGGTTAGGTGAATGCATGAGGTGAGTACATAATCAGAAACATAATGCAGGCCTAACTACATGCAACAAGTATGCTTTTCTTTCGATGAATGCTACCTTGGGAGGGAGAAATATTTTTCTTTCCAACAATTTTACCAAAGCAAATGCAATACAACTCAATCCCAAATCTACGGAAAATGACTAATGAAGTATTCTTTTCATTTTTTGTGAAACGCAAAAAATTACAACACTACTAATCCAAATCACAACATTTTTTCCTTTTCTTTTCCTTTTCAAAACAAAAATGATGTTAGGTAATGAAAAGAGAGAATTCTAAGATGGAGTATGCAAGCTTTTCAATTTCACTTTCAATGGCTTAAAAGCAATGAAAATAAAAAATGCATCTGCCTTTCCTTAGCATGGAACTAATTTTGCAAAAACTGAAGTATACTTTGTATTTTTCAAGAAAATGAGAAACTCATGATTCAAGAAAAACACAAGCGATCACACATCCATTCAATTTTTCCAGAAGATGCATAAGCAAAACATTCCAATGCACGAACAATTTTCTACAAAAATACTTGAAAAATGATGGGAAAGAAGCACTTTTAACTTTTCAATGGATGCATCAAAAGATTAACTTGATAACAACTATGCTTTCAGATGTAAATGAATGAAAAGAAAACACTACTTGCAGCACCCAGTACACTCAGAAAACTCAAGAAAAGACAAGCACTCAATCAGGCTGAAAGACACACAAGACTCAAAATCAGACAGTAGCAAGCAAAGCTCAAACAATAATGCAAATGAGGTATGGGAGATGATCTAATGCAGTAACCATATCAATTAAGGAGAGGAGGGAATGCAAGGGTGAGTGGATGAAGGTGGAGAAGACAAGAGTATCCACCACTACGGGTTCTCAGACTTGTCCAAGACGGAAGCCAAAATCAATCCAAACAAAACCAAACACTCAACACACAAATCAAAGATGGGATCTCTGGCTGGATCTTGCAACACAGAGGGAGTTCATACATCAAAACAAAGCTTATATTAACAAATGGAGAGGGGATGTCTGTATGCCAAATTCGACAAATCGACGCACTTTGTGCTTGTACACAGTGCGATGTCACAATTCACCAATGCGGGGAGTGCAACGATGTCATAGTATACCAATAAAAGGACTGCGACGAGTGGCTAATAGACAAAGAATAGAGACCAGAAATGACACAGTGTCGCTCTGTTTTCACTAACCAGGTGCGACAGGCGAATCTAAGTTCAAGAATGAATCAAATCTCCAAGCAATGAACTATGAAAGGGTTTGAAAATGAGGAGTACAAACTCAGAGGAAGCAGATCAGAATCTTCAAGATGAAGATATGACAGTGAAATCAACTCAAGAAGCAAATGACAAATAAAAGGCTTGTTTCAAGCAATCAACTAAAAATGACTCTCAGATTGAAAACTATTAAAACAAGATGTATTCCCCAGTATGGTCGCCAGATTTGTTTTACAGACAATCTACTGAGAGCGGACTCAAGGCCTGATCTCCCTAGCTTAACGTAAGTCTAGAACAAATAAGACAGAACATAAAATACTTTCCTATATCGTATATAAATACAAATGAAAGAGTAGATCGTTTACCTTAGATTTGTAGATCCCTTTCTCCTTCGTTGATCCAATGCTCCAGTGCTGCCAGATTGCAGGTAGCTAAACCCTATTGAACATGTAACAGACCACGAGAAGTGAAAGCATATATCTCATATGACAGATCTAAGTTAACAGTTAAGGAGAAAAACTCTAAACATCATCAAGGAGACAACATTTATGGAAATCAATTATATTAACTATATTGAAGAGTGGAGAAGTACAATAGAAAAGAGGATTACAACCATTTCCTTAACATTGCAAGCTCCTTCCGACAAGCCATGCCAAATCTCCTAGAGAGAAGTGGATGTTCCCCAAGCTAGAGTGCTTAGATCTATTGGGCTTAATTTCACCAGCATGAGAGTACCATAGACTTCCTCCCTTAGGATGGGAGTGAGCTTCATTTAAATAGGACTAAGTGGATAGGGTATGGATAGGATAGGTTGAGATATGATAGGAGAGTCTTAAGGTATCCTTCCAAGGTGTTAGGAATCGAGTGCTAGCTCTCCCAAGAGGTAAATGATAGGGTCCCAAGTCAGCAAGCTCTGATAAGAGGCTCAAAGGGCTATTTTTGTCTATTAAATGACATCGGCGCACCCTACAATAGAGCAAGCTGTGATGTCACATGTTGCATGAGTGAAACCTGTGACGACCTCTCAAAACCTAGTACAAATGGGTACAAATCCTTCCAGGTTAATCATTTAGTCAAGGTAACTCTAGGGATGTATACACTGAATCTCATGATGGGAAGATTTTAGGTGTAACAGTATCCTTGAATTTAAGGCATGTCATGAAGTGTTCCTACGAGCGGGCTGGGGTCCGTTTCTTCGTCTTCTTGATGTCTAAGATGATGAGGTTTCACTACTTTTTTCTAAGGGGTTCGATGGAAAAACTGCTAAGGTTGGCCATCTCACCTTTCCCATAACAGAAGAGTCCATTACGTAGGCCACGAAACATCCTAGGGAGGGTGCCCGTTGGCACAAACACCTTTTCCTTCCACGGACAAATCACGAATTCGCTCTCAAAGCCGAATACCAACACGTTGCAGGCATAAAAGGATTCCACTGGGATTGGGTTAAGCCTGAGTATCTCGAGCCCTTGAATGTCATCATCTGGTTGATCACTTGTGAAGGTAAGTACACCATTTTCAAATCTTGCCACTTTCGATTATTGGCACATTTCGTTAATAATCAAGCCCTAAATTTTTCGTTCTATCTTTTAAAGAGCCTAGAAAAGATGTTTAGCCAGGTTAGGAAAAATGTGGTTAACCCTGTTGGCATTTTGTACCATCACTGTCTTATAAAAATATTGATCACCCATAAGTTGAAGGAAGTAGGGAAAACATGGGATAGCTTTGTGTTTGAAACGCTAAACCCCCACCTGGTCAAGAAGCCACTTGTTAAAGCCTCTTCCTCTCGCAAGCGTCACCGATTTAAAACCTGTGCAGATGAGCTCGTTCAAACCCATTCCCAAGCAAAAAGGGATGCCAAGTCTATACGATTTAGTGAGGGTGCCTCAGGAGAAATACACCCTGTTCCTTCATCCTCTCCTGATCCTGTCCACGAGGACACAACCAAGAAACCCTCATTCTTCTCACCAATACCTACAAAGTCAAGAAGGGCCAATCATGACCAGTCTATCAACCAGACCATCGTCCAGTTCATCAATCAGTCCATCATCCAGCCAATGCATTCAGACAGTCTTGATGACCAGACAAACGATCCTGCCCTTGAATCACCCCTTCTTGCATTAACCAATTTATTTGCCAGTTTACTTGAAGATCCTATCTTGGAACCTGCCCCTGCACATATTGAAGATAAGACCCATGAGGAACACATTACATTTGCTAATCCCAAACCATTTCAAAAGGGATCAAGCCCGCAAAAAGACCCCGAGTCTCTTGCGGAAGCACCTACTCCACTCCATCAGATTGTGGACAGACCAACCCAAGACATAGCTCAGTTAAAAGGCCAGAATGAGAAGTATGTTGAGATCATCTCTAAGCTTCATCAAGAGAACAAGGACTTATGTTTCTAGGTGAAATGTGTTGAAGAATTAAATGAAGCCAAAATAGCTTCCAACATTTCTCTCCGGTTGAAGCATGATGCTTTGAAGGACAAGTTCCAGAAGCTTAGAGCTAAATCCACTTCCTCTTCCAAGTTGAAGGAAGCTGCTACCGCAACTCATCCTTCTTCCTGAATTTCTCTTCTTTTGCTCAGTGGGACCTGGCATATCTCTGGTTTGGGGGAATGTTGGCATCCATTTTTGTCACCATTTTGATCAGTAAACATGCTCTGATTGGCATTATTTTCACTATTTTGATATGATAAGTCATTCTCTTTTCCAATAAGACCATCAAATAGACCCAGGTATGCATTTATTTGAATATCATACGAATCGTGAATAATTATCATCAATTTTTATGGTTTATTGAAAATCATCTCACATTTCTAGACATGTTTGGCATTTAGTTTTTGTTCTACAGGTTGTGGTCATCATTTGGACCTTCATTCAGCCACGTGTTCACGCCGAAGACGCCCTGCTACATCTGAACCACCGTTTAGCCCTCCATTCATACCTGTAGAATTGTTGGTTGATATATTTTGGGGCAATACATACGAAAATGATGATGTGGGTTCTGTTAAGGACGTGGCCCTCACGGTTGGTGAGCCTTTATTCCAGAAGATCCATCCTCTCGTTCGCTCAGCTTGACAGCGCATTCTCTGCCCACGTCAATGTTCCAGAAGATCCTCGTCCTTCTACCCCCAGCTTGCGAACACATCCTTTTCCCATGATTGAAGGGAACTGACGCCCAACTGTTCGCGTCAAGGAGAATCAATGCCGTGGAGTCAGGAATACGGCCTATGCGCTGTCGTGAACCACCCCGCAGCCATTTATTTAGTCATTAAACCTCCTATTTTTAGAGAGGTCGACTACATCGACCTTCTTTCTTATTGTAAAACCTATATAAAGACGTTTTCTGTGAAGAAACGTAGCACACATATAGCCATTGTAATACATAGACGATAGCAGTAATTTTCATATAGACGCTGTGTAATTTTTATCAGTCAATGGAAGTTCCAGTTTCTTAGCTGTTGATGTCCTGTTGTTGGTGAAGAATTTGAGTTAAGATTCAACCCATGATTGCTGAGAAGGGCCCCTCAACAACCAAAGGTTTACTGTATATATTCTGCATTTCTTTTCTGCAAATTAATAGTCTTCATTTCTAGTATTTAACTCGTTTCCTGTAGATGGTGTTGTTTTATTTCCTGTACATGTTAGTTATTTATTTCCTGTAGTTTATATCTTGTTGTTAGTTTAATTTTCTAGTTTAATTTACAAGTCAAGTGGCCGGTCATGCTTAAATCTTCTTAGTTTGCTTTCAGTTTTGTCATTTGCAATTAGATAAAGCTAATTAGTTAATGTTTCAATAGTTCGAGTCTAATTCATAGTTAGAATTAGTTCTGCTAGTTTTTTCTGTAGCTGTAGGTTAGTTTAATTTACATTTCAGTTTTATTTATTATGCCATAGAAATAGTTTGTTTCCTTAGTTAATGATTAGTATAGGTTTCTTCTTGCCATTCCAACTCCAGACAGTCTATTTACTGCTTTCCTTGCACTGTAGGTTCATATGCATCAACCAGCTGGCGTTAAGATCATTCAGTTTGCTTCTTTCCTTAGTTTAAATCGTTTCCTTCCATTCGGACTGTCATTTGGACCTTCTTTCAGACTTCCATCCGAATCGTCATATGGACTTTAATATTTCCTGCATTGTTTTTATGCTTGTTTAGAATCCAGTTTCTTAGGTTTTCGAACTGTAATATTTCTTGCATTTAATTATCATTCTTAGATATAATTAAGATATTGTTCCACACTACATAGAGTTTTAATTAAGTTTCATCATCATTCTTAGTTTCCATTCCATTTTCCTTAACTCTGCTTTAACTGCTTTTCAAATTATGTCTTTCATGTCTGATTTGCTAATATGTTACTGTTCTAGAATTTACCAGTTTCATTCTTAGTGTAGTTTATTACATGTTGTTAAGATTAATTTCGGATTAAACTTAGTAATTTCATTCTCCAAAGTACATTAGTTTTTGATAGTTTCTCAGTTCAAGCATAGGATTAGTTTTCCCATTTACATAGTTAATGAAGATGTTCATAGAATAGGATTTGGTTCAGAAATAAGACATCTTTATCAAGTTTTCTACTTGCTTCTACATAAAATATCTTTATCAAGTTTTCTACTTGCCTCTCAATCAAATTCAGTTTTAAGTAAATATCTTTATTAAGTTTTCTACTTGTTTCTAGATTTCATTAGTCCCATTCATTTGCTTATGGATAGAAAATAGATTACAATGTTTAAAGTTAGTTGTAATTGGACACTCTTTAGTTTGCATTTATTTGTAGAAGTTAAACTATATTTGCTTCCATTTTGTTTCGTTGTCACATTCGAAAGTCACTTTGATACCTTCTCTCCCGTTCCTATTACATTTGATACATTTCCTCAGAATCCTCAAGGAGAATGGACTTAGGTAGTTTAGTTTGATCTTGAGTTGAATATATGAAAAGTTTTTGAATTCATTAAGTAGTTTGTAGTTTTGCTTTAAGACCATATAGTTTCTTGTTTCCATAGTTAATTGTCAATTGAAGCATTTTCATAGATAGGTTCCTAAACTCCTTTACAGTTGTTTCTAATTCCTAGATTAGAGTTTGAATTATTAATCAATAATTTTCAATTCCATCAAAGTAGTTCTATTTTTTATTAAATTCTTGCTTCTTAGAATAATATTTGTTGTTTTAATCTTTTCAATTATTTTCCATAGAGTAGAGTAGTATATATTGATACTATTATGATCTGTTGGTTTAGTTAGGCTTAACTAGTTTAGTAGTTGTATTCTAGAAGTTTGACTCGGTTTTTCATTTTGAAAGATCTTTCGATATTTTATTGATTAAACATTTCTAAGGTCTGCCGAGCCGAAACCTTAGGTGCCATTATACCTTAGCATATACTATGCCACAACTCTAAGATTACCAACCCTGGTTGATAATTAAATATTTTGGTGATTCCTTAAGATAATAAATACACCTCAACAAGCTCACTGACTTAACATCCTCCTTCCTTGACTTTTGGGCATGCTTGATAAACCCAACCGTGTGTTGGATTAGCATGATTGGTTGTGTGAAACCATGGCTATGAGTGAGCCTGTTTAGTTCCTCCTTAGTGGATACACATCCCATCTCAGGGGTGGTCTCTCAGCTGAAAGAATATAGTCTGGACAGAGACCTATGGTTGGGTGGAACGTTGTTCTCACATAGCTAGTTGTTGGTGTTCGGGTACACAGGGTACTACCAAAGGACCGAACACCAAGAGCAACCGCTTCACACAAACAGATCACAGATCAACACACCGATGTTTTGACGTGGTTTAAACCCTCGTGAGGGAAACACTCCACGGCCCTGGCCAAATAGCTTCTACGGGACAATTTATTATGCAAAGAAAGAAAGTTACAAATGAGCTTTTCATAATCGATCAACTAAACAATGACCCTCCATGCTCTTTAAATAGAGATCATGGACCAATCGGGTGTTAAGCCACAGATCAAGGTTAGGTTTGATCTAAGAGAAGTTGAGCCGTCGGATCACTCTATGTCGGAAACATATCGTGACCGTCGGATTAAGTATTTACAAATGCATACTAAAGAAACATACTATCTCTAATGGATATATTACACAAGTTGATCTTAACTAACTCCTAAGTGTCTAAATATCCTAACATCCCCCCTTAAGAACAACTTGGGATAGGATTGAAGGATTTACAAAAGTGACACTAGGAGAAGGAAGGAGGCATTAGAGCCTATCCCCCCTTAATGACAAGTTCCTTAACTCCTAACATAGATCGAAGTTTAGAAAACTTTGCTTCTGTAAGAGACTTGGTGAAGATGTCTGCAACTTGATCATCTGTAGGGCAAAAGAGCACTTCAAGAACACGATCATGAACAATATTTCTGATGAAGTGCATATGTAGCTTAATGTATTTGTTGCGTTGATGTAGAACTGGATCTTTGGAAAGCTTGATGGCACTTTGATTGTCGCACCAAAGTGGAGTAGGCTGCTACTGCTCGAATCCAAACTCTAAAAGGATCTGTCAAAGCCATAAAGCTTCCTGACTGGAATTGACGACTGCTCGATATTCTGCCTCTGCTGAAGAAAGAGAAAGAGCTTGTTGTTTCTTACAAGCCCAAGTAATAGGTCTAGATCCCAGACTGAAAACATAACCTGCAGTAGACTTTCGATCATCAGGATCGCCGGCCCAATCTAAATCAGTGAAACCAACCAACAAAGGTTTCCCCCCTGTACTGTAATGAATCCCAAACTGAACTGTACCTCGAATATATCGAAGTATTCTTTTAGCTGCTTTCCAGTGACTTTCATGAGGTGTCTGCATATAACGGGCAACTCGACCAACATCAAAGGAAAGGTCAGGACGGGAATGAGTCAAGTATAAGAGACTACCAACAAGCTGACGATACAAGGTGGCATCGACTTCAGGTGAAGTACAAGTGGCAAAAAGTTTGACTCCAAACTGGAAGGGAGAAGGGGCTGGTGTACAATCTTCCATGTGAAAGCGACGAAGAAAGTCACAAGCATACTTAGACTGAGAAAGAAAGATTCCTTCTTTGGTTTGCAGGACTTGGAGACCAAGAAAATAATGCAAATGTCCTAAGTCTGACATTTCAAAATTTTGTTTAAGACTGGATTTCACATGGGTTATAAGCTTAGGGTCACTACCAGTAAGAATAAGGTCATCAACATATAGAACAAGTATGATGAGATGGTTTCCTACTTTCTTGGTATAGACATTGGGGTCAGAATGGCATCTAGAAAAACCAGTGTCAAGGAGAAAGTTATCCATTTTGGCATACCAAGCTCTAGGAGCTTGCTTAAGGCCATATAAGGATTTCTTAAGGCGACAGACAAGGCTAGATTTATTCTGAACATAGCCAGGAGGTTGTTCCATGTAAATTTACTCCTGTAAATCACCATGTAAGAAGGCAGACTTGACATCCATTTGATGGACTTCCCAGTTGTGTAAGGCTGCAAGGGAAAGAACAAGGCGGATGGAGTTCATTTTTGCGACAGGAGAAAAGGTTTCATTGTAGTCAATCCCTTCAACTTGGGAAAAAACTTTGGCAACTAACCTTGCCTTAAGTCTTTCAACACTTCCATCTGATGCATACTTAGTTCTGTAGACCCATTTACATCTGACAAGTTTTCTTCCTTTTGGAAGAGGTACAAGATCCCAAGTATCGTTCGCCATTAAGGAACGATATTCTTCATCCATGGCTGCATCCCAATATGGATTCCCTGAAGCTTCTGCAAAAGTTTCTGGATCATGATACTCGGAAAATTGAGCCAAAAGAGAAGAGGCTCGCTGAAATTGAGAACGTGTTCGACGTTGATCTCTAGTATCACCGGCAAGATCACCAGCTACTTCACATGTTGAATGGACCCATCGAGGAAGCACTTGTGCTGGTGCAACTGGAGGAACATGAGCAGGCGCAGGTGGATTTTCATCCTCACTGTCATCATCAGAAACTGGAGTTGGAAACCTGTCAAGGAAGTTGGAAGAAGAAGAAGAAGGCACAAACGCTGAATCAGGCTCGCAGGCCAAAGATGGCACAATCGCCGAGTTAGGCTCGCAGGCCAAGATATTTTCATCAAATTTAACATCTCTTCTAATGATTACATCATGAGAATGTGGTTGAAGAAGTCTATAACCTTTTAAATCTTCAGAATATCCAACAAATATGCACTTTTCACTTTTAGGCTGCAATGCTTTCCATTTTTCATCCGGAATGTGAGCCCATGCTTCACTACCAAACACACGAAAGTGACTTACATCAGGTTTAATTTTACTCCATGCTTCTTCCCGTGTTATACCTTGTAATGCTTTTGTGGGGGTGCGATTAACTATGTAATTTGCACAATTTATGGCTTCAGCCCAAAATTGAAGACTTAGTCCCTTAGATTGGATCATACAATTAGCCATTTATTTTAAAGTGCGGTTCTTCCGCTCAGCTACACCATTTTTTTGTGGTGTATATGGAACAGTGTGCTGTTGTTGGATGCCTTGGTCAGTGCAGAAAGTAGTGAACTGTTTGTTAACATATTCTCCTCCATTGTCAGATCTTAACTTAATAATTTGATGACCATATTGTTTTTCAACAAGGGCCTTGTAGGCCAAGAACATGTTAAATACTTCGCTCTTAAGTTTTAGGAAATAAACCCAAGTGCGTCTGGTGTATTCATCAATGAAAGTTAAGAAATATTTGAAACCAGAAAAGGAAGCAGATGGAAGAGGACCACACAAGTCACTATGCACAAGCTCCAAGGGAACCGAGGCGTGCCAAGAGGCACGTTTGTCAAAACTGTCCTGATGATGTTTTCCGAGTACACAACCGGAACAAACACCATCTCTGTAAGATACCATCGGAAGACCTGTCACCATATTTTCTTTACATAGTTGTTGCAATGAGCGATAATTTAAGTGACCAAATCGCTCATGCCAAAGTTTGCTCAAGTTATCACTATGAGCAACAAAAACTAAAGGAAAAGGTGATGACCCAAAGTTGTTAAACTTGTACAACCTGGTAATATCATCAACAATTCCGGTAGCTAGAACCTGTTGAGGATCTTTAAAATCCTTGATTACAACTTGGTGAGGTGTAAAGGTCACAGTTTTACCTTCACCAGAATGAGTGATCTGATAGACTGATAACAAATTGCAGGAAATTCTTGCAACACATAGTACATCACTAAAATGACCATTATCTACTGGAACTGTTCCAGCTCCTACAACACTTAGAGATCTATCATCACCAACAAATATTTGTTTGGTTTTACATTCATGCATAGTAGAAAAGATGGCTTGATCCTTAGCCATATGATAAGATGCTCCAGAATCAATGAGACATTCATTTGAAGTAGAAAAAGAAGATGCATTATAAGAATAACCAGAAGCACAAAGTGCATGTCCATGAGAGGCAGATTCTGAAGGCGAATCTAGGCTGATGTGGTGCTTCTTCATTGCTGCTTCCAAAGCTGCCATCTTCTTGAAACACTTAGATTCATCATGATTATCTTTCCCGCAATAGTTGCAATGACGCTCAGTCTTCTTACCTTTTGGCTTGGATCCTTTGTCATTTTTTAAAGAAGGAGCTAACTGAGAGGGTTTTGGACCCTTGTTTGACTTATTATTGTGAAAATTTTGTTTCTTGGGAGGCTTGGACTTTTCTTTCTGTTGGGACAATAAGGATTTCCTAGATGTATCTGCATTGTTGATTATTCCAATATGAATGAGTTTATCTTGTTCTCTAATCAAGGAATCACAAAAGGATTCAAGACTAGGCTCTTGATAGCTAGCTGCATTCAAGGATGATTTCATGGAGTAAAATGTAGATACAAAAACAGAATATGCAGGTCCAAGTTTGGAAAGAATATCATAAATGCATTGTTTGTCTTCCCTCTCAATCTTACATTCTGCACATAAGAGTTTAAGAGTTTTGTACTTAGATAAATAATCTTGAATGTATGAAAAGTCACATGGATTTAAAGAAATCAACTCATTTTCGAGTTGGTGACCTCGAATTTCATTGTGTTTACCAAACATAGTTTCCAACTTGTCCCAAGCAGTATTAGGTTCATCAATTCCAGATATGTGGAATCGCAAATCAGTAGAGATTGACATCCCAATCAATCCACGAGCTTCATCACATCTATTTTCCCATTTTATTTTCTTATCATCATCAGTGGGTTCTTTTTCTTTCCCTGTGGTAATTCTGAAAAGTCCCCTACTTCGTAGAACATCCTCCATACAAGATTTCCATGAGAAATAGTTGGAACTGTTAAGTAGAATATCACAATGGGTGGCCATAGTTGTAAATTAATGGCTGTAAAAGCAGAAACCAATAGTCTGGATGTGAAGAGCTCGAAAAAATAGGCGGTTTAAAAAAAAATGGCACTGGAAACTGACTCTGTATGATGAAGTTATGCTTGAACAAAGAAACTGTTGAAGATGTCCCCAATAGTGACGTGGCAGCTAGAGAATGTCCAGCAAAAAAAAGAACCCCCCTCTTCCCAAGATGAACCTTTTGACAATCACTTTACAAGAAAGTTGCTTTAAGTGAATCACTTTTGTAAAATAAGTGATTTCACTTTTACAATGATATTACTTTTAAATAGTGCAACAATAAAAAACTTAAGTGACTCACTTGTATTTTTATGTTTTATTATTTAAGTGAGATGCACTTTTACAATAAAGTAACTTGAAAATAGAAATTGCATGCACTTTTTCTTTTAAAAGTAACTTCTTAAGACTTGAACTCAAGACCTATTAAGGAATAAAGCAACTTTGAACCAAGTGAGCTAGATTAAAAGGTATGTAAAATATGGGAATGAGGAAGGTTTTTTTTTTTTTTTTTTGCTCGGTTTGCGTGCTTGTCCTTTTTCCTGCAAAACAGACCACAAAACGAAACAAAAAAAACTTTTCCACACTTGTGGAGTTAGATCTTGTTACCTTGCCCGGAAAGTCTACGTTTTCTCTTTGTTTCTGATTTGCCGAGATCGCGCAAGGTGCACGGCAAAGAGCATACGCAGCCGAGAAAAACCCTTTCCCTTTCTGTTTCTGATTTGCTGAGATCGCTCACAGTAAAAAAAAATGAAATATGAGATTTTTTTCTTTTCAAAAAATGAAATAAAAAAATACGTCACTGTAACATTATACCTTCAGATCTGATGAAATACGCGTTTCTGGAGCAACCGGGAACCGTTTTCGATCAAACAAAAACTATTTCCCAATGGAAACGACGCTCTGGATGCAATGGAACACCTCCCATAGCCCATAAATGCACATAAATATCAGAACTATAAACCATTTCAATTTTCGGCAACAGCAGTTCAAGATCTAGATCACAACCGGAAGCGACACTTCATAAAAGCTCTGATACCATGTTCGGGTACACAGGGTACTACCAAAGGACCGAACACCAAGAGCAACCGCTTCACACAAACAGATCACAGATCAACACACCAATGTTTTGACGTGGTTTAAACCCTCTTGAGGGAAACACTCCACGGCCCCAGCCAAATAGCTTCTACGGGACAATTTATTATGCAAAGAAAGAAAGTTACAAATGAGCTTCTCATAATCGATCAACTAAACAATGACCCTCCATGCTCTTTAAATAGAGATCATGGACCAATCGGGTGTTAAGCCATGGATCAAGGTTAGGTTTGATCTAAGAGAAGTTGATCCGTCGGATCACTCTATGTCAGAAACATATCGTGACCGTCGGATTAAGTATTTACAAATGCATACTAAAGAAACACACTATCCCTAACGGATATATTACACAAGTTGATCTTAACTAACTCCTAAGTGTCTAAATATCCTAACAGTTGGACAGTTTCATCTTAAAGATAAGTATTCTTTGTGGTTTGAATTATGTTAATTATGTGTCCTGCCATGTTTTTAATTGATGACTGCATTTGAAATGTTGGATGCATGATGTAGTTGTGTGTGGATAACGTTTATTTCCGTTGTGTTTATACTGAGTATGAATTTGCACGCATAAGTTTTTATTTATTATGAAATTGTGAGTAATGAACGGGGCTGAGTTTTCCAAATAAGCCCTAGAATGTTAGTCATGTTTCCTCCCCTGTACCGGATTAATGGAAGGGGATGTGACGGAGTGGTATCATAGCCCATGTTGCAGCACTAGGGTTGCTTGGGCCAAATTGTGATTTACAGGCAGATATCAGAGTGTTTCAGCGTGGTATTGATGAAGTTTTGGGTGACATTTTGATTATAAAACTTTCAAGATCAGAGTTCTCAAGTGTGGAAGAGGATCACACCATTGCTTAGATCTCTCCAAGATCTTTCCAACGGTACTAGACTCGCCTTATTTGGTTAAGGGACGAGGGAGATATGAGCTCTGGAAGTTTGCCGGAACTGAGGTGTTTCAGCAATTGTGGATTGCAGAAATGTAACACTTTCGAAGTTACATTTTGATGTTCCGCAATTCCGAACGCACATTGTGGATTGCAGAGACGTAAATTTTGAATCTGTGTTTCTGACGTTCCGCAATTCCGAACCTGCAGTATGGATTGCGGATTGCGGAAGTGACATGTTCCGAGGTCGAAAGTTGGCATTTCTGCACCCGCAGTACGGATTGCGGATTGCGAAAAGGTTATTTTCCAGAGTTGGAAAGTTGACATTTCCACACCCGCAATATGGATTGCGGATTATGGAAGAAAAAAAAGAAAAGAGAGAAAAATAGTATAGAGCCCGAAACTTGATTTTTGGATAGTAGGAGCATGCAGAATCAGAATTGTATGAGTTTTGTGGCGTTCTGAGGCCATTAACGAAGGCCATGAAAGAACCAGTGAAGATCCAGAGCTCATTATGCTCCAATTTGGCATAAAATTGGAATTAATGGCTTTTACAATTGGTGTCCCGGTGCTTGACAGAAGGTCGGATTGAGCTGAAACTGATATAGAGCAGCCATGGAGCAGGAACAGTGTTAAGTTTGGAATTTTGGAGCCAAACTCCGAAGGATGTGGAGTCGGGGTGAGTGAGAAGGGAAAAACGCACTATTTCGGGCCACGTTTTGGAGATTTTGAAAAGCTTGCGGTGGATGAAAGAGACCTTAGATGAAGGATTCAAGAAAATTACTGAACTCAACATTTCAATATATTCTCACTAAAACAGACAATTCACGTTAGACAAAGATTTTCCAGAAATGCATAGTTTGGGAAATAGCCATTTTTGGCCCAAAATTTGAAAATATGGAAAAGTTAAAAGTGAAAAGTAGTCAAACCCAGAAATTTATAGAAGATGAATGGTGCACCGGAACATATATCTGAAAGATGTTGAGTGATCCTTGTTGTATGGACTAACTTCTCCCGGTAGAAATTTTTTCCTGAATCTTTCTAGATTTGCTTCTACAGGTGGCTGAAGTTGGCAGTTCAGGATATTTTGCAACTGTGTAAAAGTGCAGAATTTTGGTAAAAATTGTCATTTTTGAAGTAGTGTAGTTTCCCCACCCGAATTCAGAATGGAGCACGTGGATAGGCATTAGAAATATTATCCAGCAGGGAACAATGGTGCATAACCAAAATTTGAATTAGGTTATCATACATCATAGATATGTAGAGAAGAAAAGTGTCAGTGACTGTTTTGCCAAATTGTTGTCAATATTGGTAATTCCATAATTTCATAATGGGGCAAGGAAGCGAAGGCATAATAGCTATGTGAATTATTCCATGAGTTTAATTATGTTAAATTTTAATGTTGGATGTTTATATATTTCTTCCTAAGATGTCTAGTAAATATTTTTATAATGCACAGTGCTTGCAGCTCATAAGATTTGAATAGTTGTAGCAGAGAGCAACATACAGGGAAAAATGGTCTCCAAAGGAAAAATTGTGACCATATATGATGCTCAAGATCCTTATGGGCATGATGAGGATGTGCTAGGAGAAAATGTGCAAGAGGGGAATGCTGAGATTGAATCCAATGGGAGAAGGGAGCAAATAACTCATTGGAATTTGGTTGAAATCATGGTAAGCTTTAATGAAAGGCTGATGAAGGCTCAAGAAGAACAAAACCAGCTTAATGCTACTATTTTGCAGATCCTCAATGATATGCAATAGAGGATAAACCTTGGGTCTAACCCAAGCAATGTGGGTGAATAAGGAAGAGATGCAGGGAGTTGCTCTAGAGGTCGTTCTAGGAAGAGGACTCCAAGCCCAAGAAAGAGTTCTATGAGCAAAAAACATAGAATACTTTCCTCAAGATATTCTTCCAACAGATCATGTGACTCTAGAGGTTTTCAAAGAATTCCAAGGCATACTTCTAGCAGGTTTGAAGGAAATAACAAATTCAAAGGCATCCCACAGGGAGAATTCAGGAAGGCAAGACCTCCCACATTTGATGGATAAGGTAAGATGGGCCAAGAGGCAGAGTCATGGCTTCTTGGGATGATCTAAATGGAAGAGCTTTAATTTGGTGGGATAACCTCTTGGAAGTTAAAGGGATCAATGAAAGGAAGATCAGTTGAGAAAGATTTAAGAAGTATTTCAAGGAAAAATACCTTTCTGCAAGGTATTATGATAGTAAGAGAAAAGAGTTCAATGAACTTAGGTCGGGACATAAATATATGAAAGAGACTTTCCACAAATTTTTGGAATTGTTGAGGTATGTGGACTATATCAAATATGAGAGGATAAAGATCTGATGCTTACTTGGAATCCTAACTCAAGGTTTCAAAAATAGAATTGAGTTTGTTAATCGACCAAGTCTTCATGAATTCATTAGGATGGCAATGCATTGCTATGAGGAGAATAGGGGAAAATCAGAGGTTCACCCAACATGGAAAGGAAATCCAAGAGGGAGGTTTGATCAAAAGAAAATTGGCTTCAAGCCACCATTCAAAAATCAGCCCAGAACCTTTCCATAGGGGCAACAAGCAAGGAGCGGATTCAAGCCAGCAGTAGCAGCATATAAAGCATCAAAAGGACTGCTTTAGTGTTGGGGATGTGGATAAAATCACATGCTTAAGGATTGTCCACATCGGAAGGAGAATCCCTGGAGATTGCACAACTTAAAGGGAGCAGCTACAGTGGAGGATATGGCAAGGGAAACACCTCGAATTTATGCAGCATTGGATGATCATTAGCCATACCATCAATCATCAGTGGTGGAAGTTGAAGGTAAGATTGCTAAGCAATCTATTTCTGTTTTGATTGATCCAGGATCTACTCCTAGTTATGTTTCTCTGAAAGTGGTTGAAAGTTGTTCTCTTAGAAAAGTGAAGCATAATAAGTCTTGGCTAGTTCAATTAGTCATAGGGATCAAGAAAAAAGTAAGTGAACTAGTGGTGGAGTTCCCCATAGAATCGAATGGACTCCACACACATGCTGAATTAAATATACTACCATTAGGATCTTATGATGCCTTAATTGGCATGGATTGGTTGGAAAGACATAGATCCAAGTTGGACTGTTATGAGAAAGCACTTGAATGCATTGATGAAGAGGGAAGGCCAAGATTGGTAAGAGGAATTTCCAAGCAAGTTTCAGTAAGATAGATTTCAGCCTTACAGTTGAAATTTTTTTATAAGAAATGTTTCCAATTATATGCAGTTCATATATCAGACTCGTCAGAGGACAAATGACCAAGGATTGAATACTTCCCATTGTTGCAAGAGTTCAAAGATGTGTTTTCGGATGAAGTGCCGAGACTACCACCAAAGAGAGATATTGATTTTACCATCGATCTAGTCACAGGGGCAACACCAAATTCCAAAGCTCCTTATAGAACAAGCACACCGGAATCGGTAGAGTTAAAGATGCAACTACAAGAGTTAATGGACAAGAGGTATATCAGGCCAAGTGTATCTCCTTGGGGAGAACAGATGTTATTTGTCAAGAAGAAGGATGAGAATTTAAGGCTGCGTATTGATTACAGGAAGCTAAATAAAGTGGGAGTCAAGAATAAGTATCCATTACCAAGAATTGATGATTTGTTTGATCAAATGAAGGAAGCTAAAGTGTTTTCAAAGACTGACTTGAGGTCTGGTTATCATCAAGTGAGGATAAAAGAAGAAGACATTCACAAGACAACTTTTAGAACTAGATATGGTCATTATGAGTTCACTGTGGTGCCATTTGGTCTTACTAGTGCACCTGCTACATTCATGTGTCTCATGAATAATGTTTTCAACAAATATTTAGATAAGTTTGTAATTGTGTTCTTGGATGACATCCTTGTCTATTCAAGGAATGAAGAAGAACATAATGAGCATTTAAAAACGGTTTTGCAAGTCCTTAGAGAACACCAGTTGTATGCCAAGTTAAGCAAGTGTGAATTCTATCAAAAGAGGGTGTAGTACTTGGGTCATGTCATTTCAGAAGAGGGTATTGCAGTTGATCCAGAGAAGATCAATGCCATCATGGATTGGCATAATCCAAGAAATGTTTCAGATGTTAGATCTTTCATGGGTCTCTTTTGTTACTACAGAAGGTTCATTGAAGGATTCTCGAAGATAGCTCATCCAATCACTTCATTGCAGAGGAAGAATGTCAAGTTTGTATGGTCTGAAAAATGTGAGAAAAGTTTCCAGCAGTTGAAGGAGTTACTTCCCAGTGCTCTTGTTTTGAAGATAACAGATCCAAAGAATGATTTGTAGTGTGCACAGATGCTTGCATTGAAGGGCTAGATGGAGTGCTCATGCAAGAAGGATTTGTGATTTTCTATGATTCAAGGAAATTAAAAGAGCATGAAAATAATTATACCACACATGATTTAGAATTAGCAGCCGTAGTACATTCTCTCAAGATGTGGAGACATTATCTATTGGGAAGAAGATTCAAGCTAAGGACAGACCACATGAGCTTGAAGTATTTGTTTGACCAACCAAACTTGAATGCTAGGCAAGCTAGGTGGATGGAATTCTTTTGTGAATTTGATTTTGAAACTAAGCATGTAAAGGGGAAAGAGAATAAGGTTGCAGATGCTCTTAGCAGAAAATTTCATGTTGCAACATTAAGTGTGTGTAAATCAGATTTGAAGACAAGAGTTCTTGAAGCCCAAAACAATGATGAAACTTTCCTTCAAATTAAAGAAAAGTTGCAGCAGGTTAATGTGGATGAAGCATGTACAAGATATCAACTAGGTGAGGATGATGTTCTCATTCATCATGGCACCAGACTGTACATTCCAAATAGTGCATATTTGAAGAAACTTGTGATGGATGAAATACATCAAATGCCATATTATGGACACCCAAGATATTCGAAAACTATAGCAACATCAAGAAAGCAATACTTTTGGAATGGTATGAAGAAGGACATAGCTGAGTACATGAAAGTTGCTAAGATCAGGTAGAATTTAAAGGTAGCTCAGGATAGGCAAAAGAGTTATGCAGATTTGAAAATAGTGCATAAGGAATTTTAGATTGGGGATCATGTTTATTTGAGAGTGAAACCAAGAAAATTTTCTCTCAAGTTGGGGAGTTGTGCCAAGTTGGCACCAAGATATTGTGGGCCATTTGAAGTCCTAGATAGGATAGGACCAATTGCATATAGAGTTGCATTGCACGCTAACATAAGAGCTCATGATGTTTTCCATGTATCTTTTCTTAAGAAGTATGTACATGATCCTAATCATATGATTGATTGGAATGTGATACAGGTGGAACCCGAGGGAGAGTTCCAATTAAAGCCTATGCACATCCTCGAAAAGAAGGTCACATTGCTTTGGAACAGAGCCATCGAGCATGTAAAGGTCCAATGGGAGCACCTTAGTCCCGATGAGGCTACATGGGAGCTGGAGGATGCCATGAGAGAGACATTCCCATTTTTGTTTAGTTTTGAGAACACCGAGGACGATGTTGTTCTAAGCGGGAGGGGAATGTAATACCCCCATTTTGACCTTTATGATATATTGGATTTTATGTAAATATTGTGTTCATGTGATGTATGTTTCCTAGCATGGAGCTCAAGGCCAAGGCCCCGCTAGTGTATGATCATATTTTATTTAGAAAGACAAGTATTTGATATTATGGTATCCATGTGCTATTAAGCCATGGAATATTGTAAATTGATGTAAATATTAATATTGCAATAAAATACCAAAACTGGCTATGGAAGCAACTAATGAGAAGGGGCCATGTGTATTCCACTAGGGAGTGGTGAGGGGGTTGTGGGATTGAACCATAGGCTTCCAAATGTCATCTTGAAAACCCATTTGAATTTCCTTGCTGACAATTAATTCTATGTAAGAAAGTTGTTGAAGAAATCAGTCCATGTCTTCAATGGAGCATGGGCAGCCCAGAAATTCGTATGGCAGGTATGGGATATGTTTCCTTGACCCACAAGTCACTCTACCTCATGGAAATTCATTTTTTCTCATTCCCATTCCACTGTGGAACATGGAAGCTTCAGTTTTCATCCATTACACATTCCCAATAGTGAGAAAAACCAGAAATCGCAACTGTGAATTAACCCACGTTTTGAAGTGCCATAAACGCCTAGAATTTGGTATTGACAGTGAAATCTAATGGGGGATCCATAGATATGAACCTTGGGATGAAATTGAGAGTATTAGATACCCCGAAATCCATTGGAAAACCCATTTTTATAGCCCAGAAATCCAATTACGGGATTGATTTATTTGGTCACCAAATTGTGAAAATCCAAGCATGAATGATAGAACAGAGGTTGGGATTGCTTGATAAACCCATTGAAGACTAGAATATCAAGGAATTAGCAGCTTGGACCTTTCTATGCCCACCTTGAAGAGCACTGGAGGGAAGGGTCGCCTGAGGGACTATGCAGCAGAGAAGGGGACCTTCCTTGTGTTGGGTGTGGTAGGTATTGTGGGTTCCATGACTATATGAGTTTGGTTGAGCTCACTGACTTATCATCCTCCTCCCTTGAATTTTGGGCATGCTTGATAACCCCAACTGTGTGTTGGCTTAGCATGACTGGTTATGTGAAACCATGGCTGTGAGTGAGCTTGTTTAGTTCCTCCTTAGTGGATACACATCCCAGCTCGTGGGTGGTCTCTCAGCTGAAAGAATATAGGTTGGGTAGAGACCTATGGTTGGGTGGACGTTGCTCTCACATAGCCAGTTGTTGGACAGTTTCATCTTAAAGATAAGTATTCTCTGTGGTTTGAATTATGTTAATTCTATGTTCTGTGATTTTTTTAATTGATGATTGCATTTGAAATGTTGGATGCATGATGTAGTTGTGTGTGGATAACGTTTATTTCCACTGTGTTTATACTGAGTATGAATATGCATGCATAAGTTTTTATTTATTATGAAATTGTGAGTAATGAACAGGGCTGAGTTTTCCAAATAAGCCCCAAAATGTTAGTCATGTTTCCTCCCCTACACTGGATTAATGGAAGGCGACGCGACATTTCACCCCTAAAATTACCTTGGTCTTTTTATTTCTAGGGTTACTCTTTTCAATTTTTCCCTTTTATTTTTTCATATTGCTTGTCGCAGACTCGGTTGCACTTGATTTTTTATTTGGTTTGTTGTTTTTATCTGAGACTCTGTCATATAGCTCCCCCAAGGTAATCTCATATACTTTTGGTTCATTCCTTGGGTACGGTTTATTAGAACACACAGTCAACTCTCCACACCGAACCCCAATTTGACACACTACACAATCACTAGAGAATTTCTTTGAGTTTTCTCATTCCGACTCTTTATAGTACAAATCACCCACACATCCATACACTATCAACACCATGGATTATAATATTCCCCTATACAATGGTGGAACCTCGAACCCTTTTTATGGTGGAATCGTCGGAGGCAGAACCTTTGGCGGAAACCCTGCATTGAGAGGGTACCCATTGGTGAAAACCCTCCATTAAAAGGGGGATCTATTGGTGGTAGTCCCACAACTGCCAACATGACCAACACAGTTGTTCGTCCTTCCATGTCACCTGTTATTGTGATCCTACCATTCATGTCTATCCTCAACCTCCCTAATTTGGAAAGGTTTACCAATGATATGATGCCCCATGATCCCAAATAGCCCCCCATGCCTACCAAACTCCAATTAGACATCCAAATATTTGAAGGGAAGGTTGGGGAAGAGCCCCCAAACTATATCATGTCCTTTCACCTATGGTTCTCTTCAAATAGCATTGTAGATGATTCCATCAAACTATGCCTATTTCATATAACCTTAGCTGGTGTTGCCACTAAGTGGTACAATGACCAGCCCCATGGGACACATCCCAACTTTGTGTCCTTGGCCTCCACCATTTTGCAATTATCCAAGTTACTCGTCCGATATGATGAGGGTGTAGAAATCCTTCTTTCCCGTCGATAGAAATCCTTCACACATATCATGGACCACATCCATGAGTGGCATCAACATCGGAGTTTGTGTAAGATCAAACTTGATGACATGATATTTCTAGATTGGTTTTTGAAATCCCTTCTCCTTTCCATTGCCAAGGATGTGGCCTCTGAATGAACAAAAACTGAGGAATAAGTTATCCTCAAGGCTAAAAAGTATGACCTAATCTATCCACAATCAAGCTACTTGTAAACAATCATCCTTGATTCACCTCATGGTGATTCTACTCAGAAAGACCTGTCAGGGGAATCCCATGTTGTAGATGGTGTCATTGGAATTGTCGCATCCTTCCCAAACCCCTATGCGCCTTACACTCCCTTGGAAAGTGCTTACGCATATGGAAATGTTCCTAACATTGCATGTCCTCATCAGTTCCATGTTTCCACACCTAGCTATGGCCCCAATTTATCTCGTGCTTCGCCACATACAGGAATGAGTACATCTTATTCATCCCCTCCCTCAGCCCTCCATGTTCATGGACTCTCGTGTAGTGGCACCATGTGTAGCGGTGCTTCTATTGGATTTGTGGCCCCTTTGGCCATTTATCCATACTATCATTTTCATGGCCCTCAACTAGTTTCTCCAGTCCATCCACATCCGATTGTTCCTCCTTTTCCTCACGGGGAAATATACGCCCAATAGAATATTCCCACCCGACCTACTCCCAATAATCAACAAGTGCACCCTAAGAAAAAGAATAGGGGAAAGAACAAAATGAAAAACCAACACCTGGGAGGTGGGGCTCAACCCACTAAACAACTTGATAAAATTAGAGAAAATATTGTAGATCATGACCCCAACAAACTGCCTAAGAAGGAAAAAAATGCTCAATTATGGACTAACCGTACATGTTCTTTCTACGGTGTCTACATGCACTATACCCATCATTTCCCTCACTTTTCTAAGGCTCTCTAGCTATGGAACGAGGCCAACCAACAAGAATCAATTGATTCCCCACAGACGAAAACTAATTCACCTCTGCCTCAACCCATTCAAATGAAACCAATGGTCCTGAAAAACCCTTTCCCTTCGTAAGGTGTAGCCACAGGGAAACCTTTGGCTCCTTATCCACCCCCACCAGCTTCATTGAGTCAAACTTCTGACTCTGGGGTACAACAACTCTGCATGTTGTCTGTCGATGTGAACCTTCCGACGCGACATAACCAATATGGTTCAACCATAGAAACCTCCACTATTGTTAAGGGAAAATACTCCACTCCAGTCTACGCGATCTGAATTTGCAGGATCATTAATTAACCAATATTTATGCGTGAATGCTCCAAAAAAATTAAAAAGGATTTAAAATGGCAATTTAAAAGAGTACATAAGCATAAAGAAGGCAAAATAATAAATATGCAAACCATAATCTGAGACAAGAACTAATAACAGAGTTTGTCCATAAAGGACTACGTCTCCGGGCCCCTTCTAGTGAGACTGATTTTATTAATTTATTCAAATGCTCCCCTTTACATCCATGTCGAGGACACTTTGCAATTCAAATTATCTGCTACAAAAATAGACTGCACCACTACGACCGTCTCAAAAAATCATGAAAAATGAGTATAAACACTTTATGGTTTTTCTGGGACCTGTTGGCCCGATTTTGTGACCGAGGCCAACGAAGGAAAGATAGCCCACACAGATCTCTTACAGCATCTTCCGATGTGTTTGAAATAGCTAACTCTCACAGGAATAAAGGCCCTGCTGCCTGTGTGATGTGCTCTCAAAATAGAGAGTCTCTCGAACCACTTATCTGAATGCTTAAGAATGTAATTGAAATCTTAAGATGCAAATTAATCTAATCTATGATGCAATTAAAAAAAAATGAAACATAAAATTTAGTAGTTGCTAAATTTTCTGTAAACAAAAATTTAGTAGCTCCTAAACATTCTGGAAATTTCGACTGTTAAAATAAAACCTAATTCTGATTTTTTAACCCTATTCTATCCTAACTATCATGATCAAGAGCAAGTTTTAAAAGAATAATTTCTGATGCATAAAGAGTATGATTTAATCATAGTTTATTTAAAGAAATTCAAATAAATATAATTTTTATTAGCACATCAACATATTCAAAACCGAATAATTAACAAAATAATTACTGATTTACATGTTGCTTATTACATCAGATACCTGTGACTGTCCCAAACATTCAAATACAATGAAATCAATCATTCTAAGAAAATAAACATAAGATTTTAAGTGCAAGAATGTATGAAGAAAATGTGTTAAAAATAATCTATCCAACAAATAAGTAAAGAACAACAACAAAGTACAATTTCGCTAAAATTGTTGAAAGAGTCTTGGAACACTAATAGCAGCAATCTCTGGTTGCAAATATTTCTGGATTAAAGAACACAGATCTCTTTACATAACCGGAAATCACTTCTAACAAAATCTCTCTCCCCCTTTCACATACCAATGAGACAAAGAGAAATACAGAGCATAAAAAATGACTATTATTCATCCCTGTAGAGAGCCTTCCCTCAACAGAGAAACAACATACAGAAAAATGAAAAGATAAGTCAGTCCAGTTTCCTGAAAAGATAAGTCAGTCCAGTCTACATAAAGAACATGAAAAATATCCTCTTGATCGATGATCATTGGAGGCTCATACAATTTCAAGTTTTCCACATTCACAACGGAATACATATGCATGTATGGAGGAAAATCTAACGAAAAAGCATTATTACCAACTTTGTCCAAAATTGAGAAGGGTCCAAACCTGAATGGTTTAAGATTTTTACCTTCGCCTTTAAGCCAGTCATTGCTGATAAGAAGCCAAACTTGATCACCAACTTAGAAATGATTATCCACTTGATGCTTGCCATGCCTTGTCTTGTACTTGGCTTGATCTTTTCCGATTGTTCATGTACTACATGGTGTACCAACTAGATATGCTAAATGAACTTCAAGGCCTTGTTTGCATCAACTTGTCCATCTTCCACATAATATTTCCCATAAACAAAGTCTAAAGGATAATTTGGAAACTATAAAAAACAAGTCTCAAATGGATACCTCTGCGTATAAGAGTGAATGGCTCGGTTGCAGGAATGTTGTACATAATGCAACTGTTCATCCCAAAGCTTAGGATGCTTAGAACAATATCCTTGGAGTAGATGCACCACTGTGCAGTTTATTACTTCAGTATGACCGTTGGTTCATGGATGAAAATTTGTGCTCTTCTTCAACTTAGTGTCCATATGTTCCCACAAATTTGACCAAAACTTCCCAAGAAAGAGGGAGTCTCGATCAGATACAATAGAAGTGGGTAACTCAAAGTGAACCCATACATTCTGGAAGAACAATTGAGTTGTCAACTTTTTTATGAGTTTTGTTTTACAAGGCATTAAGATGCACATTTTACTAAACCTATCCACAACCACATACAAGTAATCATGACTTTTCCTAGACATATGAAATCCTCCAACAAAATCCATAGACACACTTTCCCATGGACGAGAAGGTACAGGGAGTGGAGTTTACAAGCCCAATTTTCTATTACTTGGCTTACTTGTAGCACACATAACACATCCCTTTACACATTTGGATACAATTTCATTCATCTGAGGCCAATAACAATACCTATGAAGTTGAGTTAGTGTCTTTCCTACACCAAAGTGACCAGATATAAGAGAAGTATGAGCTTCTCTAATTACATGAATTCTTTCACTCCGTGGAATATAATTTTTTCCAAGATGATACAATAACATATCATGAACATGATAGTCCAATTCTTCAATTTGTGTGCCATGCATTCAAGATTCATAAACATCCTTAAAGTCTTTATCCTGAGCATATTGTTCAATGTAACTTTCATGAGTCAATGGACTAATTTGCAAGATAACTGATGCATTGATTAGAGGTCTTGATAACATATATGCTACTTTATTATGAATTCCCTTTTTATATTTAATGACTAAGTGAAATTATTGCAAGAATCCCATCCATCTGAAATGTCTTGATTGTTGTAGATTAGTTTGTGATTGAATATATTGTAATGGTTGATGATCAGTATGTATGATTGTTTCTTTACCCATTAGATAATGTTTCCACTTCTTCACACTTTGTAATAATGCATACAACTCTTTATCATATGTGGGATTTATAGCTACTGCTTTAGAGAATATTTCAGAATGATAGCATATTGGTTTCTTATGTTGCATTAAGACTGCCCCCATGGCATAACCACTAGCATCGGTTTCAATCTCGAAAGGATTATGTAGATCTAGCAATGCAAGTACTGGAGATATGCTGATATTTTCTTTCAGAGTATCGAAGGATTTCTTCTCTTTTCCTCCCCATTGAAAGACCTGTTTCACACTTGTCAAAGCATGTAAAGGAGAAGCAATAAATGAGGAGTTAGCAATAAAATTCCTCTAGTATTTGGATGCTCCCAGAAAGGTTCTAAATTTTGTTACATTATTAGGCTTGGTCCAATTCCAAATTAACTAAAATTTAGAGGGATCAATCCTCAATTCACCACCCCCTACAATGTGTCCTAAATAAACCAAAGATGTCTTTCCAAGTTCACTTTTAAACATCTTCAAATACAATTTATCCTTTTCTAAAAAATCTAGGACTTGCTTAACATGCTTGACATGATCCTCCCAAGTCCGACTAAATATGAGGATGTCATCTAAGTATACTATTACAAAGTCATCAATGAATGGCATAAATACATCATTCATAACCCACATGAATGTGGCTAGAGCATTACAAAGTCCAAAAGGCATAACCAACCATTCATATAAACCCTGTTTAGTTTTAAAAGTAGTTTTCCAATATAATTTTCATGGATTCTGATCTGATGATAACTGCTTCTTAAGTCTAACTTAGTGAAATATTTTGCATTCTTTAATTGATCCAAAAGGTCAACAATACGAGGAAGATGATATCGATTCTTTACTGTGATTCTGTTTAAATCTATGTAGTCCATGCACATCTGCCATGCGCCATATTTATTTGGTACCAGAACAATCGGTGAACCACATGAGGAACTTGGTAGAATGTCCCCTCTCTCGAGCACCTCTTGAACTTGCTTCTTGATCTCTCAATTTTCGACCATTGAATACCGATACATACCAATATTTAGAAGAGGAGCATCTCGCTGCAAATGGATATCAAGTGGTATTTCACTTTCAGGAGGTAATCCTTTAGGTTCTTGGAATACTACATCAAAATTACAAACAACCTTAACCAATTCATCTTTAAGTTTAGGATCACAACCTTTAAAAGCATCAATATTATCAACATATTTAGCATTAAAAATCGTGAGAACAAAAATTTTACTATCATTTACTAATCTCTTCATTTGACTTGCAGAAACCAAAGATAGATTAGTTTTCACATGGTGAGCTCAAACAATGTATTGAACACCATCCTTGGTAAGCTAGTACTTGTTCTATTCTTTGTAAAATATTGATTTCCTATCATAAAGATAAGGGATAACTAATACAATACCAAATATATCCAATGGGACCACATCCAAATTAACTTCATCCATAAATACAAAAGTGATAGAAAACTTGAGTCGACGTTGCTTAGAAACTTGAAGTTGTGCATTTTCACAAACCCATCCAAGTGGATATGGTTTGGGGTAAGTATTTGTTTCTAAACCAAGCTTTTTAACTATCTCTTCTGAAATCAAGTTAGCTTGTGATCCACTATTGGTTAAAGTATCAATTTTAGTATGCTTAGAAATCACCCTTATGTGAAATAAATCACTCCTTTTCTTTTCATCATGAACAGGTTCAACTTTTGAAACAAAAACATAAGGATTTTTACCTTGTAATCCCATGCCTGTAATTTTTGTCTCATCTCTATATTCGGATCCAAAATCATGTTTAAGAGTGGTGGTAGTATTTGAATATTCCTTATTCTTCTGAAACATTTTGGGCTTAATCTCCGGATGAAGCTTCTAACATTTGGATACACCATGACCCCTTTTTTGACAATGTGTACATGTGGGATTATCTCCTCTTTTCTTCATGGAACCTATCTAATTGTATTTCCATTTAAATTTTAACTTGTTTCCACCTAGTTTGAAAGGATTCTTGGAAAATTTATCAGAAGGACTCTGTGATTTCCCCATTCAAATAAATCTCAAGAAGGGAAAATTCCACCAATCTACTAGTTCCTAGGTTGGGGTGGAAACATTAGATTTGGAATAAGGGAACTAATAAACCCCAAATGGACTTTATCTTGACATAAATATATTAAATGGGTATAAATAAATATTTATGATGAGAAAATAAGATAACACTTGGTCATGGTGACACATTGGTGGTGTGGGACCCACACAAAGCTAGATTCCCCATGCCACATGGCATTCCACTCTCACCCATTCAAATCCAAGGTGGAGTTCACTATTATTGGGTGATTTGGAAGGGAATAATACTTGGCATGACTCAATGAGGTCGAAATGTAGAGGAAGAGTAACTCCCATGGAAGAGGAAGAGGCATTTTGGAGCTAGTGGGACACTTGGGCTAGATTCCCTAGCTTCTATGACACCAATGATGAAGATGCCTATGAAACTTATGAAAAAATCAGACCTGATGGATGACATATGACATACATGACATGTTAGGGCTAAAAATAGCCTCCAAGAAGGTGCACAAGGGAGTTAGGGCAGCCAAAGAGACACCTATTCGAATTGAGTGAAGGAGGAGGCTAGAATTGGAGGGACAAGTGGCATACTTTGGAATCTCTTCCCAATTCGAGTTGGTATGAAGCTCATGGATGGAATTCGAGTTAAGGAAGCCTTAGGGAGTTTATAAAATTGATGAACAAAGAAAGAGAGAATATTTTGATCATTTTACATTTTTCATTTGGAGAGGAGAGCTAGTAAAGTGTTATTCTACTTGCCTTAGCACCAATTTTGAGGGTGAAAGATTCCAATCCTAATTGGAAATTGGAGAGGCAATTCAGAATTTTCATTTGGAGCTGAAATGGATTCATTTGCTGTAGTTTGAAGCTATAGGGAAGCTCGTGATCACATCTCCTTCAGCTTACTTCTACAACTATTCTCCCATTTCTTGTCATATTCTTGCTCCTTGAGGAGAGGCGCACTTGGGGAGGTGATGATATCTTTGGGATAAATATTGAGGCCCCATATTCTTGTAATATGATATATATACTCTATATTTACTGCTCATAATAATTTCATATTTAAACTCCAAGATATTTTATGTACAAATGCTAAACTATGATTAAATGGTGCCATTTCCCCAATACCTTTTTGTAAGCACTTGAAGTAGTATCAAATTCGAATGTTTAAGTAAAAATATGATATATTATTGTTGTATGGAGCACCATTAATATGCTGAAGAAGTTTCATATTCATTAGATAAGCATTGGGAGCAATATTCTTAAGTTTCATAACCATTTGTGAATATTTACTATCATTTCCCCCCATGTTAAAGCTAGTATACAAACACCTGGTTTATGGAAGTTGAAGAAGCCTATAGAAACTAATTCACGATGCATTGGGAATCCCATTGAAGTAATTTATCAGTACCATGTCTATTTTCTTAAATTTTTGGAGGTCTTACAATGTTTGGGAAGCCATCTTTGTTCCCTACCCTTGGGGGTTTTGAACCTTGATTTTGACTAGTAAAGTTCCCTATTTTTCCCTGATTATAAATGAATGTTTAGAAATGTTTTAAGAGTTTCCAAGCATCCATAAAACTCATTTACATGTCTGAATACCTTCCAAACTCATTCATACCCAATTCAGAACCATTTGGAGCCATTTGGAAGCAGTTGAGTCAATACTAGTTTAACGGTAGAATTGGTCAAAATTTGCAATTTTTCCTAGTTTTTACAAATTCTTAAAAAGGGGCACTACAAGTGGTATAGGAGAATGATCCTTGCACATGTTGTGGACAATCATTTATGAGGACAAGAATCCAAAGAAATCAGCCCCCACCCTTAGAACCTGAAACTGAAAGTGTTTTTGTTGAAGAGGAAGAAGTGGGAAAATAAGTGCATTTTGTTGAAACTATGGCTAGGGATGAGAAGGGAACCTCAGAGGACAGGGAGGAATTTACTAAATTCATGAAACCATTCTTTTAAGACATGAAAAAAATATCATGAAAGGGTTCGAATGGTTGGCTAGTCAACTTGGAAGCAAAGGAGCAATAGGAGACATCAACAGTTCTCTTTTCAAGGAAAAGAAGACAATGGGTGAAAGTATTTTCTCAAGAACATGAACTCATAATAGACCTAATGAATTTCAGAGTACACCAAGGCCTACTACACCTAAATTTGTTGAGGCAAAAGAATAACCTAACACCCAATTTGATATGCAGGAAGTTGTAAAAGAATGAAACAATTTGAGTGAAGATTGTAGAAGGACTCTACCCTTTGAGCAATACTTTAATGTTTCAAACAAACTCAAAACGAGGGAAGGAAATAGAACTCCATTTCAGAATAAAGAATTGAATAATGCCATTGTTAAAATTCCCCTTCCCACTTTTTGTTAGATTTTAAGCATCAATTCAATATGATCTAGGATATTATTTGAGAGAATAACATGTATAGCATATCAATCACATGAAGCAATCACAAGAGACAATAGACACACAGAGTTTCCTTGGGGAAAACCAATAAGGCGAAAAACCCCAATAACTTCCTCAGAGATAGAAAGAGCAATGATACAATCTAAGTACAAGAGATAGTTCTCCTAACAGCTTCTCCTCTCTTATTTGTGCGCCACTCTCCAATGAGTGTATAAGTGAATAAGTGAATCATAAAATAGAGTTCCTCTTGCACTCTATTTATACATAATTTGACTTGCCTAATAAACTAGCAGGGCCGACTTGTCTAAGACATTCTAATAACCCATGGTTAACTTAACTCAGGGTCGACCCCACACTTGGTGGTCTAATAACCCATCACATGCAAGTTGTGACACTTGCGACACTTGTCAATACAAATGATGTCACTTCCGTATAGAGGAATAATACCATCTCTTTAGGAGTACAATATACATATGTGAAATACATTCCAAAGTTACAAATACATCAACACTCCCTCTTAACTAGGCAGGTATTTCTCGACACAGATCTGTTAGCACAAGTCTTCTTCTCTGGATCATCGTCATCGTCACTACTGCTTCTATCTCAATCAATATCTAATCTACTCGTAATAGGAAGTTCTACAGAGCCATCCCTATTTCATGATGGATGTAGGCCTAGCCTCCATGTAGGTCTTCATCATCTCTGTGAGCAAGCCATCAAGTAGGTACAACTCAGGACTGATTACACTGCCTCTGCAAAACCTGCAAGATATCTCAGGACTGATCATATGCCACTGCAAAACCTGCAAGAGCATCTCAGGACTAATTATATGCCTTTGCAAAACCTGTGTACCCTACTGTCACATCATCATCTTCAGATCACCTCATAGTCCACAGAGCACAACCTAGATGCACATCACACAACACTTACACTCACTAGCATGGGAAGACACACCTCAACCATTCGTGAAAGGCTCAGCACTTATATCTATGCCATGGGAAGACACACTTCAACCATGCGAGAATGGCATTGCACTTATATCCATAGCCATGGGAAGACACACTTCAACCATGCTAGGAATGGAATAGCACTTATATCACAACCATGGGAAGACACACTTCAACCATGCTCGAATGGCACAGCTCTTACATCAACGACCATGGGAAGACACACTTCAACCATGTCGGAATGGCCCCATCCCTTATATCTGCACCATGGGAGGACACACCTACCACCATGTGAGAATCACTCATGTGCATCTGTGTCTCTGGACTCATCACTTCCCCTTGGAAGGAATCTCGATCTGAAGTACACCAAGCCTCTCTCTGAAGTACTCAATCTCCACTCTAGCCAGTGGCTTGGTCAACACATCGGCTATCTGCTCGTCCGTCGCAACATACAGGAGATTCACTACTCCTCTCTACACCATATCCCTGATATAGTGGAACTTGATCTCAATGTGCCTCGACTTGTCATGGAACACTGGGTTCTCCGACAACTTCACACAACTCTGGTTGTCACAATATATACAAGTAGCACTCAGTTGGAGATCAAACAAATCAGACAACAGCTTCCTAATCCATAATGCCTCACAACTAGCTAAACAAGCTATGACATACTCTACTTCGGCTGTACTCAGTGCCACACAGGACTTCTTCTTTCTAAACCAAGAGATCATACCGGATCCCATACTGAAGCAACACCCTGAAGTGCTCTTCCGATCAATGGCACTACCTTCCCAATTCGAATCAACATAACCCTCCAGGTTAAACTTCTGATTCACATCATACTTGAGCCTATAGTCAACTGTACCCTTCAGGTACCTCAGAATATGCTTTGTAGCTATCAGGTGAACATGTCTCGGATCTGTCAGATATTGGCTCAAGGTGTTCACCGCAAAGCAGATGTCTGGTCTCATATTCGTCAGGTACATTAAGGACCCAATCATCTGACGATACATCGTGGCATCAACCGTCTTAGATGAAGCATCGCATAGAAGCTTCAGGTTCGATGCCATAGGTGTGTCCATGGCCTTGCAGTCCATCATCCCAAACCTATTCAGGATCTCTACTGCATACTTCCCTTGTCCAAGGAATATTCCATCTGTGCTCTGCCACACCTCCATACCTAGAAATTAGTGCATCATACCCAAGTCTTCATCTTGAACTCGGCAGCAAGCTTCCTCTTCATATCGGAAATCAATCTATCCTCACCTGTAACAAACAGGTCATCCACATACATAAGTAGTATCACTGGATTTCCTTCCTCAACCTTGTAGTAAAGGTTGGAGTCTGCTTTACTTTTGGTAATTCCCAAACTGGATAGAAAGCTATCTATCCTACCATACCAAGTCCTAGGAGCTTGCTTCAAGCCATATAAGGCTTTCTGCACACATATGAATCCCTGTCATGTGTCTCAAAACCGAGTGGTTGCTCCACATACACTTCCTCTTCGACTACACCATTGAAGAAAGCTGTCTTGACATCCATCTGGTGTATCTTCCACTTCATCACTGCATCCAGAGAAAGTACTGTTCTGATGGAAATGTATCCATCTACAGGAGAAAAAGTCTCTTCATAGTCTATTCCCTCTTCCTGGGAGAAGCCACGAGCTACAAACCTCGCCTTGTATTTCTCTATGCTACCATCTGAAGCATGCTTGATCTTATAGATCCACTTGGAAGTCACAACAGACTTCCCTTCTGGTCTTGGGACCACATCCCAGACATCATTCTTCATGATCGACTAGTACTCCTTGATCATGGCATTCTTCCATTACTGCATCCCGAATCCTGGGAACTTTAGTTTGTTCAATATCTTCAATAGAAAGTTTTCTTTAAATTTCGTTTGCTGGAACAAATGTTGTAGTCCTTCTTTTGTAGGTGATTGTACATGATCTTTCCTACAATTCAAATTCAATTGCATGATTAGAAACTTCTCATTGTTTTCAAAAACAAATTCTTATGCTTAAAGACATATGTCATACAATCATGCAATTATCTTAGCCAATGCTTCAATACAACATTTATCCATATCCCGTAACTTTCTAGACGCCTTCCATTTCTACCAGAACATTGTTAAGAGTGTGCACAACTCCCAACATGTCAGCAAAGAGGTTTCATTCTAGATAAGTAGCAATGGAATGTTGTACAATACCATAGGCCACTTACCCATTACTTGCATATTAGTAGTATCTTGTTCATTAATGCAACTTTTCTAATATGCATAATACACAATCTAAGTCTAGGAACTTAAGTATATACATCATTGATCAATATTAAACAATCAGATATACAAGAAATGACAATTTAAATACTTATCTTTGTTTGTTTGTTGAGTGGACTCCCTCTCAATCTTTGCTTCCTTGTAGGAGCTACTGGAGTGTGCTTCCTCTTGATCTTTGCTTCCTGGATTACCTATCCTTGAACTTATATTCATCCTGGACCATTATGCATGCTTAAGTGTGCAGTAGTGTCATGATTGTGCCATCCTCAAGATCTCATACATAATCATACATCCATTAGTATAATAAAAACAAAATAATCTTAAACATTTATAGTCATGATCATTTCAAATACAGATAATAAGCATTAGTATTCAAGGTTTCAGGGAAGACTTATTTTACTCCTGCATATTCTTATTTGACCATAGGACTCTTCTGGTTAGTCATATCATCAATCAAGGTAAGAGACATAATATGCATAAACCCTTGATTCTAACTTCATGAGTAATCATTATCAATCATACAAAGGTATAAGATCCTAACACAAGGTAGGATTCTAACTTGATATAGGAAAAACATACCTGGTTATTATGCCTAGCAATGTTTTCTTGTTCTCTTCAATGACCTACATAACTCATAAGTTAACTGTTGTAGAACCAAAAATATACATACCTCGTAAGCAGATCTTCTATGTGGTCAAAGACTATGGATGAGTCTTTGTCTTCATGTCATCATGGTCATAGAACTTGATTTGTCTTTTCTTGATGTACTTGTATCTTGTTAGTAGACAACATCATCCTCATACAACACCACAAGTGAATTAGTACAATCATAAGTGTCGTAAACTTAATCAATGAATGTATTCTATTGTTCACATGCATTCATTATCAAAAAATCATAATTGTACTAACCTAAATGAAATTAACAGATTTCAAAACATACATGTAAGTCATACCTGTCAGATTGTTGTTGTTGTTGTTCTTTTTGTTCTTTAGGACAATTTGAGGAAAAGTGTCCCTTCTCATTACATGTGAATCATCTCAGATATTTCTTATATATATGATGATGGTGGTGTGAAGATCTCTTGTTATGAGATGGCTCTCTCTTACTCTTCTTGGTATGTGTTGTGGGAGCTTGATCTTCATTCCCCATCTTTTCTTCTCAGGACACAAGCCTAGCTTTTTCTTGAGAACAATCCTACCATAGTCTACTGAAGGAGGTTAGTTTCCTTCTTGCACAGATTCTTTGGATGAAGGAGTCCCATGACCTAGGTATGCCATTCAATGTGTTCATTACAATTTCACCATTCTCCACTACTTCATCCATAGCTTCAAGTTGTTCCTTGATTTGAGAGACCCTAGGTGTTGGTTGTGGATCCAGATCTTCTAGTCTCATAGATGATATTGTATCAGCCATGTTTGTACCCCAGTTTTATATGATATGTAGGTGGATTGTATAGTCACCCCATCGGGGGGATGTGGGGGGGCATCGTCCCCCCACGGGGTTCCAGGGGGGACCATCCCCCATGGCTGGGGTTCGGGGGCAGCGCCCTTGAAGAAAATTTTTGGGGCTATTTTCGCCAGCTGTTTTGCGGGCCCATGGTTTTGGGTATCCCGTGGTATTTTCCCAATGTATTTCCCTTATAAAATAAATACATTGTAATACGGCTAGGGATGATGATGATGTATTAGGTTTTATGCATTGTAAAGATCTCTGAGATTAGGAGAGAGACTGTGAAACAGAGAAGAGGAAGTGCAGCGGTTGTGCTGCAGGTTGTATCCCTTCACCTTGCTGGACGGTAATAATAATAAGGACTGGAAAATTCAGTGTGGACGTAGCCCAAGTTGGGTGAACCACGATATATCTGTGTCTCTCTTGTGATGTGTATGTGTGATTATATTTGCATTTCTGTTTATTGTTATTGCTCTGCGATCCTGTTTTTCTAACACTAGGAAGATAGGATTGAATGGTCTCTCCATTCTGAAGCTTTTCCCCTTTTAATTGGTTTCGCAGAGTCACCTTCTGATTTATGTTATTTCCTTCACACAAATAGGTCAATGAGTCAAAAATATCCTTAGGTGTCTTTAGAGAAGACACATGGGGTATGAGATGGTCCTTTATAGAATCGAAAATGATTCTCTTAGCCTTGACCAAGTTCTTCTTGTGTAAGGCCTTAGCCTCTTCTCCCTCTGGGACTGGAACCTCTTTACTTATGTAAGTGTCCAACTCATTCTCTTCTAGATTGACCCAATCCTATACTTCAATGCTCGGAAGTTATCAGCCCCTTCAAGCTTATCCTCAATCTTGGTGTGGTGAGACATCTTTAAATAGTACTTCAAATGGAAATATAAAATATTTAGGTCTTACCACTTGATTTGTTGAAAACTGGATCTGGTGCTGGATTAGGGTTTGTCAGAGAAACTGTACAAATTCAAACTTTGAATTTAAAACTTCTGAAAGGATAGAAAGATGCGCTTTGATTAGCTGATCAAGCTGGTATACACAGAATTTGAAAACTGCAAAGTTTCACCCCTCAAAATTGCCTTTTAGATTTTTGGATTCACTAGGGAGGAACCTGAATTAGGGTTTGACTTTCCTGGAGCTTCACCCAACCAAAAAGTTCAATCCAAAGCTCTAAACTTCAATTTTTCCAAGGAGCTTCCAGTTGTGGTCTCAGATTTCAGAAATTCCAACTTTTGCAGAAACCCTAATTTTTGGATTCACTCGACAGGACCCCAAACTAGGGTTTGATTTTCCCGGAGTTTTACCCAACCAAAAATTTCGATCCAAAGATCTAAACTTTGATTTTTATGAGGAGCTACCAGCCATGGTCTTGGAATTCTAAAATTCCAATTTTTGAAAAAACCCTAATGTTTAGGTCAAAAACTGAAAGTGCTCAGAATTGAATTCTGTTTTGACATAAAGATGTTCCTTGCTGAGGAGAGTCAATCTAGATTCCTTCCTTTCAATATCTATGGAGAGAAACCCAAAAAAAAAGAAGCCCTAGCTTCTGCAACTGTACAATGTCTTCTTCTCAGGTTAGCTCTGATACCATGTTAGATTTTAAGCATCAATTCAATATGATCTAGGATCTTATCTGAGAGAATAACATGTATAGCATATCAATCACATGAAGCAATCACAAGAGACAATAGACACACAAAGTTTCCTTGGGGAAAACCAATAAGTTGAAAAACCCCAATAACTTCCTCAGAGATAGAAAGAGAAATGATACAATCCCAGTACAAGAGATAGTTCTCCTAGCAGCTTCTCCTCTCTGACTTGTGCGCCACTCTCCAATGAGTGTTTAAGTGAATAAGTGAATGATGAAATAGAGTTCCTCCTATACTCTATTTATACATGACTTGACTTTCCTAATAAAATAGCAGGGCCGACTTGTCTAAGATAGTCTAATAACCCATGGCTAACTTAACTCAGGGCCGACCCCACACTTGGTGGTGTAATAACCCATCACATGCAAGTTGTGACACTTGCGACACTTGTCAATACAAATGACGACACTTCCGTATAGAGGAATAATACCATATCTATAGGAGTACAATATACATATGTAAAATACATTCCGAAGTTACAAATACATCAACACTTTTGATGGATCATCTCAAAGTTCTGCAAATACTTGGGTACAAAAACTAGATGTGTATTTTCAGCTGAATCCAATGGTGGAAGAGGATGTTTTAAAAATGTCTATTTTGCATCTCGAAGGAGAAGCCAATAATTGGTGGTTCCATGGTATGAAAAAATTGGGACATGATTAGGTTACAACATATGGAGAATTTGTTGACAGGGTATTATAAAGATTTGAGCAAAAATACCCATAATTGCCTTTCAAAGAACTAGCCCAATTGAAGCAAGTTGGAACCACTGCTGAGTGTATGTCGGAATTCCAAAGACTATTAGTTAAGGTGGATGATATATCTATGGTAAGATTAGTCTTTCTCTTTACTGAAGGTTTGGATGAACCCTTAAAAGGTTTAGCTAAATCCCACAAACCTAAATCATTGAAGGATTCCATGAACTTGGCAAGAGATTTGCAGAATGTGCTACCAATGACAATGGTTCCCCCCAAGAACAAATTTCCTTCCCAATTCAGATTTGAAAAGAATCCATGGAAATAATATGAATTTGGAAAGGATAAGAAAGAGGAACCAAGTAAGGAAGAACTTAGAAGGAAGAAACTATGTTACACATGCTTCCAACCATGGGTACCAGGGCATAAATGTGTTAAGGGAAGGGCACAATTCATTGAAGTATTTTATGATGATGAGTATGAAGGATGTATGGAGGAAGGAGGACATATTTCATCCCAATAAGAGGGATATTCCACAGCATAACAAGAGAAAAAATAAGAATATCATCCATTACCTGACAAAGGGAGACTAGCAGTTCTTTCAGGAGTGCCTTGTTTCCACACTATTCGATGCCAAGGAGCTATACAAGGACAAAGGGTTTCTATATTGGTATATTGAGGAACCACCCATAATTTCATTGATGCAACCATGGTGGAGAGGATAAAGATACCTGCTGAACCATTCGATGGCTTCACAGTCATCATTCCAGGTCACCATACTATGGAGTGCAAAACATGGATTCCAAAGCTACAACTCACCATAGGTAATTACACATTTTTTGATAGCTTTTATGTGGTTGATGTTGCTGATAATAATGTGGTATTGGGAGTGAAATGATTGTACTCTATAGGGGAACATACAGTGAACTATCAAATCCCTGAAATGAGATTCAAATATTCGGAAGGAAAACAAAGGGTATTGAGAGGAATGCATACCTATCTGAATCAAGTAGTGTCATCCCATAGCATGAAACACAAGAATGAAAAGGTTTTGGGAGACATTCTTCATGGAAGGCCAACTCATAGAGGAGGAACAAGTTTGCAGTATCCTAAATTGAGATTTCTTGAGGGCAAGCAATCTTGGGTGGGGAGGACTGTAATGTCCCCATTAAAATAAATCTCAAGAAGGAAAAATTCCACCAATATACTAGTTTCTAGGTTGGGGTGGAAACATTAGATTTGGAATAAGGGAACTAATAAAAACCCAAATGGAATTTATCTTGACATAAATATATTAAATGAAGATAAATAAATATTTATGATGAGAAAATGAGATGGCACTTGGTCATGGAGACACATTGGTGGTGTGGGACCCACACAAATCTAGATTCCCCATGCCGCATGGAATTCCACTCTCACCCATTTGAATACAATGTGGATTCCACTATTCTTGGGAGATTTGGAAGGTCATAATACTTGTCATGAATCAATGAGGTCTAAATGTAGAGGAAGAGTAACTCCCATGGAAGAGGAAGAGGCATTTTGGAGCTAGTGGGACACCTGGCCTAGATTCCCTAGCTTCTATGACACCAATGATGAAGATGCCTATGAAACTTATGACAAAATCAGACTTGATGGATCAAATATGACATAAATGACATTTCAGGGCTAAAAGTAGCCTCCAAGAAGGCACACAAGGGAGTTAGGGAAGCCAAAGAGACACCTATTCGAATTGAGTGAACGAGGAAGCTAGAATTGGAGGGACAAGTGGCATACTTTGGAATCTCTTCCCAATTCGAGTTGGAATGAAGCTCATGGATGGAATTTGAGTTAAGGAAGCCTTAGGGAGTTTATAAAAGTCTTGAACAAAGAAATAGAGCATATTTTTATCATTTTACATTTTTCATTTGGAGAGGAGAGCTAGTAGAGTGTTATTCTACTTGCCTTAGCACCAATTTCGAGGGTGAAAGATTCCCATCCTAATTGGAAATTGGAGAGGCCATTCAGACCTTTAATTTGGAGATAAAATGGAGCATTTTTTTCAGTTTGAAGCAATAGGGAAGCTCGTGATCACATCACCTTCAGATTGCTTCTACAACTATTCTCCCATTTCTTGTCATATTCTTGCTCCTTGAGGAGAGGTACACTTGGTGAGGTGATGATATCTTTGGGATAGATATTGAGGCCCCATATTGTTGTAATATGATATATATACTCTGTATTTACTGCTCATAATACTTTTAGATAAAAAATAAAATATATTTTATGTACAAATGCTAAACTATGATTAAATGGTGCCATTTCCCCAATACCTTTTTGTAAGCACTTGAAGTGGTATAAAATTCGAATGGTTCAGTCAAAATATGATACATTATTGTTTTATGGAGCACCATTAATATTATGAATAAGTTTAATATTCATTAGATAAGCATTGGTCGCAATATTCTTAAGTTTCACAACCATTTGTGAAGATTTACTATCATTTCCCCCTATGTTAAAGCTAGTATACAAACACCTGATTTATGGAAGTTGCAGAATCCTGTAGAAACTAATTGATGCTGCATTGGGAATCCCATTGAAGTCCTTTATCAGTACGATGTATATTTTCTGAAATTTGGGGAGGTATTATAGTGTTTGGGAAGCCATCTTTTTCCCCTACCCTTGGGGGTTTTGATCCTCGATTTTGACTAGTAATGTTCCCTATTTTTCCTTGATTATAAATGAATGTTGCAGAAGTGTTTTAAGAGTGTCCAAGCATCCATAAGCCTAATTTACATGTTTGAATACCTTCCAAACTCATTCATACCCTATTCAGAACCATTTGGAGCCATTTGGAAGCAGTGGAGTCAATACTAGTCTAAGGATCGAATTGGTCAAAATTTGCAATTTTTCCTAGTTTTTGCAAATTCTTAAAAAGGGACACTACAAAATATTCCTCTTAGATTCGATATGGGTGGCTTGAAAAAAAAAATCATCCAGGTTATTCGGATTGAACATAAGAATTGTATGTCTTAAGTAACTATGCAATCCTCCTATGTATTTAAGAAGTGTCTCTTTAGTATAAAGAGGTGTACCTAGCACTAATTCCATATTTCTAAACTCTTGTGTGTATTCTTGCATGTTTTGACCCTTAACTTTTCTGAAATTATGCCAGTCCATCATCGCTTGCTGCATATAACCCAATAGATATAATTGTTTTTTCAATGATGCAGTAAACTCATACCATGAGGGAATAACTTTACCTTTAGTAATAAGATCCTCTTGAGTTTTGATCTCCCACTAGATGAGATAAGTGATACCAAGGAAAAGTGTGGACAACTGTATTTTTTCTTCATCGCCTACAAGTTTTTGGGTCCTGTAATATACTTCAATTTGTCTAATCCAACATTCAATTTTTCAGTATTAAGTTCTCCTTTAAACATGGGTAAATCAAATTTTAAATGAAGCTTTAACAATGGCATATTAGAAATATATTTCTGATGACCTTTAGAATGATGAGAATGAGAAGAAGAAGCAGAATTAGAACTTGAATATGAACTTGAAGGTGAATATGGAGGTTCATGAAGGTCTCCTCCATTTCCCTGATTCATTGAAGCATTATCCTCAGATTTTTCCTTCTTATTTTCCCTCTTCTTCAATCTCTCTTGATAATCTGCAAACAAATTCTCAACCATATTCGACATTTTATCGAAGGATTTATGAAAATACTTATTGTGCTCTGAACGTGCATCATCTTCTAGCATTTTCTTCCTTTGGATAATACGTTCAATTTCTGGATCAAAAGGAACAAGCTCTCCTTTACCTTCCTTAATCTTTCTCCTAGTAATCATTCACACACACTCACAAATCTATGGTTAAGTAGGATATGATACCAAACATGATCTGAACTTGTAGAATCATTAATTAACCAAGATTTATGTGCGAATGCTCCAAAAACGTTAAAAAGGATTTAAAATGGCATTTTTGAAGAGCAAATAAGCATAAAGAATTCAAAATAATAAATATACAAACCATAATACAAGACAATAGCTGATAACGAAGTTCGTCCATAAAGGACTATGTCTTTGGGCCCCTTCCTGTGAGACCAAATTTATTAATTTATTCAAATGCTTCACTTTACATCAATGTCGAGGACGTTCTGCAATTCAGACTATCTGCTACAAAAACATACTGCACCACTGTGACCGTCTCGAATAATCATGAAAAATGAGTATAAACACTCTATGGTTTTCCTGGGACCTTCCCTGGCACGCAGTTCGAGAACCTCCCCTCCTACACTATACAGTCATTGTACGACCCACCTCAGGTTCTATGCACACATTGAAATTCGTGTCAACTGTCTGTCACATCCGAACTATAACCATCGTCCCTCCAAACTACAGTTTAAATAACGTTCAAATGTTTGTTGGGTGCCCATGGGTGGCACACCCACGTTGGTACCAAATCCGATTTCAAATCCGAAAATATATTTCCAGGATGAAGAGACAATCCCAAAGGCATTGACATAGTGGCAAAACATTGGAGTGGTTAGGCAGAGATATCAAGTTCAAAAACCCATGGACTCCATTTTTGGTGGTATGATATATGTAATATGGTGGAATATGAGGTTATCCCCCCCCCTGTGGGATACGCCATTAGTCATATATCATATCACGGGGCCGAGGGCTAGGCCCTCGACCTACCCCTTTTCAAAAACAACCAACCAAACAACTTTAAATATAAGATTTTCCCCATGTGGTTAATAACCACCGACGGACATGATGGTAGGGTGCATAATATTAAGGCGTTGGATCGATGAGAGGTTAGGGGTTCGATCCCCTTTCCCCACCATATGTTTTGGTGAACAGTAACCACATTGTGGCCAATCGAACTGCCACGTTGCAGCCTCCGATTGGTCCACTTGGCCTCCACTTGTACAATGAAGCTACCACTTGTCATCCTGCAACAAGTCCATGTCATTGCAATGAAACATCACCTTCCATGTCAGTTTCCATGTCACCTAGCATGTGGTGCATCTTGGAGATGCCACATCAATAGTATGGTCCACCTGTATAGGCCACGTGATAACCTTTTAGTGGTGCCACATGACACCCATTTTTTTGCCATTTTGTTGTCTTGCCAAAATTTCAGAGTACGATATCTTCTACATCCGAAGTCCATTTTTGATGAAACGAGCATAGTCAGAAATATCTCAGTGAGCCCTATGCAAGGATGTGCTTCTGTTTAGCATTTGAATATTTTTTATTTTTGGTCATTTGGGAGATCCTCCTAGATCACTACGACCTGTTGCACCTACCTCGAAATCCTACTGATGGGATTCCTAAAGTCCCTAAATTTCCTTTATGTCACATCACAAATAATCCCAATGCTAGGGAAGCTCCCAATTATAGTGTTGTGGATGACTTGGCGCAATCTCTTGCCACCATGTCTACATTGGAAGTTCTTAGGAACTATCCCATGCAACGCAAATCCTTACTGTAAGCTCTAGGTGTGATTGACCCTTTTGAGTCCCATTTGATGCAATTCAATTTGGATCAAGCATAACCGTGATTACCCTCATCAGTAGCCTTTAAAATCTCAGTGACCATTCGAAACTTAATGATTCATCAGTGCATTGTATATGAAGGCACCTCCACTTGTGTCATGTTAGATTATGTTTGGAAGAAGATTGTATCTCCCCAACTTGTTTCATCCCTCATGGAATTGTGTTCCTATGATGGATGCATTGTTCAACCTCAATTCCTTCTTCAGAATGTCCCTGTAGAGTTAGCTAGAAAAATAATGTTAATAGATATAGAGGTTGTCAATGCCCAGAATGATTACAACCTCCTTGGGCGTTGCTACATGTACGCTATGAAACTATTCACCTCGGCCATCTTCAGGATTATGAAATCCCCCCATGAGGGAAATATTGTAAAAATTGACTAGTTGACCTATTACGACCCCAAGGGGATGGCTTGTCTGGAAAATTTCCTACCCATGTTTGACAACAGTATCGACATTGTATCCATCCTCAGTATTGATCCCGGTATATTTCATAATGCACCTATGATTGGAACCTTTCAATATCTACCTCCTCCAACCCCAAAGGTGGAAATATATGAGTTGTGCACCATCTCTTCTTGTAAATATGATTCCCAACACTACAAGGAAAATAACCTGTAGCGGAGGTCTTTAGTGTTACTTGATTGTCCAAAATTGTAAAAAAAACTCTGCTACAACCTCCACAATTGGTAGCAAATGTTTTAACGAAGGTTTTTATGGAATTTTTTTATAACTAAATAAACTTGGTGGATGGAGGCTATAGAGGATGCTTAACATACTAATATGCACCAGTGCAATATGATAAAAATAATATGCACCAATGCACTCCAACATATAGAGCACTGGAGCACACCAAAATTTAACACCGCACCAGTGCTTTAAAACAATATATGCACCAGAAAATTGTAACCAAACCAAGATCGACTCTTACGTATTGATTAAACACATCAGTGCTTATGTACTATAACAAAGCACTGATTTGATATGTTACGTCATACACACAACACATTTTCTATATTTTAAAAATTTAATGGTGTTTTCTATATATCATAGCGCACTGGTGCATTTCATCATAATAGGCACCGGTGTCTACAAAATATTAAAAATTCCCGGTGCATATTAACAATTGAAAAGAACCAGTGCAATTAATAAAGACAAACACACCGGTAAATGCAATTGAGATGAGGACTTCAAAAAAATTTAACACTGCGCTTAATATAGATTAGAGTACCAGGGTGTATCATTCAACCAAACAAACTGGGGTGTAACATTTCCCAAACGCACCAGTGCGACAAAAACTATCAAAAGCATCATAGGTTATTTTTTGAACAATGATTACTAACATTGCACTATAATAGCTATTTTTTATTTTTTATTTTTTTGATTCCATTGTTCATTAGAAATTGAAATATTTTTTATAGTATTCATTTCAATTTTAATTATTGTGTTTGTTTGGATTAATTTCTTATATCATTGATTCTAGCATATATATTATAATATTTAATCATCCATACATTTAATTACCAATGTACCATTTCACATGTAACATTTGACAATGACATTGGAGAATGCAATAAAATAAAAAAGGTTATTTTATTTTATATCAATACGAGTCCCTTTGTCATACAAAATAGGACAACATAAATTCCACAATAATCAAAATGTCAACATGCATGTAATTGTTACACTTATTGGTAACCTGTTGTCTTTCAATTTGTTAGGAACCCATGTCTTTAGTTTGTTAGTATGTTGTTGTTGGACGCATATGCTTTGTAAGTCGTCCCGTAGTATTTGTTGATCAATAGTTTATGTTATTGTTGTTGGCGCATATGCTTTGTAAGTTGCCTGTAGTATTGTTGATCCATAGTTTGTAACGGCCCATGGTTTTGACCCATAGTATTGGCGCCTAGAATTAGTATATAAGTGTGTGTTGAGACCTATGAAGGCACCGTGAAGTTAATTGTATTGAGCTTGCTCAAAGGAGGTTGCCCCCTCGAAGTGGCCTATGATCAATATAAAAGTGATTCTGAGTTCTGTCATTTCTGCTATTTCGCATATTCTTGTTAATTAATTGTTGCAGGTGCATCACATCTGGTATCAGAGCACTTTCTTGGGCTCGCTAGGTGAAATTTCTGCCAAATTTTTTTTTCGCATCTGTTGCAGGTTTGGATTTGGGAATAATACCTATCTGCTTAACTGTGGGAAGTACTTGGGCATAAGCCCTAAAACTCATTGTGAGGAGTACCACAGGAACCCCGAAGTAGCTGGCCCATTGAGAGGACATGCCAGCGAAAAGGGCAACGACCCCTACCTGATTGACTAGTTCCCACCTGTGAGGTAAACCAAGAGCTGTCGTTTGTGGCAAAGCGGCTATTAGTTTTACCTGAGCCATGGAGTGAGGGGTACTACCCCAATACGCAAGCCGTCAGACAGCATTGGTGGCCGAGTGAAACCCCTGAACTATTAGGAAGCCGCACATATCTGGGGTCTATATCTACTTTCAGCTAAACTATTACCGATCACTGCTGCGCCGTTTCAGATCCATTTTGCAAGTCGTTCCAGATTCAACCGTTTTCAATCCATTCGGCGCTGTTCCAGATCCCTTTCGAGCCGTAGCCGCTCCAGTCTGGAAAAAAAAAAAAAACGAGTTTTTTCTCCATATCTCCCTTATTTTCACTCTGTTTCCCTTGAAATTTTCGGGGAACCCCTGTCATCCCATTCTGCATATTTCAGTCCTGAGGACCCTATCCCCAATTCCCCTTCCCAAAGCCCGAAATCCCACATTTGCCTATTTTTAGGGTTTGCCATAACTTCCTCAGATTTCACCCAATCACCTTCAAATTTTACCACAGAGTTCCTTTCTGAATTCTGCTTCTTTGTTCCCCTCTGCCAAATTTTCTCATTCTTTCACCCCGCTTCTGAAATCCTCATTTTTGCTTCCCTATCTATCCAACAGTGTCCAAAACCTAGTCAAACCCCAATTACCCTTCTGATTTTTTCCCAAGTCCAGATTTTCCTTTACTGAAGTAGTTTCTGTTTTTGTTTTCCTACCCAGTCAACCGGGAAAAAAAAAAAAAAAACCGGCAGTCCAGCTATGAACAACAAACGGCAGTCCGAGTCTTCAGCAGACAATGGGTTCTCTTCTTCCAGCAATTTCTGTGGTCCGAAGCTTGATTTTCCTTGCTTCAATGGTACCGATCCAACTGGATGGATCTATCGTGCAGAACAGTATTTCAGTCTGCATAATACTTTTGATGTCAAAAAAGTTCCGTTGACATCCTTTCATTTGGAACATGAAGCTCTTCAATGGTACCGTCGGTACATCAAGGCTCATCCAAAGCCCAAATGGCCAGACTTTTGCCAGCTCCTTTTGCAACGATTTGGTCCTAGTGCTTTTGATGACTTCACAGGAGCCCTCACTAAAATTCGCCAAACTGGCACGGTGAGAGAGTATCAAACCGAATTTGAGAATCTAGCCAACCACACCGAAGGATTGTCTGATGACTTTTACTGGAGTTGTTTTATCAGTGGTTTAAAGGATGCCATCCGCTCTGAGGTCAAAATGTTCTGTCCCAACACAATGATGGAAGCACTAGGGTTGGCTAAGTTGGTAGAAGACAAGATTGCATCCCAACAACGCTCCAAGCCCACTTTTGTTCCCTTCCGAAATATGGGTTCTCAGCGACCACCTATACCGTAGGCTCCTCGACCGACTCCTATCAAGCGTTTGTTTGAAACAGAGATGCAAGCACGCAGAGAAAAGGGGATTTGCTATAATTGTGATGAGAAATTCACTCGGGGACATAGATGTGTTCAGCAAAAGCTCTATCTCTTGGATGTGGAGTCTCCGCCTGCCTCTGAAATTGGTGACGAAGATCCAGAAACACTGGATGCTCCGGTCGACATTCAGGAACCGCCTATTGACCCTCCGTCTCAAGATGACCAGCCATAGATATCTCTCCATGCTTTAGCTGGAATCACCACCCCCCAAACAATGCGGGTCAGGGGTTACTTCAAGAAGCTTCCTCTTACAATACTCATTGATTCTGGTAGCACTCATAATTTCATTGACCCTCGGATCGCCAAACAAGCTGATTGTTTTATCCATCCTTGCTCCAACTTTGAAGTCATGGTTGCCAATGGGGGCAACTTACCTTGCAAAGGGAAGTGTCGAAATGTGCATATCTCTATGGGAGATTATACCTTGCGCTCTGACATGTTTGCCTTGCCCTTAGGCGGATGTGATGTGGTTTTGGGCGCTCAATGGCTACGCACACTTGGCCCTATCTTATGGGATTTTGCTGAACTTTGGATGCAGTTTTCCCTCAATGGACACAAACACACATTGAAAGGATTACAACCAGGTTCTCTCAGCATCATCAGTTCACATCGCATGGAAAAAATCCTCAAGAAGAATTCACATGGTGTCATCGCTCAGATCCATTCCATCCAGATGCAACCATCAGCGGTCTCCACTACTCCTTTGGATCTACAACAAATTCTGGATCGATATACAGGTGTCTTTGCTGAACTAGTGGGATTTCCACCTTCCAGGCCAGAAGACCATCATATTCATCTCCTTCCTAGCAGCGTTCCTCCCAACATCAGGCCCTATCGCTACCCATTTCACCAAAAAACAGAGATTGAAATGCTCGTTCGGGACTTATTAAAGCAAGGTATTATTCGCCTAAGCACTAGTTCCTTTTCTTCTACAGTTATTCTTGTCCGCAAAAAAGATGGGTCATGGTGCCTCTGCATTGACTTCCGAGCACTTAATCACCTCACCATCAAGGATAAGTTTCCAATTCCTGTTGTTGATGAGCTTCTTGATGAGCTTCATGGGGCTCACTTTTTCTCCAAGTTGGATCTTCGTTCTGGGTATCACCAAATTCGGGTTCATGAGGATGATATCCCTAAAACAGCTTTCCGCACACATGATGGCCATTATGAGTTTTGGTCATGCCATTTGGCCTCACTAATGGTCCTTCCACATTCCAGGCCTTAATGAATAAAATATTTCGACCCTACTTGCAGAAATTCATTCTGGTATTCTTTGATGATATCCTCATCTACAGTAAAACATGGGATGAACATCTCTAGCATTTGGATCTTGTCATGCAACTTTTCTCTGACCATCATCTCCATGCCAAGCAGTCTAAATGTGTTTTTGGACAGAAGGAAGTTGAGTATCTCGGGCACATTATCTCAGCACAAGGGGTTCGCGTGGATCCTGCCAAAATCGATGCCATGAACAATTGGCCGCGTCCTCAGACACTCAAGAGCCTTCGTGGTTTTTTGGGGTTGACTGGCTACTACCGTAAGTTTGTCAAGGATTATGGGAAGATTGCAGCTCCATTAACTACTCTATTGAAAAATGATGCCTTCACATGGACACCTGCTGCTCAGTGTGCATTTGACAAACTAAAACAAGCTATGTGTACTACACCTGTGCTAGCTATGCCCGATTTTTCCAAGCCCTTCACTATTGAGAGTGATGCTTGCGGCAATGGACTTGGTGTTGTTCTCCTTCAAGATGAACACCCCATTGCGTTCACCAGCAAAGCCCTTTCAGGTAAGAATCTAGCTACCTCTACCTATGAGAAGGAAATGATGGCTATTTTGCATGAAGTACAGAAGTGGCGCCCATACCTATTAGGGAATCATTTCTGCATCAAGACTGATCACCAGAGTCTGAAATATTTCTTGGACCAGCGTGTCTCCTCCCCAGCACAACAGAAATGGGTTAGAAAACTCATGGGTTATGACTATGAGATCACTTACAAGAAGGGTAAAGACAATATTGTGGCAGATGCTCTTTCTCACACATTTGAGGCCCAAGGTTCTCTTTCAGCTATTTCTTTGCCTGTTCCAAATTGGTTGCAATCTGTTCAACAGGGTTATGTCAATGACTCCTCCTTATCTCAAATCATCCAACGCTTGACCAACAACCCTTCTGCTGTACCACATTACTCTTGGGATGGTGCTTCTCTACGATACAAGGGTCATCTGGTGCTTCCCCAGAGCACAGATCTTCAACAGGATGTCTTCTATGAACTCCATGCTTCTCCATCGGCAGGGCACTCTGGGTTCCTCAAAACGTATGAACGAGCACGGCGTAACTTCTTTTGGCAGGGCATGAAAAGGACAATTCAATAGATGGTGGCTGAATGTGATACCTGCCAGCGCAATAAGGGTGAAACAACACTCCTTCCAGGATTGCTTGAACCCTTGCCCATACCTACACGGATTTGGATAGATATTTCTATGGATTTCATTGAAGGGCTCCCTAAATCTGGCGGGAAGACAGTGATTCTCGTTGTGGTTGATCGCCTCTCCAAATATAGTTTATTTTGTGCTCTCAGCCATCCCTATACAGCCTCCTCCGTCGCTCAAATTTTTCTGGACCAGATCTTTCGTCTTCATGGCATCCCTTCTTCCATTGTCTCGGATCGTGATGTGACTTTCACCAGTCATTTTTGGACAGAACTATTTCACCACACTGGCACCAAACTGAAGATGAGTTCAAGGTATCACCCACAAACAGATGGTCAGACTGAAATTGTCAATAAATGCTTGGAAACTTATCTTCGTTGCTTCACCTAGGAACAACAACATCAATGGGCAAAATGGCTCCCTCTCGCTGAATGGTGGTACAATACCTCTTACCACATTGCGTCTAAAATGAACCCATATGAAGCAGTCTATGGTCAGGCACCTCCAGCTCTTCTTCCATACACCCCAACCAGTTCACCAGTTCAGGAAGTTGACACGGTCCTTCGAAACCACGATCATATTTTTCGCATTTTGCGGGACAATCTTCACATGGCAAGAAATCGCATGAAGCAACAAGCTAATCAGCACCGTTCTGAGCGCACTTTTCAAGTCGGCGATATGGTTTTTCTTCGTCTCCAACCGTACAAACAATCATCCTTGAAACTCAAAGGGCGTCATAAGCTCGCTCCAAAGTTCTATGGGCCATATCGGATTCTTCAGAAGATTGGGTCCGTTGCTTATAAATTGGCACTTCCTCCTCCTTCCCGCATTCATCCAGTCTTTCATGTCTCTTGTCTGAAGAAAGTTCTTGGCACCAACATCAGTGGACAAACGATTTTACCCGAACTGAATAATGAAGGATCCATCCTTTTGGAGCCAGAGGCCATCCTCAATCGGCGCACGCGTCAGCTTCGCTCTCGCTCTATCACAGAGGTATTAATTCATTGGCACGGCATGCAACTAGAGGATGCTACATGGGAACCACTCCTTCAGATTCAACAACAATTTCCACATCTAAAGCTTTGAGGACAAAGCTTTTTTTTAAGGGGGAGGGGATGTTAGGAACCCATGTCTTTACTTTGTTAGTATGTTGTTGTTGGACGCATATGCTTTGTAAGTCATCCCGTAGTATTTGTTGATCAATAGTTTATGTTATTGTTGTTGGCGCATATGATTTGTAAGTCGCCCGTAGTATTGTTGATCCATAGTTTGTAACGGCCCATGGTTTTGACCCATAGTATTGGCGCCTAGAATTAGTATATAAGTGTGTGTTGAGACCTATGAAGGCACCGTGAAGTTAATTGTATTGAGCTTGCTCAAAGGAGGTTGCCTCCTCGAAGTGGCCTGTGATCAATATAAAAGTGATTCTGAGTTCTGTCATTTCTGCTATTTCGCATATTCTTGTTAATTAATTGTTGCAGGTGCATCACACAATTTAGACACTATGTCCAGTACACTTTACAAAATGTATGATTTTCAGAGACAATTATTTCAAAATATACAACAACTTGCATTAACATCCAAAATATATGGATCATCATTCTTCGTTGGAATTATTATCAGTGCTCGAGCCACTTGCATCAATTGGGTTATTTGGATGAATGTTTTGTTGATTGCCTCAATTATATGTTTTGTTGATTGCCTCAATTATTTTCCTCTTCTTCCATCTGCAAACATACAATAAAGTGTAATGAGTGTGTCTACATTGATGAGAATAATGAAAATTAAAATAGATAATATACATGAATGTAAATTGAAAATCGACGCACCACAGAAATAATTGTGTTTTGAATGTCACACATTCTTTCAAAACCATTTCTCATGCCATATCTCAACCACTCTTATGTTGGCTACACTCCATACTCTGTTTCCTGCAAGTTTTATGCCCCCTAAGAAATCATAAATTTAACATAAATGATTTTTTTGTTCTATTACTTATAAAATGAGAGAAGTAAAACAACATAGATACAAATTCCACAATTAATTTTTGATATGCCAACATATACTCACAACCATTTCTTAACCCAACGTTAATCAATTCTTCTCATGGGTCCTCTTTGTATGTTAACACATGTTTCAAGACATCCAAGGATGGCTAGTGAAAAAAAAATATAAAGATCACAACCACTATGAAACCTTAAGTTGTTATAAGGAGATCACAACTACTCACAAACATTTCTATCAACCCCCTTTTTCCTTGTTGTCCTTTCTTATGTGCTAAATGGGTTCCATTTTGTTTTCTTTTCTGCAACAAAACAATTGAAAATCAATATTTAATGCTGAATTAATTAATTAGATGTACATAATCCAAAAAATCAATGATTTCATACATTTGAACCACGTTTTTGTTGAGATGGCTCCTCATGCGATGCAATTATGTCCATTTCCTTGATCATCTCTTTGTACATTTTTTTGGACATCCCTACTGACACATTTTTCATATCGCCTCGTTCATCCTTTGGGATTTTCATAATCTTCCTAAAACTACAAAATGACATTAAACTGTTTTTTTGTTGATATGAAAAATAAATATAGCATAGTTCAAATGATTAAAGGAATGCTTTGTAATAGTAGATATATATTCTACATAAACATGTTGAGGAATATTACTTTTGAATGATTCTTTTGTCATTGTTGTATGCTTTTTCTATTGCAAGTCTAACATGTCTCATTGACCATTTCTCTGAAAACGCCTCTTATAGTTTACATATGACTTTATTCTTCAAATCATTTGATTGATTTATGTACTGTGAGTGAAAAATACATCTATACGTTCTTTCCACTATATTCCTCATAGTTTTATAAAAGTCTTTCCCCCCTCTATTAACTTCCAACACCACTCCAAATGAGCTAAGGATCAATTCATCATCATTTTCATCTTTCATAATTTTGTTTTCTTATGATGACATTCCCTTATGTTGTTTTCAATCACTATATAACATTCAACATATGTGAATTATATTATTTGAAACATATTAGCGAATATTCTTAAGTACAATATTGCTAAAAATTCAAGAAATAATTCATATTCATTTATTTTTTATTCATCCCTCTGCAAATTTTCCATCAATGTTTTATGCTCTTCTGCAGTTAGATTGCTAAGAATATTATCGAGCTTCCTCATTTTTTGGATCTGCATGTCACACATTAACCAATACATATTATTTAAGTTTAGAAATAATTCAAATAGATTAATTTAAACATACAAATTAAAAAGCACTTGCCTTCTTCGCAATTTTGGATGTGCTTCCATCATGTCAACTAGAATTGTTGTTCGTCAAATTCTTATCATGAATTTTCTATCAATACACAACATGTACCATTAAATACAGAAGCTATCAACTATACTATACAAATAAATTACAGAACTTCAAAATAGAAAACAAGTATGAAATCAGTCTTGCATCGTTGCACTTAAGTACATAAAATGCATCAGTCCATTTAGTACAGAAAGCACCGGTGAGTTATATAAAAACAGGTGCAATGTAAACCACATAATTTTATTTTACGTTTTTAAGAAAAAAAAGAAATGGTGGGTCCAACATTACCGGTGTGCTATTAATATAAATGCACTGGTACATTAATGCAATATGGTCGCATTAAAAACTGTGAATTTGTTTTTGTTGCATTTTTAGAAAATAAAATATAATGGTAGGCCTAACACTATTAGTGCACTATTACTATAAACGTACCAATATGTTCATTTTATAAAAAGGCATTGAAAATGATGGATGATATTTTTTAATGAAAAATTTAAAAAACTAAAGAAACCTGACATGACCAACAGGGTTTCGAATTCGACCCAAAAAGTGGTCCCATCACACCCAATGCTTTCTATATAAAATCACAAACTCATCAAATCTAAAATCCCTAAAAAGAAAAATTGTAATTTTGAAACAATAGAGGGATTTAAACCCTAATGTAAAATTTTGTAGCAATATAAAACAAAAATAAGCAATGAGAAAATAAGGGTTGCAACAATGAAGGTAACTATGAATTTTTTCTTCTTCTAAATTCAGTTAAAATCTAAATAGGATAATAAGATCAATAGTGATATTTTACATACTTAAAATTGAAATTTGTACTATGCAGGTTTTTTTTATTCACCATATCTAACAAATTTTAATCCTCAAAATAATTTGATTTCTCCAAGCTCCTTCCACGCCAGTCTCTCTTCCAAAACACTCCCTTTGAAATTTCGGCAAAAGAATGAAATAGTGATTAGATTTTTTACTTTTAAACACCTTTTAGAATTAGTTTTCGAAATTAAAATTCCTGCCCCTTTTTCAACTTGGGGAAAAAATAACTTGTGTGATTTTCTAATTTTGATTTTCGACATTCTGGTGCACTTTTGATTTTGTCACACCAATGCGTATATGCATTAACCGCACTGGTGCATTTGAAGTTTAACTTAGTACCGCATAAAAATATATATAAAAAAAAACATATATCATACTATGGTGCATATACAAATCATGTTGCACCGGTGCACGCATAAATAGGAAATGCACTAGTATAAATAATTTTGTAAAATGCATCAATAAATATCCAATATCAAATATATCAGATATTTTCTTTTGCAGGGGATTTTGTGGATGTTGACATAGGGTGTGTTCGTTGTTATGCTGCATCGATGCGTCACAATGTTAAAATTCCATTGGTGCGGTCTTATTGATTTGGTGCACCTATTTAATTTAAAAATCCTATGATTTGATGTTTCAACTTAAAATTTGATATTCATCTCAAATGTTCTTATAGGATTCAACCACACAAATTACAATATTTCAGATTATACATATGTTGCTTAAAATCACCTTATTCTTACAAAATGGTTTCCAAACTATATTGGAAGTTAGATTGTGATATGGTTCTCAAAAATATTTTAGGACTGTAAAGACATATATTGATGGATGATTTGGCTCAAATGTAGGGGGGAAAGGTTATAGTATCAAATGGCCAATTCTTCAAATTCTAGCTCATTCCATCTTAATAAAATTTTGACGAGTTCTCCCTTTCCATATCTAGTAAGTTCAAGTTTTATTTATATTTTGATTATGTTTGAATTTATGTTACTTATTCATGTGAATCTGAATATCAATGTATTCTATATTGTAGGATCAAGTTTGGATGCACAATATATGTTGATGTATATGTAACTTCAGAATGTATTTCATCTGTGTATTTTATATATATTTATTGTACCCTTATAAGAGATGTGTTATTCCTCTATAAGGAAGTGTCGTCATGTGGATTGACAAGTGTCGCAAGTGTGTGTACTTGCCGATGGGTTATTAGACCACCATGTGGGGTCGGCCCTGAATTATATATAATATAATGTGGATGTACCTAGCTAGACAAGTCAGCCCCATAAGGTCACTGGGCAAAAAGGTTAGTATAAATAGAGATCGGAGATCTCTATTTTAATCACTCGGAAAAGTATTTCACTCTCACTCAAAAAGTGGCGCACTAGTGAGGAGGAGGATCATCTGCTACTAGGATACTATCTCAGTGTTATTTGGTTGTACCTTGGTTGAGCCATTTCTCTCTCTATCTCTGAGGAAGTTGTGGGGTTTTTCACCTTAGGGTTTTCCCCATGGAAACTCTGTGTCTCTTGTCTCTTATGCTTTTGATTCTTTTGATGCTTGTCATATTGTGATTGTCATGCATTGATATACTATATATGTTATTCTCTCAGCAAATATCCTAGAGTATTGTGAATTAATGCTCAAAATTTAACATGGTATCAGAGCTAACCTGAGAAGAAGACATTTTGTAGTGACGGAAGCTTGCGTTCCTTGTTTATTGGGTTTCTCTCCACAGATTTTTGAAAATTAGTATAGTAGATTGATTCTACTCATCAAGGCGCATCTATCTATCCAATCAGAATTCAATTATGAGCATTTTCAGATTTGGCCCTAAAAATTAGGGTTTCCACAAAAATAGGAATTTCTGGAATATGAAGACACAGCTGAAAGCTCCTTGCAAAAATCGAAGTTTAGAGCTTTGGATCGAGATTTTTGGCTGGGTAGATCTCCGGGAAACTCAAACCCTAATTCAGGGCTCTCCCTAGTGAACCCGAGAGGACAAAAAGGCAATTCTGAAGGGAAAATCTTTGCTGATCTCAAATTCTGAATACACCAGGCTGATCATCTCATCAAGGCGCATCTTTCTATCCTTTCAAAAATTTGAAATTCACATTTTGAATTTTTAGGGTTTTTCTGATAAACCCTAATCCGGGACCAGATCCAGTTTTTCAACATCTCAAGTGGTAAGATCTAAATCTTTTCTATTTCCATTTGAAGTACTCTTTAAGATGTCTCTCCACACCAAGCTTGAGGATAAGATTGAAGGGGCTGATAACTTCCGAGTCTGGAAGTATAGGATTGGGTTAATCTTTGAAGAGAATGAGTTGGACTCATATGTGAAAGAAAACATCCCTATCCCAGAGGATGAAGAGGCCAAGGTATTGCATAAGAAGAACTTGGTCAAGGCAAAGAGAATCATTGTTGATTCCATCAAAGGCCATCTCATACCCCATGTGTCTTCTCTTAAGACACCCAAGGAGATGTTTGAATCTTTGACCAAGCTATTTGAAGGAAAGAACATAAATCGGAAGATGACCCTACGGAACCAATTGAAAGGAGTAAAGTTTCAGAATGGAGAAACCATTCAATCTTATTTTTCAAGGGTCTCCCAGATCAAGGAACAACTAGAAGCAGTGGATGAAATGGTGGAGAATGGTGAAGTGGTGATGACCACTCTAAATGGCCTACCCAGGTCATGGGATTCCTTCATTCAAGGAATTTGTGCAAGGAAGAAGTTGATCTCCTTCAACAGATTGCGGAAAGAATGCTCTCAAGAAGAAGCTAGACTTATAGCTCATGAGGAAAAGATGGGAGGTGAAGATCAAGCTCTTGCAGCCCACACCAAAAGAAGCAAAACCAAGAAGGAGCACCCTCGCCACAATAGATCCTATCAAAAGAGTAAGAAGGACCTAAGATGCTTCACATGCAATGAGAAGGGTCACTTTGCCTCAGATTATCCCAAGAACAAAAGGGATAATAACAACAATAAGAAGAGGAAGAGCAGCAAAAGAAGGTTTCATGCTCATGCCGCCGAAGATGATGAACCCCCAAAGAAGAAGGCTAGGGAAGAAAGTGATAGTGACTCATCAAGTGAAGAAGAGTATGTTCTGATCTCTGCTCTTACAGGTACTATCTCTCATGGTTGTAATGATTGGTTAATTGACAGTGGGGATTCCAAACACATGACTGGGTTTAAGGAATCTTTTGTGAACCTATCTGAACATGAATCACCCCATAAGGTGAAACTTGGGGATGATTATCAATACCCAATCAAAGAAAGTGGTGAAGCCTCCTACAACCTAGATTCTGGAAAATCTTTGAAGATGAAAGAAGTCCTTTATGTACCTGGGCTCAAGAAGAACTTACTCTCCATCTCTGCATTGGATGCAAAAGGTATGAGGGTTGCATTTGTGGATGGACAAGTCCTAATGTGGCCAAAGGGAAAGAACATAGATGATGCAGTAGTGATTGGAGAGCAAGAGGGAGGTTTGTATAAATTGAAGGGACAACCTGAACATGCCATGGTGCATGAATCCATGGAGCCAAGTGAACTTTGGCATAGAAGACTTGCTCATATGCACTATAGAGCACTTCCAATTGCAAGCAAGGAAGTAGAGGGTCTTTCTGAAATCAAGACCAAACATGAAGGTGTTTGCAAAGGATGTGCAAAAGGTAAGAATATTAAGAAGGCTTTCCCAAGCAGTGAAAGCAAGGCAAAAGACATCCTGGAAATCATCCACTCAGATGTATGTGGTCCTATGTCATCCAGTTCCCTGAGTGGGTATGTTTACTATGTCTCATTTATTGATGACTTCTCCAGGAAGACTTGGGTATACTTCTTGAAGAGCAAAGATGAGGTGTTTTATAAATTCAAGGAATTCAAAACCTTGATGGAGAATCAATCTGACAAGAAGATCAAAACATTCAGATCCGACAATGGTGGAGAATTCACCTCAAGTGACTTCAAGAAGATTTGTAGTGATTTAGGGATTAAGAGAGAGTTGACTGCTCCGTATAATCCTCAACAGAATGGAGTTGCAGAAAGGAAGAACAGAACTATCATGGAAGCAGCAAGGGCAATGTTGCATGACCAGGATCTACCTATGCATCTGTGGGAAGAAGCAACTAGAACAACTTTATATGTGCAGAACAGAACACCCCACAAGATATTGGACAACAAGACACCAGAAGAGGTCTTTTCTAGTAAGAAACCTGAAGTCAGTCATCTCAGAATATTTGGTTGTCCAGTATACACTCATGTCCCAAAGGAAAAGAGGACTAAACTAGATCCTTCAGGAAAGAAGGATATCTTTGTGGGTTACAGTGAAAGCTCGAAGGCTTACAGAATATACTTTCCAGGGTTCAAGAAGATTGATGTCAGTAGGGATGTAACATTTGATGAAAAATCAGCATGCATCAAATCAAGGAAGGCACCTACCGAAGTTTATGAAGAACCTAAGGAAACCAGATTTCAAGACACTACCATGACTGAAGCAGTTCCAGAAGTTGTTCGTGAGTTTGAAGATCCACAAGAACCTGTAGATCCACCCCGTGAGGATAACTCTCACAAGAGGAAACCTGCATGGGATAGAGAGCTCAAGATGCAGAAAGATTTGGAATTCCAGAAGAAGAACACAGAGCAAAGAAGAGAACCAGATCACATACCAGCTATGTTGCTTTACTCTGTGACATTATGAACAAAGAGCCTTCCAGTTATGAAGAAGCAACGGAAAATAAAGAATGGAAGGATGCCATGGTTGAGGAATACCAATCAATAATGAAGAATGATGTTTGGGATGTTGTCCCAAGACCTAAAGAGAAGTCTGTTGTGACTTCCAAATGGATCTACAAAATCAAGCATGCTGCAGATGGCGGTGTAGAGAAATACAAGGCAAGATTTGTAGCTCGTGGCTTCTCTCAGAAAGAGGGAATAGATTATGAAGAAACTTTTGCACCTGTAGCCAGGTATACTTCCATCAGAACAATACTTGCCCTGGTTGCAGCAATAAAATGGAAAATACACCAAATGGATGTCAAGACTGCTTTCTTGAATGGTGTAGTTGAAGAGGAAGTATATGTGGAACAACCACTCGGTTTTGAAATACATGACAGGGAGTCATATGTGTGCAGATTGAAGAAATCCTTGTATGGCTTGAAGCAAGCTCCCAGAACCTGGTATGGTAGGATGGACAGTTTCCTATCTAGTTTGGGCTTTACCAAGAGTAAAGCGGATTCCAACCTTTACTACAAGGTTGAGGAAGGGAATCCTATGATTCTACTCCTATATGTGGATGACTTATTTGTAACAGGAGATGACAAACTGATTGCAGATACTAAGAGGAAGCTTGCTACTGAATTCGATATGAAATATTTGGGAATGGTGCACTATTTCCTAGGTATGAAGGTGTGGCAGAATGCAGGTGGGATCTTCCTTGGTCAAGGGAAGTACACAGTAGATATCCTGAAGAGATTCAGGATGATGGATTGCAAGGCCATGGCCACACCTATGGCATCGAATCTGAAGCTTCTATGTGATGCTTCATCTGAGCCAGTTGATGTCTCTATGTATCGTCAGATGATTGGGTCCTTGATGTACTTGATGAACACGAGACCAGATATTTGCTTTGCTGTGAACACATTGAGCTAGTTCCTGACGGATCCGAGGAGTGTTCACCTGGTTGTTGTAAAGCATGTTCTGAGGTACCTGAAGGGTACAGTGGATTTTGGGCTCAAGTATGAAGTGAATCAAAAGTTTAACCTGCAGGGTTATGTTGATTCAGATTGGGCTGGAAGTGCTACAGATAGGAAGAGCACATCTGGGTGTTGCTTCAGTATGGGATCAGGTGTGATTTCATGGTTTAGCAGGAAGCAGTCCTGCGTGGCACTGAGTACAGCTGAGGTAGAGTATGTTGCAGCCTATTCAGCTAGTTGTGAGGCAGTATGGATACGGAAGCTACTGTCTGAGTTATTTGATCTCTCGTTGGATGCTACTGGTATCTTCTGTGATAACCAGAGTTGTGTGAAGCTATCTAAGAACCCAGTGTTTCATGACAGGTCGAAACAGATAGAGATCAAATATCACTATATCAGGGATATGGTGCAGAAAGGAGCTGTGAAGCTCCTGTATGTTGCGACGAACGAGTAGATTGCAGATGTGCTGATGAAGCCACTAGCCAGAGTGAAGTTTGAGTACGTCAGAGAGAGGCTTGGTGTTCTTCAGATCGAGGACACTTCGAGGAAGAAGTGATGGACACATTTGCTGAAGCCATTCCAAGCATGTTGGAAGGAGGATCCTTCACATGGCTGTGGATGTAAGCACTGGATGATGAGCATCAGGATGATGTTTTGGTTTTTGTTGGATATGATCAGTTGGATCATTTTTATGTATGTATGTATGCATCATGTTGGATGCTGGATATGATCAGTTGGATCATTTATATGTATGTACGCATCATGTTGGATGCTGGATATGATCAGTTGGATCGTTTATATGTATGTACGCATAAAGTTGGATGCTGGATATGATTGGATGGATCATATGTATGTATTTTTGTATATGCATCATGTTGGATGCTTGGACCATGTATCTGTATATGTATCAGGTGGATACATTGTATGATCAGGTGGATCATGTATAGTGATATGTATCATGTATTTGTATTTGTATCAGGTGGATACATTGTATGATCAGGTGGATCATGTATGATGATATGTATCAGGTAGATACTTGTTATGCATCAGGTAGATGCATTGTATGATCAGGATGATCATGGATGACGAGCTTCAGGATGTTTCTCCAAATGACATGTAGTAGGATGTTGCAGTGATGATGATCAGGATGATCATGTATACATCAGGATGATGTATGGTGAGTATCAGGTTGATACTTTATGGCCATGGATCAGGTTGTGCAGATGAGCATGTAATTCGGTGCCCTGGGAGATTTGCAGATAGTCTTTCGAGGTTTTTCCTATGGCATGTAATTCGGTGCCCTGGGATATCTGGCAAATGCTCTTTCAAGGTTTTTCTCTGGGAGGACATATAATTCAGTTCCCTGGGAGATCTGCAGATAGTCTTTCGAGGTTTTTCCTATGGCATGTAATTCAGTTCCCTGGGATATCTGGCAGATGCTCTTTCGAGGTTTTGTCCTATGGCATATAATTCGGTTCCTTGGGAGATCGGATAGGTTGGGCTGTGTGCCCGTAATCAGTCCTGGGATGCTCTTGCAAGGTTTTGCCATGACCACATGTAATTCGTGCCCTGGGAGATCCTATAGGTAGAGCTGCATGCTCGGAATAGCCTAGGATGCTCTTGCGAGATTTTGTGATGGGGTCACATGTAATAAGTCCTAGAGATCTAGACAAGATGAAAAAGGCCTCAGATGCTCTTTAGATTTCTTGCTAGTCAAGAGACTCTTTTAAGGTTTTGTGACGCACGTAATAAGTCCTGAAGATTCCATAGTATGGCCAGTGATGATGAAGACCTGCAGGTGGTGGGCCTACATCCAGTATGAAAAAGGACTGGCTCTGTAGAACTTCCTATGACGAGTAGAGTCATAGATTGGTTGAGATAGCAGCAGCAGTGACGATGATGATGACGATGCATCGATGACGATGATCCCGAGAAGAAGACTTGTCTAGCAGATCTGTGTCGAGAAATACCTTCCTAGTTAAGAGGGAGTGTTGATGTATATCTAAGTTCGGAATGTATTTCATCTGTGTATTTTATATATATTTATTGTACCCTTATAAGAGATGTGTTATTCCTCTATAAGGAAGTGTCGTCATGTGGATTGACAAGTGTCACAAGTGTGTGTACTTGCCGATGGGTTATTAGACCACCATGTGGGTTCGGCCCTGAATTATATATAATATAATGTGGATGTACCTAGCTAGACAAGTCGGCCCCATAAGGTCACTGGGCAAAAAGGTTAGTATAAATAGAGATCAGAGATCTCTATTTTAATCACTCGGAAAAGTATCTCACTCTCACTCAGAAAGTGGCGCACTAGTGAGGAGGAGGATCATCTGCTACTAGGAGACTATCTCAGTGTTATTTGGTTGTACTTTGGTTGAGCCATTGCTCTCTCTATCTCTGAGGAAGTTGTGGGGTTTTTCACCTTAGGGTTTTCCCCACGGAAACTCTATGTCTCTTGTCTCTTATGCTTTTGATTCTTATGATGCTTGTCATATTGTGATTGTCATGCATTGATATACTGTATATGTTATTCTCTCAGCAAAGATCCTATAGTATTGTGAATTAATGCTCAAAATTTAACAATATATTCCACCAATTGCAAAATGTCGTAAGCTCTTATCAAGAGCAAGACACTGCAAGCAGTTTGTAGATGAAAATGGAAAGCCGCTTTACCCCATCAATTGTAACATGCCATCTTCCAGCCACATTCATGGCTCATCGATGAGCTGGATCTATTTTATGACACCCCAGAAGTATGTGGTTTTCAAAATGTCAAGTATTGAAGGAGAATCCTCAGCGTGTCACACTCACCCATTACACCAATGATCAATTACCCAATCTTGATGGTCTAATTCTCCCTACTGCAGTAAAAAATCCAATAGTTCAAATAGAAAAGACATGTAGGAACACTTCCCTATGCTCATTTTTGGAAAAGTTAGAAGCCAAAACAATTATGTCTCATCCTAAATTGACTAACCCCTATGCTTCTGTTCATTCAACTGGAATTTCTAGTGATCCAAAGTATGATATGAATGCCACCAAACACATGTCTACTAGAAGATCCAAAAATTTGCATGAGTTGAGAGCAAAATTGTCCAAGTACACACCAAGGTACGTCCAATTGTTGGAGGGTAGCGATGACTTCTCTCTTCCCATGAATTGTCAAAATAAATATCCAACTTCTTACAACCGTGCTTTTTATGGCACTTAGTTGTCTTTTCTACCTGTGCCTGATGTTGGAACTGAATTCTCCTTTCATGGTAATTATTTTATGATTTCCAAGTCTAAAATAGATGCTGCAAATCTTGGGTTGTTTATCCTTTCACATGTACTCATTACTCCCAAAACATTAGTAGAACTTATGCCATTTTGCGGTCCTATCTATTGTTGGTCAGATTACTTGAATATTTCTAAATACAAGCATATCATTTCCATGTATAGTATGTGCATGAATGTTTATGTTTCTAGAAACTTTAACATGAAGAACCTATTATATATAGATGGTCATCCACGCACTCATGGGAACATTGTAGGGTTCATAAATAGTTCTAGGTGCTCTTTATTTTCTACAAATTGTTCATTTGAGGAACACTTCAATGACCGATATTTCTTTATGAAAAAGGAAAGCGTGCATATTTTTTGTTTTTCATGCAATATGTATTTTGTCTCCTAGTGACGAGTTGTTAATAAACTATAACTTTTGTAGAACACCAACCGCTCATCAGGGATGGCTTGCATTGGGATTATCCTTATATGTCCCCTTGGGGTGTAAGAGAAAACAACATTGATTAATTGTATTTGTTAATTTTCAATGGGATTCATGTTAATGTATTGCTCAATTTGAAATTTTGTTTTATAAATTGTCAATTTAATTTATAAATTGTTTGTTTTATGGAAAAAATAGGGGAATTTCCCTAAACTCCTCATGTGAGTCGTCATACACTCAAGGATGTATAATCACACCATTAAAATATGTGTAATTGTCACACCGAAATGTCACATACATACTCATGAATTTCACTATGTGTACTGCTAGCCTCAAATACAATGCTTTTCTTCAATTAATTGTATTTGATAATTTTCATTGGGATTCATGTTAATGTATTGCTCATTTTGAAATTTTGTTTTATAAATTGTTAATTTAATTTATAAATTGTTTGCTTTATGGCTCAAATAGGGGGCTTTCCCTAAAATACTAGTGTGAGTCGTCATACACTCAATTATGTATGATCACCCCATTCATATGTGTAATTTTCATGCCGAAATCTCACACACGTACTAAATTGCACTATCTGTGCTGCTAGCCTCGGATACAATGATCTTCTTTGATTAATTTTATTTGTTAATTTTCTATGGGATTCATGTTAATGTATTGCTCAATTTTCCATGGGGTGTAGAATAGAGGATGAATGGGTGTATTTTTAAGGCACTCCTTGCGTAAGGTCACCCGTTCGAAACTCAGTGGGTACTAGTAGTCTATCCCTATAAAAACAAATCTAATACTCAATTTTAAAATTTTAAATTTTATGTGGGATTGATGTTAATTTATCATTCAATTTGAAAGTTTTCTTTATAAATTGTTTATAGTTGAACATTTTCTATTGGAAATGATTCTCATTCTTTTGTAATAATTCTTTTGTATAATGATTGATCAAACCAATTGCATTATGCTTACTAACATCATCGATGCAATGCTCAATATCTTTCAAATCAGGATTCTGATGATGAGTGACCTATCTACCATCTTCTATTGCACCTTAGTACAATGTCAAATTGAGAGAAGGCTAAAAAAAGAGCACAACTCAGAGAGGAAGCATACCAAGCATGGTTGAATCAACCACCTATTCAATTCCCCCTGCCTCCAAAACTACCAATTATGAATGCCTACAGTAATGGCAGCTCTTCACATGTTGGAAATCGAGGTAATGAAATAGAGGTTGGTATGGATGAATTCTTATGACATACAGGTTCCATGGATGCAATGTTGCTAGATGCATTCCAGGATAATGAGTTAGGGGATGATGCTCATATCACTGATACCATCTTCGAAAGACTTAAATCGGATTCCACCACACCTCTCTTTGGACCTGGATGGTCAAATTCTACCCAGTTGGGGATAACAACATTACTATACAACTTGAAAGCAAGGTATGGTATGCTAGACACATGTTTCTCAACACTTTTGAGGTAACTGACCTGGAATAAACTACCCTATATTTTGAGGAATCTTGTCACATAATCAACATTGAAAATGGTCAATTTTATGAATGTTAAATGACATTGTACATTTATATTTCCTGCTAACTACAGGTTATTCAAAGATAAGGTACTTCGGAGTGATAATGCCTTGCTCGACAACTGCGAAGAGGCAAAGAAGATGTTGAAAATGTTGATTGTTGAGTACATATCATATCATGTGTGTCCCAATGATTGTATTATATATATAGACAGAGAGATATGTACAAAATGTGGGCATGATAGGTACCAAAAAAAAAAAAACAAGGCTAAAGCACATGGTCTTCCTCATAAGATATTGATGCACATTCCTATAATCCCAACGATTCAAATGGTCTTTCATTGTAAAGAATTAGCTATGCTGCAAGGACGGCACGCCTCACATTGAAGTGAGGAAGGAATTATGTGAATACCAACATATTCAATAGCCATGAAGAATATAGAGGATACATGGCCCAATAAATTCAAGGATGAAGTACAAATCCTTCGTTTGAACATAGCCATGGGTGTGTTGAGGCCTCGGATATGCAGGGTAGGTGCAAGGTGATGGAATGGGTTCCAAGGCTCCCAACAGAGGGGGAAAACCCAGACTAAAAGGATTCAAAAGATCCTATGCAAGGATAGTTCTATCCCCAGCCTGTTTGGAATAGTAATCTCCCATGGATATTCAGCCTCTGCTGGCACTCTATGAGTTGGTAAAATTTGATCAATAGATCAGTCCTCCAATGAAGGAAAACAAGGGTGTACAATTCTATAAAAAATATCTACCTAAGAAAGGGAACCTAATATAAGTTAAACCTATTCTAAAATGTAATATCCCAACCAAGAATTGGCCAGAATACTAACTCGAACTGTCGAATTTTTCAGGATTTTCACTAGTAATTTTTAGACAATTTCTTTACGGTGAGCAGGATGTAAGTGAGGTGTACAAGGGAATTGATAAAGTATGGTAGGGGTGACTTTAGGTTCTGGAATTTACATGGGAGAGTGTGCAGCAGCAAGTTATACATAAAGAAAAAGTTTAGGATCCTTTGTACAAAGCACAGAGACCATTTATGCTTCGAACATCGGCACAACCGAAGTCTACAATAAGGCTTCTTGGGTACATCTGCATATACAAACTAGATCAGGGAGTTGGGAAGGATTAATAAACTGATATTTTTGTTCATGGAGGTACCACTTTAATGTACCAACTTATACAAGTGATACAAAGACTCTATGCTTCTCAAATTTGATCAAAACAATGGCTAAGGAAGCTAGAATTGCTGGAGATGGGAAAGTACAAAGGATATGGATGGATGGAAGGTTCTGATATGGTTTTATATCTCTGCACAATGTACTGAGACCATTTATGTTTCAAAAAAATCCCGATTGAACTCTACTCCAATGCTCCTGGAGTTCTCAGCATATGCAGACTAGTATGGGTGAGGTATTTAACTGGAGACTGGAGATGGGTTTTTCTGAGATAAAAGAGGTTAAATATAATTTAATAATAGTCATTAAACATTGATACATCATGCAAAAAAATTTCAAAGAGATCTGAGCAAGTATTATAGCATAACTAGTAAAATGACAATTCTGGACAACTCAACTAGCTCGACTTTTGGACTCCCAAACAATGCTCAAATGCAATCAAATTTATGAAACAAAGGTTTGATAATGTCATGTGATATATTATATAACTCCAGGAACAATAATGACTTCATTTGGACTTTTACTCATTGACTTATGAATCATTCATTGAAAGCTAGTCAAATTCTAGCTAAATCTATAAGGGGTGCATAAATTGGAGAAGAAATCCGAGTTCTGTAATTTGTATTGAAGTGAATGATATATGAACATTACATAATCTGTTATTAAATCCAAAATATGCCATGATTCCTCTCATAAGATGATAGAAGTGTCTCTCCTCTTGCACATAGGAAACTAGTTGTAGAATAGAAGAGAGAAGAATGATTCGATCTCTGAATTTGGTGAAGATTATTCTGAACTTGAAATTCGACCTGGTCAGCTTCAGTACCTGAAAATAAAATCAGTGATAATGGATGGATTCCATCATCCTCTCATATAAAGCTGGGGCACATCTCCCATGCTTGACTAGGGGCACACCTCCCAAGCCTTGGATGCACAAATGCATTCATAAAATTTCTCAAACTAACAAAATATGTGAAATGGAGTTGGAATCATTCTTTTATAAAATTCATGTTGACCTGTTAAGCAAGTTACATGGCTTGGTCACCTATGAGAATAGGTCACCCATGAGTGGACATAATTTCCTTGCTTTGCTTTGCTTTTCTTTCCTTCCACTTTTTCTGATTTTCCTTCCTTTTGTAAACTTTCCTACTTTCAAAACTTTCCTGCTTTTCCAACTTTCCTGCTTTTCCTGGATTTATGCTGCTTTTCCTGAAATAAGCCTCTTTTCTCCATTTTGGCAACATTTTTGGACTCCAGTGTTTACTTGACTTCTACTCTAAGTAATTCCTCCAACCTTATCATCACCACTTGCCAATATTTATTAGCAATATTTATTAATAAAAATATTACAACTCAGAATTAATTCACACGTCAACATTTAATCAATTAATTAATGATTAATTAACTCATGTTGTATAATTGCCTCCAAAAATACACCCTACTCCATTTTGGAAACATATTCCACATGGGTGCCCTCTTGGCCCACTTGCTCTTTATCCATAAATTTTATTTATCAAAATTACCTTTAATAAATAAATTTTCCAATTTGTGAGACTTAGAATAAAATTAATTCTAAGCAAATAGAATTAGTACCATTTAATTCATTGATCACTCATGCCCCAACCTTGGGGGTTCGGGGGCAGCGCCCCCAAGAAATGGGGTTTCAAGGGAAATGCCCCCGAGGAAAATTTTTGGGGTTGTTTTCGCCACCAGTTTTCGGGCCCATGGTTTTGGGTATCCCATGGTATTTTCCCATATAAAAGAAAGACATTGTAACACGACTAGGGTTGATGTATTAGGTTTTATGCATTGTAAAGATCTCTGAGATCAAAAGAGAGAATGTGTAACAGTGAAGAGGAAGTGCAGTGGTTGTGCAGTAGGTTGCATCCCTTCATTTTCCTGGATGGTATAATAATAAGGACTGGCAAATTTAGTGTGGACATAGCCCAAGTTGGATGAACCACGATATATCTGTGTCTCTCTTGTAATGTGTGTGTGATTATATTTGCATTTTTGTTTATTGTTATTGCTTTGCAATCCTGTTTTTCTAACAATTGGTATCAGAGACGAAGGTCTATTTGGCAGATAAACCCCCAGGAAGCTAGGGTTTCTGGTTCGAGTGGGAGCAATGGAAGAAGAAGGAAATTTTAAGGTCGAGAAGTTTAAAGGCCAAAAATTCTAGTTATGGAAGATGCAAATGGAGGACTATCTGTACCAGAAGGATCTATTCCTACCATTGGGAGGAAGAGAAAAGCAGTCGGCGGCTATGAAGGACGAAGAATGGGAGGTTCTTGACAGAAAGGATCTGGGAACAATACAGTTGAGCCCGGCTTCGTCGGTGGCTTTCAATATCTCAAAAGAAACAACAACGGAGGGTTTGATGAGCACACTGGGTAAGCTGTATGAAAAACCCTCGGCCTCCAACAAGGTATTTCTAATGAAGTGTTTATTTAATATGAAGATGTCTAAAGGTAGATCTGTTACTGATCATTTAAATGAGTTTAATACGGTTACAAATCAACTAAGTTCTGTAAGTGTGAAATTTGATGATCAGGTTAGGGCTCTTATAATCTTGTGTTCATTGCCAGAAAGATGGGTTTGATGGTTGTAAGTAACTCTGTCTCTGGTTCAAACACCTTGAAATTTGATGATGTTATTGGTGTTATTCTTAGTGAAGAAATGCGAAGAAAAAACACAGGTGAGACATCAGGTAATGCGTTGAACATGGAGACTAGGGGAAGACAAAAGGAGAGAGGAAAGAGCCAAGTTAATTGTGGGAAGTCTAAAACGGGAAGATCCAAGTCCAGACTAGGAAAAATAGAGTGCTGGAACTGTGAAAAGAAAGGACATCTGAAGAAAGATTGCAGATCTCTAAAGAAGAAAGGAGATGCACAGAAGGAAACTACCCAGGAAGCAAATTTAGTAGGTGATGTGTTACAAGATGCTTTGATTCTTGCATTAGATAATACTAGTGATTATTGGGTAGTAGATTCAGGGGCTTCATGTCATGCTACACCCCATAGGAAATATTTTCATGATTATGTTCCAGGCGATTTTGGACATGCTTTATTGGGTGATGATGAGCCATGTAAAATTGTTGGAATGGGTAAGGTATAGATAAAAGTTAAGAATGGAACTGACTGGCTATTAAAAGATGTTAGGCATATTCCTGCTATGAAAAGAAATCTGATCTCAACAAGGTAGTTGGGAGATGGCGGATATCTATCTACATTTGGAGAAAAGTGGTGGAAGATCACTAAAGGATCAATGGTGATAGAAAAAGGAGACAGAGTAGGTACGTTGTATTTATGTCCTCATAATACTGACCATTCTATCTCTTTAGCTTCCACATGAACCGATACAGCATTGTGGCATCATAGGCTTGGCCACATGAGTGAGAAGGGGATGTAGATTATCCACTCAAGGAAGTTGCTTCCAGATTTGAAGCAGGTAAGTTTGGAATTTTGTGAGAACTGTGTTTATGGAAAATAGAAGAGAGTCAGATTTCTCAGGGTTGGGAAATAGAAGAAGAATGAAAAGTTAGAGCTAGTGCATACAGATGTATGAGGACCAGCTCAGGTACAATCTCTTGGTGGCTCTCATTATTATGTTACATTTATTGATGAGGCAACTAGGAAAACTTGGGTTTATTGCATTAGACAGAAATTTGATGTGTTTGCTACTTTTAAGAAGTGGAAAGCTTTGGTTGAGAATGAGACAGGGAAAAGGTTGAAGTGTCTCAGATATGATAATGGAGGTGAGTACTGCAGCAAGGAGTTTGATAGTTACTGTTCATACCATGGGATTCATAGAGAGAAGACAGTCCTAGGAACACCACAAGAAAATGGTGTGTTAGAAAGGATGAACAGAACGATTATTAGGAACCCATGTCTTTACTTTGTTAGTATATTGTTGTTGGACGCATATGCTTTGCAAGTCATCCCGTAGTATTTGTTGATCCATAGTTTATGTTAGCCCATAGTATTGGACGCATATGCTTTGTAAGTCGTCCCATAGTGTTATATGTCCCATGGTTTTGACTCATAGTATTGGCGCCTAGACTTAGCCCATGGTTTGTATTGACACATAGTATTGACCCATGGTATTGGCGCCTAGACTTAGTATATAAGTGTGTGTTGAGGCCTATGAAGGCCCCGTGAAATTAATTGTATTGAGCTTGATCAAAGGAGGTTGCCCCCTCAAAGTGGCCCATGATCAATATAAAAGTGATTCTGAGTTCTATTATTTCTGATATATCGTGTATTTGCATTAATTAATTATTGCAGGTTCTTCACATCTGGTATCAGAGCACTTTCTTGGGCTCGTTGGGTGGAATTTCTGCCAATTTTGTTTTTCGCATCTGTTGCAGCTTCGGATTTGGGAATAATCCCTATCCGCTTAACTATGGGAAGTACTTGGGCATAAGTCCTAAAACGCATTGTGAGGAGTACCAAAGGAACCCCAAAGTAGCTAGCCCATTGAGAGGACCTGCCAGTGAAAAGGGAAATGACCCCTACCTGATTGACTAGTTCCCACCCGTGAGGTAAACCAAGAGCTGTTGTTTGTGGCAAAGTGGTCATCGGTTTTACCTGAGCCATGGAGTGAGGGGTATTGCCCCAATACGCAAGCCGTCAGACAGCATTGGTGGCCTAGTGAATCCCCTGAACCGATAGGAAGCTGCACATACCTGGGGTCCATATCTATTTTCAGTTGAACTGTTGCTGATCACTTCCGCTCCAGATCCAGCCGTTTCAGATCTATTCTAAAATTCATTCTAGATCCAGTTGTCATTTCAGATCCAGCCAGTTTCGATCCCTTCCGCGCCATTGCAGATCCATCTGTTGCTAATCCCTTCCGCGCCGCTGTTGCCGATCCATTTTTGGAAAAAAAAAACTGTTTTTCTGCCATATCTCCCTTGTTTCAACTTTGTTTTCCCTGAAACTTCACTGACATCCCTGCAATCCCATTCTTCATATTTCATTCCTGAAGACCCTATCCCAAATTCCACTTCCCAAGACCAGAAATCCCACATCTGTCTATTTTTAGGGTTCGCCATAACTTCTTCAATTTTCACCCGATTGCCTTCAAATTTTACCATAGAGTTCCCGCTTCTGAAATACCCATTTTTTGCTTCCCTGTCCCTCAGAAAGTGTAGAAAACCTAGTCAAACCCCAATTACCCCTCCGAGTTTTTCCCAAATCCAAATTTCCCCTTACTAAATAAGCTTGTGTTTGTGTTTTTCTATCCATTCCCCCCTCCCCCCAAAAAAAATAAAAAATTACTGGTTATGGTTGTCACTCGCACAGGAGAAAACACCATGGAGGAAGCACTTGCAGCCATCCAAACCAAACTCCAAGATCTAGATGAAAAATTTCTCAGCCTCCATCTTCAGCATTCAGCCATGAACAATAACCGACAGCCAGAATCTTTTGCAGCCATCGGGTTCTCTTCTTCCAGCAATTTTCGTGGGTCGAAGCTTGATTTTCCTCACTTCAATGGTACTGATCCGACAGGATGGATATACCGAGCAGAACAATATTTCAGTCTACATAATACTTTTGATGTCTATAAAGTTCCACTTGCATCCTTTCATTTGGAACAGGAAGCCCTTCAATGGTACCGTTGGTACATCAAAGCTCATCCCGAGCCAAACTAGATAGATTTTTTCCAACTCCTTTTGCCACGATTTGGTCCTAGTGCTTTTGACGGCTTCACAGGAGCGCTCACTAAACTTCACCAAGCTGGCACAGTGAGAGAGTATCAGACGAAATTTGAGAAACTAGCCAATCACACAGAAGGATTGTCTGATGAATTCTACAGGAGTTGTTTTATCAGTGGCCTCAATGATGAAATATGCTCAGAGGTCAAAATGTTTTGTCCCAACACAATGATGGAAGTCCTAGGGTTGGCTAAGCTGGCCGAGGACAAGATCACAGCTCAACAATGCTCCAAACCCACCTTTGTTCCCTTCAGAAATATGGGTTTCCAACGACCTCCCATCATGCCTTCTCCTCAACCAACTCCTATCAAGCAATTGTCTGAAACAGAGATGCAGGCACGTCGAGAAAAAGGGATTTGTTATAATTGTGATGAGAAATTCACTCAGGGACATAGATGTGTTCAACAAAAGCTCTATCTCTTAGATGTGGATTCTCTAACTACCTCAGAACTTGATGAAGAAGCTCTAGATATAGTAGATGATCAGGTTGACATTCAACACCCTCCTGTTGACACCCCATCTTAGGACGACCCACCCAAGATCTCTCTCCATGTTGTAACCGACGTCACCACCCCACAAACAATGCGAGTCAGGGGATACTTCAAGAAGCGACCTCTTACCATACTCATTGATTCTGGTAGCACTCATAACTTCATTGATCCTCGGATTGCCAAATAGGTTGATTGTTTTGTCCATCCTTGCTCCAACTTTGAAGTCATGGTTTCCAATGGGGGCACCTTACCTTGCAAGGGGAAGTGTCACAATGTGCATATCTCTATGGAATATTATAACCTACGCTCTCACATGTTTTCCTTGTCCTTAGGCGGATGTGATGTGGTTTTGGGCATTCAATGGTTACGCACACTTGGCCCCATCTGATGGGAATTTGCTGAACTTTGGATGCAGTTTTCAGTCAATGGGGCACAACACAAATTTATGGGCTTACAACCAGGGTCTCTCTGCATCATCAGTTCACATCGCTTGGAAAACATACTTAAGAAGAATTCACATGGTGTCATCGCTCAGATCCATTCCATTCAGATGCACCCATCAACAGTCTCCACTACTTCCATGGATAGATATGCAGGTGTCTTTGCTGAACCAATGAGCTTGTTTCCTTCAAGAGACCTTTCCAGTAAGAATTTAGCCGCATCTACCTCTCAGCAGGAAATGATGACTATTTTGCATACAGTACAGAAGTGGCAGCCATCACTATTGGGGAATTATTTTTGCATCAAGAATGATCTCCAGAGTCTGGAAACTTTCCTGGAACAACGGGTCTCCTCCCCAACACACCTGAAATGGGTTATCCAACTCATGGGTTATGACTATGCGACCACTTACCAGAAGGGTAAGGACAATATGGTGGAATATGCTCCTCCTCGCACATTTGATGACCCAGTTTCTCTTACAGCTATTTCTCTGCTTGTTCCAAATTGGTTGCAATCTGTTCAACAGGGCTATCTCTTCTATGAACTCCATGCTTCTTCATCAGTAGGGAACTCTAGGTTCCTCAAAATGTATGACCAGGAACAATGTAACTTCTTTTGGCAGGGACTCAAAAGGACAATTCAACGGATGGTGGTTGACTATGATACTTTCCAGGTCAACAAGGGTGAAATGAATTTCCTTTCGGGACTGCTCGAACCCTTACCCATCCCTCCATAGATTTGGACAACTATTTCTATGGATTTCCTAGAAGCGCTCTAGTGGTATAGTACCACATCTCAAAGGACACCATATGAAGCAGTCTTTGGACAGGCACCACCAGTTCTTCTTCCATACACCTTCAGCAGCTCCTCAGTTCAGGAAATTGACTCAATTCTTAGAAACCGTGATCAGCTTCTTCTCATTCTGCAGGACAATTTTCACATGGAAAGAATTCGACTGAAACAACAAGCCAATCAGCACTGTTCTGAGCGCACTTTTCACATCGCTGATATGGTTCTTCTTCATCTACAGCTTTCCATGCAATCCTCCCTGAAACTCCAAAGGAACTAGTGGCTCTGAATGCAACCCGAGGATGCTACAGGGTACCCACTCCTTCAGATTCTGCATCAATTTTCACATCTAAAGCTTTGGGGACAAAGCTTTTTCTAAGGGAGAGGGGATGTTAGGAACCCATGTCTTTACTTTGTTAGTATATTGTTGTTGGATGCATATGCTTTGTAAGTTGTCCCGTAGTATTTGTTGATCCATAGTTTATATTAGCCCATAGTATTGACCCATAGTAGTGGACGCATATGCTTTGTAAGTCGTCCCATAGTATTATATGTCCCATGGTTTTGACTCATAGTATTGGCGCCTAGACTTAACCCATGGTTTGTATTGACACATAGTATTGACCCATGGTATTGGCGCCTAGACTTAGTATATAAGTGTGTGTTGAGGCCTATGAAGGCACCGTGAAGTTAATTGTATTGAGCTTGCTCAAAGGAGGTTTCCCCCTCGAAGTGGCCCATGATCAATATAAAAGTGATTCTGAGTTCTATTATTTCTGATATCTCGTGTATTTGCATTAATTAATTATTTCAGGTTCTTCACAATGATCATGGAGCATGCAAGGTGTATGAGACTGCATGCAAGGTTGCCCTTACAGTTTTGGGCGAATGCTGTAAATACTGCTTTTTATTTAATAAACAGAGGATGTTCAAGTGCTTTGGATGGTGGTATTCCAGAGAAGGCATGGACAGATAAAAAGGTAAACTACTCATTTCTGAGAATGTTTGGTTGTGAATCATTTGTCCATATTGATAAAGAAAATAGAACAAAGCTTGAAGCTAAATCCAAGAAGTGTACCTTTATTAGATATGGGGTTGATGAATTTGGTTATCGCTTATGGGATTATGAAAATAACAAAATCATCAGGAGTAGAGATGTGATATTCAATGAAAAGGTCATGTATAAAGATCAGTTGCAGGGAAAGAAACAGGAAAAGGAAACCACATAGTACACAGTACTTGATGAAATTCAAGAAAATGAAGTTCCAAAGGTGCCAGAAAATCAAGAACAACAGCAAGTACCTGAAACTCCTGCAACTACGAGAATATCTATCAGGTTAAGTAGACTCCCTGAACAATACTCTCCTTCAATGTATTATTTGTTGATGACTAATGCTGGTGAAACAAAATGTTATGAAGAAGCAATGCAGGTGGAAACTAGAAAGAAGTGGGAGAAAGGCATGAATGAGGAGATGGACTCATTGATAGGAAACCGGACTTGGGATTTGGTTAAGCTTCCTGCTGGTAAAAGAGCATTGCAGAACAAATGGATTTGCAGGTTGAAGGAAGAAGCAAGAGGTAAGAAGCGGTACAAGGCCAGACTTGTTGTAAAGGGGTTTGCACAGAAGAAAGGTATATATTTTGATGAAATATTTTCTCCTGTTGTTAAGATGACTTCAATTAGAACTATCTTAAGTCTAGTGGCAGTAGAAGATTTGCATCTTGAACAGTTAGATGTAAAAACAACCTTTCTCCATGGGTATTTGGAGGAAGAGATATATATGCAGCAGCCACAGGGGTATGAGGTCAAAGGGAAGGAGGATTTGGTATGCAGGTTGAATAAGAGCTTGTATGGCTTGAAGCAATCTCCAAGGCAGTGGTATTTAAAATTAGACAGGTTTATGACAGAACAAGGTTATAGTAGATGTCATTCTGACCACTGTATTTATTTCAAGAAGCTAGACAATGAAAGATATATTATCTTGTTATTGTATGTGGATGACATGCTTGTTGCAGGGTCTAACATGCAGGATATAAATGTACTCAAAAGGAAGCTAGCAAATTCATTTGCGATGAAGGATTTGGGTGCTGCATAGCAAATCCTTGGTATGAGAATAACAAGAGACAGGAAAAATCGTAAATTGACATTGTTGCAGAGTGAGTACACACAAAAGGTGTTGGAGAGGTTCAGAATGTAGAATACAAAACCAGTAAGTACACCTTTGGCCAGCCATTTCAGTCTAAGTAAGGAAATGTGTCCGAAGACACAGGAAGAGACAGATTACATGTGCAGGATTACCTATCAATCAGCAGTTGGAAGCTTGATGTATGCCATGGTGTGCACAAGACCAGATATTGCACAAGCAGTGGGAGTTGTGAGCAGATATATGAATAATCCAGGTAAAGAACATTGGAAAGCAGTACAGTGGATTCTCAAGTATTTGAGAGGCACTACCACTCAAGCATTATGTTTTGGAGGTTCAGACATTGTTCTATAGGGATATGTTGATGCAGATATGGCAGGTGATAAGGATAGCAGGAGGAGCACTACAGGGTATGTGTTTATTGTAGGTGTAACAGCAGTAAGTTGGATTTTGAGATTGCAAAAGGTTGTTGCACTTTCAACAATGGAAGAAGGGTATGTTGCTGTTACAGAGGCTAGTAAAGAGATGATTTGGCTGCAGAGGTTTATGTAGGAAGTGGGTAAGAAGCAGAAGGATAGTAGGTTGTATAGTGATAGCCAAAGAGCCATTCATCTTGCAAAGAACTCAACATTCCATTCCAGGACTAAACATATACATCTCAAGTACCATTTCATTAGCTCTGTTCTGGAAGATGAACTGTTGAAGTTGGAAAAGATACATACTAGCCAGAATCCTATAGACATGTTCACAAAGGTAGTGACCAGAGAGAAACTGAGTTCCTGCTCGGTTTCAGTTGGCCTTCTAGCATGAAGGTGAAGATGAGAAAGTTGCCAATTCTAAGTCCAGCAAGTGCAACAGCGGTGGAGTTGTTGTGATCAGTCTCCAAGTGGGATATTGTTGGTTTTGGAGCCAGATATTCTAGTCTCATAGATGATATTGTCTCAGCCGTGCACCCCAGAGGACTATACACTCATGCCCCAACCTTGGGGTTTGAAAAAATTTTGGGGCTGTTTTTGCCACCAGTTTTCGGGCCCATGGTTTTGGGTATCCCGTGGTATTTTCCCATTGTATTTCCCTTATAAAAGAAATACATTGTAACATAGCTAGGGTTGATGTATTAGGTTTTATGCATTGTAAATATCTTTGAGATCAGAAGAGAGACTGTGTAACAGTGAAGAGGAAGTGAAACAGGTTGCATCCCTTCACTTTGTTGGACGGTATAATAATAAGGACTGGCAACTTCAGTGTGGATGTATCCCAAGTTGGGTGAACCACGATATATCTGTGTCTCTCTTGTAATGTGTGTGTGATTATATTTGCATTTTTGTTTATTGTTATTGCTCTGCGATCCTGTTTTTCTAACACTGGTCACCTGTGAGAATAGGTCACCCATGAGTGGACATACTTTCCTTGCTTTGCTATGCTTTTCTTTCTTTCCACTTTTTCTGATTTTCCTTCCTTTTGTAAACTTTCCTACTTTCAAAACCTTCCTGCTTTTCCTGGAATAAGCCTATTTTCTCCATTTTGGCAACATTTTTGGACTCCAGTGTTTACTTGACTTCTACTCTAAGTAATTCCTCCAACCTTATCATCACCACTTGCCAATATTTATTAGCAATATTTATTAATAAAAATATTACAACTCAGAATTAATTCACACGTCAACATTTAATCAATTAATTAATGATTAATTAACTCCTGTTGTATAATTGCCTCCAAAAATACACCCTACTCCATTTTGGCAACATATTCCACATGGGTGCTCTCTTGTCCCACTTGCTCTTTATCCATAAATTTTATTTATCAAAATTACCTTTAATAAATAAATTTTCCAATTTGTGAGACTTAAAATAAAATTAATTCTAAGCAAATAAAATTAATACCATTTAATTCACTTAGGGGTTGATCTTGTCCCCTTTCACCCATGGTACTAGATGAGCCAAAATTGGGGACATGACATAAAAGGTGGCTTGTTTTAATGCAGGTCAACTTAATGTAGAAGTAAATAAGTATTGTTCACCAACTTAACATAAATGTTAAAAGACTTGTTACTTATTTGCCCAAATTACCATTAATCAATTAAAATTAACCAACAACAAATTAAGGGTTAAATGCATTCAAGATCAACCTGTAACTGATATGTTAATTGAAAAATTAACATCAATTAAATTTTACTGAGAAAACCATTTGCATAAATCGATAATGTTTTAATTAAATAAACTCTTTCAAAACATCATGAACACACAGATCATTAGCAAAGATAAGCCAGAACTATAGATCATTGTGCTTAATAAATTGCAAAAGAATTAAACAACATTTGATAAGAAATATGGAGTAAAATCAACATTCATCAAATAAGCTTGATCAATAGACAAAAGAAAATCTGGGAATCACTTTACTGTATTAATGAAAGTCTGTAAGAAATTACAATCTTTGTATCAAACAGGGTATCTCCAGTCTCTCCTGCTGATTTTCTCCTCCAAATTCCATCCTTTTCAATGAGAAAAAAAACCCTTTAAATAAGAGTTACAAAATAATACAACAGGGAATTCCCACAAAATAGGGATTAGACAATTCGAATTGGACTAATGGTCAAGAAAATCTTGCCACTTGTCCCATATTCCTAACAACTCATCTACATTCGGATAGTTAGCTGACTCAAGCCCCAGTTGGGAATTACATGTGAATGTTTCCATCTCATTTTTAGATAACTTATGCCAAATGCGGATGAAAATGTGGATTTTTCCTTCCATGGTGACCGGTTTCCTAATTAATTGATCCACATCATCAATCTTGACCTCCTCAAGGTGTTGAATTTTCTGCTTGGCTTCCTCACACCTGTGTTCAACTTGCTCAACCATCAACTTAGGTGGGAAAGCATCTTCAATGAGCTCCATGGTGGAGAACTATAGAATTTCCATGATATTATCCACTGCATACCATTGGCTGCTACACATAGCCTGTGCTTTCTGAATAATGTCTTCAACTGAATCATTAAGATCAAGCCAAGTGTTCAATGCAGCTATGATTTTCTTGAACTGAACACTGTTAAGAATGGGATGTCTTATGGTATGTTCTTGATATAATCCTGCCACTCACCAATGTCTTGACTTGCCTTAGAAGCTTGTAGCCTTTTGGATTTCTGCCTTTCTAGGACAACAGACATCTTACCAAAATTCACAAGAGTTTTCCTAATCTCATCCAGGGTGTTAAATGGTTTCTCCAGTAATTTATGATGTTCTTCATTGACCTGAAGGGCCAAATCCTTAAATTCCTGGGGTGAAAACATAGAGAAACGAGAAGAGGCTGCACTTGCAATTTCATCCTCACATTGCTTTTCCAGCATATATATCCTCTGTGTATTGGAAGAGTTCTCAACTTGTGCATTACAAAGTTTAGTCTGAAGAGAGGTGTTGCTTCGCTCCAAATCCTCTAACCTATCTCCCCATATATTCCTGAAATCGGCAACATAAACCTCATGTTGCTCCTTAGTCTTAACTAACTCTTCTTCAATCCTTTTCAATTCTTCCTTCTTCTGATCAATATCCCTATTCAGTACCTGAAGTGAATCAAAATTTGCACCAGCAAATGCCCCTAAGGCTGCAACTGTCTCAATTGCTTCTGTCTGAGGATCATTGGTTTGCTGAGCCCAGATTATTTGATTATGGATAGGTGCTTCCAATCCCCCCTGATCCCTACTTCTTTTATTTCCTTTCCTCGGCACTGCCCTGGATGTTTTATTGTAAAAATAATCCCTAAGAGGTACTACAACATCATCTTCATACTCAGTTACCAATTCTGCAAAAGTTGAAGTGACACTCATTGTTGAAGTTATTGAAGTTGTTTGAGTGTTAGAAGGACTAGGTATAGACATGGTAACTTGAGGAGTAATCAGAGGGGTAGAGACAATCTGAGCAACTGATGGGACATGGGTTGGAGAAGGGATTGAAGTGAAGGCTTCAGAAAGTGGAACATGATCATCATTATTAGGTGATGATGAAGAAGGAACTGAGGATGGCTCATCAATGGTGGGTGATGAAAAAGTAGATATGGGTGATTGCGGAGGGACAGTCGAAGACTGGATCTCTGCAATAATAGATGAGGGAATGGAAAATGGGACTGAGTTGTCTAAAAATGGAGTGGCTCTAGAAGTCAAAGTATGAAAAAGTTGCGATATGGAAAATGGTGGCATCACCCCTGGAGAAAAAGTAGAAATATCTTGAACAGATGAAAGTAAAAGTGTTGAAGTTGTAATATCAGGTGCAGTGGTGAGTTCCAATATTTGTTGATCAGTATTAGAGTGATCCATTTCAATAGTATCTAACAAATCTATAACTTCCCGTGAGTCTTCAATCACTTCTTCAGTCACAGACACTGGAGGATGTGGCTCATCTTCAATATCACTCTCAATAATATTAAGAGTAGGAAGTTGTGAGGTAGGAATCAGGATTTTCTGTCTCTTAGTTGGGTTTGCATAAGCTATTATCAGATCATCATATACCTATATAGCTGCAGCAGTCACTTGAATATCCACAGTAAGCTTAGGAGGTTCAATTGTTTGGGTACCCAATACTGAAGATATCTGTGCTAACTCCTACTTCATATGATGAGAGGTTTCCAACAAACAATTGACCTATTCAATAGTCTTTACTTGTGGAGTATTCTCCATAGGAATTTTACCTTTGTTCCCATTTGTATAAGTAAGCATTAGAGGGGCATTAGCTTGTTGGTTCTCATTTTCTTCTCTATCCCTTCTCATTTTCTCAAGTAGTTTCATTTCCATTGTTCTGTAGCTCAAAAATTTAGCTTTAAGTTCTCCCTGATATTGCATAATCTGATGTTGCTCATCTATGCTCTTTTCCCTAGCTAGGACCTCCGAAAAGATATTCATTCCTTGGTAGATGGAGTCATCAAGGATTTATTCATGCACATAGTCCATCTTCACATGATTTTGTTTAAAATGGGAATCAAGGAACTTCTTAGGGTCATGCTTGCTTTTGGGAGCAAATCCTAGCTTCAGAGAAGCCATCCTGTCCCCCAACATTGTAGCCCAATTTGAAGTTGGAATAACCAATGGTCCAAGGTTTAAGGAGAATTTAGGCCAATCCCTTCTCTTGGGACCAGTGAGTTTTTTGTAGAGACCATTAATAACAGTCTGATAAGAGACTTCTTCAATAACCAATCTGTCGGGGACTATTCTAGGTAGCAGATGAACAGTGTGAATTCCCCGAACTCTAATATATGAAAAGGATTCATAGACATACCAATCACCAATTGTATTGATGAAGTTCCTGGCATCAGCTGAGAAGGCATGAGCCTCTTGTTTGAATATCTTGAAATAAATAGTACCCATGGAATGGTCACAAATGTCATAGAGTAAGGGCACAAAATTACTCTCCCATAGTGCTGCATGATAGATATGGACTAGTGGAGCTGAAGGGATCCAATTCCATCCCATGTTGGGATATTGGAACTCTGAGCAAAAGACATCAATAATGAAGGCTGAAAATAAAACATGCGGGTTCTTCAAAGCAGTTGCTTTTTGATACTCTTGGATGGATGTCTTAAGCTCCAATGATAGAATGAACGCCCAAGGAAAAGACTCACCTGTGGTTAGGACATGATGGATTATTGGAGCCCATTCAGCCTTGAAGACTGAACAATTTGGAAGGCCGTAGAGCCTGTAGAGCATGGATGCCAGTAAAGAATAAGGCTCTCTGAACCAGGAAATCAGATAGAGGTTATCAGCCTTTAGCACAAAGCTGCTAGGTTTAATCATCCATGATTTTAACATTTCGTTAAAATTGTACCTGGTTTTAGAAGATTGGGTGAATTCAGGGCTAAGGATCTGCACAGCTGGCTTAAGAGAAAAATCTCTAGTAAATACTTCAGGGCAGAAAGTTGTCAATTGTGACCCCGCAATGTCATTGAATGACCGGTCTTTACAGTTAGCATTTTCTACTATTCATTTAACTGCATCTATGTAAGGATGGATAGCGGACCGAGCAGTAATAGCATGGAGCTCATAAGCCCTAATTTTCTCATATGCAGGTTGGTCTTATTCAATGCTTGAAAGGTCATCGTTATAAAAAATTGAATAAATTTTGGACCAGTCCATTTGAGAAGTTTTAGTAACCCTCTCACTGGTATCTGAGAAGATACCGAAATTTGGGTCTTTGGTCAGCAAATCCCTGTGAATTGTCCTAGACCGAGTGTTTCGTGACATTTTTGCAAAGCTTGGAAATTCTGGTAAATAAATAAAAATGAAATCAAAACTAAATCATAAACAGTAAACCATAAATAGCAAATGCGAAAATGACAAAAACCAACCTGAAAATAACTGAAAATTCGTGAGAATGATCCCTGGTAAGAAATTCACAGTAAAATCCACGTAGCAGAGTAAATTTTCCGACAATGAAAGTGACAAAGAAAAATAGAAAAAATCTTATATTTGTCGATTTTTCGTCGGGTCAAATCTGGGCCATCGGATTAGAAGAAATGAACAGCTGAGATTAACCCCTGGGGGATGCGGGATTGGGTCACAAGTCTTATTTTCAAACTTTATTCATTATTCCCGCAATCCGCAATTGCGGGTTGCAGGATTACAACTTTGAAAAATAACAAATGAAAGAGTTTCCGCAATCCGCAATTGCGGGTTGCGGAAACACACAACGCAATTTATTAAAATAATAACTTTCTGCAATCCACAATCTGCAATTGTGGGTTGTGGGTTGCGGAATCGAAATTTCCCAAAAATATTAACAAAGTTTTCCCGCAATACGCAATTGCAGGTTGCGGGATGACACAATTCCAAAAAGAAAGAACAATCAATTCCCGCAATTCGCAATTGCGGGATTGCGGGTTTGTGGGAAGAAAATAACATTTTGAAAGAATTGTAGTCTTTCCGCAAGTCAAGAAAACAACCAAAAACTTAGAAATTTTCAAAGGGAAAAAGGTAATTACAAAAACCAAAATCAAAGGTATGAGATTATAACAAACAAGGTTTAAGGACCTCATTATAATAAGGAACTTACCCAAATACCTTTGTATTTAAAATTTTGGGGCTCCCATGTTCAAATGAAGCATGGGATCTGTTGTACCTACAACAAATGGCGATTGGTTGGGAAGAACCAGTTATCTCTGCAAAGAAAGCTTCAGTTAAAGAAAGTATGTCAGCCAACTGATTCTCAACCTGGATTTTTAGAAAATGTTTATAAAAGGACAATCAATAAGCAGAATTAACCATAAGATTGATATACTCCCATCCATGATCAATTTAAAGATAATGTGAATCTGATAAGGAGATCTAAGAAACAACAGGAACCTTTTGCCCTTATGTAATCATAGGAAGATAGCTTTTAGATGAACCTGGGGGTAAGCTTAAAACTACTCTGGATATCCAAATCATAAATCACCTTGAATTATTAATTGCTTTATTTACACAGAGATGCGCTATTAACAATCTATTCATTTTCTTCTTCTCCTTTTTTCTTTTCTCTTTTTTTTTTTAAAACATTAAAATATGTACGTAAGACCTTGTTTACATAAGACCACTACCCTGACTTGGTGATCAGATTATGGCAATGCCACTCACAAACCTAATCTGGAAACTGAATAAGCTATCTCAATAATGAGACTCCTTGTCTTCCAGCTGTGACACTGAAAGTGATTATCATGGCTTGGTGACCATATAATGATAATTTTAGTCCAAAATCAAACCCATGATAATGGTAGGGATGGCTTGTGATAAGACCCCCCTGTCCTTATATACAACATTGTCTTATGAAGAAAAACTAAAACATAAATTTTATTAGGGTGTGAATTACAAGACACCACCATGGCTTGGTGACCATATGATAGTGGCGTTACTAACTGATGCTTTGCAGATCATGAATGGACTGACCTGTGATAGGATCTTCCAACTTTCAGTAAACTGAAAGTCATCTTTCAAGTTTGGTGGCTTGGTGTGAAGATGTCATTCCACTCACATCTATGAACCTAATGGGCTAGCTTGTAATAAGACCCCCCATCCCGTAATCCACAATTATTAAGTAATATTATTTTTCAAGGTGATTATGATAGGATCTAGAGTAGATAAAGGTTAACCAAGCTATTAAGATATGTTGTATTACACTAATGAAGCATAGGGCAAGAAATACAGTCACTTTCCACAACCTCAATTAAAAAAATAAAGCATGTATAAGATAATGACCAAGGTGGAAAGGTATCAATCAAAGTTCTAAAATTAATGACTGTTTATTCTTTGTAAAACAAATTCTGGCATAGGTTGATAAAAGCCAAGATTGACAAAGAATTCCAAAACTTCAGTTCATATTATCCTTGAGACAAGTTGACCATCAACCATTACCAAATGTATGGAGTTTATTAAAAGAAAAACCAATAAAAGAAAACCAATCAAAACAAAGAAAATGCAAAACACACCAAATTTATGTACAGAGTGCATCAAATCGTTTAGACAAAATACTTCTTGAGCAGAGAAACATTCACTGGATAAGTGTCAGTGAGCCCTTCCAATGTCTATAATTGAACAATACTAGGACCAATATTTTCTGTAACAATGAAGGTCCTAGCCAAAGGCGTTTAAATTTGGTATAATCATTTTTATCCTTATGTTGCTTATCCCATCTCAATACCAAATCTCCTACTAAAAATTATCTGTCAGAAAAGGATTTCTCATCGAACCATCTTTTAACCATTTGTTGATGTTGATATAATTTATTTTTAGCCATTTCCATGTCTTCCTCCAATTTAAGAAAGGTATCAATTCTCTGTTGAAGAGGAGAGGAATCATCTTCTTGAATGGATTGGGTTAACTGTAATGAGGGAATGGTAAGGTTAGATGGTAGGATGGATTCCTTGCCATAAACTAGACAATAGGGAGAGTTTCCAATAACTGCCTTTGGGGTAATTCGATCTGCCCAAAGAGCATTATAAAGCTGGGTATGCCAATATTTGTGATGAGAGACTACTATCTTCTTCAAAATGTTTATCAAGTTCTTGTTAGAAGATTCAGCAAGCCCATTACCCTGTGGATAACAATTGGCAGAAAATGTTAGTTTGATCCCTTTTTCAATGGCATACTATGTCAAGTCGATTGAGGAAAAGTAGGATGCATTGTCAAAGACAAGATACTTAGGAGCACCAAACCTTGTAACTATTTGGTTGTCGAGGAAAAAAATTACTTGGTTTGTGTTACATTGCCTAAGAGGGATTGCCTCTACCCATATGGTAAAGTAGTCAGTTGTTGTAAGGATATACTTATGTTGCAGGGAGGAAACATGATTAATTGGTCCAAAAAAATCCAGTCCCCATTGCTGAAATGGAAACTGAATTGTCACTAGCTGCAGAGGAAAAGCAGGTTTTTTGAATTTCCTTGCACACTTTTGACATGGTTCACACCTTCTAACATAAGCATAAGCACCCTTAAAAAGATTAGGCCAATAATATCCAGCTCTGAGAATCTTGTGTGCTATGGTTTCACCTAAAAAATGGCCTCCAGCAGGTCCTGCATGAAATTGTAAAAGAATTTTATCAGTCTCATTTTTCTCCAAACATCTAACGAAAACTCCATCGTAATTTTTCTAAAACAGAAATCCATTAATAAATTGATAAGGGTCAGCCTTTAATCTTAAAGATTTGCGTTTTTTGAAATCTAGGGTTTCAGGAGCAAACCCATGGTTTAGAAAAAACTTGATATGATCGTACCATTCAAATGTTGGAGTATCTATGGCATTAAAAAAACCTGTAGGAGCACTTTCCTCCTGCTCCCATTCAGTCTGCTACTGTACATGATTGTTTGACAGAGAAATAAGTAAGCACAAACATTTCCCTTTTACAATCTTCGCTAGCTTGATTTCCAGGTCATATTCCTGCAAAGCTGTCATCCAATGGGATCTTTTCTCGCCTAGTTCTTTCTGTACCAACACATTTCTAATGGCGGTATAAGGCACGATAACCTTTGTTCGATATTTTAGTAAGTATGGTCTGTAATGTTTTACAGATTTGTAAATCGCATAAGCCTATTTGTCAATTTGAGAGTATTTAAGTTCTTCTCCCAACGTTGAGCTCATGAATGAAATTGGAATCTTAGCATCATTATCATGCTTCTGCGTCAAGACAGCTGAATACGAAAAATCAGTAGCAAAAGTATATAGGATGAAATCCTTATCGAAATATGGGGACATTAGAGCAGGAGCTTCCGCCATGGCCCTTCAAATTTCAATAAATGCATATTTTTGTTCCTGAGACCAACTAAAATGTACATCCTTTTTAACTAACAACTATAGTGGCTTAACAATTTGTGCAAAATTTGGGACAAACCTACTGTGATGTACCTGCAATAACTAATTAATGCAAATACACGAGATATCAGAAATAATAGAACAGAATCGCTTTTATATTGATCACGGGCCACTTCGAGGGGGCAACCTCCTTTGAGCAAGCTCAATACAATTAACTTCACGGTGCCTTCATAGGTCTCAACACCCACTTATATACTAATTCTAGGCGCCAATACTATGGGTCGAAACCATGGGCCGTTACAAACTATGGATTAACAATACTACGGGCGACTTACAAAGCATATGCGCCAACAACAATAACACAACTATTGATTAACAAATACTACGGGACGACTTACAAAGCATATGCGTCCAATAACAACATACTAACAAAGTAAAGACATGGGTTCCTAACATCCCCTCCCCCTTGAAAAAAAGCTTTGTCCTCAAAGCTTTAGATGTGGAAATTGTTGTTGAATCTGAAGGAGTGGTTCCCATGTAGCATCCTCTGGTTGCATGCCGTGCCACTGAATTAAGACCTCTGTGATAGAGCGAGAGCGAAGCTGACGCGTGCGCCGATTGAGGATGGCCTCTGGCTCCAAAAGGATGGATCCTTCATTATCCAGTTCGGGTAAAATCGTTTGGCCGCTGATGTTGGTGCCAAGAACTTTCTTCAGACAAGAGACATGAAAGACTGGATGAATGCGGGAAGAAGGAGGAAGTTCCAATTTATAAGCGACGGACCCAATCTTCTGAAGAATCCGATATGGCCCATAGAACTTTGGAGCGAGCTTATGACGTCCTTTGAGTTTCAAAGAGGATTGCTTGTACGGCTGGAGACGAAGAAAAACCATATCGCCGACTTGAAAGGTGCGCTCTGAACGGTGCTGATCAGCTTGTTGCTTCATGCGATTCCTTGCCATGTGAAGATTGTCCCGCAAAATGCGAAGAATCTGATCTCGGTTGCGAAGGACCCTGTCAACTTCCTGAACTGGTGAACTGGTGGGGGTGTATGGAAGAAGAGCTGGAGGTGCCTGACCATAGACTGCTTCATATGGGGTCATTTTGGAGGCAGTGTGGTAAGAGGTATTGTACCACCATTCAGCGAGAGGAAGCCACTTTGCCCACTGATGTTGTTGTTCCGAGGTGAAGCAACGAAGATAAGTTTCCAAGCATTTATTAACAATTTCAGTCTGACCATCTGTTTGTGGGTGATACCCTGAACTCATCTTTAGTTTGGTGCCAGTGTGACGAAATAGTTCTGTCCAAAAATGACTAGTGAAAGTCGCATCACGATCCGAGACAATGGAAGAAGGGATGCCGTGAAGACGAAAGATCTGGTCCATAAAAATTTGAGCGACGGAGGAGGCTGTATAGGGATGGCTGAGAGCACAAAAATGACTATATTTGGAGAGACGATCAACCACAACGAGAATCACTGTCTTTCCGCCAGATTTAGGGAGCCCTTCGATGAAATCCATAGAAATATCTGTCCAAATCCGTGTGGGTATGGGCAAGGGTTCAAGCAATCCTGGAAGGAGTGTTGTTTCACCCTTATTGCGCTGGCAGGTATCACATTCGGCCACCATCTGTTGAATTGTCCTTTTCATGCCTTGCCAAAAGAAGTTACGCCGTGCTCGTTCATATGTTTTGAGGAACCCAGAGTGCCCGGCTGATGGAGAAGCATGGAGTTCATAGAAGACAGCCTGTTGAAGATCTGTGCTCTGGGGAAGCACCAGACGACCCTTGTATCGCAGAGAAGCACCATCCCAAGAGTAATGTGGGACCGCAGAAGGATTGTTGGTCAAGCGCTGGATGATCTGAGATAAGGAAGAGTCATTGACATAACCCTGTTGAACAGATTGCAACCAATTTGGAACAGGCATAGAAATAGCTGAAAGAGAACCTTGGGCATCAAATGTACGAGAAAGAGCATCTGCCACAATATTGTCTTTACCCTTCTTGTAAGTGATCTCATAGTCATAACCCATGAGTTTGCTAACCCATTTCTGTTGTGCTGGGGAGGAGACATGCTGGTCCAAGAAATATTTCAAACTCTGGTGATCAGTCTTGATGCAGAAATGATTCCCTAATAGGTATGGCCGCCACTTCTGTACTGCATGCAAAATAGCCATCATTTCCTTCTCATAGGTAGAGGCAGCTAAATTCTTACCGGAAAGGGCTTTGCTGGTGAATGCAATGGGGTGTTCATCTTGAAGGAGAACAGCACCAAGTCCATTGCCGCAAGCATCACTTTCAATCGTGAAGGGCTTGGAAAAATCGGGCATAGCTAGCACAGGTGTAGTACACATAGCTTGTTTTAGTTTGTCAAATGCACACTGAGCAGCCGGTGTCCATGTAAAAGCATCTTTTTTCAATAGGGCAGTTAATGGAGCAGCAATCTTCCCATAATCCTTGACAAACTTGCGGTAGTAGCCAGTCAACCCCAGAAAACCACGAAGGCTCTTGAGTGTCTGAGGATGTGGCCAATTGTTCATGGCCTCGATTTTGGCAGGATCCACGCGAACCCCTTGTGCTGAGATAATGTGCCCGAGATACTCCACTTCCTTTTGTCCAAAAACACATTTAGACTGCTTGGCATGGAGATGATGGTCAGAGAAAAGTTGCATGACAAGATCCAGATGCTGGAGATGTTCATCCCATGTTTTACTGTATATGAGGATATCATCAAAGAATACCAGAATGAATTTCCGCAAGTAGGGTCGAAATATTTTATTCATTAAGGCCTGGAATGTGGAAGGAGCATTAGTGAGGCCAAAGGGCATGACCAAAAACTCATGATGGCCATCATGTGTGCGGAAAGCTGTTTTAGGAATATCCTCCTCATGAACCCGAATTTGATGATACCCAGAACGAAGATCCAATTTGGAGAAAAAGTGAGCCCCATGAAGCTCATCAAGAAGCTCATCAACAACAGGAATTGGAAACTTATCCTTGATGGTGAGGTGATTAAGTGCTCGGAAGTCAATGCAGAGGCGCCATGACCCATCTTTTTTGCGGACAAGAATAACTGGAGAAGAAAAGGAACTAGTGCTTGGGCGAATAATACCTTGCTTCAATAAGTCCCGCACGAGCATTTCAATCTCTGTTTTTTGGTGAAATGGGTAGCGATAGGGCCTGATGTTGGGAGGAACGCTACCAGGAAGGAGCTGAATACGATGGTCTTCTGGCCTGGAAGGTGGTAATCCCACTGGTTCAGCAAAGACACCTGTATATCGATTCAGAATTTGTTGTAGATCCAAGGGAATAGTGGAGACCGCGGATGGTTGCATCTGGATGGAACTGATCTGAGCGATGACACCATGTGAACTCTTCTTGAGGAGTTTCTCCATGCGATGTGAACTGATGATGCTGAGAGAACCTGGTTGTAATCCTGTCAATGTGTGTTTGTGTCCATTGAGGGAAAACTGCATCCAAAGTTCGGCAAAATCCCATAAAATAGGGCCGAGTGTGCGTAGCCATTGAGCGCCCAAAACCACATCACATCCGCCTAAGGGCAAGGCAAACATGTCAGAGCGCAGGATATAATCTCCCATGGAGATACGCACATTTCGACACTTCCCTTTGCAAGGTAAGGTGCCCCCATTGGAAATCATGACTTCAAAGTTGGAGCACGGATGGATAAAACAATCAGCTTGTTTGGCGATCCGAGGGTCGATGAAATTATGAGTGCTACCCGAATCCATGAGGATTGTAAGAGGAAGCTTCTTGAAGTAACCCCTGACCCGCATTGTTTGGGGGGTGGTGATTCCAGCTAAAGCATGGAGAGATATCTCTGGCTGGTCATCTTGAGACGGAGGGTCAATAGGCGGTTCCTGAATGTCGACCGGAGCATCCAGTGTTTCTGGATCTTCGTCACCCATTTCAGAGGCAGGTGGAGACTCCACATCCAGGAGATAGAGCTTTTGCTGAACACATCGGTGTCCCCGAGTGAATTTCTCATCACAATTATAGCAAAGCCCCTTTTCTCTGCGTGCTTGCATCTCTGCTTCAGATAAACGCTTGATAGGAGTCGGTCGAGGAGCCTACGGTATAGGTGGTCGCTGATAACCCATATTTCTGAAGGGAACAAAAGTGGGCTTGGAGCGTTGCTGGGCTGCAATCTTGTCTTCTGCCAACTTAGCCAACCCGAGTGCTTCCATCATTGTGTTGGGACAGAACATTTTGACCTCAGAGCGAATAGCATCCTTTAGACCACTGATAAAACAACTCTGGTAAAATTCATCAGTTAATCCTTCGGTGTGGTTGGCTAGATTCTCAAATTCGGTTTGATACTCTCTCACAGTGCCAGTTTGGCGAAGTTTAGTGAGGGCTCCTGTGAAGTCATCAAAAGCACTAGGACCAAATCGTTGCAAAAGGAGCTGACAAAAGTCTGGCCAGTTGGGCTCAGGATGAGCCTTGATGTACCAACGGTACCATTGAAGAGCTTCCTGTTCCAAATGAAAGGATGCCAATTGAACTTTGTTGACATCAAAAGTATTATGCAGACTGAAATACTGTTCTGCACGATATATCCATCCAGTTGGATAAGTACCATTGAAGCGAGGAAAATCAAGCTTCGGACCACGGAAATTGCTGGAAGAAGAGAACCCATTGTCTACTGAAGACTCGGACTGCCGTTTGTTGTTCATAGCTGAATGTTCAAGATGGAGACCAAGAAATTTTTCATCCAGATCTTGGAGTTTGGCTTGGATGGCTGCAAGGGCTTCCTCCATGGTTTTTGCTCCTGCACGGGTGACAACCATAACCAGGGATTTTTTTTTATTTTTTTATTTTTGGTAGGAAAACAAAAACAGGAACTACTTCAGTAAAGGAAAATTTGGATTTGAGAAAAAATCAGAAGGGTAATTGGGGTTTGACTCGTTTTTTGGACACAGTTGGATAGATAGGGAAACAAAAATGAGGATTTTAGCAGCGGGGTGAAAGGATGGAAAAATTTGGCAGAGGGGAACAAAGAAGCAGAATTCAGAAAGGAACTCTGTGGTAAAAATTGAAGGTGATTGGGTGAAATCTGAGGAAGTTATGGCAAACCCTAAAAATAGACAAATGTGGGATTTCGGGCTGTAGGAAAGGGAATTGAGGATAGGGTCCTCAGGGATGAAATATGCAGAATGGAATGACAGGGGTTCCCTGAAATTTTCAAGGAAAACAGAGGTAAAACAAGGGAGATATGGAGAAAAAACGGAATTTTTTTTTATTTTTTATTTTTTTTATTTTTTTTATTTTTTATTTTTTTTATTATTTTTTTTTTTTTTCAGCCTAGAGCGGCTAGGGCTCGGTTTTTTTTTTTTTTTATTTTTTTTTATTTTTTATTTTTATTTTTTTTTACAGACTGGAGCGGCTACGGCTCTGCTTGCAGAATGGGATCTCTGGTTCGAAGGATTCTGGAACAACGCCGAACGGCTGGACCTGGAACGGTTTGCAAAATGAATCTGAAACGGCGCAGCAGTGATCGACAATAGTTCAGATGAAAGTAGATATGGACCCCAGGTATGTGCGGCTTCCTAACAGTTCAGGGTTTTCACTCGGCCACCAATGCTGTCTGACGGCTTGCGTATTGGGGCAGTACCCCTCACTCCACGGCTCAGGTAAAACTGATAACCGCTTTGCCACAAACGACAGCTCTTGGTTTACCTCACGGGTGGGAACTAGTCAATCAGGTAGGGGTCGTTGCCCTTTTCGCCGGCAGGTCCTCTCAATGGGCCAGCTACTTCGGGGTTCCTGTGGTACTCCTCACAATGAGTTTTAGGGCTTATGCCCAAGTACTTCCCACAGTTAAGCGGATAGGGATTATTCCCAAATCCGAACCTGCAATAGATGTGAAAAAAAAAATTTGGCAGAAATTTCACCCAGCGAGCCCAAGAAAGTGCTCTGATACCAGATGTGATGTACCTGCAATAACTAATTAATGCAAATACACGAGATATCAGAAATAATAGAACAGAATCACTTTTATATTGATCACGGGCCACTTCGAGGGGGCAACCTCCTTTGAGCAAGCTCAATACAATTAACTTCACGGTGCCTTCATAGGTCTCAACACCCACTTATATACTAATTCTAGGCGCCAATACTATGGGTCGAAACCATGGGCCGTTACAAACTATGGATTAACAATACTACGGGCGACTTACAAAGCATATGCGCCAACAACAATAACACAACTATTGATTAACAAATACTACGGGACGACTTACAAAGCATATGCGTCCAATAACAACATACTAACAAAGTAAAGACATGGGTTCCTAACACCTACGTACAAAATTGATCTTACCGAGGAATGATTGCATGGCTTTGCGCGAACCAGGAAAACCGATTTTTGAAATAGATTCAGTACGTTCAGGATCAATAATCATACCTTCCTTAGAAACAATGAAACCTAGGAGGTTACCTTCTGTTACTGCAAATATGGACTTCATAGGGTTGAGCGAAATTCTGTACTTCCTGCAACGTTCAAAAACTTGTTTGAGAGCAGACAGATGTGCATGTCATTTTTTTGAATAGATAGTGATATCATCTAAGTATACTACGACAAAATTATGCATCAAACCTCTGAAAGCTATATCCATAGATCTCTGGAATGTGGCTCCTACATTTATCAGTCTGAAGGGAATTCTCCTATAGGCGAAGGTACCCCAGGGGGTTTCTGAAAGTTGTTTTCAGTTGGTCATCAGGGGTAACCATGACTTGGTTGTATCCTGAAAAACCATCCAGGAGAGAGAACATCTCTGACCCAGCTACCTTTTGTAAAATCTACTCCATAGGAGGAATAGGGTAGTTATCCTTTTCAGAAGCTTTGTTCAAATTTTTTAAATCGACACAAAGTCTAATTTCCCCATTCTTTTTACGAACAGGTACTAAATTAGTTATCCATTGTGTGTGTCTGACAGGGAATATAATTCTGGCTGTCAGTAACTTCTCAAGCTCTTTCTTTACAGAGGGTTCCAAACTGGGATGCATCTTTCTTAGTTTATGTTGGTAAGGTTTCACTTCTGGCTTCATCAGTATGTTATGATGCATAATGCTAGTATCAAAGGTCTTTAGTTCGTCATAGGTCCATGCAAAAACATATTTGTACTCTTTACACAATCTGATTAAAGCTCTTATTTCATCAACAGAGCAATCAACCCCAAGGTTGATGAATCAGGGATTATGTTCAGTACCAAGGTTGACTGGCTCATAATTCAAAGAAGAACTTTGGGTTTTGCAGTTGGTCTTATGTTTAAACTTATCTTGCAAGTCATAGAACTTTTCTAGGTTGATCATTGATATTGGGATAATGTTGGAAGGATCATAAATAGATTTTTCATGCTTTGCCTCATCTATTGCCATGTCTTGAAAAGTATCTTGAGTTGAGATAAAGTATAGGATTTGCTGGTCATCATCAAACACTTTCCAGCTTGTTACATTATCAGGGATGGAAGGCCTGTACATAAGTTCTATTGAAAATGTTTCAGGTGACAAGCCTTTTGGTGGAATCAGCCTAGATGCAATATTTGCTCAGAGGTCAGCATCAAAGTTTTGTGATCTAGGGACAGAATTGATGTTGAATGCAGTGAAAGAATTAGTGAGATCTCTAACCATTTTTTGATAATTAGTTAAATGTGGAGACAAACAATGTATCTTATTTCTTACTTGTTTAACTATGATTTCAGAATCTCCAAAACATTCTATCACTTATGCACCCATATCAATAGCCTTCTTGAGTCCCTGCTCGAGAGCCTCATATTAAGCTACATTATTGGTACATTCAAATTCAAGTCTACAAGCAATCATGGTTTTAGTCCCTTTTGGATCAATAAGGACACAACCTGCACCAGCTCCATCTTTAGATCTGGAGCCATCAAAGAATAAAGTCCATGCAATAGGATCAATCCTAAAATTTGTATTAACATTATAAACATTATGTACAATAGTTCCAGAGAATGGTATAGTAGTAACATTGGTAATATGTGACTCATTTTGTACATTCTCATCTGGTGAAGAATCAGCTGGAAAATCCCCAAAAAAGGTATCAAATGTAAAATGCTCAATATGTGAACTGAAATAAAAAGCAGGTTCACTTGAATCATTAAGGTCAGTGACTGTTTGCTTCATAAATGGTTCCCTACTAATCTTAATCTTATTTGGTTGTCCATTGTAGAGTAGCCATAGGTGAGACCAATCAGTGGCAAAGTATCCCTTTAGCTTCTCTGACCAATCTCTACTCAGCCACATCCCGTAGGCTTCAAGGATGTCAGCCACAACAATATCTATGGTCTGGTGAATCCGAGGATTAGCAGATAATGTCAACAACACATTTCTTAATCTCCCCACTACTCTTCCTTTAGATCTGTCAAGATGGACAATCTGAGTAGGATAGAGCTCCCAAGTGGCATTTAATTTCTTGCAGACAGACAGGGGCATCACATTGGAAGAAGCACCTGAGTCTATCATACAATTGTGTACACTTATGTTGAAGATTTCAAAGGTAAGCAAGAAAGGAGGTGTCCTCTTGCTTCCAGATTTCTGATCTTCTGGTTTGGTAAAAGAGTTTAAGTTATTGTTTTGTGATTCCCTTGGTTGTTTGATTATCATGCTTTTAGGTAGAGAATCCCTTATAGAAGGGATTTTCAGAAGTTCAAACAAAGAAATATTTGCTTTAACTCTTTTCAAATCTTCATCCAAACTGTACTCCATTTCAGGAATGACTATATCTTTTTGAGGAACAATTTTACTTTTGTTGGGAGGTGTTGTTGAAGATGAAGGTTCCTGAGAGGGTTGTCCTCTTGATCAGTATTGTAAGGATGTTGAACATTGAACACTATCTCAGGTTCTTCTTCTTCTTCATTCATTGAGAGTTCAAAAAAATAGCTTACAATATTAATCTGTGGATCCTCTTCTTCTTCTCCTTCTCCTAGTAATTGTGGATCTTGGTTTGTTTGATCTTTAGAAGGTTCAGGGACATTTTGTGATTCTGTGGCCAAAGCTTTGAAGATAGAATAAATTTCTTTAGATGTCATCCCTTCATTAGGATTAGGAGGTGGTGTATTTTGGGGAGGTTGATAAGGTCTCCTGAAAGGTGGCCTTGCAAAACCTATGTTATTATTTTGATTCTCATTATTATTCTTTTATAAATCAACCATCTCATTTGACATTTTCTAGAGAATTTTTTTAATATCATTCATTTCAAAGGGATCTTTATTTTGAGTAGTGGATTTGGGAGCATTATCAGTTTTCTTTCTAGATGTGGAAGGTTGCTCTTCTAAAGCATCATGATTATATTTTAGACAATAGATATCCTTTTCAACCTGAATGGCTTCATCATAAGCCTCAAACAAGTTATCTTTATGTGCTCTTTTGACCCACATTGCAATAGGAACATATAGACCCTTTTCATAATAGGAAACCAGCAGTTTTTCTGCAGGAAGAAGAGTGGCAGGGATCCTATTTTTCAGATAAGAAAATATCTGATTGTAATATTTGACCCTTTCTTTACCTCTCATATTCATAGAAGACAATTCTAAGACTAGATCTTGTGGAGTTTTATCATCCCCAAACTTCTGGATAAACAATTTTCAAACTCATCCTAAGAAGTTATGTATCTAGCTTTTAAGGCAAAGTACCATGTGGATGCCTTTCCTTCAAAGCTATAAGGGAACAATCTACAAACCACATCTTCATGGACAACACTCCTAATTCTAATGGCCTGCATAAAATTTTTGATGCGATCTAATGCAGGTGATTTCTTGTCTAGATTGAACTTAGGAAGCCACTTCTCAGGATTTTTAGGCAACCTATGTTGATCTCCAAGTATAAAAAAAATATATTGGTCAATCTAAGGTCTGTCTTGGCCTTCTTCACCCATTGGTTGTTTTTCTTCTTCTTCAGATGAAGAGATAGAAGAGTGTTCACTTTCAGATGAGGAAGATGATGATGAAGGAGGAGAGGGTGGTGGTCCACTAGTTGTAACATTAGGTTGATCTTGTGTTACTTCTTGAAAGAGTGAATCAAGGTTGTACTCAGGGGATCTTGGATGATCAGGTATATGTTGATTCTCAGCACTCTGGTCTGCTGTCTATTGATCTTCTTGGTTATTGGTCTGCGGAATAGTGTTCTGCTGAATTTGCTGCTAGTCTCCTACTTTGTAGATCAATGATTATTTGTTGTACTCTAGCAACACTATCATTAGAACTTTTCAGTATTTGTTCAAGTGAAAGGGGACCTCTAGTAGGTGAGATGATATGGATATCCCTTCTGTTATCCTACTGAGATGCAGGTGTATCAGGAATTGTAGTTGGTTGTTCAGATGTAGATGCCTGTGATTGGCTACGAGTGACAACCGATGATGTTCTTGCCGGAGGAGGTTTCTGAGTATTTTGTTTAGGCATAGTTTACTACCTTCCCTCCTTCTAGCGCCATTTGCTGAGGACTCGGATATGCAGGGTAGGTAAAAGGTGTTGGAATGGGTTCCAAGGTTCCCAACAGAGGGGGAAAACCCTTACCGAAAGGCTTCAAAAGATCCTACACAAGGAAAATTCTATCCACAGCCTGTTTGGTATAGTAATCTCCCATGGATATTCGGCCTCTGCTGGCACTCTATGAGTTGGTGAAATTTGATCAATAGATCAATCCTCCAATGAAGGAAAACAAGGGTGTAAAATTCTATGAAACAAATCTACCTAAGAAATGGAACCTAATCTAAGTTAGACCTATTCTAAAAGGTGGCTTGTTTATATGCAGGTCAGCTTGATGTAGAAGTAAATAAGTATTGTTCATCAACTTAACAGAAATGTTAAAAGACTTGTTACTTATTTTCCCAAATTACTGTTAATAAATTAAAATTAACCAACAAAAAATTAAGGGTTAAATGCATTCAAGATCAACTTGTAACTGATATGTTAATTGAAAAATTAACATCAATTAAATTTTACTAAGAAAACCATTTGCAGAAATAAATAATGTTTTAATTAAATAAACTCTTTCAAAACATCATGAACACACAGATCATTAGCAAAGATAAACCAGAACTATAGATCACAGTGCTTAATAAATTGCAAAAGACTTAAACAACATTTGATAAGCAATCTGGAGTAAAATCAACATTCATCAAATAAACTTGATCAATAGACAAAACAAAATCTGGGAATAACTTTATTGTATTATTGAAATTTTGTAAGAAATTACAAGCTTTGTATCAAATAGGGTATCTCAAGTCTCTCCTGCTGATTTTCTCCTCCAAATTCCATCCTTTTCAATGAGAAAACGACCCTTTAAATAATAGTTACAAAATAATACAATAGGAAATTCCCACAAAATAGGGATTACACAATTCAAATTGGACTAATGGTCAAGAAAATCTTGCCACTTGTCCCATATTCCTAACAACTCATCTACATTCTGATAGTTAGCTGACTCAAGCCCTAGTTGGGCATTACATGTGAATGTTTCCATCTCATTTTTAGCTAACTTATGCCAAATGCAGATGAAAATGTGGATTTTTCCTTCCATGGTGACTGGTTTTGTAATTAATTGATCCACATCATCAATCTTGACCTCCTCAAGGCGCTGAATTTTCTGCTTGGCTTCCTCACACCTGCGTTCGACTTGCTCAACCATCAACTTAGGCGAGAAAGCATCTTCAATGAGATCCATGGTGGAGAACTGTAGAATTTCCATGATATTATCCATTGCATATTGTTAAATTTTGAGCATTAATTCACAATACTCTAGGATCTTTACTGAGAGAATAACATGTACAGTATATCAATGCATATCAATCATATAAAGCATGTCAATCATCACAAGAAGCAAAAGCATGAGAGACAAGAGACACATAGTTTCCGTGGGGAAAACCCTAAGGTGAAAAACCCTACAACTTCCTCAGAGATAAAGAGAGAAATGGCTCAACCAAAGTACAACCAAAATACACAGAGATAGTCTCCTAGTAGCAGATGATCCTCCTCCTCACTAGTGCGCCACTTTCTAAGTGAAGGAAGAATGAGTTTTTGAATAATCAAAATAGAGATCTCCTGATCCCTATTTATACTTGTTTGTTTTCCCAGTGACCTTATGGGGCCAACTTGTCTAGCTAAGTACATCATCCATATATTACATAAAATAAGGGCCGACCCCACACATGGTTCTCTAATAACCCATCGACAAGTTCACACACTTGCGACACTTGTCAATACACATGATGACACTTCCGTATAGAGGAATGACACATCTCTGTAGGAGTACAATAATATATAAATGAAATACATGGATGAAATACATTCCAAAGTTACATATACATCAACACTCCCTCTTAACTAGGAAGGTATTTCTCGACACAGATCTGCTAGCACAAGTCTTCTTCTCTGGATCATTGTCATCGATGCATCATCACTGCTGCTTCTATCTCAACCAATCTCTGTATCTACTTGTCATAGGAATTTCTACAGAGCCAGTCCTTTTTCATACTGGATGTAGGACCACTGCCTACAGGTCTTCATCATCACTGGCCATACTATGGAATCCTTAGGACTTATTACGTGCATCAAAAAACCTCAAAAGAGCATCCCAGGATGTTACGGGTACACAACTCCAACCTGTAGCATCTCCCAGGGCCATATTATATGTGACCTCACCACAAAACCTTGCAAGAGCATCCCAGGCTGTTACGAGCACACAGCTCTACCTATAGGATCTCCCAGGGACATATTACATGTGGTCATGGAAAAACCTTGCAAGAGCATCCCAGGACTTATTACGGGCACACGAACCAAGCTATTGGATCTCCCAAGGACATATTATATGCCATAGTACAAAACCTCGAAAGAGCATCTGCCAGATATCCCAGGGCCAAATTATATGCCATAGGAAAAACCTCAAAGACTATCTGCAAATCTCCGAGGGCCAAATTATATGTCCTCCCAGAGCAAAACCTCGAAAGAGTATTTGCCATATATCCCAGGGCCAAATTACATGCCATAGGAAAAAACTCGAAAGACTATCTGCAAATCTCCCAGGGCCAAATTATATGCTCATCTACACAACCTAATCCACGGCCATAGAGTATCAACCTGATACTCACCATACATCATCCTGATGTATACATGATCATCCTGATCATCATCACTGCAACATCCTGCTGCATGTCATCTAGAGCAACATCCTGAAGCTCGTCATCCATGATCATCCTGATCATATAATGCATCTACCTGATGCATACCAAGTATCTACCTGATACATATCATCATACATGATCCACTTGATCATACAATGTATCCACCTAATACAAATACAAAAACATGATCCACCTGATCATACCTAATACACATCAACATACATGATCTACTTGATCATACACAGTATCCACCTGATACATATACAAATACATGGTCCAAGCATCCAACATGATGCATATGCAAAACATATACAAATGATCCTACTATTCATATCCAGCATCCAACATGATGCATACATACATATACATATAAATGATCCAACTGATCATATACAGCATTCAACATGATGCGTACATACATATACATATAAATGATCCAATTGATCATATCCAGCATCCTCCTAATGCATATACAGAGCAGTAACTGGAGCATCGTCCTAATTCTCATCATCTAGCGCTTACATCCACAGCCATGTGAAGGATCCTCCTTCCAACATGCTTGGAATGGCTTCTGCAAATATGTCCATCACTTCTTCCTCGAAGTGTCATCAATCCGAAGAACACCAAGCCTCTCTCTGAAGTACTCGAACTTCACTCTGGCTAGTGGTTTCATCAGCACATCCGCAATTTGCTCGTCTGTCGCAACATACAGGAGCTTCACTGCTCCTCTCTGCACCATGTCTTTGATATAGTGATATTTGATCTTTATGTGTTTCGACCTGTCGTGAAACACTGGGTTCTCAGACAACTTCACACAACTCTGGTTATCATAGAAGATACCAGTAGCATCCAACGGGAGATCAAATAACTCAGACAGTAGCTTCCGAAGCCATACTGCCTCACAACTAGCCGAACAGGATGCAACATACTCTACCTCGGCTGTACTCAGTGCTACACAGGACTGCGTCCTGCTAAACCAAGAGATCACACCTGATCCCATACTAAAGCAGCACCCATATGTGCTCTTCCTATCTGCAGCACTGCCTACCTAGTCTGAATCAACATAACCCTGCAGGTTAAACTTTTGATTCGCTTCATACTTGAGCCCATAATCAACTGTACCCTTCAGGTACCTCAGAATATTCTTTACAACAACCAGGTGAACACTCCTCGGATCCGTTAGGAACTGGCTTAATGTGTTCACCGCAAAGCAAATATCTAGTCAGGTACATCAAGGACCCAATCATCTTACGATACATAGAGACATCAACCAGCTCAGATGAAGCATCAGATATAAGCTTCAGGTTCGATTCCATAGGTGTGGCCATGGCCTTGCAATCCATCATCCCGAACCTCTTTAGGATATCTACAATATACTTCCCTTGTCCAAAAAGATCCCATCTGTACTCTACCACACTTCCATACCTAGGAAATAGTGCATCATCCCCAAGTCCTTCATATCGAACTCAGTAGCAAGCTTCCTCTTTGTATCGGTAATCAATCTGTCATCTCATATTACAAATAGGTCATCCACATACAGGAGTAGAATCATAGGATTCCCTTCCTCGACCTTGTAGTAAAGGTTGGAATCCGCTTTACTTTTGGTAAAGCCCAAACTAGATAGGAAACTATCCATCCTACCATACCAAGTTCTGTGAGCTTGCTTCAATCCATACAAGGATTTCTTCAATCTGCACACATATGACTCCCTGTCACGTGTTTCAAAACCGAGTGGCTACTTCACATACACTTCCTCTTCAACTACACCATTCAAGAAGGCGTTCTTGACATCCATCTGGTGTATCTTCCATTTCATCGTTGTACCCAGGACAAGTACTGATCTGATGGAAGTGTACCTGGCTACAGGATCAAAAGTTTCTTCATAGTCTATTCCCTCTTTCTGTGAGAAGCCATGAGATACGAATCTTGCCTTGTATTTTTCTATGCTGCCATTTGCAGCATGCTTGATTTCGTAGATCCATTTGGAAGTCACAACAGACTTCCCTTCTAGTCTTGGGACAACATCCCAAACATCATTTTTCATTATTGATTGGTATTCCTCGACCATGGCATCCTTCCATTCTTTCTTTTCCGCTGCTTCTTAATAACTGGAAGGTTCTTTGTTCATGATATCACAGAGTAAAGCAACATAGCTGGTATGAGATCTAGTTCTCTTCTTTTCTCTATGTTCTTCTTTTGGAATGCCAAATCTCTCTGCATCTTGAATGATCTCTCTATCCCATGCAGGTTTCCTCTTGTGAGAGTTGTCCTCACGTGGTGGATCTACAGATTGTTGCAGATCTTCAATTTCACGATCAACATCTGGAATTGCTTCAGTCATGGTAGTGTCTTGAAATCTAGTTTCCTTAGGTTCTTCATAATCTTCAACAGGTGTCTTTCTTGATTTGACGAATGCTGAGTTTTCATCAAATGTCACATCCCTGCTGACATCAATATTTTTGAACCCTGGAAAGTATATTCTGTAGGCCTTCGAGCTTTCACTATAACCCACAAAGATACCCTTCTTTCCTGAAGGATCTAGTTTGGTCCTCTTTTCCTTTGGGACATGTGTATATACTGGACATCCAAATATTCTAAGATGGATAACCTCAGGGTTCTTACCAGAGAAGACCTCTTCTGGTGTCTTGTTGTCCAATATCTTGTGGGGTGTTATGTTCTGCACATATAGAGCTGTTCTAGCTGCTTCTGCCCATAGATGCATAGGTAGATCCTGGTCATATAGCATTGCCCTTGATGCTTCCATGATTGTTCTATTCTTTCTTTCTGCAACTCCATTCTGTTGTGGATTGTAAGGAGCAGTCAACTCCCTCTTAATCCCCGAATCACTGCATAGCTTCTTGAAGTCACCTGAGGTGAATTCTACACCATTGTAGGATCTGAATTTTTTGATCTTCTTATCAGTTTGGTTTTCCATCAAGGTTTTGAATTCCTCGAACTTATCAAATACTTCATCTTTATTCTTCAAGAAGTAAACCCAAGTCTTCCTAGAGAAGTCATCAATGAAAGAGACATAGTAAACATACCCACTCAGAGAACTGGATGACATCGGACGGCATACATCGGAGTGGATAATTTCCAAGATACCTTTTTCCTTGCTTTCACTGCTTGGGAAAGCCTTATTAATGTTCTTACCTTTTGCACATCCTTTGCAAACACCTTCATGTTTGGTCTTGATTTCAGGAAGACCCTCTACCGCCTTGCTTGCAATTGGAAGTGCCCTATAGTGCATATGAGAAAGTCTTCTATGCCAAAGTTCACTTGGCTCCATGGATTCATGCACCATGGCATGTTCAAGTTGTCCCTTCAATTTATCCAAACCTCCCTCTTGCTCTTCAATCACTACTGCATCATCAATAGTTTTACTCTTTGGCCACATTAGGGCTTGGCCATCTACAAATGCAACCCTCATGCCTTTTGCATCTAATGCAGAGATGGAGAGAAGATTCTTCTTGATCCCAGGTACATAAAGAACTTCTTTCATCTTCAAATACTTTCTAGAATCTAGATTGTAGGAGGCTTCACCACTTCCTTTGATGGGGTATTGATAGTCATCCCTAAGTTTCACTTTATGGAGTGATTCATGTTTAGATAGATTTACAAAAGATTCTTTAAACCAAGTCATGTGTTTGGAAGCCCCACTATCAATTAACCAATCATTATAGCCACGAGAGATAGTACCTGTGAGAGCAGAGATTAGAACATACTCTTCTTCACTTGATGAGTCATCATCACTTTCTGCCCTAGCCTTCTTCTTTGGAGGTTCATCATCTTTGACAGCATGAGCATGGAACTTTCTTTTGTTACCCTTCTTCTTCTTGTTGGAGTTGTTGTTATCCCTTTTGTTCTTGGGACATTTTGAAGCAAAGTGACCCTTCTCATTGCATGTGAAACATCTTATATCCTTCTTATTCTTTTGTTGGTTGTGATAGGATCTCTTGTAGTGAGAGTGCTCCTTCTTGGGATTTCTTCTTTTGGTGTGGGCTACGAGAGCTTGATCTTCACCTCCCATCTTTTGTTCACGAGCTATAAGCCTAGCTTCTTCTTGACAGCATTCCTCCCATAGTTTACTGAAGGAGATCAATTTCTTTCTTGCACATATTCCTTGAATAAAGGAGTCCCATGACCTAGGTAGGCCATTCAGAGTGGTCATAACAATTTCATTATTGTCCACTACTTCATCCACAGCTTCAAGTTGTTCCTTGATCTGAGAGACCTTGGAGAAGTAAGATTGAATGGTTTCTCCATTCAACATCTTGACCCCTTTCAATTGATTCTGCAGAGTCATCTTCTGATTTATGTTCTTCCCTTCAAATAACTTTGTCAGGGAGTCAAACATCTCTTTGGGTGTCTTCAGAGATGACACATGGGGGATGAGATGGTCTTTGATAGAATCAGCAATGATTCTCTTTGCCTTGACCAAGTTCTTCTTATGCAATATCTTAGCCTCTTCATCCTCTAGGATAGGGATGTCTTCTTTTATATATGAGTCCAACTCATTCTCTTCCAGGATTAACCCAATCCTATACTTCCAGGCTTGGAAGTTATCAGCCCCTTCAATATTATCCTCAAGCTTGGTGTGGTGAGACATCTTACAGAGTACTTCAAATGGAAATAGAAAATATTTAGGTCTTACCACTTGCTTTGTTGAAAACTGGATTTGGTCCCAGATTAGGGTTTGTCGAAAAAAACCTAAAAATTCAAAAAGTGAATTTCAACTTTCTACAAGGATAGAAATATGTTCCTTGATGAGATGATTAGCTTGGTGTATTCAGAATTTGAGATCTGCAAAGCTTCGCCCTTCAGAAATGCCTTTTTGTCTTCCCGGGTTCACTAAGGAGGACCCTGAATTAGGGTTTGCGTTTCCCGGAGATCTACCCAGCCAAAAATCTCAATCCAAATCTCTAAACTTCGATTTTTACAAGGAGCTTCCAGCTATGTCTTCAGATTCCATAAATTCCTATTTTTGTGGAAACCCTAATTTTTAGGGCCAAATCTGAAAATGCTCAGAATTGAATTCTGATTGGACAGATAGATTCTCCTTGATGAGGAGAGTCAATCTACTATACTGCTTTTCAAAAATATGTGGAGAGAAACCCAATAAACAAGAAACCCTAGTTTATGTCATTGCACAATGTCTTCTTCTCAGGTTAGCTCTGATACCATGTTAAATTTTGAGCATTAATTCACAATACTCTAGGATCTTTATTGAGAGAATAACATGTACAGTATATCAATGCATATCAATCATATCAAGCATGTCAATCATCACAAGAAGCAAAAGCATGAGAGACAAGAGACACAGAGTTTCCGTGGGGAAAACCCTAAGGTGAAAAACCCCACAACTTCCTCAGAGATAAAGAGAGAAATGGCTCAACCAAAGTACAACCAAAATACACAGAGATAGTCTCCTAGTAGCAGATGATCCTCCTCCTCACTAGTGCGCCACTTTCTGAGTGAAGGAAGAATGAGTTTCCGAATAGTCAAAATAGAGATCTCCCGATCTCTATTTATACTTGTCTATTTTCCCAGTGACCTTATGGGGCCGACTTGTCTAGATAAGTACATCATCCATATATTACATAAAATAAGGGCCAACCCCACACATGGTGGTCTAATAACCCATCGGCAAGTCCACACACTTGTGACACTTGTCAATACACATGATGACACTTCCGTATAGAGGAATGACACATCTCTATAGGAGTACAATAATATATAAATGAAATACATGGATGAAATACATTCTGAAGTTACATATACATTAACACATGCCATCGCCTGCTACACATAGCGTGTGATTTCTAAATAATCTCTTCAACTGAATCATTAAGATCAAGCCAAGTGTTCAATGCAGCTCTGATTTTCTTGAACTGAAAAATGTAAAGAATGGGGATGTCTTCTGGTATGTTCTTGATATACCCCTGCCACTCACCAATGTCTTGACTTTCCTTAGAAGCTTGCAGAATTTTGGCTTTTTGCCTTTCAAGGACAACTTACATCTTACCAAAATTCATATGAGTTTCCCTAATATAATCCAGGGTGTTAAACAATTTCTCCAGTAATTTATGATGTTCTTCATTGACCTAAAGGGCCAAATCCTTAAATTCCAGGGGTGAAAACTTCGATAAATGAGAAGAGGACGCACTTGTAGTTGCATCCTCACATTGCTTTTCCAGCATAGCTATCCTTTGTGTGTTGGCAGAGTTCTCAACTTGTGCATTATGAAGTTTAGTCTAAAGAGAGGTGTTGCTTCGCTCCAAATCCTCTAACCTATCTCCCCATATCTTCCTGAGATCAGCAACATAAACCTCATGTTGCTCCTTGGTCTTAACTAACTCTTCTTCAAGCCTTTTCAATTCTTCCTTCTTCTAATCAATCGCCCTATTCAGTACCTGAACTGAATCAAAATTTGCACCAGCAAATCCCCCTAAGGCTGCAGTTGTCTCAATTGCTTCTATCTGAGGATCATTAGTTTTCTGAGACCAGATTATTTGATTACGGATAGGTGCTTCCAATCCCCCCTGATCCCTACTTCTTTTCTTTCCTTTCCTCATCACTGCCCTGTATGTTTTACTGTAAAAATAATACCCAAGAGGGACTACAACATAATCTTCATACTCAATTACCAATTCTGCATAAGTTGAAGTGACAGTCACTGTTGAAATTATTGAAGTTGTTTGAGTGTCAGTGAGACTAGGTATAGACATGGTAACTTGAGGAGTAATCAGAGGGGTAGAGACATCTAAGCAACTGATGGGACATGGTTTGGAGAAGGGATTGAAGTGAAGGCTTCCGAAAGTGGAACATGATCATCATTAGTAGGTGATGATGAAGAAGGAACTGAGGCTGGCTCATCAATGGTGTGTGATGAAAAAGTAGATATGGGTGATTGCGGAGGGACAATCGAAGACTGTATCTCTACAATAATAGATGAGGGAATGGAAAATGGGACTGAGCTGTCTAAAAATGGAGTGGATCTAGAAGTCAATGTATGAAAAAGTTGTGATATGCAAAATGGTGGCGTCACCCCTGGAGACAAAGTAGAAAGATCTTGAATAGATGAAAGTAAAAGTGCTGAAGTTGTAATATCAGGTGCAGTGGTGAGTTCCAATATTTTTTTTATCGAGATCAGAGTGATCCATTTCAATAGTATCTAACAAATCTATAACTGCCTGCGAGTCTTCAATCACTTCTTCAGTCACAAACACTGGAGGATGTGTCTCATCTTCAATATCACTGTCAATAATATTAAGAGTAGGAACCTGTGAGGTAGGAATCAAGATCTTCTGTCTCTTAGCTGGGTTTGCATCAGCTATTATTAGATCATCAGATATGTAACGTCCCCATTATTGACCCCATTACATTCAAATGTAATTGATGTAATATTGTTATGAAATCATGGTGAGGAGCTCAAGGCCAAGGCCCCGCCATCAATTTAGTGATGCATATGCTTTGCGTGCTAGCCAGGCACATTGGAATTTCAACATCATGTAATATGCATTTTAATAAAAAACACCCACAACTAGCTATGCAATGCAACAAAGAGATGGGGGCATGATTTCACAAGGAATTGGGAGGGAAAACATTCAAACCCTTGAGCCACTAGAGTCAAGCCAAGTGTCAATGAGAGAACCCATCAAACCCTCAACTACCCATGTTGACTTTTGTACCCAACCATTGATTTCTCCCAAGAGTTGGTTGGGGTAGTTAATGCCTTGGGAATGGAGAGGTATGGCTGTCCAAATTCGGGTATGGGCAAGCCACCCTTCATGGAAAAACGTGTTGGTCTCCTTGGGCAAGTGCAGAGCCACGAAATTGCTCCCTAAGCCATTATGCAACCATCATTCTTTCTCCCTCACGAGTTTAGAGCCACCTGGGCGTTTTCCAGGCATGTTGGCTGCGTTTTTCTTCATTCTCCCAGCAGAGAAGGGCGTTTTTGTGATGTATACCAGTGAGGAAGAAGGTAAATCGAAGGAGGGGTTCAATGGTGACCGTGTTGGGCTATTGAAGGCTGAGATATTTGGGGAGAAATCGTTTTTCCCCCTGTGGTTGTTTTGCCCATCCTACAATCCGTTTTTGGTTGGGAATGTTTTTGGGAAAACCCATGGCCATCTTATTTTTAAACCCCACTGTCTAAAATGTGTATCCATGCCCATGTTTGTGATTACTGTGTGAGAGAAGAGTATGTTGGGGTATGGGTAATGGGTAATCCATTGTTCTGGCTTGAGCTTGAGAATGAACATCCATTGTTCAATTTTAGCCTGATAAACCCAGCTATGGACTGGCTTGGCTCAGAAGGAATGATTAATTGGTTGTGAGAGAGTGAGTGCCCCCTTTTCCTTGAAGGAATCATGCCCAGCTCGGGGGTGGCCTTCGGACGGACTCAGTATAAGATGTCGAAGAGCCTATGGCTGGGTGGAACGTTGCAGCGACATAGCTAGTTGCTTGGGCAGTTGGAAAATAAAGATAAGTGTTTTTATGCTTCTATATTTACTTCTGCACTGTATTAATTCAAGGATTATTTTGATATGCTGGATGAGCATGAAGCGTGTGTGGATGTTGTTTTTAATTCCGCTGTGCATAATTGATTTGCTTACATCTGCACATTCATATTTTATTTATGTAAATCTAACTAATGGGCTGAGTTCTTGTGAAAGCCCTGAATTTGGGATCATGTACCCTTCCTTGCATTGGTTGAATGGGTGGGTACTTGACAAGATACCTGTATAGCTGCAGCAATCACTTGAATATCCACAGTAAGCTTAGGAGGTTCAATTGTTTGGGTACCCAATATTGAAGATATCTGTGCTAACTCCTGCTTCATCTGATGAGAGGTTTCCAACAAAACTTTGACATGTTCAACAGTCTTTAGTTGTGGAGTATTCTCCATAGGATTTTTACCTTTATTCCCATCTGGATAAGTAAGCATTAAAGGGGCATTAGCTTGATGGTTCTCCTTTTCTTCTCTATCCCTTCTCATTTGCTCAAGTAGTTTCATTTCCATTTTTCTGTAGCTCAAAACTTTAGCTTTAAGTTCTCCCTGATATTGCATAATATGATGCTACTCATCTGTGCTCTTGGCCCTAGCCAAGACCTCAGAAAAGGTATTCACTCCTTGGTATATGGAGTCATTAGGGATTTCTTCATGCACATAGTCCATCTTCACATGATTCTGTTTAAAATGGGCATCAAGGAACTTCTTAGGTTCATGCTTTCTTTTGGGAGCAAATCCTAGCTTCAGAGAAGCCATCCTATCCCCCAACATTGTAGCCCAATTTGAAGTTGGAATAACCAATGGTCCAAGGTTTAAGGAGAATTTAGGCCAACCCCTTCTCTTGGGACCAATGCATTTTTTGTAGACACCATCAGTAACAGTCTGATAAGATACTTCTTCAATGACCAATCTATCAGGGACTATTCTAGGTAGCAGATGAACAGTGTAACTTTCCCAGACTCTGATATATGAAAAGGATTCATAGATATACCAATCACCAATTGTATTGATGAAGGTCTTGGCATTAGCTGAGAAGGCAGGAGCCTCTTGTTTGAATATCTTGAAATAAATAGTACCCATGAAATGGTCACAAATGTCATAGAGTAAGGGAAAAAAATTACTCTCCCATAGTGGTGCATGATAGATATGGACTAGTAGAGTTGAAGGGGTCCAATTCCATCCCATGTTGGGATATTGGAACTCTGAGCAAATGACATCAATAATGAAGGGTGAAAAGAAAAAGTGTGGCTTCTTCAAAGCAGGTGCTTTTTGATACTACTGGATGGCTATCTTAAGCTCCAATGACAAAATGAATGCCCAAGGAAAAGACTCACCTGTGGTTAGGACATGATGGGCTATTGGATCCCATTTAGACTTGAATATTGAACAATATGGAAGGTCGTAGAGCCTGCAGAGCATGGATTCCAGTAAAGAATAAGGCTCTCTAAACCAGGAAATCAGATAGAGGTTATCAACCTTTGGCACAAAGCTGCTAGGTTTAATCATCCATGATTTCAACATTTCGTCAAAATTGTACCTGATTTTAGAAGATTGGATGAATTCAGGGCTAAGGATCTGCACGACTGGCTTAAGAGCAAAGCTCTGGTAAAGACTTCAGGGCGGAAAGTTTTCAATTGTGACCTTGCACTGTCATTGAATGACCAATCTTTAGGGTTAGCATTGTCTACTATCCATTTAACGGCATATGTGTAATGAAGGATAGCAGGTCGAGCAGCAATAACATGGAGCTGAGAAGCCCTAATTTTCTCATATGCAGGTTGGTCTTCTTCAATGCTTGAAAGGTCATCGTTATAAAAAATTGAATAAATTTTAGACCAATCCATTTGATAAGTTTCAGTAACCCTCTCACTGGTATTTGAGAAGATACCAAAATTCGGGTCTTTTGTTAGCAAATCCCTGTGAATTGTCCTAGACAGAGTGTTTCGTGACATTTTTGTAAAGCTTGGAAATTATGGTAAATAAATAAAAACTAAATCATAAACAGTAAACCATAAATAACAAATGCGAAAATGACAAAAACCAACTTGAAAATAACTGAAAATTCATGAGAATGACCCCTGGTAAGAAATTCATAGTAAAATCCACATAGCAGAGTAAATTTCCGACAATGAAAATGATAAAGAAAAATAGAAAAAATCTTATATTTATCGATTTTTCGTCGGGTCAAATATGGACCATAGGATTAAAAGAAATGAACGAATGAGATTAACCCCTGCGGGATGCGAGATCGGGTCACAAGTCTTATTTTCAAACTTTATTCATTATTCCCGCAATCCGCAATTGAGGGTTGCGGGTTGTGGATTACAACTTTGCAAAATAACGGACGAAAGAGTTTCTGAAATCCGCAATTGCGGGTTGCAGGTTGCGGAAACACACAACGCAATTTATTAAAATAATAGCATTCCACAATCTGCAATCTGCAATTACGGGTTGCGGAATCAAAATTTCTCAAAAATATTAACAAAGTCTTCTCGCAATCCGCAATTGCGGGTTGCGGGATGACACAATTCCGAAAAGAAAGAACAATCGATTCCTGCAATCCGCAATTGCGGGATTGTGGGTTTGCGGGAAGAAAATAACATTTTGAAAGAATTGTAGGCTTTCCGCAAGTCAAGAAAACAACCAAAAACTTAGAAATTTTCAAAGGGAAAAAGGTAATTAGACAAACCAAAAGCAAAGGTATGAGATTATAACAAACAAGGTTTAAGGACCTCATTATAATAAGGAACTTACCCAAATACCTTTGTATTTAAAATTTCGGGGTTCCCATGTTTAAATGAAGCATGGGGTTTGTTGTACCTACAACAGGGTGGCATCAACACATTTTCACTTCCAAACACCAACTATTCTATTTGTCCTGTAGTAGTGATCAATAACAATATCCCCCCATGGTTGTCCATGAAGAATGAATATCTTATGTTGGATCTTATATTCCTTGGTAGAATACAAGTCAAGAATATGGATGTTTACCTACAACCATTGATTGATGAATTGAAGTAATTATGGAAAGGGATACAAGTATATGATGTTTCCAAACCCTTCCCAACATAGAGTAGCTTTACATTGTATCATATATGTGTACACCACACATGATTATCCTGGGTTAGGAGTTTTCTTTGGTAAATATGTTGTTTGATTTGTTTATATTCAAAGCAATATTTATTAGCATATTTAATTCGGTGCAACTGTCTTGATATTCAACACTAATGTGCTCTGTATACCATACAATTGAATGTCTTGTAACAAAATGTTATCATGGATGTAAATGTTTTGGACTTTCTATGAAGGTTAGGTGGTTCAGTGACCTACGAAAGTCATTGTACAATTGCTCAAGGGTATTTCTCCCAGAAAACCACCCTTATAGAAGAGAAACATCTGCTTTCAATGGTAAATCGTAGAGAACCCAAAGGCATGAAATAATGACACCGAATGAATGGATTAGGGAATATGACAGAGAGAAGGAGAAGGAAATTGTAGAGATGTAAGACTCAAATGGGGAAACTGTGTTAAATGATCCTGGATTCTTCGGCATCTGTGTTGATAAAATTCCCAAAGGGATGAAAAGGAAATCAGTATTTTTATATGAGCTCCCATATTGGGGGCATCAATTCCCTCCAACCGATCTTCATATCAGATACTAGTCATCTTCCCCTTCTTCTCTTTTTCCACGCAAAATACCAAACAACTTTGTTAAGTAGTGCTAACAAAATCACACTCAACTATACTAACCATCAATACTCTTGCACACACAACTGCTACAATACTACCCACAACACTCAGATCCCTAGCTCTAATACCATGTTAAAAATCTAGAAAAAATCTGTCCAAAACACTTAGCAAACTTTGATACCAGTTTTCAACAGTCATGAAATTTATTACACATCACATGCATACATTTTTCAGGTCACTTTAAGATGATATACTATAACTAAGTACATTTTGCAATGGAAACAAGTACAAAACAATAGACTGTGATAATTTTTTCAACATAGGAGATTTGGTCCAAGACCTTGGAAAAACCCCCTAAGTGAAAAACCAGTCACGAGAGAAATTCTATTGAGTTTCAAAGACGATTTTTTCAGAGAGTTCAATAGTAATAAATTACAACATTTAACAATCAGAACAAAACCTTGATTTATGTGCCCTTACTCAACCTCAAAATGTGTGCTAGATAATACATAGTCAATTACAGGAAATATGCCTTGTACGACCTCATTGTACAGACATTACATGCAACATTTACTCCTGTTGGTTGTGGATCCTGATCTTCCAGTCTCATAGATGATGTTGTTTTAGCCATGTTGTACCCCAGGTTTGGTTATGATCCCGGCATGTGCCCTAGGGGGTCCAAGGGGCATAGCCCCCGTGTTGATGTATATGTAACTTCGGAATGTATTTCACATGTATATGTATATTGTATTCCTATAGAGATGGTATTATTCCTCTATAAGGAAGTGTCGTCATTTATATTGTAAGTGTCGTAACTTATACTTGATGGGTTATTAGACCACCTTATTTGGGGTCGGCCCTGTATAAGTCATGTGGGTCAAAGGGTTATTAGACCACCCTATTGGGGGTCGGCCATGTGGGTCAAAGGGTTATTAGACCACCCTATTGGGGTTCGGCCCACTCAGCATTATGTTATGTGGTTAAGTTCGAGCCTACATGAGTTAGGTAAAAAGGCAAGTCAAGTCAAGTATAAATAGAGTGCGGGAGGCACTCTATTTACTCACTCACTTCTCACACATGCACTCAAGGAGGAGTGGCGCACTTATGGAGGAGGAGGATCTGCTTCTAGGTTATGGCTATCTCTCTTGGTTGGTTGTATCATTGCTCTATCTATCTCTGAGGAAGTTATTGGGGTTTTTCACCTTTATGGTTTTCCCCAAGTAAATCTTTGTGTCTCTTGTGTGCTTGCATTATTGTCTCCATGATTGATATGCTGTAGATATGATGTACATGTTGTTCTCTCAGTGAAGATCCTAGATCAGATTGAAGTAAATTCTGAAAATTTAACATGGAATCAGAGCTAGCCTGAAAGAAGGCATGATATGGCATGTATGACACTTGTTGCACTTACGATGCTAGGGCTTGATATAGAAAAAACCAGTCATCGTAGCACTTTTGCTATAAATCCGTTTTGGCGAATTTTTCGGATCTGAAATTGTTACAGGACGAAGCTAAGATCTCCAGGTATCTTGTGTCCAAAGGACAACCTCTAATTCGTTTTACTTTGTGATTTATGATCTGTACAATATAGGGTTTCTGCCTCTTCCAGATCCGAGTCAAAATCAGGTGACCTTGGGAAAAAGGTCATATCTTGGGCTAGGAAGCTCCAAATGAAATTTCGTAAAAAGTGACAGGTAGTACACAGTCTGCACTATCTTAGAAAACGTTTTCAGAGGCCGAAGTTGAACCAGTGACACGTGGCACCCCGTACAAGTTCGATCTCCTGTTTTATCCCAAAACAGGTCACGTTGCGACATTTGGCATAAATCTCTCTCAGAGAGTCCAATTGAGGTCAGCACTGTCAGTATGGAAAGGTAACAGGACGAGATATCTTAGAAAACTTTTTCAGAGGCCGAAGTTAAAATAGTGACACGTGGCACGCCGTACAAGTTCGCTCTCTTGTTTTATCCCAAAACAGGTCACGTTGCGACATTTGTCATAACTCTCTCTCAGAGAATCCAATTGAGGTCAGACCTGTCAGGATGGAAAGATAACAGGTCAGGCTATCTCAGGAAACTTTTTCAGACCCTGTGGATCAAAAATTTTGGAGTTACACCAGAAACAATCAGGTACATATTTCTGTCAAAACAGAATTATTTTTTGGTACCTTCATTCATGGCTTCCGGAATTTAGGGCTTTGGAGAAAGTTGGAATTTTTGTAATCGGAGACCACGGCTGGATGCTACTCATCAAAATAGAAATTTAGAGACCAAGATCAGAATTTTTGGTTTGGCAGAAGGCCGGGCTTGATTAGACCCTAGTTCGGGACTTTGATCAGAAAAGTGGAAAATTAGGGCTTCTGTAAAAATGGGAATTTTTGAAATCTGTGACCACGGCTGGAAGCTCCTCAGAAAAATAGAAGCTTAGAGCTTTGGATCAAACATTTTGAAGGGAAAAAAGAGTGGGCTTCATCAAACCCCAGTTCAGGGTCATGTCCAGTGAATCCGGAAGTTTCAAAGGCAAAATTGAGGAGTGAAACTTTGCAGTTTTCAAATTCTGAATATACCAGTTTGATCAGTTCATCAAGGCACATATTCCTATCCTATCGGAAGGTTGAAATTCAAAGTTTGAATTTTTGGGGTTTCTCTGACAAACCCATATCCAGCTCAAGGTCCAGTTCTTGCAAATCAAGTGGATTGGGTTAATCCTAGAAGAAGATGGATTGATCACCTGCATAAGTGAAAGAAGTTCCTGTCTCAGAGGGAGATGAGGATAAGGCCTTACATAAGAAGATTACAAGCGATCTCGACAGGTATGACTCATCGAGGTATGTTTCGATATTTGTCCATGATTAAGTTTATGGTATGTTTGTCTTCATGTTATTACGGTTAGTACAATTTTGATTTTAGATTTGTTGTATCACCTTAACAAAATTATGAATGCATGATAGAAGATATTCATTGGTTAGGGTGTTGACACTTATGACTGTACTAATGCATTATGGTGTTGTATGAGGTTTATGTTGTCTACTAACATGAAAGGTACACCAAGAAAGACAGATCATGTTCTGGTCCAAGAACATATGATCATGATAACATGAGGACAAAGATTCATCCATTGTCATGGATCTCATACAAGATCCATTTACGAGGTATGTATAACTTGTTTATACAATGGTTAACTTATGAGACATGCAGGTTACTAGCACAAGTCACTGAAGAGAAACAAAAGACATTATACGGGTATGTTAGACATAAATAGCTAGCATGCTAATCCAGGTATGTTTTTCCTATATCAAGCTAGAATCCTACCTTGTGTTAGGATCTTATACTTTTGTTGATAATGATTATTCTTGAAGAGTCATAGGTTTGAATAATCATGGTTTTATGCATATTATATCTCTTATCTTGATTGATGATTCAACTAACCTGAAGAGTCATAGGTTTGAGTAATTACAGGTTTAGACATGTTATGATTTGACTAACCATAAGAATCCTACATAAACCTTGAATTCTAATTATTTCTGTTTGAAATGATCATGACTATACATGCTTGAGATTATTGTGTTTTAATAGTATACTAATGAATGTATGATTTTATATGAGATCACAAGGATAACACATTCATGATACTAATAAGCATGCATAGGGACCAAGGATGAATATGAGTTCAAGAACAGGTAATCCAGGAAGCAAAGATCAAGAGGGAGTACACTCTAGTGGTTTATGCAAGGATTCAGATATTCAGAGGGAGTTGTCCATCTCTTTACATTCCACAACAGAAAGGTGTATAAGAAGCTACTTCAGATTAGGACTCCAGCAGCTCCTGCAAGGAAGCGAAGACTCAGAGGGAGTCCACCCAACGAACAAACAAAGATAAGTATTTTAATTATCATTTCTTACATATTTGTTTGTTTAAATAAAATTGTTCAATGATGTATATGCTCATGGTCTTAGACTTAGGATATGTATTGTGCATATTAGAATAATTACATTAATGAACAGTATACTACTAATATGCATGGGTAAGTAGCCTATGGCACTGTACAACATTCCATTGCTACTTATCTAGAATGAAACCTCTTTGCTGACATGTTGGGAGTTGTGCACACTCTTAACAATGTTCTGGTAGAGATTGGAAGGCATCTAGAAAGTTACAGGATATGGATAAATGTTGTATTGAAGCATTGGCTAAGATAATTGCATGACTGTATGACATATTTATTTATGTGTAAGAATTTGTTCTGAAAACTATGAGATGTTTTCTAATCATGCAATTTAACTTGTTGTGTAGGAAAGATCGTATGCCATCTCCTACAAAAGAAGAACTACAACATTTGTTCAGCAACAAATTTATTTATTGAAGATATTGAAGTTCCCAGGATCTGGGATGAAGAAATGGAATGCCATGATCCGTCGATCATGAAGAATGATGTTTGGGATGTAGTCTCAAGATGTGAAGGGAAGTTTGTTATGACTTCCAAATGGAACTATCAGATCAAGCATGTTGCAGATGGTAGCATTGAGAAATATAAAAGTGATGAAATAGAAGATGCACCAGATGGATCTCAAGAAAGCATGGTGTAGTCATATATATGTGCATAACTTGGTATGGTAGGATAGACAGCTTTCTATCCAGTTTGGGTGTTACCAAGAGTAAAGCAGATTCCAACCTTTTCTACAAGGTTGAAGAAGGAAATCCAGTGATACTACTTTTGTATGCAGATAACCTGTTTGTTACAGGTAAAGATAGATTGATTGCCGACACGCAACGGAAGCTTTCTTCCAAGTTCGAGATGAAGAACTTGGGGATGATGCACTATTTGTTTTTGGCATGGAGGTGTGGCAGAGTGCATATGGAATCTTCCTTGGACAAGGGAAGTATGTAGTAGAGATCCTGAAGAGGTTCGGGATGATGGACTGCAAGGATATGGCCACACCTATGGCATCGAATCTGAAGCTTCTATGTGATGCTTCATCTGAGCCGGTTGATGTCTCTTTGTATCGTCAGATGATTGGGTCCTTGATGTACCTGACGAACACGAGACCAGACATTTGCTTTGCTGTGAACACATTGAGCCAGTTCCTGACGGATCCGAGGAGTGTTCACCTGGTTGCTGTAAAGCATGTTCTGAGGTACCTGAAGGGTACAGTGGATTATGGGCTCAGGTATGAGGAGAATCAAAAGTTTAACCTGCACGGTTATGATGATTCAGATTGGGCTGGCAGTGCTGCAGACAGGAAGAGCACATCTGGGTGTTGCTTCAGTATGGGATCAAGTGTGATCTCTTGGTTTAGCAGGAAGCAGTCCTGCGTAGCACTGAGTACAGCTGAGGCAGAGTATGTTGCAGCCTGTTCAGCTAGTTATGAGACAGTATGGCTACGGAAGCTACTGTCTGGGTTATTTGATCTCCCATTGGAGGCTACTGGTATCTTCTGTGATAACCAGAGTTGTGTGAAGCTGTCCGAGAACCCAGTGTTTCATGACAGGTCGAAACACATAGAGATCAAATATCATTATATCAGGGATATGGTGCAGAGAGGAGCTGTGAAGCTCCTATATGTTGCGACAGACGAGCAGATTACAAATGTGCTGACGAAGCCGCTAGCCAGAGTGAAGTTTGACTACTTCAGAGAGAGGCTTGGCGTTCTTCAGATCGAGGACACTTCGAGGAAGAAGTGATGGACACATTTGCTGAATCCATTCCAAGCATGTTGGAAGGAGGATCCTTCACATGGCTATGGATGTAAGCATTGGATAATGGGCATCAGGATGATGTTCTGGTTTCTGCTTGGATATGATCAGTTGGATCATTTATGTATGTACGCATCATGTTGGATGCTGGATATGATTAGTTGGATCATTTATGTATGTATGCATCATGTTGGATGCTGGATATGATCAGTTGGATCATTTATGTATGTATGCATCATGCTGGATGCTAGATATGATCGGTTGGATCATGTATCTTTGTATGATCAGGTAGATCATGGATGCTGATGGATACATTGTGTGGATCATGTATCTTTGTATGATCAGGTAGATCATGTATGTTGAGGGGTACATTGTGTGGATCATGTATCCTTGTATGATCAGGTAGATCATGTATGTTGATGGGTACATTGTGTGGATCATGTATCTTTGTATGATCAGGTAGATCATGTATGATTGATGGATACATTGTGTGGATCATGTATCTATGTGTGCATCAGATGGATGCATTGTATGATCAGGATGATCGTGGATGACGAGCTTCTCCAGATGACATGCAGCAGGATGTTGCAGTGATGATGATGAGTATCAGATGATACTTTGTGGCCGTGGATTAGGTTGTGCAGGAAAGCATGTAATTTGTGCCCTGGGAGATTTGCAGATGGTCTTTCGAGGTTTTGCCTATGGCATGTAATTCGGTGCCCTGGGACATCTGGAAAATGCTCTTGCGAGGTTTTGCTTGGGAGGACATGTAATTTGTGCCCTGGGAGATCTGCAGATAGTCTTTCGAGGTTTTTCCTATGGCATGTAATTCGGTGCCCTGGGATATCTGGCAGATGCTCTTGCGAGGTTTTGTCCTATGGCATGTAATTTGCTCCTGAGAGATCTGGACAGGATGAAAAAGGCCTCAGATGCTTCAGCCAGGTTTTGCCATGACCACATGTAATTTGCTCCTGGGAGATCTGGACAGGATGAAAAAGGCCTTAGATGCTTCAGCCAGGTTTTGTGGTGGACCACATGTAATGTGCTCCTGGGAGATCCGACAGGTAGAGCTGTGTGCTCGTAACAGCCTGGGATGCTTCAGCCAGGTTTTGTGGTGAGATCACATGTAATGTGCTCCTGGGAGATCCGACAGGTAGAGCCGCGTGCTCGTAACAGCCTGGGATGCTTCAGCCAGGTTTTGTGATGGGTCACATGTAATGTGCTCCTGGGAGATCCTACAGGTAGAGCTGTGTGCTCGTAATAGCCTGGGATGCTACAGCCAGGTTTTGTGACGCACGTAATAAGTCCTGAGGATTCCACAGTATGGCCAGTGATGATGAAGACCTGCAGGTGGTGGGCCTACATCCAGTATGAAAAAGGACTGGCTCTGTAGAACTTCCTATGACGAGTAGATTCAGAGATTGATTGAGATAGCAGCAGCAGTGACGATGATGATGACTCGATGATGATTATCTAGTGACGATGATCCAGAGAAGATGACTTGTGCTAGAAGAACTGTGCTGAGAAATACCTTCCTAGTTAAGAGGGAGTGTTGATGTATATGTAACTTCGGAATGTATTTCACATGTATATGTATATTGTATTCCTATAGAGATGGTATTATTCCTCTATAAGGAAGTGTCGTCATTTATATTGTAAGTGTCGTAACTTATACTTGATGGGTTATTAGACCACCTTATTTGGGGTCGGCCCTGTATAAGTCATGTGGGTCAAAGGGTTATTAGACCACCCTATTGGGGGTCGGCCATGTGGGTCAAAGGGTTATTAGACCACCCTATTGGGGGTCGGCCCACTCAGCATTATGTTATGTGGTTAAGTTCGAGCCTACATGAGTTAGGTAGAAAGGCAAGTCAAGTCAAGTATAAATAGAGTGCGGGAGGCACTCTATTTACTCACTCACTTCTCACACATGCACTCAAGGAGGAGTGGCGCACTTATGGAGGAGGAGGATCTGCTTCTAGGTTATGGCTATCTCTCTTGGTTGGTTGTATCATTGCTCTATCTATCTCTGAGGAAGTTATTGGGGTTTTTCACCTTTATGGTTTTCCCCAAGTAAATCTTTGTGTCTCTTGTGTGCTTGCATTATTGTCTCCATGATTGATATGCTGTAGATATGCTGTACATGTTGTTCTCTCAGTGAATATCCTAGATCAGATTGAAGTAAATTCTGAAAATTTAACACCCCGAAGGAATTTTTTGGGTTGTTTTGCCAACAGATTACGGGCCCATGGTTTTGGGTAACCCGTGGTATTTTCCCATTGTATTTATCCTTTATAAGAAATACATTGTAATACGACTAGGATTGATGTATTAGGCATTATGCAATGTAAAGATATCTGAGATCGTGAAGAGAGACTATGAGACAGTGAACAGGAAGTGCAGTGGATGTGCTGTAGGTTGTATCCCTTCATTTGCTGGATGGTATAATAATAAGGACTGGAAATTTCAGTGTGGACGTAGCCCATCTTGGCTGAACCACGATATATTGGTGTCTCTCTTGTAATGTGTTTGTGTATTTTATATTTGCATCTTGTTTATTGTTATTGCTCTGCAATCCCGTTTCTCTAACAACTCCCTCGGTTTGCATGCATAGGAACCCTTCATTTTTGTACAGACTGACAGGCTGCTACAGTGCCTCGGAATTCATTCTATTAGTAGCTAATCTCATGTTGTACAAACCTGTCATTCTCAATCGTATGACCCTTCATTAAATGATGTATCCACCTCGAAATTCATGCCACTTCTCAACCTCAAAAAGTGCACCAAATCACTATTGTACAGAAAACAACAAATCATAGGAAGTTTCTTGGAGTGAGTGTCCACTAGATGGCTATGAAAGTGTGTCCTTACTTCTTGAAACTCATGCCATTCATCTGCTTCCCCTTCACTCCTCTCTTAGCTGAGACGCTTCACATTCTCTTGGGATTCATGCCCCTCACACTTCCCTCCAAGATTCTCCTTGGAATTTGTGCCTCTCCAAAAATGCTCTTCTCGGAATGCATGCCAATGGCCTCATCAAGCTTCTTTAAATTCCATTTTAGGGTAACTGTCTTGACTTTATAAAGTCACTTTATGTTGCTTAAGTGAGACACATGTGCTTGGACCCCTGCACTTAGGCACATGGTACAAAAGTACATCCGAGCTACCAAAACTAACGTGCTAGTGGAAATAAAACATAATTCAGAGTACTAGTGTCTCCTTTTCCTTGATGAAGTCCAACGGCTTCGTCCAAGCTAGTGATCCCTGAATATATAACTAGCCAAGTGGGGAAATTGCACCCAAAGGCTGACTTTCCACCCAACTAATGCATATACTTCAACTAGGTACTACCCTTCTCAGGCAGGGCTCAAGCTCAATAAGTGTATAGTATAAATCACCAGGAACTCAACATGTTTGCTCACTAAATCTCATAGATCATATCAAGGATGAGACAGTCACTTTATCCAACAAACCAAATCAAGGATCAAATCTCCAACTGATCAGCCATATCATGGTGGAGAGGATCTTGGACTTACATCACTCCCATATTCTGTAGGGTTATGGTGTGCAAGGATTTTATCACTCAATATTCTGATGCATACCCTTGGTTAGTCAAGTAACATACTCTCTAGTGGTTCTCTATAAGGATATTACTACCACTCTAGCCCTCTATCAATACCCTTGGTTGGTCAAGCATCATACTTGACAGTTGTTACACAGAAATCTTCCACCCTGTGAGCATCAGCATTCTTTGGCTTGTAGGATCCATTTCAGTGACTCAGATCCATTTTTATCCTTCAGTGATACCAGTTTGCCCTATTTTTATTCCTACCGGCATGTTGCATCACTATAGCATATGTACCCATGAGTTGCATCACTATAGCCCGTGGGTATCAAGTAAAATGGTAAAAACCACTATTTTATCACTTTTTACTCCCAAAAAGCGGTCATTGGGTGACCTTTGGCTCTCCATCTGCCCAAGTAACGTCTCGATGTGTCCTTTCACCTACCTTTGAGATGAATATATATTGAGCACATATGGCTTATGGACAGGAGGAATAAGAGAATAGTAAAGGCACTCTAGTGGATGTTTTCCCTATCTTGAGTCTGCACTCATTGATCCTTGTAGTTGTGAACCATTTATGTTCACCTTCCAAAATCCTCTCTAGTTTGAGTTTTCCATTCATGGAGGATTGAAGTGGTGTAGGCACAAGTGGATTGATCTAGATCTTGGTTCATATTGGTTGTCGGCAAGAGGTCGTATCTGTTACACAGAAATCTTCCACCCCGTGAGCATCAACATTCTTTGGCTTGTAGGATCCATTTTAGTGACTCGGATCCATTTTTATCCTTCAGTGATACCAGTTTTCCCTATTTTTATTCCTACCCGCATGTTGCATCACTATAGCATGTGTACCCGCGAGTTGCATCACTATAGCCCGCGGGTATCAAGTAAAATGGTAAAAACCACTATTTTATCACTTTTTACTCCCAAAAAGTGGTCATTGGGTGACCTTTGGATCTCCATCTGCCCAAGTAACGTCTCGATGTGTCCTTTCACCTACCTTTGAGAGGAATATATATTGAGCACATATGGATTATGGATAGGAGGAAGAAGAGAATAGTAAAGGCACTCTAGTGGATTTTTTCCCTATCTTGAGTCTGCACTCATTGATCCTTATAGTTGTGAACCATTTATGTTCACCTTCCAAACTCCTCTCTAGTTTGAGTTTGCCATTCATGGAGGATTGAATTGGTGGAGGCACAAGTGGATTGATATAGATCTTGGTTCAGATTGGTTGCCGGCAAGAGGTCGTATCACTTTGTACTTCTTCTTGTTGGATGTCAAGAATAATTTGCAGATTACAAGTGCTTGGATGTGCGTGGATTGAAAGCTCCAACGGTGATCTACATCAAACGTTGGATCGAGGTTGGTTACATTTCTCCATTATTTTAACATTGTCATTTATAATAGCATTTCTTTGAGAATTGAGTATATTTCTAGTAGTCATCTATCTGTTGTGGTATTCCCAAGCCATAGTGAGTTTTCTCCAATACAGAAATGGTGACTCCGCTGGGGAAAACATCCATGTTTGGGAAATTTTTTGAGCATTAGTCCATAATTAGAGTTGTTGTTTATCAAAGCTTTGTGTCACTGATTGGCCGTTAAGATACACTGTAGAAAAATTGCTTTTTCTGAGCCTCTGGACTCTCTGTTTGCCCATTTTCCTTTCCTCACCCGTGGGCTAGCTTAGTTCTGCCCGCGTCTACATGCCTCTGTTTACTCTACTACTCGTGGGTACCCGCAAGTATTCCTTCGACAGTAGCGTGTAAATTTGGATTTTGTTGGTTTATAGCTATTGGTTGTTGCTGGGTGAGTTTGGTTGGTTTCTAAGTCTTTGTTGGACTCTTTCTTGACTGTTTCATGCCTTGGTTGTGACCAGATCTCTTCGTTTCTCTTGGTTGAGCCTTCTTGGTTTTTTACCAATCTTTGGTTTTAGTCTCTTGTTTTCTTCCTTTTGAGCTCATTCCTTTGGCTGAGTCTTGCTGTTTAGGATCTGCTGGGTTGTCTTAGTGATATTCTCGGCACTTCAGTGACCGAATAGTAGGATTTTGCTTGCATTTTTTCATTCCATTTATATTGAAAAAATACAAAAATATTCATTTAGTTTTTTGCATTTTCCTTTCTGATTATAAGAGAAAATACAAAAATATTTTATTTCCATGTATTGCATTTTGCATTGAGTGCTTGTTGCCTTCATTTTAGGTTCTGCTTGTGCATTGAAAAGATAAAAGATTGCATATTTATTTCGGAATTGTTGGTTGCTTTTGCATATTAGTGACATTGTCTTATTGGATAGATGAGTCTAGGATTGCACGATGTTGCATAATATTGAGTCTACACATAACTAGTTTCACAACCATATCCCTTGAGTAATCACAGCCACTAAAATTAACGCTTAATCATAAAATTGATTAGACAGATTTTATTTATAGGGTACATCAACTAGCATAGGTTTAGAGTCTTGGAATAGATCATTGTGAGTTAACAATCCAAGACTACTAGACAAAACATTAGGTGTCTGACCAGGGAGTGGAGGAATCCATGTTATAGATCGGTGTTCTCAGGAAGCTCTACTCAATCCATAGTTATGCACGAGGTCACAGGAGGTTGGTTGAGGAGATATCCCTCTGATACTGGCCGAACATGGGAGATATATCCAGGATTTGTTCGTATCTGGGGGTACCAGAGGTTCGTCCTCTTGTGCTTCTAGCTTAGCTACCCTGCCCATATGACGAGTTCCACCTACGACTGTCCCCTTGAGAATTGGTTATACTGCGGTGAACATAGTTGCCTTACCTAGGTACCACACAAGGTACTTGCAGTGGTTATGTTGTTTGTGTCCTGAGTCAGATAGGGATTGGACAACACAGTTGTGTTCGTGCAGTGGACTTGACCCTATCGACACAGTGAATCCTGGGTGTCTCTATAACTGATTCTGTTACCTCCGGATATAGTTTGGGAGTCTCAAGCCTCTCCTAGGTGAGACATACCGGCTCTAGTGTCGGGAGCTCATTTAGCTACTCTGTTTGACTGCTCTTGGCTGTAGTTTCTCTAGGTGTGTGCTTTTGATTTACTATTTTTGATCGATAGTTGGCCTTTAGGAGACGTTGTGTCTCTCTTCGGATGAAACGTGGCGCGGAGCCCTACTATCCGTCGGTCCCGTCGTTTGGCTGGTTTAAAGCCACTCGAGGTTACACGTCGTATTGCTAGAGGACGCCAAAGGGCTCCCTCTGAGTCTTCGGATTCATACGAGACTTATGTTGAAGATTGCATGGCTGCAAATCCTGATATTGGGCAAGACTCTCCTACTCCTTCGGGTAGAATTGACCTTACTTCTGATCCCCATACTCCTCGTGAGGATTGGGGAGGTGATCCACCTGACACTCAACCTGGTTCTATTTGGCCTAATCCACTTGACCGGGATCCGTTTGATCCTTCGAATCCTGATAATTATCTTTAAGGAATCCCCAACCTACCCGAGGATGAAGAATAGGACGAGCCTTTCATTCCTTCATTTCCGCTTGATTATAGATACGGAAGGCCTGAGACTCATGATGACACTGGCCCTACAATCAACCCCACCGCACTCTCTTTTGGTTTGCCTAGTCATAATACTGTCGAACCTTCCACTATGGTTGGTAGTCACGCTAGCACTACCCAAAGTGTTAGCCATACTATACCCATTGGGGGCACTACCCTCGCTGGGGACACTACATTGTCCACCCACTCACATAGTATGGGGACTGGTCATGTTCCTCCTAACAATGCTTATGCTGGAAGATGACCACCTCCTAGGATTACTCAACCTGACCAGAATGCTGTTCGGAATATGACTCACCATCCACCACCTAATACACATGTCGCTACTCGTCAACCTAGGACTACTTTTGCACATGATACCGTTCCTCCCAACCACGGGGGTCGACACATACCGCATACTTTTGCGTCCACTGCCGCTACTAGAGATGCTAATGTAGGGGGTGGGAATATTTCCTATCCACATGGACATCACACCACCAACCCTGCTACTAATCACACTAATGTTGGGGCATGGAAATACTTCTCATGCTTTTGGTCACCATACGACTGCTCAAGCTAATCCTAATGCTGGGGGTGGGAACATACCATACCATTACGGTCAATACAACATGGTTCCCGCTATGAATAGTACATATATGCCCCATACCCATGGTGGCAACACTTACTACAACACAGACGGTGTTGGCCACCAGTATAACCCACCACCCCAATATGGTTCCCAAAACACGCATATACCTGCTTACTCTCAAATGGGTCAGCCAGGAGGAGGTTATCAATCCTATGGCCATGGGAAAGCTTATGGGCTGTCAGGTCCTCAGTATCAGCAGTTTAATCCTCATGGTCAAGCATTTGGTCCATCTTATAACATAGTTCCGTTTAACCAACCTTTTATGGGGGCTTATAATCTAGCTTTCCAGCCACAGCTCCCGTTCCTTGCACGCTTGAATCTCCCAGATCTTTCGAAGCTCACAAATGATCCGATGCATCATGACCCTACTTGGCCCCCGGTCCCTACCAAGATTCCTTCGGACATTCCAAAGTTTGAAGGGAAAGGTGGCGAGGACTCGGGAGATCATGTCATGACATTTCACCTTTGGTGCTCCTCCAACTCCTTGAATCATGATTCCATTCATCTACGACTATTTCAATGCACCCTCATGGGGGCAGCTGCGAAATGGTATGTGGAGTTTCCTGGAAACACCTATAGGTGATTCAACGAGATTGCTTTGGTTTTCTTAGACCATTTTCAGTTGCCAGTTCGTTATGATACTGGTACTGAGTTGTTGTCCACCTTTCGTCAGAATAAGGCCACACATATTTCTGACCATGTTCAAGAGTGGCGTCGGCGGAAGAGATTAGTGAAAGCCAACATTCCTCTAGAGTTCCTGTTGGAATGGTTCCTTACGTCTTTACTCCAATATATCTCTAAGGATGTTTCGATGTCCGGCATTGTGACTGAGGAACAAGCTATCTTGAAAGTCCAACAGTTAGATATACTTTATTCTCAGTCTGGCATTTTGTATGACATTATTCCTGATGCACCGAGAACAATACATGAGCCCATGTCAGTTCCTGGACCACATGTCGATGGAATAGTGGGGTCTGCATGCACTCACCCTGTAGACTTGGTATCTAATCAAATGCAAAATTTGTCGCTAAACCAGTCTGCTCCCGGACAGGTTCACACCTTGTCCACTTCCACTCCGTCGTCTGATGTACACAATGTGCAATCAACGAAATCGTCAGGTAACCAGGTTGTCATTGGGTGACCTTTGGCTCTCCATCTTACCAAGTAACGTCTCGATGTGTCCTTTCACCTACCTTTGAGAGGACTATATATTGAGCACATATGGCTTATGGACGGGAGGAAGAAGAGAATAGTAAAGCCACTCTAGTGGATTTTTGCCCTATCCTGAGTTTGCACTCATTGATCCTTGTAGTTGTGAACCATTTATGTTCACCTTCCAAACTCCTCTCTAGTTTGAGTTTGCCATTCATGGAGGATTGAAGTGGTGGAGGCACAAGTGGATTGATCTAGATCTTGGTTCAGATTAGTTGCCGGCAAGAGGTCATATCACTTTGTACTTCTTGTTGTTGTCTCCTTGGGAGGTAAGTCCGTGCCTATTGAAGTCGAAGTGGTTGATGCGCCCATCGACTATAACCTTTTACTGGGCCGGAACTGGATGTATGCTATGAAAGCTGTCACGTCTACTGTATTTAGAGTTATTTGCTTTCCCCACGAAGGCAATATTGTGACGATCGATCAGCTGGATTATGTTGGCACTCCTTCCACAGCATCCACGAGATCTGTAGTCCTGCAAGTTTCTAATTCTTAGCCGGCAACTGGGAACATAGGTGTTGGTATGTACCCGTCATTGATGGAAACTTTTAACCATTCTGCACCTTTGAATTTTATTGGAACCATTACCAACCATGAGTCTCCTCCTTCGAATAATATGTTATTCCGGACCTCCTATTTAGATGATCCGTGGACTTTACCATCTATGAATTCCACATCTGGAGACATTGCGCATGTCAGGATGTCTATGCCTTTATCTATAGCGGAGCTCGCTTACGATCATATCCAACAAACCACTGCAGATCCGGATCTCTCTTCTTCCCAGACAGTTGAGGAAGATCTTATTACGCTGTCGGTTTTGGCAGCCAACCTATCTTGTTCACATGATTGCCTTGATGGTATCCTACCTTCAGATGAATTTTTTATTGAGGTCATGTATGGTAATGACAAGCCTTGGGAGGATTCTCATCATCAATTTTATTTCCTTCCCACCCTTGATCTTATTGAATGAGATGAGCCTCGAGTACAACCTGCCATGCATTTGGATTTTGATCCAGGCATAGTTTTGTCTAGCCCCGGTTTGACATTCAAGTCTGATCTCCCTAGTGATGAGTCTGCAGACTCTCCTATAGATCCGCAAATCGGTGATCCTGATGAGTTCGATTATAGTTATAGAATTTCCAATTCCTGTGATGATGAATTTGCCACTATATATTCCTTCACATCCTTCAGCTTTGCTCTTCATTTTGAAGATGATCATTTTGATCCCTCAGGTATTGGTACTATGGCACCTTCATTGCTTAGCTCTACTTGCGTTATGTCTGAGGTAAACAATAGTGAAGTTGAAAATTTTTCTACCATAGTGACTTGTATCATATTTTTCGTTACATACATTTTAGAGATGATCTTGGTACTTATGTTTCTTGGAGACATGATTATTAGCTGGACTTATACTTGGTTACCGGTCCTTTTCGACATTTGCTTCGGTCATGGAAGGCATATTCGGAACCTTGCATATAGGTTTAGGCCTCCCCATTGTTATGATGCATTTGAACCTATTACTATCTAAATTTGCAGACACCCCTTGAGTATCCTTATCTTGCTCATGTTCCTTGCATTATGCATAGCTTTGTCCCATGTGCTTGGAACTAGTCTCGCATGTCCCTGACACTCGTCTACTCTCATTACGAGCATTCTTCCATATCTCCTTTGAGCTCGTTAAAAATAGTAAGGAGGTCACGAGTTTACTTTTTCGGGCTCATTAAACCTTTACGAAAAAGATTTTTATAAAGTCTTTTTTAAGCCCTTGTTAGACTTTTCCAAATTAAACAAGATTGCCGAGTATACTTGTTATTTCAGACTCATTAAAGGATTTGAAGCGACATTCACTTAGGTATAAGTTTACCCCTTTTCCGTACCTTTGTGGATTAATTACGAAAAAGGTATACTCTAGTCATACGTGATTAGAAGAGTTCTTCTCTTATTATTTTACACTTTTTCGGGTGAGGAGACTAACTTTACGAAAAATGACTTCTCAGTTATATCATGTTGTGATTGCATTGCATCATCCTACTTGCCACTTGAGCCTTGTGTCGGCTCCCGCTTACTCAATTGATAGCCTGGTGCATGAGCACTTTTCCCTGTCGAGCCCTGTAGAGCTTATATATTTTCCCTTCACAATTTGATGACCCTTTGACCTTGAGGGAACACACCCCCGAGTGTCCACATCCTGCACGCACTTCCTTGCATTGAGCATAGGTATGTTCCACTGCTTGGGACTAGTCTGCTAGCTATTTGACACTCGTTCCCTCACTTGTTGTACAATAAGCAATTTTATTCTTTTTCAAGCTTTTCCCAAATATGAAAAAACCAAAAAAATCAAATATTCCAAAAAGACGGACGAGATTATGGTCACTTTTTCTTGTTGGCTGCTGTTGTGTCACCTTTGAACAGAGAATTCATTCCACTTCGTACATTATGAGTCGGGACTATAGTTGGGCCTTAGGAGCTGTACTTGTTTCTCAGTTTTCTCCACCGATTGGTTAAGCTTCCAGTCATTATGGAGCCCTCTGTAATTCCTCCTACATTGCACATTTTATGTCAAGTCTATGCTTCCTGAGTCTATCCATATTCTCATGCTCTTGTTCAAAGGAAGTCCTGAAACCAGTGTCGGCCACTCCTCAGTTCTCTTGACTATTACATGTCGGCCATCCCTATTGAGTCAGTCCGTTTCACCTGAGCTCTTCCAAATATTTCAGCATTTCTGGTACCTCGTTCTGGTTGATGGGGGATGCCTTAATGCCCTCCTTCCAGTGAGTCTCGTTCTGTCGAATTCAACTCATTTATTCTGGGACTTGAGGCTTAGAGTTCGGTTGAGTACCTTGAGGCTTGCAGTCATTAGTGGCAGGTTCTCTCACCTTCGACAGTTTTGGGAATACATCAATGTCCCCTGATCGATGGATTCATCCTAGTGTTCGACTTCAACCCATTTATTCACACTCTGATGATTGTGCTCTTTGCCTTGATTCCCATTTTCATTATTGGTGGGTCATCTCGCGTCTGTTAACGGTATACATCATTGATCGATAATCAGATGATGTCTCATCGGGTTCGACCCCAACTCCTTTTATTCACTTGATGGGACTTGCACCGTCGAAGACTTGTGTAGAAGACCCCAGGCGATTGTGGCATTCAGTATGCTACATATGACTTTGACTTTACATCTGAGATATCATCTCTCAGATTTCAGCAGTTTGTACCTCCAGTTTGCACCAGTTGTCTTCTTTTCAGCAGAAGACCATATCTTACTATAGAGGGATCATGGCTATGATCACTTATGACATGTATTCACTATGTCCTGCATATTCATGGCCATTGTATCAGATTGTTGTACTATACCGATATGTATTCAGAGATACTATTGTATTATGACGAGTGATCCGTTCTTTCCACTTGTGTCTCCATCACTCCACTTCTGAGTTTTATAATGTATTTCGGCCATCGTAGCACTTTCAGTATCTAACCTCACACATTAGGGGGCATCTGTTACACAGAAATATTCCACCCTATGAGCATCAACATTCTTTGGCTTGTAGGATCCATTTCAGTGACTCAGATCCATTTTTATCCTTCAGTGATACCAGTTTGCCCTATTTTTATTCCTACCCGCATGTTGCATCACTATAGCATGCGTACCCACGAGTTGCATCACTATAGCTCGCGGGTATCAAGTAAAATGGTAAAAACCACTATTTTATCACTTTTTACTCCCAAAAAGCGGTCATTGGGTGACTTTTGGCTCTCCATCTACCCAAGTAACATCTCGATGTGTCCTTTCACCTACCTTTGAGAGGACTATATATTGAGCACATATGGCTTATGGACGGGAGGAAGAAGAGAATAGTAAAGGCACTCTAGTGGATTTTTTCCCTATCTTGAGTCTGCACTCATTGATCCTTGTAGTTGTGAACCATTTATGTTCACCTTCCAAACTCCTCTATAGTTTGAGTTTTCCATTCATGGAGGATTGAAGTGGTGGAGGCACAAGTGGATTGATCTAGATCTTGGTTCAGATTGGTTGCCGACAAGATGTCGTATCACTTTGTACTTCTTCTTGTTCATTAATAGAAATACTCATATTCCCGTCCATTCATGGTGTGAATGTCATTTATTATACATTGGGTTACATTTGCTTATGATATTATAGACCATTGTTATTGATAATGTTAATTTCATTTATATATCACATGTACTTGTTAGATATTGGCTGTCAAGACTAATTTGCAGATTACAAGTGCTTGGATGTGCATGGATTGAAAGCTCCAACGAGGATCTACATCAGACGTTGGATCGAGGTTGGTTACATTTCTCCATTATTTTAACATTGTCATTTATAATAGCATTGCTTTGAGAATTGAGTAGATTTCCGGTAGTCATCTGTCTGTTGTGGTATTCCCAAGCCATAGTGAGTTTTCTCCAATTCAACAATGATGTCCCAAAGGCCCAAATAAAAATAATGGCTAGACACAAATGGGTATAGGTACTTCGGTTGGTCAGGTACACTCCTAGGAAGGCTAGCATAGCTATCAAGCTACTCCCACAAATTCATAATTAGGACAAATCTCTTTCTCAAGGAATAAATTCCCAATGATCCAACATTAACCATCCCCATTCGAGGAAGCCACACACACACACACACACACACACACACACACACACATATATATATATTAAATTTATTAGTTGTAAAAATTATCCCTAATATTGTCTTTTTCCCTTCCCATTTCCCCTTCCATATTTCACATGGGGCAAAATTAGGCTTAGGTGTAGATTTACAAAGGCCAAGAAATGGGTGAAAGCTGAATTTAATAATATCCCTTTAATATTTTTACAAGTTAATTATGGTAAGCATTTTTCAAGTCATTTTCCCTTCCCAAGGCTCTCTAGGAACTAAGATTAGGTGGTCCCCCTCATTTAAAATGAGCCCTCTTTTCCTTGGATGAGATTCCTCACCTCTTTGTCATGCCTTACCTATAATAGATTATTTTTTCCTCAATAATATCAATGTCCAACACCATATTAAACATCAAGGATAATAAATCATATAATTTGCAATGCATGTACATGGCGGTACTCAATAGTAACATAAGAATTTGACCATACTATTCATGAAAATATTTCATCATAAGCCATATCGACACTCAATAATCACCTCAAGGAATATCAATGCTCACTAATCAACATCAATGCAAATCGATGCTCACTAATCAACATCAAAGGATATTAATAAACATTAATGGATGTCAATGCTCACAAATCAACATCAATGTATATTGATGCTCCACATAGGTCTTCATGTCAAACGTAACTAGTCATTAACTGAATGAAACCAATTAGGGGATGACGAGTCCAAAACATAATCTCACAAAAATCATTATGAAGTTAAGCATATTAAGAAAGGCTAGTACAAAAGCTCTAGAACATAAGCGTCAACAATAGTCATCAAGGGCATCATCATTAAAATTCATCAATAGTCATTAGGTCGTAATCAAATATCACCAAGGATGTAATCATCCCTAATAATTAATAATCGCCATTTAGTAATCATCCTTAGTGTTATCTCCCAAATTGACCACCGTCTTTTTGGGTGGTAGAATAGGTAAAAAATTTACTTCTGTGAGTCTTGGGTTTCAAATTTTGATATTAATGGGGTGCATGAAGGAAGATCTGGAAGCTCTGCAGATCTACACATTTGTATAGATTAAATAGCCAGTGTGAGATAAAACTTCAGATGTAAATACAATGGAGATTGAAGAGCAGCAGTTTGTGAACATATCGTTTGATGAGGGGTTTCTCCAAAGTTATATAATTCCATTCTCGCCAACTTGATCCAGTTGAAGATAAGACACATGTCTCTACGAGAGTAATGGGAACATATGGTTATTGCGCTCCAAAGTATGCCATAACAGATCTATGTGCCAGCTGTAGTAATATCATCTATTCTTGGGACAGAGCATACCCATCTTCTTGGCAACAACCAAAATGATAAAGACAGCAGGCAACATTTGTGTGACTCGGGATTTCAAAGGCAATTCGAGATCTATCCTCCAGGTTTTTTTCATATTGCAAAGGGTAAACACATGTCAGGGTATGTAATCAACCTCAGGATTGAAAGGCAGATTTTCAGCCTTGATATAAGCAGTGCTACAGGTGGCAAAGAGAGTCAGTCTTCCCAGCTTTCAAGCATCTTTTTGAGGCAGCAGTTCTAGGATCGAGTGCCACATCTTCAATGTCAAGTCAATTCCTGAATTTCAGCCAGAATCTCAGTCCAACTCAAAGCAACTCATACTTATGAATCCTATCATGAGTCTCGAGTTTATGATTTGCTCATCAGTTGTCAATTCTCTGTTTTGCATGTTCGTTCACAGATTGAACCATTAATAAAGACAAGTCAAGTGATAATTCGGAGGAATTTTCTGCTGAAATCACGTGATCTTGAGGGGCCATTTCGACAGCCTTCCCGAACTCCAAATTCAGATCTGGAAGCACCAATGGATAGCTTATGATCTGTAGATCAAAATCGACTATTCGAACATGCAAAACGGACATCGGACGGTTGAGAAAATCGATTTTTTCAAAAGGCAGTTTTTTCAGGAATCCTACAGGTTTCGGCAGCTTAGGCGAGCCCCACAGAGCTCATTAGCTGCCGAAAGGTCTGAATTCCGGCGGCTAAGGCACGAAATCAGCAGAAAGCAGCGTTTGGGTTTTAATTTTTGAAACAGTTACAGCTTTCGGCAGCTTAGGCGAGCCCCACAGAGCTCATTAGCTGCCGAAAGGTCTGACTTCCGGCGGCTAAGGCACGAAATCAGTAGAAGAGTTAACTGCCAAGTCAATTCCTGAATTTCAGCTAGAATCTCAGTCCAACTCAAAGCAACTCATACTTATGAATCCTATCATGAGTCTCGAGTTTATGATTTGCTCATCAGTTGTCAATTCTCTGTTTTGCATGTTCGTTCACAGATTGAACCATTAATAAAGACAAGTCAAGTGATAATTCAGAGGAATTTTCTGCTGAAATCACGTGATCTTGCGGGGCCATTTCGACAGCCTTCCCGAACTCCAAATTCAGATTTGGAAGCACCAATGGATAGCTTATGATCTTTAGATCAAAATCGACTATTCGAACATGCAAAACAGACATCGGACGGTTGAGAAAATCGATTTTTTCAAAAGGCAGTTTTTTCAGGAATCCTACAGGTTTCGGTAGCTTAGGCGAGCCCCACAGAGCTCATTAGCTGCCGAAAGGTCTGAATTCCGGCGGCTAAGGCACGAAATCAGCAGAAAGCAGCGTTTGGGTTTTAATTTTTGAAACAGTTACAGCTTTCGGCAGCTTAGGCGAGCCCCACAGAGCTCATTAGCTGCCGAAAGGTCTGACTTCCGGCGGCTAAGGCACGAAATCAGCAGAAGAGTTAACTGCCGAAAGCCTGTTTTTGCCAATTTTCTCTAATTTCGCCCAGATCTCAGTTTTGTTCGCTGAACTAGCAGAGTAAAGGCTATAAAGCCACAGAACCAAGACTATTTGGAGGGGGGAGGTTCAAGTTTGGATACATTTTGGGCTATGTACTTGACACTTTCTTGCTATATGAATCACAGTTTTCTTTGGTCATTAGATATCAGTCTTTCCACAATTTCCATTATTCTACATTTGATTCTATTCAATTCAGTTGTTCAGAACTGTCATCTTCTGATACAGCTCATGGAGGAATTAGATCTTCTTTATATTCTTGTATGACCCTACAGCTCTGTATTTGGTTATCTTGAATGTCTTTCTTCATACCTTGATTATTTACTGTAGCTGATATTTGATTTCTCGAAGCACTGGCTTATTTAGAGGCATGGCATGTTGTCTCACTGCTTAGTCTTCTCAGTTATCCCATTGATCCACACTTCAATTATTATAATTTATTAAGTTACCAAGCACCTTTGGTCTACAACCACAAAGGGTTTCTTGGAGTGATAACAAATTGGCGCCGTTGCCGGGGAACGGAGAGTGAAGCAAGCTTCCCTGGGAGACGACATAGTTTCAGCTTTTGATGATAGACAAAGGTTGAGCATTATATTGGTTGTAAACATCTATCTGGCGACTCCACGTTCAAAGACTCCACTGGGGAGGATCCTGTTGATAAAATATGAAGAAGCTCAAATCAAAGTCCAGGTATCAGTTCATTATTTTGCTTCATGAACTGTTGTTGTTCTTTATTACCTCTTTCATTCTTTTCCCTTCGCGTGTAAAGAGAATTATTTTCTGTTTTGTATATTCAGAAAATCATCATCCTTCTTGTATATATTCATCTTTAGAAGAGGAAAGCCTACAGCCCTGCATTGTAGATGTAGATTCGGTAGCTTTACCTCAGCCCATTCACAAAGATGACCACTGTATTTCGTTGCCTTCAGAATCTGATCAGCCATGTGACCTTGAAAGTATAGAAATTGTTTCAGACCCTATACAGATCTCAGCCCCTCTTGTTATAATTTCTGTACCTTGTCATGAACCCGTTAACTCTCATGATCAGCCCACATCCTTTGAAGTTAAGATTTGGATGAAGATGTTTAAGCCTTTAAAGCTGCCCCTTCTTCTTCATCCTTATCCCGATGATTGTTATGAATATCTCCCTTGGTTTTCTGGAGAAAATCAAACTTCAGCTGAGGAACACGTGGAATCCTTTTTGGATTTTGTTGATCGCTTTCAGCTTACCCATGAAGATGTGGTCATGAGATATTTCTCCAAGTCTCTGATCAAAGATGCTGCTATATGGTTTAAAAGTCTGAAAGCTGATTCAATTGGCTCTTGGACCGAGTTCTCTAATGCTTTCTTGAAGTATTGGGGCAAGTACAAATCTTTTGATTCTTACCTTGCTGACTTTTATGCTTTGAAGAGAGAGCAGAATCAAACTTTGCATATTTTCAATCGAAAGTTTAGCCGCATATATCATGACATGCCTTTGGAGATCCGACCTACAGAAACATCTGCTATGATACATTATGTTATGTGTCTTCATTCAGAACTTGCCCTTCTTCTGCTGGAAAGGGAGTCTTCATCATTAACCCAGTTGTTTGAAGATGCACAAAAGGTAGAGGAGAACATCCGTGCATCCAGGTGGATCAGAATGCAGGCTGACTCTGAAAATCTGCAAACATATGAGCAAGAAGACAGTCAGGACATTTCAGATTCCGAGTATGAAAGCAGTGGGTATGAAACAGATTTGTACCAGCAGCCCGAAGGTGAGTACATTTCAGATTTCGAGTATGAAAGCAGTGGGTATGAAACAGATTTGGACCAGCAGCCTGAGGGTGAGTACATTTCAGATTCAGAATCAGTTTCTTCAGTATGTGCAGAGTATTCCAGAGACAGGTATGACTATGAAGTTTATGACCAGTTTGCAAATCAAGAAGCGCCTATGTTAATTGATGATTATATAGGTAACTACATATTTTCAGCTGATCCAAACTCATATGATATAAAACCTATTCTGTCACCATCTTGTGTACATTTGTCTGAGGAAGAAGTTATCATCTTTATTGATCAATCACTGATTTCGAGAAAACAAGAAGATGATCAGTCCTCTTGTAGAGAAACAATCATGGCTGAGCATGAGGCTGCCATAGATGTGCAACTGTTTTCCGAGGAGCATGTTACTTATCTTCCTTCTAAGGATCCAGTGGCAGCTTTCATGGACCTATGCTTTTCAGAGAACCTGGAGATTTCAGATTTCCTTAGCTTGCCAGTGTTTCCGGGTAAGTATGGTTTCCTAAAAGAACTCTTATTACTGTTGATTCATGGAAAATATCAGTTGTTGAGCAGTGATAGAGATAAAGTTTCTTCAGTCTTGAAATTGCTTGGATGGCTGCTATGGAAATCAGCATTCACTTAACAAATGGTACAGCCGGTTAGTGTAGGAGTAGGAAATAAGCTCGCTGCCCGAGCATTTCTTTCTTCCAGTTTGCAGCAGAAATAATAGTTAACTTGGTTGAATAAAGGCAGGCTACAGGCAGACTACAGCAGGTTTGCAGATGGAACAGTGGCACAGGCTTAATGACTCCATGCCCAATGCCAAAGGCAGCTTAATGACTCCATGCCCAACGCGAAAGGAAACCAGATGACTCCATGCCCAATGAAACACTAGAGTTTAAAGTTCTGTTTGAGTTTTCTCCAGGAAAGGAATTGGTTCTGGGATTCTTGGAACCTCACTGGGAGGATTCCATCCCCGAGTAGGAGCCAGATGTTATCTCCCAAATTGACCACCGTCTTTTTGGGTGATAGAATAGGTAAAAAATTTACTTCTGTGAGTCTTGGGTTTCAAATTTTGATATTAATGGGGTGCATGAAGGAAGATCTGGAAGCTCTGCAGATCTACACATTTGTATAGATTAAATAGCCAGTGTGAGATAAAACTTCAGATGTAAATACAATGGAGATTGAAGAGCAGCAGTTTGTGAACATATCGTTTGATGAGGGGTTTCTCCAAAGTTATATAATTCCATTCTCGCCAACTTGATCCAGTTGAAGATAAGACACATGTCTCTACGAGAGTAATGGGAACATATGGTTATTGTGCTCCAAAGTATGCCATAACAGATCTATGTGCCAGCTGTAGTAATATCATATATTCTTGGGACAGAGCATACCCATCTTCTTGGCAACAACCAAAATGATAAAGACAGCAGGCAACATTTGTGTGACTCAGGATTTCAAAGGCAATTCGAGATCTATCCTCCAGGTTTTTTTCATATTGCAAAGGGTAAACACATGTCAGGGTATGTAATCAACCTCAGGATTGAAAGGCAGATTTTCAGCCTTGATATAAGCAGTGCTACAGGTGGCAAAGAGAGTCAGTCTTCCCAGCTTTCAAGCATCTTTTTGAGGCAGCAGTTCTAGGATCGAGTGCCACATCTTCAATGTCAAGTCAATTCCTGAATTTCAGCCAGAATCTCAGTCCAACTCAAAGCAACTCATACTTATGAATCCTATCATGAGTCTCGAGTTTATGATTTGCTCATCAGTTGTCAATTCTCTGTTTTGCATGTTCGTTCACAGATTGAACCATTAATAAAGACAAGTCAAGTGATAATTCGGAGGAATTTTCTGCTGAAATCACGTGATCTTGCGGGGCCATTTCGACAGCCTTCCCGAACTCCAAATTCCGATCTGGAAGCACCAATGGATAGCTTATGATCTGTAGATCAAAATCGACTATTCGAACATGCAAAACGGACATCGGACGGTTGAGAAAATCGATTTTTTCAAAAGGCAGTTTTTTCAGGAATCCTACAGGTTTCGGCAGCTTAGGCGAGCCCCACAGAGCTCATTAGCTGCCGAAAGGTCTGACTTCCGGCGGCTAAGGCACGAAATCAGCAGAAAGCAGCGTTTGGGTTTTAATTTTTGAAACAGTTACAGCTTTCGACAGCTTAGGCGAGCCCCACAGAGCTCATTAGCTGCCGAAAGGTCTGACTTCCGGCGGCTAAGGCACGAAATCAGCAGAAGAGTTAACTGCCGAAAGCCTGTTTTTGCCAATTTTTTCTAATTTCGCCCAGATCTCAGTTTTGTTCGCTGAACTAGCAGAGTAAAGGCTATAAAGCCACAGAACCAAGACTATTTGGAGGGGGGAGGTTCAAGTTTGGATACATTTTTGGCTATGTACTTGACACTTTCTTGCTATATGAATCACAGTTTTCTTTGGTCATTAGATATCAGTCTTTCCACAATTTCCATTATTCTACATTTGATTCTATTCAATTCAGTTGTTCAGAACTGTCATCTTCTGATACAGCTCATGGAGGAATTGGATCTTCTTTATATTCTTGTATGACCCTACAGCTCTGTATTTGGTTATCTTGAATGTCTTTCTTCATACCTTGATTATTTACTGTAGCTGATATTTGATTTCTCGAAGAACTGGCTTATTTAGAGGCATGGCATGTTGTCTCACTGCTTAGTCTTCTCAGTTATCCCATTGATCCACACTTCGATTATTATAATTTCTTAAGTTACCAAGCACCTTTGGTCTACAACCACAAAGGGTTTCTTGGAGTGATAACACTTAGTAAGACATGCATGGCGAGGAACTTCATCATCATTTGTTGTCAAAGGGAACCCATAACAATTATTAAGTAAACATGTCGCATTTTTTAATGTAAATAAATATCAACTGGAAAATTAGCAAGGAGGAACACGAGTCCCTCATATTAGAAATGTAATTTACACAACAATTTATAGAAACCAGGAGTTGTTACATTCCCCCCCCTTCACAATAGGGCTATGGTCCTAGATCTAGGTCATTACCAGGAAAGCAATTGTAAACAATTTTATTCCAAATTCCAATTCACACATAATATTTTTTAATAACATCATTTTAATAAAATGAAATAAATTGACTACATGGGACACCCTCTTTGAGCATTGGCAAGAATCGATCTTGTAATGGTGCAAACTATCATCATTTGCTACCCCAATTATACTATAAGAAAACAATTGAATTATTTATTCGATTATTGATCACCATTGTCACAAATTTCCACATGCAATGTAATGAAAACAAGACATCCATTGATGTTATTGCACTTTGAACATTCCATTATAATTTCATGATGCATACATGTTCAACTAGCATGGGTGTTACCCAATGTCTTCAATTATAGTTTGGTCCTCCCTAATCACACATTATCAATCGATCATTCTTCATATTTTTAATACTATAGGGATCAACAATTAACCATTATTATCAACTTGTCTGTATCATCAATGTTAATATCATTATCATTATCATAAATACTTAAGGTCATCATTAATTTCAACATCTTTGATTCCAACAAAATTGTTACTAGTTCCCAACATCATATTATCAACCCAATCATTGTTTTCATCGCCCGATCATTATCAATGTCCTTTGTATCATGAATATCATTAAATCAAAGAGACTGATCAATATCATTAATCATCAAATCATCACCCTTATTGAATCAAGTGTCATTGACATTATCAACATCTTTATTTTACATCAATGCCATCATTTCCATCATTAATAGCCCCCCTTAAAATTTTCGTACCAAATCATTTAGATAATTAGTATCAATATTATAACTATCATTGTTAAATGATCATCAATCCAATCAATTGCACTAATTACATACTCCAATGAATCACTTTTACATCTTTAATTTGTTTCCAAAATAGCCATTTAATAAATTATTATCAATGTTTCCATGCCAAATCCTAACTAATGTTATCATCTATCAACTACACTCTAACATCATCAAGTCAACCAAATCCACTTCAATTAGGTATTTGATATTCCTAGAATCATAATAGACTATAAGTTGCAATTATCATTATTATCAAACAAATCATGTCTGTTAGGAACCTGTGTCAACCCTTCTCTTTACTTTGTTAGTATAATATTGTTGTTGGACGCATCTTCTTTGTAAGTCGTCCCGTAGTATTATATGTTCCATGGTATTGATCCTTAGTTTGTATTAGCTCATAGTATTATTTGTTTCGTGGTATTGATCCATAATATTGGATGCATATGCTTTGTAAGTAATCCCGTAGTATTTTATGTTCCATGGCATTGATCCATAGTATTGGCGCATAGACTTAGTATATAAGTACGTGTTGAGGCCAATGAATGCACCGAGAAGTTATTTGTATTGAACTTTCTCAAACGAGGTTTCCCCCTCGAAGTGGCCTATGATCAATAAATATATTCTGTGTTCTGTTATTTATGATATATCATGCATTTTCATTAATTAATTGTTGGAGGTTACTCTCATCTGGCATCATAGCACTTCCTTGGGCTCATTGGGTGGAATTTGTGGCAATTTTTTTTTTGCATCTATATTTGTTCCTATCAATTGTAGGTTCGGATGCAAGATAATATCTATCCGCTTAACTGTGGGAAGTACTTGGGCATAATCCCTAAAACTCATTGTGAGGAGTACCACAAGAACCCCGAAGTAGCTGGCCCATTGAGAGGACCTGCTATTGAAAAGGGAAACGACGCCTACCTAATTGACCAGTTCCCACTCGTGAGGTAAAACAAGAGCTATCGTGTGTGAAAAAGTAGTTATCAACTTTACTTGAGCCATGGAGTGAGGGGTACTGCCCCAATACACAAGCTGTTAGACATCATTGGTGGTCGACTGAATCCCCTGAACCTTTAGGAAGCCGCACATACCAGAGGTCCATATCTATTTCCAACTAATAAATCACAGATTACATCTGTCCAGAACTGTTGCTGATCACTTCCACGCCGTTGCAGATCCATCTAGGAAAAAAAAATCTATTTTTTCACCATATCTTCTTTGTTTTAACTCTGTTTCCATTGAAACTTCCATGACACCCCAGCAATCCCATTTTTCATATTTCATTCCCGAGGACCCTATCCCAAATTCCACTTCCCAAATCCAGAAATCCCACATTTATCTATTTTTAGGATTTGTCATAACTTCTTCGATTTTCACCCACTCTCCTTCAAATTTTTCCACAGTGTTCATTTCCTATTTCTGCTTCTTTGTCCCTCTTTGACAAATTTTCCCATTCTTTCATCCCGCTTCTGAAATCCCCATTTTCTGCTTCCCTGTCCATTAGAAAGTGTCCAAAACCTAGTCAAACCCCAATTACCCATCAAAGTTTTTCCCAAATCCAAATTTCCCTTTAATAAATAAGCTTATTTTTTTGTTTTTCTACCTATTCACAAAAAAAAAACTCCTGGTTATGGTTGTCACCCGTGCAGGAGCACAAATCATGGAGGAAGAACTTGCATCCCTCAAAACCAAACTCCAAGATCTGGATGAAAATTTTCTCAACCTCCATCTTCAACATTCAACCATGAACAATAAACAATAGCTAGAATCTTCTGCAGACATTGGGTTCTCTTTTGCCAACAATTTTCGTGGGTCAAAGCTTGATTTTCCTCGCTTCAATGGTAATGATCTAATTGGATGGATATACCGGGCATGAAAATATTTTAGTCTGCATAATACTTTTGATGTTCACAAAGTTCCACTTGCATCCTTTCATTTGGAACAAGAATCCCTTCAATGGTACCATTGGTACATCAAGGCTCACGATGAGCCAAAATGGACAGATTTTTGCCAACTCCTTTTGCAACGATTTGGTCCTAGTGCTTTTGATGACTTCACAGGAGCACTCACTAAACTTCGCCAAATTGGCACTGTGAGAGAGTATCAGACAGAATTTGAGAAACTGGCCAATCACACCGAAGGATTGTCTGATGAATTCTACAGGAGTTGTTTTATCAGTGGTATCAAGGATGAAATCCTCTTAGAGGCTAAAATGTTATGTCCCAACACAATTATGGAAGTCCTAGGGTTGGCGAAGTTGGAGGAGGACAAGATCACATCCCAACAGCGCTCCAAATCCACTTTTCTTCCATTCATAAATATGGTTTCCCAACGACCTCCCATCACACTAGCTCCTCGACCAACTCCTATCAAGCATTTGTATGAAGCAGAGATGAGGGTAGGTAGAGAAAAAGGGATTCGTTATAATTGTGAGGTTAAATTCACTCGAGGACATAGATGTGTTGAGCAACGACTCTATCTCTTGGATGTGGATTCTCCACCTACCTTTGAACTTGGTGAAGAATCTCCAGATACAATAGATGATCAGGTCGACATTCAACAGCCACCTATTGACCCTTTGTCTCTGGATGACCACCCATAGATATCTCTCCATGCTTTTTCCCAAGTCACCACCCCACAAACAATGCAGGTCACAAGTTACTTCAAGAAGCTCCCTCTTACAATACTCATTGATTCTGGTAGCACTCATAACTTCATTGACCCTCAGATCACCAAACATGCTAATTGTTTTTTCCATCCTTGCTCCAACTTTGAAGCATGATTTCCAATGGGGGCACCTTACCTTGCAAGGGGAAGTGTCGCAATGTGCGTATATCTATGGAAGATTATAACCTGCACTCTGACATGTTTGACTTGTCCTTAGGAGGATGCGATGTGGTTTTGGGTGCTCAATGGTTACACACACTTGGCCCCATCGTATGGGATTTTATTGAACTTTGGATGCAGTTTTAGTCAATGGGAAAAAACACACATTTACAGGATTACAACTAGGGTCTCTCCGCATCATCAGTTCACATCACCTGGAAAAGATCCTTAAGAAGAATTCACATGGTCTCATAGCTCAGCTCCATTCCATTCAGATGCACCCATCAATGGTCTCTACTACTCCCTTGGATCTACAACAAATTTTGGATAGATATGCAGGTGTCTTTGCTGAACCAGTGGGATTACCGCCTTCAAGAGACCTTTCCGATAATAATTTATCTGCCTCTACATTTGAGAAGGAAATGACAACTATTTTGCATGCAGTACATAAGTGGCATCCATACCTATTAGGGAATTATTTCTGCATCAAGATTGATCACCAGATTCTGAAAAATTTTCTGCAACAACGAGTCTCCTCGCCAGCACAACTGAAACGGGTTATCAAACTCATGGGTTATTCCTATGAGATCACTTACAAGAAGAGTAAGGACAATCTGGTGGCAGATGCTCTTTTTCGCACATTTGATGACCAATTTTATCTTTCAGCTATTTCTATGCCTGTTCCAAATTGGTTGTAGTCTGTTCAACAGGGCTATGTCTTCTATGAACTCCATGATTCTCCATCGACATGTAACTCTAGGTTCCTCAGAACGTATGAGCGGGCACAATGTAACTTATTTTGGAAGGGAATGAAAAGGAAAATTCAAAATATGGTTGTTGAATGTGCTACTTTCTAGGTCAATGTAATACCCCAAATGCTGGACTCTAAACCCTTTTATATTTATGCTAAGTATTATTTCATTTTACTTAGGTGACTTTAGAAATATGATAAATTGATTTCTAATGACCATGTGGACCAGCACATAAATGAGATGCGAGTCATAGTCCCCTATGGGTTGGAGGGAAAATGACAATTAAAATAATAATAAGAAATTATTATTGGAGAGAAATGGAAAACTCTAAAGAAAAGATTTGAGAGACTAATTAATTAAAAGAAATAACAAAATAAGAGAATTTCACACCAAGAGAATAAAAAGTGAAACTCATTCAAACCCTGGAGACATTCAATCATTATTCACATTCTCATGAGCATGAACACATAAGAGACAATGACTAGAGACAAATGAATGAGGACAGATTTGGGAGTACCAAACTAGTCCAGATTAAGAGGAATCGTACAGTTGGGGATTGGCTTGGTCACTTAATTTTGTGTAGGTAGGAGAACTACCCCAAGCTTTCAAGAGCACTGAATTTACTCTGAATAAGATGTGTTTAATTGATTCTCTTAATGAATGTTGGCTCGTATAGTGTTCTTTAAGTTTCCAAGATAGACCCAGGTTCTGCGAGGTTCAGGTAACCAACAAAATCCCTTTTCACCGGCCCTTTTGGAAACAGTCTACGAGTAGAATGAGGTCTCACCCAAGGAAAATCTATGTGGAGGTTGCAGAATCAGATTTCCACAACCGGGTGATGCGCGCTTCAATAGACTAGCTAGCAACGCGCTACAAGGCTCGCGCTGCGGACTGGGGAACTACACGAAGTTCAACCTACTTCGCGGTTCACACTTATGTTATCGCGCATCCAAGGACTGTGCGGGCCAGAACGACTGCTTAACAACAGGACAATGCAACAGAGGACTGCGCTTCCTCTTCAACAATCAACCAACTTCAATAGACTTTACTTAGTGTAAGTTTATGCATTCAACAAGCATCTTATACAATATGATGAACTACAATGCAACTGCGCACTTTCGGTGCTGTGCTCCAAGGAATCGCACTACACAGACTTCCTTGACTTAAGTGTTACCCATTTACTCATGCATTCATCATGTTCAGAAATACTTTAGCATTCAACATTCACTCATATGAGTTCAACACTTAGCACATTATTCCTATTATTCATTCTTCTGGAAAGTATACATGAAAGTAAAGATACATCTACTTATAAGCGAGAACTTGACCATTCATCAAAGCAAATACACATTCAATCACACAATACAACGATTTAACGTGGTTCACCCCCAGGATGGGAGCTACGTCCACAGGAAGTGTTGCTATATTATCAATGAGAAGGGTTCAACATTTCCAGTCTGCACACTCAGTTGCAGACTCTCTTCCCTCTTTGGCAGGTCTCTGCGCACACAGTTGCAGAGCCTCTTACAATTGTCTCTGAATAGAGATCAATATTCAACAATAATTCCATACATAATCAACTATTATCTGAAATTAACAATTAACCCTTTACCTTACAAAAGATGCCCTTTTATAGATCGTGCCCTTAGGTCACGTCTGTTACAATCATGTGGGCCAAAAACCATAAGGTTACCCAAAACAAGTGTGGTTACCTATGACCCTACCCTTCGCTGTCGATAACTTTCTCCACTCACTTTAGGCCTCCTTGTTGTGTCACTAGTGGCTCACACGCCCTTCTGACAGCCGCAGTCATCATCAAAACGGTTACAACCGCATCGTGGCCTTTCGCTTTCCGCCCCTTTAGCCTTGACGTTGTTGTCTACCTATGGTTTAGCCTCTAACGGTTTTCCACTACTCCGAATGACAGGTTGCTTTCCTCTATATCCACTCTGCTCCTTACCCAATTGCCGAGAATCCAGGAGTCGCTTACCCAAAACAGGTCGCCTTCCTCTGCTCGACGTTTCCTTATACTCTTTGCCAAAAATAGTTGGTGCGCTGGCACTGCACATCAGCATAACTATGTAGTGCTCTGACTTCGCACTTCGGGCTGTGCCATCCACAAAACTATGCCATCTGAGCTTCGCAGTCCGAACTGCGCAATTTCCAAAACTGTACTTCTTCGAAAGTGTGCCAACTTGGGCCATTCCCAACAGGCCCCTAACACTTACTTGTGGATCGTCCCCGATCCACTTCCGTTGGACGACTTCGGCTGCACATCTTCGGCAATACTTAAATTCACAGTGAATCTGTGTCAAGTAACAATGAGCTCCGCAACCGTTTCCTTTACCTTGTTCTCAAATTATTTAATGGTCTCCAACATTTCCTGCGAGACTTGCTCCTGGTATTGTTCTTTCATTGTTCCCTCTGTAGTCTGAAGTTCTATAAACTTCTCATCAATTTGTTGCATTAGTTCGAGCCATTCCTCCTCTATGGGCTACAACTTTGCAGAAGCGACAACCTCTCTTTCCCTTAACACTATCAGTTGTTTATGCAGCTCTTTTACCTCTGTGAATTTTTGCATCTTTTTCCTTGTCGGAAAAAGCTTCATTTATACGTTTACGGCATCAAGTTCTTGCTGCCTTTGCTGCATATCACCTTTCAACTGCTGAAGGTCTGGATCCTCATTCAATCCGGCCAACACTATGTTGGCTTCTTCTAGCAAATTTTGACACCTCGCCACCTCGACCGAGATGCTGTCTATAGTGGCCTTCACTTCTTCACTTGTAGATGCACGTTTATTTGGTGGGGTGCTGGGTCGCTGAGATTCGAAGTCTGCAATCTTTCCTTTGTAGGAAATCTCCATGTCCATCGTTTTCGTCATAATGGTTTCCACTCTAGCCCCAAGTTTAATGATGGTGTCTTCAAAATTCGGTTATTCCTCGCATTTGTCGATTTTGGTGCAGACTGCTGATACTGTTTCTTTCAGTCTGCGGTTCTTTTCTTGAATGTCTGACAATTCCCTACTGCTCTGAGATGATTCCAGTTTCATCTCGTCAAATATCTTTTGTAACTTGACATTCTGACCATATGAGGCAATTCCTCTTTCTTGAATTTATTCCACCACCTACATGTGCCGACTATGCAAATCCTCTATTGGCAACATGCTAACATTGAGGCCGAAGTGCTCCAAGTTCCTAGCTGCTTCGACTACCTGTTCATTGGGGTAAATGAAGTATGCTCGCTTAATGTGTAACAGCCAAGGGTTTAAGTTCAAAGCATGGGATTCTCTCTTTTTCCTGGTTGACCCACCTGACTTTCCCTCTGAGTTTGAGTCTCGAACCAAGTCCTGCTGGGCTTGTCCGATCTCTGTAACCATCATTTTTATTACCTCGACAATCTGAAGGAGGCTTACCTGTACCTCTTCCTATTTTGCCTCTTTCACAGCGCGTGTTTCTTCCCAGATTTCCTATACCTTTGATGCAATGGTCTCACAATCGTCTTCGTGCAACATCAACTGTAATTTGGGCTTATTATCCTTTTGCTTCTTTCATGGGCCTTGTGTTGATGAAGGGATCACAGTTGGTTTCCTCTTATATCTTGCATGTCCTTCAGGATTGTCTTACATATCCCCTTCTTCTTGCTCAATTGGTGTGGCTGTGACTTCATCCCTATCCTCATCTTTGGCCTCCTTGAAGTCAGACTTGACATCCTCGAGGACGTCCACCTTCCATTCCGATGGCCAGTCCTCCATCATCTGGTCTAACTTTTCAGCATCCAGCTGATAGAATCGAGCATACCATAATTCTGTATCCGAATCATCCCTTGGCTGAATGTATGTGAAATGCATATCGGCCCTGAACCTTAGCCTTCCTCTGTATGCGGTGGTGACCTGCTGAGATATGTGCGGTGTTCGCCGAATCACATCGCATATAGTTTCATAGTAGATATAAAACACCTCATTGTTTTTGCGTTGTCTTTTGGACTTCGCATTTGCCCATAGATTGGAATAGCACATTCCTTTACATTCTCCTTGGTAGACTGTATGGCCCTAGTAGAAAAGCGGCTCTTTCCAGCCGATGAATGTGATCAATACTAGGAGCCAACTATAATGAAACGACATTCCTTTATCCTGAGTGTCCCAGACATCATGCAAGAATTCGTTCAGCAAATACTTTTCCCAGTTGTACACAGTTCCATTCTTTGCTTGGGACGCGAGGAGGATTGCCATGGCTGACACCTCTGCTGGTCGGCATTTGCACAGTATCTTCCCGGCTAATAGTTGAACTGTGAAGTGCGTAGCTTCATCATTGAGAGTGGATGTACTGAAGCCTCATTTTCCCTTTATCACACCGAATTCTTCATGCATTCTTACCGTGATCTCTTTATCCTGCTTCTTGTCGACGAAATCAAGTTTGGGATCTGCACCTCTCTTATTCAACAGTGTGATCCCATGAATTAAATCAACGTTTATATCGATTTTTAGGTCTAACCATAGGTATCCTGAGTGCATGCACGAAAGCAAGGTGCGCACCACTACAGTCAACTCTGGACTTATGTCAAAATGGGGGATGCGCAGTAGATTAAGCAACCCTGACGGTTCTCTCCCTTGAAGCCAGTATTTTACATACAACATTCCAGTGCCTGTTTTCTCATCACGCTGGCAAATCATGTATCGGTCAGGCTGAAACTGTGGGTATTTCCTTTCCTTCGGCTCTTTAGCTTCCAGCAAAAATCAATCCTCAAACTTGCAGTTCTCTATTCTCCCCAAAAGGTTCTCAGTTACCTTTACATGGATGGGTATTGGCGGTAATGGAATTTCATAGTGGGAATTTATTTCAAGATCAACGAGTGGTGCATCATCTCTTTTTGGTGTCATATACTCGTGCACCAGACAAATGGGTCGAGCTCGAGGTATCTCTGATGGTGGTGGCATCTACACACCTGCTGACTGCATCCTCTTTGGTTCTTTAGTCGTTTGCTTATCATTTTGCATTCCGGCAATATTCCTTGATGAACTTCAGGATGACCTATCCTTCTCTGCTGCAGGTTTCTGGGCAGGTGCCGAAATTACTCCTTGCAAACCCGACTGTGTGAATATTTTAAAACTTCGTCGATGGTGACTGGTTCGCTCATTCACTTGTAGAACGCTCGGTGTTCTTACTGTCAAACTTGGGGTTTGCAGAAATGAAAGATAACAAGTAAGTGGTAAAATCCCGTAAGTGCCAAGTTGATGGCTATTTATAGGTGCCTCAAGCCTGAAACGCACCAATTAACCGTTAGTGGGACATTCAATGTCGTGTCCTTCGTCTAGATCTCCTCTAAGATCTCGGTCTTTTCCTCCAATGATTATCTATGATCCGGTGATTTTTCTTTAAATGTTGAACGCTACTGGTGCCACCAGGCTGTTTAATCCGTTAAATCAACCATTAACTGCCAATTTTTTTGGTCGGATCTCGGCGAGATCTTGGTCATTTCACTATTTATTATGTTCGAACGGCCAGATTTTCTTTTAATGTGCGATTTTGTTGGTGCCACCATTTTGGATAACGGCTCACTAACCAGCCGACAATTGTGACGATTATCTTTTTCCGTCGTGATGCGCTGGCAGTTTCGACAAAATATTATGGCGTGGTTCTTTTGCGCACGTGTGCTTCTTCAATTTTAACTTCGCAGTTGCGCTTTCAACCCATGCTTTGCATCGCAGCTTCTGGTACTTAGATATTGTCCCGTGCCATTTTATCTACATGGCTACGTTTTGAAATTTGCAACTGCGCGCTTCTACTTTTCTTTGCTTTTCTCTTTTTTTTATTAGTCTGCGCAGCTTCACTGAGGGTTTGGTGAAGTAGGACTATCTCGGTAGGGTTTTAGTCTACTTCCATTAACTAGACTTGGTAAGTTGGCTTCGGCTAATGTGGCTAACTGAGCTGTGCCACCGTTAGTAACATGCATAACAATATATGGTCCAAGCCAAATTATGCATTTTAAATTTTCCAAGAAATTTCATGAACTTACTATCATATAGGAGGACAAGGTCTCCTACCTAAAATATTTTGTGCTTGATATGGAGATCATGCCATGTTTTTTCTCTGTCCTTCTGCACTTGCTGGTGAAATCCTGCAATGAACCGATCCACCTCTAATCCAACTAAGTGCAGAAGCCTTTCTTGAAATGTATCTTCATCTACCATGTTTGTGAATGCAACAATCCTTAAGCTGGGTACAATGTACTCCATAGGAATCATAGCTTCCTGCCCATAGACCAACGTAAAAGGTGTATGGCCTGTCAATTTCTTACAAGTTGTTCTGTATGCCCATAATACAGCTGGAATGCACAGATCCTATTCATCTGTGTTTGTGTTACACACTTTTTTCAGCGCATTCTCCAGCACTTTGTTAAATGCTTCGACAGTTCCATTGGCTTGTGGATGGTACGTTGTACTCCTTTGGTGATGTATCTGAAATTCTTCATTTAGTTCTTCAATGGTTTTGTTCAGGAAATGAGTGCCTTGGTCACTCATTAATATTTTTGGGCATCCAAATCTAGTTAGGATATTCTCAAAGAAGAACTGCGCGACAGTAACTGCACTACAGTCTTTCACTGGTTTAATTTGTTCCCATCTGGTGAGATAATCTGTTGCAGTGATAATATAACTTGCACCGGTCCTTTTCCCCAATGGGTTAAATCGTCCCACAAAATCAATTTCCCATTTATCAAATTCTTGTAATTCAGTTGCGGTCTTAATGGCATTTCATCTCTTCGCGATGGCTTTCTAGTCCTTTGGCACACATCGCAACTACGACAATGTTACTTTGAGTCTTTGTGTAGTTTTGGCTACCATAGCCCTACTCTTAATATCTTCTATGCAGTATCTCGTCCTACGTAGTGACCTCCGGACAAACCTGAATGTACATCAGCCAATATAAATGGATTCTCATGCTCTAACATGCATCTGTGCAACACTTCATCTGGTCCTAACTTGTACAACTGTCCTACGATGATAGTGAAGTTTGTTGCTTTGACTAATGATGCTTCTTCTGCTACATAGTAAAATCTGTGGGTGCCAATCCTATAGTCAATATTTCTAAAATGTCTTTGTAATAATCATCTGCAATCTGTATGGAAAATAACTGTGCGTCATGCAGATTGTCTTCAAGATTAGTGGGTTCTTCGTTTGACTCAATCCTTGAGAGATGGTCAGGTCCTAGGTTCAGTCTTCCTAGTTTAACAATGATTTCAAAGTCATAATCCTGAAAGAGTAGAAGCCATCTGCATTTTCTCCCCCCTAACACTGGCTTATTGACCAAGTACTTCAGAGCTGAATGGTCAGTGTACATGGAGAAGTGCACACCCAACAAATAGTTTCTGAATTTATGGAGTGCATACACCATAGCTAGACCCTCTCTTTCTATGGTTGTGTAGTTATTTTCAGTTGAAGACAGCTTTCTGCTTGAAAATGAAATGGGGTAATCAATGCCCCCTTCACCTGGTTGAGCGATCACAATTCCCAACGCTATAGATGAAGCATCAACATGTACGTGGAATGGTTTATTCCAATATGGAAAAACAAGGATTGGTGCAGTTACGATTTTCCCTTTTATTGTATCTAATCCTTTCTCGTATTCTGCATTCCATATGAACTGTGCTTCTTTCTTCAGAATTTTCTTCATCTTCGTGATTATCTATGCATAACCTTTGATAAACTTTATGTATTATCCTGTATGTCCCAGTGTCGTGCGAAGTTTCTTTACTGAGTTCGGTGCCAGTAGATTCACAATGACTGCGATCTTCGCAGGATCAACCATCAAACCTTGCTTACACACAATGTGTCCTAGTAGAATTTCATAGGGTACATAGAAAATACATTTCATCAAATTCAATGAGATTTGATGTTTCCTGCACTTAGCTAACATCATTCTGAGGTTTTCATAATGGTTCTTCAGTAAACCAAATACAGTTTAATCATCAAAATAGACTTCTAAGAACTTAGGGATAAAGTCCTTGAATGCGGCCACAACAACTATGGAAAATATAGCAAGTGCATTCTTCAAACCAAATGGCATAACTGTATACTGATATGAGCCCCATTTAGTGGAAAATGTAGTCTTATGTCTGTATGCTGAGTCTATTCTAATCTGATGGTACCCAGAAAATCCATCAGTGAATAAATAGGCCTCATTTCCTCCAACATTGTCCAATACTTCATCTGTAAATGGAGTAGTAAATGGGTCGTGTAGCAAAGCGTCATCGAGCTTCCTCATATCTACACAGATTCTAATTTCTCCTTTTGTTTTCTTATCCTGGATAACCATAGGGCTTATCCATTCTGATTCTTCCACTGGCTCAATGATCCCTGCATCAAGCATCTTATCGAGTTCTTCCTTGACTCTTTCTTTGTATCTGGGATTCAATCTATAAGGCCTCTGTCTTATGGGCTTCGCGCCTAGATTGAGAGGTATCTTCATGACTCCCAAGTCCCCCAAAATTCCTTTCATTTCGGTGAACTTTGTTGGAAACAAATCCTGATATTCATGCAGAAGTTCTGCGATCTGCGCAACCATTTTGTCATCCCGGTAATCCCTAATAGATGCGAACTTTGGCTCTTCACTTGTGCCAATGTTAACTTTCTTGTCTTGACAGGGCCACTCATATCTGGAATTTCTGGTGGAGGTCCCTCTACATCATGCGCTCCCTTTGACTCGGGGATATTGACATTGCGCGGATCCTACTCATCGCTCTCCTACTCATCTTCTTCATCTATGGAGAGGTTATAACATTCAAGGGAAAATTCTATCGTTCGTGCCCATTCTGGTTGTCGGTTCACATGTTCCTTTACGTATTCAAATATCTTGTCTTTGTTGACCTCGAATGCCTCATTTGTACTTGGGCATTTGTCTCTGAATATCCTTTATTTAATAATCTACAGAGCTTCATTTATGCTCGGGCAGTCATCTTCAAAACTAAAAGTTCTCTGGAAGTTCGCAATCATGATAAACCAATCTGTTGTTTCTCTGCAAAGCTCTGCATCTGTATACCAGTTGCATGGAATCTGCTCTAATGCATGCACAAACAGATGAACCCATTCTGTCTATGGTTTATCCATGCGTTTGAATAGATCTCTATGTGATCCCTTGGATTTGTTTGTCCATTATACTTTACCATTGTCAGTGCGAATTTCTCTGTGAATATGATTTGCATCATGTGTTTTCACTCTTCCCATGTGGTCAGAGTGTCCTTATGTACGTCCCACCATCTGGAAGGTGTAGCACATAGTGGTATATCCAATGCTGGTATCCGATATTCATCTGAAACTGATACAATATACTCTTGCAAAAATGTATAGACGTTAGTTAATCCATCATAAGTGGGGATTGGACTTACCTCTGTTCCAATCTAGCGTAGTGATTTGGTGATCTGCATGCATCTCCTTGCAGATACTTTGTGCATTCGAATTTGCCAATTTTCCAACCCTGCATCGGAGTCTGATAAGCAAGAGTTGTCACAACACCAACTAAGCATTCCATCAGCTGTGGGATTGATGTAGTCAGCATGGTTTGTTTTCATCTTATAGATGCAATCAAGGTCTTTTGCTCTGCCTTCTTCTTGTATTTGTTTAGTGTATCTCGGTCCTTGTAAAGGGTCCAAAGGTGTGATGACCCTGATATATGCCCCTTCAAATATCATCTTCTTTCTCTTCAGATTTATGATCATGAGGTTATCCATCACCCAGTCTATCCCCAATAATTCTAGATATGGGTTACTGTCGTCGATGATCTCAATAACCTCAAATTCTGCTGAACTCCTTACTCCATCAATGTCCACAAGTATGTTCGAGAGTCTCCAAAATGAAATAAATTTATATTGATTAGATAATCTCAATTGGATAGGTGACCATGATAACCTTGGTTTCCCCATCTGTTCCCATGTCTGCTTAGTCAAGACATTCACTTTAGATCCCAAGTCAAGGATAATCTGGTCCATTTTGTAGTCTCCAATATGTGCACTTAGCCTCATTTCTCGGCATGTTCTCTTATGGATTTTTATGTGGTGAACTATGCTCTGAACATTATTCATGCAATTGCGATGTTCATAGTGATTTAGTAATTTTTTCATTTCCACTAAAGCATCTTTGCTTTTCAGCAATTTCATACAGCTTCATAGGAACTATGCAACGGAAATCCATGTTTCTGCTATGGTACATGTTTGATCATATGCTGCTAGAATATCCTTCATATGCGTTGTTTCACTTCGCAATGGGATTCTTGGTGTCATAGTTGTTGGTTCTTTGAAGGTCTCCCTCGCTTCTGTGAAGACTAGGTGCTTTCCCAATTGTTTTTCTTATCCAGACCCCTTCAGTAGGTATCTTCTTAGCTTGGTGGTCTCCAGAAGTTGAGCCTTCTGGTTCTTTATCTCTTCATGTTGTAATTCCACTGCGTGTCACAACATTAATATTACAATCTGTATTTCTCCTCTCAGCTGAGATCATTTGAACGTTCACGCTTTGTGCCTCTTTTCTTCTTTCTTTCATCTTCGCTTGCAATATTGGGCATGCCTCAATAACATGGTCAAAAGACTTACAGTATCTACATGTAGTACAAGGATTGGTACAGTCTCTAGATAGATGAACAGGATGAGCGCAGTTATAACAGATCATCTGACCTCTTCCTCTTCCTGGGCTAGTGTTTCTTCCTCTAACTCAGAATCCACCACGGCCTCTATATGCACGTTAATCATACTGTGCATTATCATTATGATGCGGTGTTTCTTCTTGAAATCTGTAAACATCATGATTCCTTTCTATCATCAGCTCATATGATCGACAGTTGGAATCATCATGTCCAATTGACTTACAAAATGTGCAATATAAATTATTGGGTGTTCGCACATATTTCTGGATCAAGTAACAATCTTCAGGCCGATGTCCTCTACATCGACAGATTTCACACCACGGACCTTGCTGCTGATTTAGTGGATTCGGTGCTCCACTATCAATGCATTCTTGAAACAGGGGACAACGTTCCTTCGGGTTCCCTTCTCCCTTGCATCGTGTACACCAGACTTATTCTCTGGTTTCTTTTCCTTTCTTGATGTCTTGTAGTTGTAACGTTAGTGTTGCTAGCTGATTCTAGATCTGGACCATGCATTGGCTAGTCTCTCCTATCGGCGAAGCCTCTAGCTTCATGGTGATCTTCAGGGATTCTTCCTGTGAAGCAACCTTCTATTTCATCAATGACTGTCTGATATGGGGCAATAACACGACGATGAACCACTCTTGGTGCTATTGCGGTGCAATGTCAAAACTGACCTAATATAACAATGTTTTGAACTTTTGGTCAAATTCCCAAACTGTTTCATTAGTTTTTTGCTTAATCTCTTTTAATTATGTTATACATTGACATTCAAACTTCGGTTTCTTCAATTCTCTTAATAGGGAAGCCTTGATATCCACAAGAGTTCTATCTTTTCCAATAGATAAACCAATTTAAGGCTCTATTCCTAAGTGTAGTGATGAGTTGTACTTTCTTAACAGCATCATCGTAGACTTGCTTGACGTTCCACATGGCTTCACACAGAAACCAGTGTTGCTCAGGGTCTTCTAGACCCATTCCTTTAAATATCAACATTTTTATATCGTCAGTCATTCTCCTTCTCGGAGTTGCAGTGTTCTGAGTGGTGTTAGGGATGCTACTAAGTGGAATGTTCTGAGTACTCACTCCTACGGTGTCACTGCTACTAATGTTATGTGGATTAGCAGTACTTTCAACTAGAGGATTCTGCGGAGTGATAGGTTTATAGCTAGCTACACGAGGTGTTTCTCTATCAGGCTCAACTTGGAACTCAGTGTCTACGCGAAGTTCATGTGCACTAGACCTCTTTTCTGCACTAGAATTATACCTTTTTCCACTTCTTAAGGTATGAATATGTTCTTCTGTATCACTATCGTTAGCTCTGAACATTACAAACTCACAAAACTAGGTGTATTACTGCATTCTCAAAACACCTTTCTCAACTAAAAGCATTTTGATATATAAACTCAAATTGTTGAGGTACTTACCTATGAAACCTTTGAAGAACTCAGCCTCTGCTGCGCTATAGGACTTCAACGTGTCTACAACGAACTCTGTCATGAATCCCTGTAGGATACTGTCAACCCAAAAGTCAATTGTTCGCACGAGTGGACTATCTACTGCTTTAAGCCTCTGAATGAGCTCTAGGGTCCACTCGGTAGGTACTCCTTCCTGGAAACAATAATTTTGCTCTGCGAGTCTTGATAACCACTTGTGCAACTCGTTTCCAAATGATGCGAAGAAAATTTCATAAATGTCCACTCATAGGTATTTCTACAACCACTCTACGTTAGAGAGACGCGGATGCCTATAGTCGTTTCTTGCAAACTCCCTTTTTGTCTTGTCCACCCAGTTCCATATTTCTGTTTTCTCTAGATTCCAATTTTCGGTGCTCATCACCAGTTCAAGTGCGAAAATGGAACCATTTGTTGGCTCGTATAGTGTTCTTTAAGTTTCAAACATAGACCCAGGTTCTGCGCGGTTCAGGGAACCAACAAAACCCCTTTTCACCAGCCCTTTCGGCAACAGTCTGCGAGCAGACTGAGGTATCACTCGAGGCAAAGTTATGGGGAGGTTGCGGAATCAGGTTTCCACAACCAGGTGATGCGTGCTTCAACAAACTGGCTAGCATCGTGCTACAAGTCTCGTGCTGTGGACTATACAAAGTTCAACCTACTTCGTGGTTCACACTTATGCTATCGCGCATGCAAGGACTGCGCAGGCCGGAACGACCGCTTAACAACAAGACAAGGCAACTGAGGACTACGCTTCCTCTTCAGCAATTAACCAACTTCAATAGACTTTACTTAGTGTAATTTTATGCATTCAACAAGCATCTTATACTGTAACCTTCGAAACTTATACAATATGATGAACTACAATGGAACTGCGCACTTTCGGTGTTGCGCTCTCGGGAATCGCACTACACAGAATTCGATGACTTAAGTGTTACCCATTTACTTATGCATTCATCATGTTCAGAAATACTTCAGCATTCAACATTCACTCATATGCATTCAATACTTAGCACATTATTCCTATCATTCATTCATCTGGAAAGTATACATGAAAGTAAAGATACATCTACTTATAGGCAAGAACTTGACCATTCATCAAAGCAAATACACATTCAATCACACAACATAGCGATTTAATGTGGTTCACCCCGAGGATGGGAGCTATGTCAACATAAAATGTTGCTATATTATCAATGGGAAGGGTTCAACAGTTCCAGTCTGCACACTCAACTGCAGACTCTCTTCTCTCTTCGGCAGGTCTCTACACACACATCCATATAGCTTCTTACAATGGTCTCTGAATAGAGATCAATATTCAACAATAATCCCATACATAATCAAATATTATCCGAGATTAACAATTAACCCTTTCCCTTACAAAATATTCCCTTTTATAGATAATGCCCTTAGGTCACGTCTATTACAATCATGTGGGCCAAAAACCCTAAGTTAACCAAAACTGGTGCGGTTACCCACCACCCTTCCTGTCGCCATCGACAGCTTGCTCCACTCGCTTCAGGATGCCTTGCTGTGTCACTCGTGGCTCACGTGCCATTCTGACAGTCGCAGTCATCATACAAATAGTTACAATCGCATCGTGGCTTGTTTCTTTCCACCCCTTTAGCCTTGTTGTCGTTGTCTACTCGTGGATTAGCCTCTAACGGTTTTCTGCCACTTCAACTGACAGGTCGTTTTCTTCTATCTCCACTCTGCTCCTTACCCAACTGCCGGGAATCCTGGAGTTGCTTACCCAAAATTGGTCGCCTTCCTCTACTCGACCTTTCCTTATACTCTTTGGCCAAAATAGTTGGTGCGCTGGCACTGCGCATCAACATAACTGTGCAGTGCTCTGACTTCACACTCCTTGCTGTGCATATCTGACTTCGCACTTCAGGCTGGTCCATCGACAAAACTGTGCCATCTGAACTTCGCAGTCCGAACTACGCAATTTCCAAAACTATACTTCTTCGAAAGTGTACCAACTTGGGCCATGCCAAAAATGGATGAGGCTTAAAAGGCCCCGGAGCATCCTAGAGCTCAGGAGTACTGAGTTGGATGTTGGGTTGTCTGCTGCCACTGAAATATCCTAAATAACTTGGAGAACAAGTTAAGGGTAATTTAAAACACATACTCTAAACTTGGGGGACTATGAACTCAGCTCGGGGGTGACCTAAGATAAAGGAGAACTTGGTGGTTAAAGGATAAGAGGTTTGTGCTTGGTCCCATTGGTCATCACATTTTAGATAAGTTTATATGCTGCCCTATTTGATAATTTTTATGGACAGTAATGGAATTCGTGTATATTTATTCCTGGAACTACTGTTGAATGATTTACTATTCAGATTTGTTTAGATGCATACTGTTAAACTGATTTCTGAGTATAGGTCTGCCATACATTCCTGGATCTCTGTAATATTATACAGTTTTATGATCTAAGTTGAAATGCCTGAATTATTCATAGTTATATTTGTTGTGGAATGGATATAGTTATGATGCATTTAATTAGACATAAATATTGTTTAAATCAGGGTTTGCAAGCTTGAGAGATGCACCCTAGAGTAAGTATGGTTCCCATGCTAACCTATGGTTATATGCATGCATTTTACACAAAATACCTTTATTTCTATCTTATTGACAGAACTGTGTTTATACATATATTACTGTGCAAATCAAGTATACATGTAAACGAAGGGGTTTACATGTCAAGCCCTAAATAATTATAAACCCTCAATTTCTATTTGTTTTAGATCAACCCAAAATGGGGATAAGTATAAACATGATATTTGTTTCTAACTATTTTAATGGAATGTTCATCCTGATATGATATATTTCATGTTACGAATATGTATATTAAGACTTGGATTCCAGATTGGAGAATTGAATTCATTTTCTAAGCTAATATTCAGTGTAAGCATTTTTGTATAAACTTCATCTTAAAACTCGCTTGGGGTTTTACATCTTGCATGTTTTTTCTACCTTAATACAGGATGCATATTAAGTCGAGAAGGTCCTTTTATCCTGTAGATGCATTTTATTTACATTAGCGAGCTATATAATTATTAATGCCCATGTTATCGGCAGAGTCAGAGTCACGATACTCTTCTCAAGATCAGGTCATGGTCCAATGAATGGAACCCACTTTAATACAATTAATATATATATATATATATATTACAGATTCAAGTAGTATATATAACTAAGGGTTTAAACCTACGTTTCCATTCTAGCATTTTAAGTCACCATCATTTACACAGTCTGTGCATTGAACAATAAATAGCGCTACATATTAACATTGAAAATGAATCTATATACATATGCATATAGTGCAACTACATAAAACATTTATATATTTTGGTCATGCCCGAGGAGCATTATGGCACAACATTCATTGCTTCTTATACAGATGCTGGACTATATGTTTATACCAAGACGATTCGGAGAAGCGAAATGAATGTTTTTAGATGCACGTAGTTACTCTATTCATCTATATGAATCTATGTACATATATATGTGTGTGTGTGTGTGTGTGTGTGCATTTAGGAACAGTTTATTCAATAATCATTTGTATGATGTAAATGTTCATTTCATCCTTTCAAATCCTTTTAAATAGTGTATAGACCGTGTGGAAAAGATGATACAACGAAGCCCCATTTAGGGAAGTTATTTGAGTTAACCATTTCCACATTTAAAAATATGAATGCAAATAATTTCACATATTAACTCTATTCATTCATTAAAAGAGGAAGACATAAGCCGATAGCACCCATTTCGTTTCTGCACTGTAATAAAAAAAACTAATACTTAAACGTTTCATGTTTCAAATGCATTCATTATTTACAAAAAGAAATAATACAGTCCAGAGCTATCACTCTTCCTTTCCACACTTAAATCCCTTCACGGGTCACACAAAAACGAGACAACGCTGAACCAGCAACGCCCAGTATATCCAAGCCACCCAAGTTCAAGAGAATTGAAGAGTCTATTCGCTATACAAGTCAAGGCCAACTATTACATTCACCTACACGCTGGGACAAGCCTTCAACCCTAAACAAAGTCGCTTGCAACAACAAAGATGGTCGAAGGCCTGGTTACAGCGTAAGCAGACAGAGAACCAAGAGTCTTAAGTAACCCATCTAAACCAACGGGGCAGTTTTTCCCGAAGGACCAAGGATGTCAAGTTACCTGGCCACGTAGCGAGTTGGTTATTCATTCCAAGTCCAAGTGACAGCACCGAATGACCCAGCACGCCCACGGTCTTGTAGAGACTGTGTCGAGAAGTGTGAAGCGCAACAGTTAGTCGTGGTAGTAACTATTTCCTCTGTAAAAATTAAAAGTTACAACAATGCTAGTGGTGGCATAACAACTTACAGTTGGGTCAAACCAACACAAATCCCAAGCTCAGGTGGCACCATACCTGCACATGAAAAACCAATAAGTTAAATGGTGGCAGCATAATATTCTCACAATAGAACAACAAAGTAAAGATGGGTAATTGCGTAAAATATGAACATTATTACCTTTACAACATGCAACCCAATAACGCTGCTAGTAGCTACCTCCCGCAGAAGTGTTGGAGCGTTATGAAAACACCTCCTCCCTGGTTCGGGAGTGAATGCCATGCTCGGAGCAAGAGTGCTCGCAGGAGCTTGTTGAATTCCAAAAAGAACAACACTTGCAAGGTAGGGTTTTTGGTATACGAGGTGATACTGGTTAGAGGAGTGACAACCTCTGAGCTCGTCACAATTTCATTAATTTGATGAAGTACCCTGTAGAGTTGGAAGCAACAGCCACAAGCAAGATCAATGAATCCCAGGCATGCACCACTCCCAAGTTGGACGACCTGGATCATGATCGACGGTCGTGGGCCTTCAATAATTAATTCAACCACAGTGGAACATGAATGCAACAATGCTTCGGGAGTTAGTAGTTTCATGCGAAATCCGTCATGGATAGCTGGAGCACGAGCGAAAGTTCTAATTCTTGCTGACTGTTGAGCCACGACAATTGCCTAGTGTAGTAACCTTCCATCAAGAAACCTGGGTTTAAAACATTGGTTCATATATTTCATAGTCTGCGTGGCAGAGAGTAAGCTTGATACAGTCACCACACTCCACATGTTATCCATTATGCAACATTGAACCTCAGTGCATGTACCACGAGCCTTTACCATCACCACGATATGCGTTGGCGTAAGTCTCACCATGAAGGCCAAGGTGTGGATCGGTAGATGGGCATGGTGGCATCGTGACATGGTCGCATAAGCCAAGGTCCAACCTTGGGTTGACCTGGCTATGTGATCAACCATTACTATATTTACGTTATAATGTTTTCATTTAAATCTAAGTCCATGGTAATGGCATTTTCCATATATATATATGATATGTAATTACGATCGCTTAAGTGTTAGTTTAAGCACTTAGTGCATTTGCACAAGCTTAGGTTAGACCTTGGGTCACCTATAAATGCTTAGCTTGTATTTGCATATATATATTAAGCCGTAATATATGTGTATAGTTTACAATACCTCAAGTTATAACAATGTATATATATATTAGGTTATATATATATATATATATATAATTACATTACCTCAAGTTTATAAATATATATATAGTAGATTATATATATATATATATAGTTACATTTAATTAATATATATCATATTGCATTGGTTTAGATATTATCCTTTATGTTTGGTAAGCATGGTTATATTATAAGGGACTAGGGCATATTATGCTAAGGCCTAGCCTTTACTAAGTTAGCATTAGGGCTTAGTATAATATTACTGCTTAGGCCGTAGGTTAGTACCTTGGCACAACATTTAACCATGTAGACTTTATTTGTATTCACATTAATACTTTAATGATTTGTAGTTAATAATTAATAACATATTAATGACATTAATATAGTTATTAAATGAATTATTAATGTTGCTTATGTAATTTTCATATTGTCGCAAGTGTGCAGAATGTAGTCATTATACTTTCTGCAGATACTTGAATTGGTGACTAATGTAGTGCGTAAATGCACATTGTTATGGTTGGCAGTTGTTTGAAAAGCGACAACAGAATAATGATTTTTAATGCACACACATTCAGAATATTACTAACTAGGATGTGATGACAACTAGTATGTATATTTCTTCATTTGTTTGATTGGTGAGGATATTTTTCAAAAAAAAAAAAATCGGGTAGAAGAGACTTGACAAATTGGTATCAGAGCACGGTCACTACACTAGGACCTTAGGCTCATTTGTGCAGATGCTATGTTTTAATTAGCAATAAATAACTAAAATTCCTGTAGCGTACTGTTTCATAATTTTTCTTAAATAATTACATTGTTGTTTATGACTTCTAACAAACAACTGTTGACCACACTTAGACAACACAATGGTTGAAATGGTAAGTGGAAGAAATGAATTCTGCGGAACAGGAAGGATGGTTGGCTGTAGAAACATCCAGTCAGCGAGGAGAAATGGCCAGTAGGCAGGAGAGAAATCAGAACTCTCCACAAGGAGCGACAACATCTAACGAGATGATGGAAACAATCAAAAGTCTGAAGGATGAACTGATCAGCATTAAAGAAGAAAACATTAAAATCTTTGAAGAACAACGAGGAATAAAATCCATTCTATTGCAAAAGTTGACTGAAAAGGAAAACAGTCACCTCCCAACACCAAAGGAACAACATGCAGAAAAATTAGTCACAAAAATAAATTCAAATTTTAAGACTACACCTCCAAGAAATTATGCAAGCTATAACATGGACGTCAGCAACGAAGATTCGCATGGTGAAGATTCTGAAGAGTATGTTCCCAAGAAGAAGAAGAAAACTGGAAGGACAAATCAACTGCACTCAAAATTGAGAAAGATAAAGCCTCCTACTTTTAATGGAGAAATTAAAACTGGAGAATAGGTTGAACTATGGCTAAGGGACATGAAAAAATATTTATGCATGTTCGATTATTCCAGCATCATAAAGGCTAGGATTGTTCTTTTCAATCTGCAAGGAAAAGCTTCGGCTTGGTGGGATGATCTCAAGCTGACCCGATCTATCAACGAGAAAAAGGTGAAGTGGAAAGCCTTTGGAACATTCTTCAAACAAAAATACCTATCCGAAAGGTATTATGATGGAAAAGTACAGGACTTTTACGACCTAAAGCTGGGACAGCAGACCATGGAGGAATTGATCAGCAAATTTCTGGAATTGCTCAAGTACATTCCGTACATCCAAGATGAAAAAGTCAGAATTCAATATTTCCTTAATTGTTTACCATTTGGTTACAAGGACCGGATAGAGTTTGATGATCCAAAGACATTGGAAGATGCATTAAGAAAGGCTAGGTTGTGTTTTGAACAAGGTCAGAACAAGGTTGAAGTATCTAAGTGGTGGAATGAAAAGACGAAAACCAAATCTGAAAGTAGGAAGAAGGGTCATAAGCCCAACCATTTTAGAAACCAAGTTACACGGGCACCTTTCAACAACAAGTTTGAGGGAAGCAAGCCACAATCCAAATTTGTTCCACCCATTAAGAAGTTTCACACTGAGGGCACCGGCAAACCAAAAGCCACACCATCTAAGCTGCCACTCCAATGCTAGAGCTGCGGAGGAAATCATAGATGGAATGACTATCCTCACAAGAAAGATCAAAACAGATCAGTGCAAAATCTTCAAGAGGCTTCTACAGTCCAAGATATAGCACGGGTTCTGAAAATCTATGTTGCAGTGAACAACTGTCAAGCAGAACATCAAGATTCTATAATCGAGGTTGAAGGTATGATTTCCGGGGCACCTGTGTCTATCTTGATTGATTCTGACGCATGTAAAAGTTATATAGACCCCAAACTTTGTGAGACATGCAAAGTTAGCAAAAACAAATACATGCAGCCTTGGCTGGTTCAAATGGCCACGAGGGAAAAAAAGAAAAGTTTCTGAAATAGTGAATCAGTTCCAGTTGAAGTTGAATGAATCTTACACTAGTGCAGATTTAAATGTTTTGCCTTTGGGATCGTAAGATTTGCTTATCGGTATGGATTGCCTGGAAAAACATAGGGATGTCATAAACTGCTATAAAAAATCTGTCACTTTTATGAATGATGTTGGACAGCCTGAAAAGATTCAAGGAGTAGTAAGAGCAGTGAAATTAATGGAAATTTCTACTCTTCAACTCAAAAGAAATGCATGAAAAGGGTGTAAAATTTATGTTGTCCACATGACAGAAAATCGGAAAAGTGAAATTTCAGATTTCACAAAACATCCTGTTTTGGCTGAATTTGAGGATGTGTTTCCTGAGGAGATTCCCAAGTTACCACCTAAAAGAGAATTAGATTTTACAATAGACCTATCCTCAGGAACAATACCAAATTCGAAGGTACCTTATTGGATGAGTGCCCCTGAATTGATAGAGCTGAAAGCACAATTGCAGGAGCTTTTGGAAAAAGGTTATATCCATCTGAGTGTGTCCCCGTGGGGAGCACCGGTGATCTTTGTATAGAAGAAAGATGGCACATTCCGACTATGCATAGATTATAGACAACTGAACAAAGTAACCATAAAAAATCGGTATCCCTTGCAAAGGATTGACGATCTGTTCAATCAAGTTGGGGGTGCTACTGTCTTTTAAAAAAATTGGACTAAGGTCGAGTTATCATCAAATCAGAATTAAAGAAGATGTGCATAAGACAGCTTTCTATACTCGTTATGGACATTATGAATTTGTGGTGATGCCATTCGGTTTGACAAATGCACCAGCCATGTTTATGTGCCTAATGAATAATGTTTTCAGCAAGTACTTGGATAAATTTGTGGTAGTGTTTATTAATGACATACTCATCTATTCGAAGAACGAAAGTGAGCATGAGGAACACCTAAGGCTGGTGCTGCAAGTTCTAAGAGAAAATCAGCTTTATGCAAAGTTATCCAAATGTGACTTTTACAAGGACCAAATACAATACTTGGGTCACATTATATCAGCCCAAGGCATTGTGGTGGACCCGAACAAAATCAAGGCCATAATGAGCTAGCCTACTCCCCAAAATGTAAGCGATATCTGCTCTTTTATGGGATTAGATCGGTACTATCGTAAATTCATTGAAGGATTCTCTAAAGTGGCTCATCCTATCACATCCATTCAGAGGAAGGCAATCAAGCTTCTTTGGATAGCCAAATGTGAAGCTAGTTTCGCGAAGCTGAAACAATTGCTCACTTCCGCCCCTATTGTAAAAGTGGTTGATCCCTATGGAGACTTTTTGGTATGCATGGATGCATGCAAGGAAGGATTGGGAGGCGTGTTAACGCAAGATGGATCGGTAATAGATTATGAATATAGAAATTTAAAGACTCATGAAGTACTATGCGACGCATGATTTAGAACTGGCTGCCATAATTCATGCTTTAAGAATGTGGCGACATTAACTTTTTGGAAAAAAGTTTGAACTTAAAACTGACCACATTGGGCTGAATTACATTTTTGAACAACCAAATCTGAATGGAAGGCAAGCAAGGTGGTTAGCTTTCTTAAGCGAGATTGACTTTGAAATTCAACATATCAAAGGCAAAGAAAATAAAATAGCTGACGCACTTAGTAGACGCATGCACATACTAACTATGGCTTCAGTTAACAATTTTCAGTCTGATTTAATATCACCGATCCAAACAATAGCTGAAAAGGACCAAAAATACTTGAATTTAAGACAAAAGTGTCTTGCAGAAAATTCAGAACAAGAAGCAACAAATTACAACATATCCAAGGATGGGCTGTTGCTATTTAAAAACAGATTTTACATACTGGATTAGGCATAATTAAAACAATTAATTCTGGATGAATTTCACAAAAGGCCATATTCTGGTCATCCGGGTTATCATAAAATGTTAACAACTGTTAAAAAACAACACTATTGGCCTAGACTAAAATATGAAATTGTTGAGTACATCACAAAATGTATGGAATGTCAGCGGGTGAAAGTGGAACATCAACATCCAGCTGGTTTGTTGCAACCTATACCAGCACTAGAATGGAAATGGGAGACCATTTCTATGGATTTTATCACCGGGTTGCCTAAAAATAACAAGAAACATGATGCCATCATGGTTGTAGTGGACAAGTTGACTAAGGCAGCTCACTTCATACCATTCAAGTCCACATTCAAAGCAATAAACATTGCAGAGGTTTTCATGAAAGAAGTCTTTCGACTCCATGGAATCCCCAAGGTGATTATATCCAACAGGGATACAAAGTTCACTTCACATTTATGGAAGGATTTATTTACAGATTTGGGGACTAAAGTGAGTTTTAGTACCGCCTACCATCCTCAAACAGATGGGAAGACCGAGAGGGTGAACCAAGTACTAGAGGACATGCTTCTCTTGTATGTCATGGACAACCCAAAGTAGTGGGAAAATTACCTACACTTAGCTGAATTTTCCTACAACAATGGGTACCAAACTTCAGCAGGAATGAGTCCATTCGATGTTTTGTATGGTAGAAAATGAAAAACCCCCATGACTTGTGATGATCTGGTGAATTGGATTGTGATGGCTCCCGAAATCTTAGCTGAACTAGAAAACATTGTGCAAAAAGTAAAAACAAACTTAAAAACAGCTCAAGACAAACAAAAAAGCTATGTTAATCTGCATAGAGAACATAAAGAATTTGAAATCGGGGATCATGTATTCCTAAGAGTGAAAGCAAAGAAAATTTCTTTGAGCTTGGGCAAGGTTTCCAAACTTGCACCAAGATTTTGTTGTCCTTTCCAAATACTTCCTAAGTAGGACCTATTGCTTATTAGTTAGCTTTTCCAGCAAAATTTAAAGTACATGATGTGTTTCATGTTTCATTGTTGAATAAATATGTATATGATCCTAAACATATTGTGAATTGGCATGTGATTCAAGTGGAATCAGAAGGAGACTTCCAAACATATCATATTTGCATACTGGATCTGAAAGAGGTGGTACTTCAGAATTGAACCATCGTTCAGGTAAAAGTGCAATGGGAGCACTATAAGCCTAAAGAGGCTACCTGGGAAATGGAAAGGGAAATGTGAGAATCATACCCTTTCATGTTCGAAGAAGTACATGACACAAACTGAATTGCTTTATGCAATTTGTTGTTTTTGCAAAACTATTTAACACTAAGGAAGGTGAAAACTTAAGGGGAGGAGAAATGTAATACCCCAAATGATGGACTCTAAACCCTTTTATATTTATGCTAAGTATTATTTCATTTTACTTAGGTGACTTTATAAATATGATAAATTGATTTCTAATGACCATGTGGACCAACACATAAATGAGATGGGAATCACAGTCCCCTATGGGTTGGAGGGAAAATTCCAATTAAAATAATAATAAGAAATTATTATTGGAGAGAAATGGCAAACCCTAAAGAAAATATTTGAGAGACTAATGAATTAAAAGAAATAACAAAACGAGAGAATTTCACACCAAGAGACTAGAAAGTGAAACTCATTCAAAACCTGGAGACAGTCAATCATTATTCACATTCTCATGAGCTTGAACACACAAGAGATTTGGGAACTGGGAACACAATGACCAAAGACAAATGAATGAGGACAAATTTGGGAGTACCAAATTGGTCAAGATTAAGAGGAATCATACAACTGGGTATTAGCTTGGCCACTTAATTGTGTGCAAGTAGGAGAACTACCCCAAGCTTGCAGGAGCACTGCATTTACTCTGCATAGGCTGTGTTTAATTGATTCTCTTAATGGATGAGGCTTAAAAGGACCTGGAGCATCCTGGACCTTAGGAGTACTGAGTTGGATGTTGGGTTGCATGCTGCCACTGAAATATCCTAAATAACTTGGAGAACAAGTTAAGGGTAATTTAAAACACATACTCTAAACCTGGGTGATTGTGAACTCGTCTCGGGGGTGACCTGAGAGCAAGGCGAACTTACTGGTCAAAGGCTAGGAGGTTTGTGCTTGGTCCCACTGGTCATCAGATTTCAGATAAGTTTATCTACTGCCCTATTTGATCATTTTTATGGACAGTAATGGAATTTGTGTATATTTATTCCTGGAACTATTGTTGAATGATTTACTATTCAGATCTGTTTATATGCATACTATTAAATTGATTTATGAGTATAGGTCTGCCATAAATTCCTAGATCTATGTAATATTATATAGTTTTATGATCTAAGTTGAAATGCCTAAAATATTCATAGTTATATTTGTTGTGGAATGGATATAGTTCTGATGAATTTAAGTAGACAGAAATATTGTTTAAATCATGGTTTGCAAGCCTGAGAGAGGCACCCTAGAGTAAATATGGTTTCCATGCTAACCTATGGTTATATGCATGCATTTTACACAAAATACCTTTATTTCTATCTTATTGACAGAACTGTGTTTATACATATATTACTGTTCAAATTAGGCAGACATGTAAACGAAGGGGTTTACATGTCAAGCCCTAAATAATTATAAACCTTCATTTTCTGTTTGTTTTAGATCAACTCGGAATGGGGATAAGTATAAACAAGATATTTGTTTCTAACTACTTTAATGGAATACTCATAGTGATCTAATATATATTCATGTTACAAATATGTATATTAAGACTTGGATTCCAAATTGGAGAATCGAATTCATTTTCTAAGCTAATCTTCAATGTAAGCATTTTTGTATAAACTTCATCTTAAAACTCGCTTGGGGTTTTACATTTTGCATGATTTTTCTACCTTAATACGGGATGCATATTAAGCCGAGAAGGTCCTTTTATCCTATAGATGCATTTTATTTACAGTAGAGATTTCATGTCCCAAATTTGGTATTGGGTCACAATGGCCTAATCACATTGGCCCTATTCATTAGAGTTTGTCAAATTGATGCTAAAGGTCAAATAATTGCCAAGGAGAAAAATTACTAGTTTCCTAGGTTTGGGGTGGAAGCTCTGGGATTTGGAATAATGGGGATAATAAATGATGTTTAGACATTAGAAGGGTTCAAGTATTTAGTAAATAGAGTGAATAAAGAAATTCAAGAGAAATCCTAGGTGACAAATGGTTTTGGAGACATATGGAGGATGTGGGACCCACACTAGCTTGATTTTTCATAATACATGGTATCTCTCTTTTGCAAATTCGAATTAATGGGAATGTGAACACTCTTGGGTGAGTTTGTAAGTCATAACACATGTCATTGAGCATCTTAGGTCGAATTGGGTAGGATTGGTAACCTCCATGGAAGATAAAGAGTCAAAGTGGAAGTTTGTGGACACTTGGGCTAGATTCCCTAGCCTCTATGACACCAATGATGGAGCATCTATGACAACTATGACAAATTGCAGACCTGACCTCTGACATCTGACCACTATGACATGTCAGCCCCAAAAATAGGCTCAAGGAAGGCGAATTTGGGAGTTGGAGAAGCCAAAGAGACTCAAAATCGAATTTGGGAGAAGATGGAAGGTTGGAACTAGGAGACAAGTGGCAAATGTGGAATATTTCCTAAATGGAAATCTATTGAATCTATTGAGAGGATTTCGACCCTTAGAAGGATAATGTTGTTTATAAAATGTAGAAATGAAGTATGAGAATGGCTTTTGATCATTTGTAGAATTTGCAATTGCATTTGTGAAGAGGGAGAGCTAATGGATGACTAGTTTCTTGCCTTAGCCAATTTCGAGGGTGAAAGATTCCCATCCAAGTTGGTAATTGGAAAGGCCATTCAGACCTTTCATTTGGAGCTTTAATGGAGTATTTATTTGCAGGTGTAAGCTATAGGGCAGCTCATGCTTTCTTCTATTGCAGCTCACTCCTTCAACCATTTCCAGTTTTGATGGCATATTCTTGATCCTTGAGGGAGGGCGTTTTTGGTGAGCTATTGTACTCTTTGGGGAATATTTTAATGCCCCATTTATTTTGTAATATGAATTAAATACTCTGTTCTTCATCTCCAAAAATTTTCAGGTCGAAATTCCAAGTAGAAATGTATAAATCTCATTTTCAATGGAAGAACAATGCCATTTCCCCACTACGTTGTTGTGAACCAATGTATTGATGATGATTTCGAATGAATGGATGATTCTATGATATATTTGTGATAAATATGCTGCCATGGATGTCTTATACAATTTTCATGTACTTTACTTGATCATTTGAATCATTTTTACTCAGTTTAGTTGTATTGGGAGGTGAAATAGTGCCATTTCCCCAAGGGTCGAATTGGGGATTTTTGGTAGTTGAATGGGAGAGGGTGAGAACAGTTGTAATAATCCATTAATGGTGCATATGAAACTTTAATAAAATAATTAACACATTACATACCTCTGTTCATAAATTTAAGTGGGTTTGGAGGCATTTGGGAAGCCATTTTCAGTACTTACCCCAGGGGGATTTGAACCCCAAATCACTAGTAAAATTGCATAATTGGTCCAGAATATAAAGAGAGTTTTCAGAGGTCTTTTGGTGGACATATGTCATCCATAAACATTATATTCAAGTTCTAATATCATTCATACACCTTCCTTGAAGATTTGAAGGCATTTGGAGTCAATTTGAGACCTAGAGGCCAATACTAGTCAAAGGAAAATTACTAGTAAAGTTACCTACATTGATCAGAATTGAAAGAGGATTTGCAGAAGTATTTTAAAGGTCCAAAGGAATCCTTGAAACACATATTTATGTTCTAATATCATTCATATACCTTCTCAGAAGATTTGGGATCATTTGGGGCAAATTTGGGACCTAGAGATCAAAACTAGTCAAAGGTCGAACTAGGAAAAAAAGTGGAAAATTGCAATTTTAATAAAATTCCTAATAAGGGACATTACAGTGGTATCAGAGCATGGTCCTTTCACCTGTGTATTGGGTACATACATTCAAGAATAATTGGCATCCATGTCTTACTATTATGATGAATCCTATGAGTACAATTCTTATGAGGAATATGCAGATGCTTATGAGCAATATGAAGCAGAATGTGAATGGTATGAGGAAGAGGTGCCATCATGCAACACTTCTTACAATTTCAAGAGAAATGAAGATTATTCTTATGACTTTAAATCTGATGAATATGAGTGTGTCACACCAACCAAGGATAATTCTATGAGTGAGTTCCAAAGATGGACAGCAAAATATAAAACCTTGCCCCAACAATATCAAAAATATCAAGAATATCTTGCTTTTAGCAAAAATACACAAAATGCCATGTCTTTTGAGTACTATGCTGAACATGTTTTTGAAAATAGGCCCAAAAATGAAGATGTGGAGTTAGTGAAGAAAGGTTTATGCCCTTCTTGTAAAAACCCTTGGAGTGAGTATCATATATGTGTGCATGAAATGATGTCCTCCTTGAGGAGAGCTTTTGAGATTTATTCAAGAAGAGATTCCAAATATATTGATCCTAAGGAAAACAAGGGGCAAAATGCATCAGCTTGCTTTAAGGAGAAAAAGGAAGAGACATCACAAGAGCATGAAGAAGATTCTATTGAAAATATGGAAGATCATTTCGAGACACCTTCTAGCTTAGACATGAACCAAAGAGCATCTACTGATGGATGCTTAAACTATGAAGGAGTACCTACTGATGGGTGCTCACACCTCTATGTTGGTGACATAGAGATCACTTTTGAAAGTGTTTCTACAAGTACAAGTTTCATTAAGCATGATAATGAAGACCTTGTAGTAGTTGAAGAAGAACCAAGATCAACTTCCCCATCACCACTTGAGCTTCATGAAGTTGGTCCAAGCAAAATTGAATAAGATGAGGAGGTTCATTTGCAAGAGCCTCATTTTCTTGAAGGGTCCTTAAAGATGAATGAAAATAAGATCCAAGAGTCCCTCAGCATTCTCCATGACACTCAAGCATTGGTGTCAAATTCTTGTTGGAGAGCTACTTCATTGGAGGAAACATCCTTCCTTGAAGACATGGAGAAGATTCAAAGAGCAATGTGCCACATCAAAGGTAATTTCATATCTTTGCTTTTTGATAGAAACCATTTGTTTGAGCTTAATGAATTGTTACATGATGCATACTTGAAGAATAATGAGGATATTCATAAGCTCGCAATTCAAAATGAGCAACTTCTTGAAAAGTTGCAAGATACTTGTTTTTCCTCCCATGTTTCAGATTGTCAAATGGTAGATTGTTTGGAGGATTCTCATGACATGGTGGATCATGAGAAATGTGGGAATTTGAATGTGCTTAATGTGTTTGAAGATGAACTTGAAGAGATCCAAACACTTGATGTGGTGGAAGAGGAACTTGAATTGTCTCTTGATGAAGCTTATGCAATTTTTAAAGAAGAGCATGATTCCTCTACATTGGAACCAATCTATGACAAAGGTTTCCCACTTTTGAAGGGGCTGCATGATACTACCCACATGGATCCTTCCCATGATGAAACTCCTGAACTTTTTGATCATTTGGGTGAGTTAGTACATTCTCCTACATCCTACAATTCCATGTTTTGCGGTATTAGTCTCAATGAAGTATGGGTGAAAGGGTTCTTTTTTATGGTGCCACATGAGGAGTATGGAACTCCTAGATTGAAATTTTATGATGACATGGTTGGAGCACATTCTTATTCACATTTGCAGCAGCATAATTTGTCACTTTATGATGATTCACATCTACATGGATGCACCTATGATATGCATTTGAGTCACTTGAAGACTCATGGTTTTTCTTGCTCAACACTTCATTCATTTGATGTTGGAGGAACTTCATCCAACACTTGGGTGAATAGATTTATGATTGGAGAACATTTTTGTTGCAAGACACATACTTTGTTATATCTTTATGACTCTCACATTCAGGGATGTATGGGTGAGACTTCTTTGAGTCATTTGAAGTCTCCTTGTTTTTTCTGCTCATTATTTGGTTCAGATTTTAGTGGAGATTCTTCATTCACTTCTTGGATGAAAGAATACATGGTTGAATATTTTGATGCATATCACATCCTTTTGGAGCAGCATTATAGGACATGGGATCCTCACCTATGTCATTGGATCAGATTTGATTGGTCACTTGAAGCTTGTATGCACTTGGAAAATGGTGGTCTACTTGCTTGGAGGTATAAGCACTTTCATGACTCTTTGATGAAGCATATCCTTGATGTACATTTTCATTATGTTGTTATGTACTTTGATGATATATATTTGGTACTCATGATGTTTGGAAGGATGCATACAAGAAAATGGGATCCAGGAATCCTCTTAACTAATGGTGTGGGTTGGAGAGCACTCTTAATTATTGGGGTGCAATACAAGCAATGGGACCCTGGAATAATTTTTATCTCATTGGTTTCAAATTTTTTGGGGAAACAAGCAGTATGGGAGATGGATTTGCCCACTTAATAAAGTGATTTTTATCAGAGTAGTGCAGCAGCAAGCATGGTGGTTCCTCTCTAAAATCTTCATGGAAACTCAAAGACTCAAGGTTCGGCAATTCAATGACAACTTCAAAGAATTATACAGAAAGCAGGTTCTTCAACACCCATGTTTAAAATTGCTTGAGGACAAGAAATATTGGGAAGGGAGGATTTTTCATGTCCAAAATTTGGTATTGGGTCACAATGGCCTAATCACATTGGCCCTATTCATTAGAGTTTGTCAAATTGATGCTAAAGGTCAAATAATTGCCAAGGAGAAAAATTACTAGTTTCCTAGGTTTGGGGTGGAAGCTTTGGGATTTGGAATAATGGGGATAATAAATGATGTTTAGACATTAGAAGGGTTCAAGTATTTAATAAATAGAGTGAAGAAAGAAATTAAAGAGAAATCCTAGGTGACAAATGGTTTTGGAGACATATGGAGGATGTGGGACCCACACTAACTTGATTTTTCATAATACATGGTATCTCTCTTTTGCAAATTCGAATTAATGGGAATGTGAACACTCTTGGGTGAGTTTGTAAGTCATAACACATGTCATTGAGCATCTTAGGTCGAATTGGGAAGGATTGGTAACCTCCATGGAAGATAAAGAGTCAAAGTGGAAGTTTGTGGACACTTGGGCTAGATTCCCTAGCCTCTATGACACCAATGATGGAGCATCTATGACAACTATGAAAAATTGCAGACCTGACCTCTGACATCTGACCACTATGACATGTCAGCCCCAAAAATAGGCTCAAGGAAGGCGAATTTGGGAGTTGGAGAAGCCAAAGAGACTCAAAATCGAATTTGGGAGAAGATGGAAGGTTGGAACTAGGAGACAAGTGGCAAATGTGGAATATTTCCTAAATGGAAATCTATTGAATCTATTGAGAGGATTTCGACCCTTAGAAGGATAATGTTGGTTATAAAATGTAGAAATGAAGTATGAGAATGGCTTTTGATCATTTGTAGAATTTGCAATTGCATTTGTGAAGAGGGAGAGCTAGTGGATGACTAGTTTCTTGCCTTAGCCAATTTCGAGGGTGAAAGATTCCCATCCAAGTTGGTAATTGGAAAGGCCATTCAGACCTTTCATTTGGAGATTTAATGGAGTCTTTATTTTCAGGTGTAAGCTACAGGGCAGCTCATGGTTTCTTCTATTGCAGCTCACTCCTTCAACCAGTTCCAGTTTTGATGGCATATTCTTGATCCTTGAGGGAGGGCGTTTTTGGTGAGCTATTGTACTCTTTGGGGAAGCTTTTAATGCCCCATTTATTTTGTAATATGAATTAAATACTCTGTTCTTCATCTCCAAAAAATTTCAGGTCGAAATTCCAAGTAGAAATGTATAAATCTCATTTTCAATGGAAGAACAATGCCATTTCCCCACTACGTTGTTGTGAACCAATGTATTGATGATGATTTCGAATGAATGGATGATTCTATGATATATTTGTGATAAATATACTGCCATGGATGTCTTCTACAAGTTTCATGTACTGTACTTGAGCATTTGAAGCATTTTTACTCAGTTTAGTTGTATTGGGAGGTGAAATAGTGCCATTTCCCCAAGGGTCGAATTGGGGATTTTTGGTAGTTGAATGGGAGAGGGTGAGAACAGTTGTAATAATACATTAATGGTGCATATGAAACTTTAATAAAATAATTAACACATTACATACCTCTGTTCATAAATTTAAGTGGGTTTGGAGGCATTTGGGAAGCCATTTTCAGTACTTACCCCAGGGGGATTTGAACCCCAAATCACTAGTAAAATTGCATAATTGGTCCAGATATAAAGAGAGTTTGAAAAGGTCTTTTGGTGGACATATGTCATCCATAAACATTATATTCAAGTTCTAATATCATTCATACACCTTCCTTGAATATTTGAAGGCATTTGGAGTCAATTTGAGACCTAGAGGCCAATACTAGTCAAAGGAAAATTACTAGTAAAGTTACCTACATTGATCAGAATTGAAAGAGGATTTGCAGAAGTATTTTAAAGGTCCAAAGGAATCCTTGAAACACATATTTATGTTCTAATATCATTCATATACCTTCTCAGAAGATTTGGGATCATTTGGGGCAAATTTGGGACCTAGAGATCAAAACTAGTCAAAGGTCGAACTAGGAAAAAAAGTGGAAAATTGCAATTTTAATAAAATTCCTAATAAGGGACATTACAATTATTAATGCCCATGTTATCGGCAGAGTCAAATTCACGATACTCTTCTCGGGATCAGGTCGTGATCCAGTGAATGGAACCCACTTTAATACAATTAATATATATATATATATATATTACAGAGTCAAGTAGTATATATAACTAAGGGTTTAACCCTACGTTTCCATTCCATCATTTTAAGTCACCATCATTTACACAGTCTGTGCATTGAACAATAAATAGAGTTGCATATTAACATAGAAAACGAATCTATATACATATGCGTATAGTGCAACTACATAAAACATTTATGCATTTTGGTCATGCCTGGGGAGTATGATGGCACATCGTTCATTGATTCTTATACATATGTTGGACTATATGTTTATACCAAGACGATTTGGCGAAGCAAAATGAATGCGTTTAGATGCATGTAGTTACTCTATTCATATATATGAATCTATGTACACATATATATATGTGTGTGTGTGTGTGTGCATTTAGGAATAGTTTATTCAATAATCATTTGTACGCTATAAAAGTTCATTTCATCCATTCGAATCCTTTTAAATAGTGTACAGACAGTGTGGCAAAGACAATACAACGAAGCCCCATTTTGGGAAGTTATTTGAGTTAACCATTTCCACATTTAAAAAGATGAATGCAAATCATTTCACATATTAACTCTATTCATTCATTAAAAGAGGCAGACAGAGGCCGAGAGCACCCATTTCGTTTCCACAATGTAATAAAACAAACTAATACTTAAACGTTTCGTGTTTCAAATGCATTCATTATTTACAAAAAGAAATAATATAGTCCAGAGCTATCGCTCTTCCTTTCCACACTTAAATCCCTTCACGGGTCACACCAAAACGAGACAACGTTGAACCAACGACGCCCAGCGTGGCCAATCCACCCAAGCTAAAGAGAATTGAAGAGTTTGTTTTCCATACAAGTCAAGGCCAACTATTCCATTCACCTATAGGCTGGGACAAGCCTTCAACACTAAACAAAGTCGCTTACAACAACAAAGATGTCCGAAGGCTTGGTTGCAGTGTAAGCAGATAGAGAACCAAGAGTCTTAAGTAACCCATCCAAACCAACAGGGTAGTTTCACCCGAAGGACCAAGGATGCCAGGTTACCTAGCCACGTAGCGAGTTGGTTATTCATTCCAATTTCGGATGACAGCACCGAATGACCTAGCATGCCCACGGTCTCGTAGAGCCTGTGTCAAGAGGTGTCAAGCGCAGCAGTTAGTCGTGGTAGTAACTATTTCCTATGTAAAAAGTAAAAGTTACAACGAAGCTAGTGGTGGTGTAAACATTTAAAGTTGGGTCAAACCAACGCGAAGCCCAAGCTCGGGTAGCACCATACCTACACATGAAAACCCAATAAATTGTGGCAACATAATATTCTCACAACAGAACAATGAAGTAAAGATGGGTAATTGTGTAAAAGATGAACATTCTTACCTTTACAACATGCAACCCAGTAATGATGCCAGTAGCTATCTCCTGCACAAGTGTTTGAGCGTTATGAAAACACCACCTCCCTGGTTCAGGAGTGAAGGCCATGCTCGGAGAAAGAGTGCTCGCAGGAGCTTGTTGAATGCCAAAAAGAACAACGACTGCACGGTAGGGTTTTTGGTATACAAGGTGATACCGGTTAGAGGAGTGACAACCTCTGAGCCCGGTCACAAGTTCATTAATTTGCTGAAGTACCCCGTAGAGTTGGAGCCAACAACCATAAGCAAGATCAACGATGCCCAAGCATGCACCACTCCCAAGTTGGATGACATGGATCACGATAGACAGTCGTGGGCCTTCAATACTTAATTCAACCATAGTGGAACATCAATGCAACAATGCCTCAGGAGTTGGAAGTTTCGTGAGAAAGCCAGCATGGCTAGCTGCATCATGAGCGAAAGTTCTAATTCTTGCTGACTGTTGAGCCAAGACGATTTCCTAGTGGATTAACCTGCAATCAAGCAACCAGGGTTTAAAATGTTGGTTCATATATTTAGCATTCTGTGTGGCAGAGAGTAAGCTTGATACAGTTGTTTGACGGACAATCTACCAAGAGCGGACTCGAGGTGAAGGAACAAGGTTCCTTAATAATAGAATAACCAATACAAGTAACATAAGAAATCCATAAATGGCTAAGTAGTAATGTAAAAATGAATGTATGATAGATGATCAATAGTTACATAGGTTCGGGCTTTATATAAGCCCGTCATGCACCTTTTCGTAAAAGGGCATGACTATTGACTTAAATAGTATTTAATTAATAATAAATTAATATTAATATTAATTTATTATTTTATTGTTACATTGCCTTCCCCTTAAGGGAAGCTTTGTCTTCAAAGCTTCATTGACAGCAATGTCTGATTTTGTTTGAACTGGCATCTCTGGAATCCTTTGCGACACTTTATGAAATAAGACGATACAAGTTACAGATTCCCCAGGAGAATTGTCGCATCGTATATGCTGTGGTCCATCCCAAATCTATTTTGATTGGACCTCTGAGATCATTTTTAGGAATGGGTCATCTCAATGGTTGCTTAGTATGTCAAATTGTTTGTCTGTCAACATAACTCTTTTGTGAATGCTCATTTTGACCTTGTCGTTGGTCAAAATGACGATTATAATTGGGATATATGTAAGGCGTATGTGTTGTTTGTTTTTCTTTCTTTTGAACTGCAGTGAAGACTTCCTTCACTTCCTCGACTTGAATTTTGGATGCATCTTCCTGGATTTGCACTTCCTGGTTCTCCAGTAAATTTTTATGATTATGAATCTTTTTTATTCTTTCATCTTGTGACTTTTTGTCAATTTGTAACTTCTTGATTTGATTATCTGATTCTTGATTACGATTATTTAGACACTGGTTTTCTTCTTGATTTTCCAGTATTCTTCCTTCGAGGTCTTCACTGGAGTGTTCCCTCTTGCTACTGTTTTTCAATTTTGTGATCTTTGTAATCAGTGATTTGTTATGATTTCGTAGTCGAAAAATTTCTTCGGTATTGCTTGATAACACCTTGTTGAATTTTGTCAGTTCCAACTTATGTGTCTTCTTACTGTCGTCATACTACTATTAGAGTTTTTCGTTTCGTTGTTGATGATGACATAACTCTATTTCCTGATTTTTTAACTTTTCATGTACTTGAGCCAATTTTTCTTCTTTGTCCATGACGATTTTGTTAAGACAACTAATTTCCTCTTTTAAGTCGACACTATTTCCAGACGGATATTCTTCGACTTTGTTTGGTTATTTTATCTGGTCTTCAAGTTTTTGAATGATACCTTCCAAATGTGAAATTTTTTCGTCCTTATCTGATAATTGTTTTGTGAGGTTTTCTCTACTATCTTCCAATGATCGAATTTGTAATCCTGAGGTAATAATCTGTTCTTTTTTAAAACCATTAATTTGTTCCTGATTGTTGAACCGGAGTTGTAGAACACTATTAGGTAGTTCACACTTTTCTAGCTGGGCTGAAACTGTTCGTAACTGTGATTGCGATTGTGAGTGACCTGGATCATCCCTTATAATAAAACGTTTATCACATATTGGATAGGGTCGATCATAATTTTTAAAGGCTCTCGGATATTGGAATTCCATTTCGCAATAAGGACACTTAGTCCAAAATTTGAATTTATATATGTCTTCCATAATTCTTCCACAATTGGCGTAAGTGACTACTTTAATATCTTCTGAGACTTTGATTTTTTTTTTTTTACTCGTTCGAAGGTGAATGGTCTCGAATTCTGATGATACTTGGTCTTCCTTTGATGTTTGACTCATCAATGATTGCCGATTTTCCTTGATTTTTGGCTTCCTTCCCCTTTTTATAAAATAATTGTAATTAATTACAATTATTTAATAATATTTATTATTACTAACAATAATAATAAATATTATAATTTTTTGTGAATAGAAGGGGTATAGAGTTTTGAAACAATACAATATATATTATTATAAATAATAATAATAATATTGTAATTTTTGTTTGACTAAAAATAATAAGTATTATATTTAAATTCTTTAATTATAAAAGTGGAGTAATAAGTTTCTAATAAAATTAAAATATTATATAATAATACTAACATTATTATAATAATATATAAAACTAAGAGTTGGTTTGATCAAACCAAGGAACGGTTTATAAAACCAAGGGCTCACAAAACCATGTGCACTGTCATAAAACCATGTGCAGTTTCATGAATGTTATTTTACTTCTTGTTCTTACTTATTTTCTCTTCTTCTTTGTTATCCTTTTTTATTTTTACTTATTTTTTTCACTGTCTTCTTTTCTTTTTCTTTTTCTTTTATTGTTTCTTTTCTTTTCTTCTTTTTCTTTTTCTTTTTTTTTTTTTACTCTTTTCTTTTTCTTCTCTTTTGTTTTTTTACTTTTTTGGAGTTGGAGAATGGATTTTGGCCAAAAAAACCAATTGACGAAAGAAACTCCCAATAATAGCCAATGGCTAGAATTGCCCAAGAAAGGGCTCTGATACCACTGAAGGAACAAGGTTCCTTAATAATAGAATGACCAGTACAAGTAACATAAGAAATCCATAAATGGCTAAGTAGTAATGTAAAAATGAATGTATGATAGATGATTAATAGTTACATAGGTTTGGGCTTTATATAATCCCGTCATGCACATTTTCGTAAAAGGGCATGACTATTGACTTAAATAGTATTTGATTAATAATAAATTAATATTAATATTAATTTATTATTTTATTGTTACATGATGCCTGATCTCCCTAGCTTAACGTAAGTCTAGAACAAATAGAGACATAATATAAATAACTCTCCTAGATCTAATTAGAGATAGAGGAACTAGATGCTTTACCTTTCAGATCGCTAGTCCTTTCTCCTTGAATGTTGCTCCAAGCTTGATGGTATTCAGATCTAAACTGCAAAACCTGCCAATACAACAAAACAACACAAGTAGTCAAATGCATCTACACAATAATAGATCTAAGTAAGTAATTAAGTAGGCAAACTACACAAAACATCATTAACAAAATGAGATTTGGTGGAAAGTATTTATATTACTGTATTAAAGGGAAAGTACATAGAAGGAAGTGATTACAACCAACGACTTAACGTAGCAATCCTTCTCCAACCAAGCCAATGCCAAAGCCTCCAAAGGGATGAGTAGAGATCTCTCCTAAGATAATTTCACCAGCATATAGATACTATAGACTTCCTCCCTTTGGAATGAGAGTGAGCTTCACTTATATAAGACTAAGTAGATAGGGTAGGTTGAGATATGGTAGGAGAGAGTTGGGGAATCCTTCAAAGAGGCTAGGAGCCGAATGCCAGCTTCCCCAAAGGCTAGGGATAAGGATCCATATCAGCTACCTTCGAGAATGAGCTCAAATATGCTATTTTAATCAATTAACTGACATCATCACAGGCTGAAAGAGGACAACCAGCGACGTCACAGGTTGCATTAGGACAACCTGCGACGACCTCTCAAAACCCAGTAGGAAAAGGTTTGTATCTCTTCCAGTTTCATGACTTAGTCAAGGAACTTTAGGGAATGTTTACACTGACTATCATGATGGTAAGATTTAGGTATAACAGAATGCCCCCCAAAGCATGAAGCTGTTTGAAACTGGACAGGTGAAATGCTTTGACAGAAGGAATGACAATGGCTCGTCGGATGAAGGACACCGCTGCAGTACAACTAACTTTGAGTACACAGTCTCATATGACTCACAACATGGCTGTCGACCAATACAATGCAGATCCATGGTAGTAATGATCGACTGAACACAATCATGGCTACTAGACACAAGCGTAGATCCATGATGAGATGATAACACAGCCACGACCAATACAAATGTGGATCCGTGTAATATGACTCAAAATAATCTCCATCGCAACCTGGGTAAAACATAACTCCCCAGGGTCTTCAAGCCGAACCTGCAATGATACGAATCTATCCATGTGATTACAAATGTCTTGACGTCAAACATGGTAGAAACCACTTGATTACTAGTCATTGATGTATACCATTAACAAGTGCGAGGGAAATCACCATTAATGTCAATGATTCCCAAGGTATCACACTACATATCATCAAGCGCGAAGAAATGATTTGAAGTCAAACGCTTAACGAAATCTTTCAATCAAGAGTCAATGATGTAAACTTATGTCGAAAGCAAGGTAACATCCCATTGAGGCATGCAGGCCCAAGGTACTTGATTGGTTTCTAGATTCAATCCTCAGATGATGATTTGGAGTTGACAAGGATGAATCCATCGAAGGAGGGCCATGATGAATCCCCCATCATTGACATGAAACACGACGACAAATGTTTGGAGTAGATTGGATGGTACAGTAACATACAGGACTGACTTAGAATAGACCGACATGGTGGAAGGCGTACTAACTGCAGATAATGAGCGGTGAAAGTATTCTTGAACATGGGCATGGCATGAATTGGTAGTATTGACATGATGAGTACGACACCAAATCCTAATGCAAATGATGGTGGAATTATTTGGATGACCCAAAGGAGTAACAAGACTCAGGAAGTAGGAACAAATCGAGCACAAACGGATGTTCCAAGTGCAGTATGCAAATATAAATGAGTGCCATGTTCAAGAACGACTAGGTACTGCTACTGATAAAAAGTGTAACATAAAAGCTTTCCTTTTTCCCCATCATGAACGATGAGTGCCTCATGTGTTTTTACGAGCTTGATGAGGGTAACCATATGCTCGGTATAGCTCATCTCATAGATGAGTCCAATCCCAAATGTTTTCCGAACATGGGAAAGGAGGGGTTCGTCCCATGATAGGCCCTAGTCAAGTAGTAAGTCAGGGTGATAAACTAAAAGGTAGGTAATGGATAGATGAAGACACTGAATAATGGATACAACACTAGCAATCCAAGGTATGGTGGAATGATCACCTCTATTCTCCCTAAGGAGGGTAAAACCAATGAGTATGAATAGTGAACTTCTAAGTCTGAGTAGGGACAATAGAATATATATAATATGATCAACCAGGTCCACATATCTATATGATCGCTAGATCATGACACTAAGTGCTAAGACATGCTATAATAATAAATATAAAATCAATATAACCACAACACTATGATATACTTGCTGAGTCATATTCCTGAATGCTCATCCTCTGAACCATCATCTGTACTCTGAAACTGCTACTGTAACTCTGGGAACTACTGACTGCTATGTACAAATGGTATAATGGCTACATCGGTCATCTCTTTGAGTGTCTTGAGACTTAGTCATGGCAATGGGGAATAAAATTGTTGTCCAAATCTCATAGTGATCCATAATAGATGCTCATCTCAGCTCTCAATGTAAGGGAACTGGCTGAATAGTGTACTGGAATCAGAAAAATAATATATGGTAGCCTAGCTACTATATATGTGATAAAATCTGGCTCTGACTGGGACAAGTGCTCTGCTGAAAAGAGCGCTTGAGAACCTCAGAATCTCTGGTCCTCGAATTCTGCTACTCGAATCCTCGATCCAGCACTCTACCATTTTGCTTTCAACTCTTTATTTTATTTTGCACCTATTTCTGCATTCACAGACATCAAAAATACCTCATGCAGCATGTATGGGAAAAATATAAAATCAAACTGAAAATGAAATCTATTCTATAACAGCATTTTAAATAAATGAAATATAAATGCAGAAAGTAAATTTAAATCTACTAACACAACTTGCAAAGTTTGAAATTTTATTATGCGGGAAAATAAAAATGGCAGGTACTCAATTAAACTAGGAGCTTCAAAAGGAGCTTTGGGAAAAACAAAAAATGCCAGACTCAATGGCTGAAAAGACTAACTACTGCCCAAGTAGGCTTATTCAATTCCTACCTACCCTAAACTAACCAGTTAGCACAAATGCTAGGTAAAATCATAGATCCAGTGCAACCATTCATCAATTTGACTAATGATTCTTATTTGATTTTTGATAATAGAACAAGTCAAGATTGGGCTAAAGATTAACAAATTTAAGGGCACAATCTTCTTAACTTGTTCAAAAATTGAAGAATGGTTTGAATGATGCAATATGAAATTATGCCAAGGAGAAGACTGACTGATGCAAATATCCTCCATCAAAGAACTGATAGGATCATAAAATTTATGCAAATTAAACTCAGAGATGGATAGAGGAAGGACATAAGACATGTGATTCGATTCATTTTCACACAAATTAACTTTTCCATTTACTTCTCTCACATACTCAATTTGATTCTCCTTGGGACTGATGATAAAAAATTCAAGTGGGGATAAATTAAAGCTTAAAAGTCGAAAAATCAAAGTCAGACCCACTTGATGATCAAAAATGGAGAAAAGATGGAATTGATCTTTAAACACCTTTTCTAGCCACCAAGAATGATTGATAACTTGACAACAAACATTATGGTTCCAAAGTGACTGAAAAGGGAAATTAAGTGCTTTTTCTCCAAACCTATAATCATGCTTATACTTCCTATTGAAAATTCTAAAAGCAAAAGATTGACTAGACCACCAACCCCAAAAAAATTGAAAAGGATGGGCAGGGAGGATGGATTGCAAATATGAAAATTCTCCCAAATGGATAAACCGGTTTGACCATGGATTTTGACAAAAGAAAACACTCTTTACTCTAGGAATTATTTCAAACTTTTGATCAAGTTTAATATTTACAATCTGAGGACAAGATTGACTATAACTATCTATCTCTAATCTATCTTGACTAAGGATAAAAAAAGGAAAATATGAAGATTCATTATAAGAAGTGGAACAAAAACTAGAACATCTAGTGCGATTCTCTAATTCATCCTCATCTTGAGATTGACTTATTGATTCATCATTAAATTCATATGAGGATAAATGATCATTTTTATTTGATTTGTCAGGGAGAAAATTAACAAGCTCATTCAAAACATCCTGATTATTTGCACAATGATCATGTGAAAGCACTACTAAAGGATCTTGGTTAATGTCTCCACTTTCTTCTTTTTCAACATCATGATTAGAACTGTCATTAATTACATAAGGATTGCGAAAAGGAAACTCAAAAGAATTTTCAAAGGATTCACTAATGGAAGATTCAACCATGGATGCTTCCTGATAGAACTCATTGGAATCATCCTCTTCATCTGATACTTCTTCAGGTAATGATGACAAGATTCTCATAAGTTCTCCTCTTATATCAATATTAAGGAAATAGTCTTGAGGAATTGAAATTTGCTCAGTGTCATACATTACCTCATCGTGAGACTCGAATAGCTCAGGGGAAAAGGAGTCACTTTGGTAAAGACAATCATTAGTTAATTCATTCTCAATATATTGATCATCTTCATCAAGTTGATTTCCATTAAGATAATCATCGTTTGATTGCCCCTCCATAGATTCATCAATTGTTTCCTTCCATTCACTTACTAACAACTGTTGGAACATGTCATACCCAGTGATGGATTTCAGTGTTAGATAATCAAACCACACCCGAGCATTTCCCTCTAGAGATGAACCAAGAACCCTCATTAAAACATCCTCCTCGGTTGTTCCTAAACTATCCATATAATGCCAGAGATCATACAAATGATTTATAATTGAAATACCATTGCTTCCATTGAAACAAGGTAATCTTTGATTAAAATTTTCTGGCATCGGATGAGGTGCCCCATAAATTTCAGAGAAGTCAAAAACTTTCAAACGACCAAAATTCCTAAGCCGCTCAAAAGCAACCATGGATGGAAAAAAAATTATTTTTTATTTTTTATTTTTTATTTTTTAAGACTCAAAAACCTAAATACAAAATGATGCACCCCATGGGTTCTGGATAATGATAAGATCTGTCTTGATTCTAGTATTGTAAGGATGCAAATGAGCTCGCTCCTCAGCAGAGTCACGATTTGGAGTCGCCGAGTAGTCTTTAAATTCTTCTACCAAGATATATGTCATTTAGAAAGCAGGAGAGAGTGATTAATGACTACTATATTGAACCAAGGTAAGCCTCTTCCCTCCCCGGCAACGGCGCCAAAATGTTATCACCTAAACTATAGTTACCCCTATGGATGTATCCATTAATGGATGGCAATAGGGAAGGGCAACTCAAAAGGTGCAACCACGATCACCTTGACCTCCAATAGATGGTTTTCACGCCAGTCGAGGCAACCTTCACTTTATGCTATCTAGCCTAGACAACAAAGGGGGGGACCCAGATCTACTCCCGACAGGAGAGATCAAACCAAAAAACCAAATCAAAGTTAAGTATGAGTGAAGTATTGTATGGTGTATGGTGTATCCTAGACCTAAGGATGAAGTCACAAGACAAGTAAGGGGTTCAATGAGTATAGCTTTGGTTCATTGTTGATGTGAGAGTGACTTATAGTGTTTGAAATGAGATCCAGGATTAAAGTACTAGTCAATTGTTAGAAAATCCACTACCTTGGGAACTATGTCCAATGCAGAGCAGTTTAGGGGTTGAATTGGGGATAACTAGTACATGTGACAAGCTTGATCATGAGATATGACAACATCACAAGGGTTCAGTCCACCAAACACGGATCAAACCACAAGTTAATCCAACAATCTAGGAAATTCGAATTGACTTGGAGAGAGATCAGTGCCTTGGGAATTGGGATAAATGGAGTCAAAAAGATTAACTTATGGTTGATGACCCCTAGGGCATAAGACAAGTGGTCTATTAAAGGTTTGATGGATGAATATGTCTAGATCTAATAGATCCTGGTTTGACCTAAGTGGACCACAATCCCTTAAAACAAGGAATACTATCCCCAAGGCAAGATTTCACAACGTGACCTACTAGACTTAGGTTTCAAGGTATGCTTGCTCCAAATCCACCAAAATCTCATGTACCCATGTCCTACAAGTGGAACAACTCCAATCTCCCAAGAAGTGTGACTTTGCCCAAGGAGGGTAAAAGGTGGGGTAAATGAGATCAAGACTAGTCCAATGGCATCCAAATTTTAGATCCAAGTAGTTTAAGCATGTGACAATATGGATCTAGAAAATCAAGGCAATCCAAGGGTTAGATCTTACTAGATATGAGTTTTAAGATACCAAGTGGTCCAAAATGGGGATTAAATCCCTTAAAATGTGGAATAGGGCCCACAAGGTAGAAATTTCCAAAGTAACAGTCCACGGGTAGGTTTTAGGATGTGTAGATTATGATTCAAGTGAAATTTCAACTACCCATGTACCGGATCTAGGGAAACTCACCTTCCCCAAGAAGTGCGACCTCACTTGGAGAGGCTAAGTTGGCTTAGGAAGGGGGTCAAATAGAGGCCAATCCTCACCAAACTATAGATCCGGGATGCCATGGATACTATAGAGGTGGGTTTTAAATATCTTACCCAAGAAGCCACTAGATCTTAGTAGATCTGAAAAAATGTAAAAATGGGAGTTTTGATTAATTAGGGTTTGAAATATTTTTAGACAAGTGGATAGATCATGGAAAGAGATTACCTTGAGATCATACCTGAGTGATGTTAATGAGATGCGTTGTTGTTGACAAAGACTCTCGTAGAGATCAAATGAGAGATTGTTTATTTTGCTTGCCGAAATGGTGCCCTAGCCCACAAGTGCGCCCTCCTCTACCTGTCAATCCAAGGAAAGCGATTTCAATCAGAGAGGTCAAGTATGGAGGAAATACAAGCGAAATGCAATAGTAACATGAAATAGAAGGTCCCGGGACAGTAATACTCCCTGTTACCAACGAAGAGATCAAAAGAAGAAGTAGGGAGAGTCTTCCCCTACCAATACTTCCTCCTCAAACCAAATCAGCCTCCACCTGTAGATGCAAAAAACATGGTACAAAAGAATATAGCAAGACAAGATCTCCAATAACTCAGTGCAAAGGAAGAATCAATGAACGAACACCAAAAACATTCACCACAACACTGGAGATAGATGCAATAATAATTTTCTATTCCAATAATCCAGAGCCACAAGTCCCCTTTACAATGAGAGGCTCTCTCCTTTAAATAGGAGGGAGAGAGTCCATAATCTAACCACTTTTTGAATGAGTGGCTAATATTAAAAGATCAAAATATCTAATCAATGGTTGAGATGAGCTCAACAATAAAATACATGGATCACTAATAAAATATAACCATAAGTGGACAAAATCGCCCTAGGAGAGGGGATCCCACCAAATCATGATGACAAAATATAACAACTAGCTCATGGTGGGTCCAAGGGGTAATTTTAGACACCCTTGGTCAATCCCCATAGCACAATAATAATAAAATAGTCATCAAAGTACCAAATCGTTCCTCTATGTACAAATCATGGGCCTTAGGAGGCCTCATAAATCATCAGAAAATGCCATAAGTGATGGATGTGGGTCCTGATGAAGCTGAAACTGCTGGAGAAGGTGCATAAGACATCCCACTCATCATCACTGATCATCCCATGCCAAAACTTTGCCTCAGTAGCCCAAATCGAATTCCTTTGTAGCCATTTTTACCAATCCTAAACTGCTTCGGGAAGCGTGAAACTGCCCCAAACTACCTCCTAGAGTGCCTGCGCTATCAAGGTGAGGGCACTAGTGTGTCCAGGAGGGGGTTAATATGGTAAAAAAAAAAGTGGTTGGACCACCCCCTCCATTCACAGCGCCCTAGGTCAACCAGATAAAATCCATCTCTGCTCTGACAGGGTCTCCGACAGCCCAAAACTGCACTAGGATAGTCTACTGAGGCTCAATCATCACTGTAACTGCCCGAAATTGAAAGTAGACTGTCTTATTGGACTCAGAAGGTCCAAATCTATCCAATATGTGTACTCATACACCATATGGATCTCTGCATGATCATATAATATATCCAAAATACCCGAACAGGTGAAATAATAATAATTTGTAAATGATCAAATAATGCTGAAAACCATAATCATCATCATAAACCTATATCTGATGCATAGAACCATCATGTACATGCACATAGACCATATATCATCTATCTGTATCATCACAAGGTCCAACCATCTCATGTCCTGTGGTTGACCTTGGTCAAACTAGGTTTGACCAAGTCAACATGACCAAATATAACTCAGACTATCATCAGAAGTTGCTGCAAAGTGTCAAAGGTTAATGCATGCTTTACAACTCATTCAAATAGAAATTATAAAAAAAATTAATCATTACTGACGATCGAAATCCAAAGAGATAGTGTCATTAATTATTATTATGACTCAGACTAAACTTTCAAGACCATACTCACATCATAATTGTGATTAGTTTGCTAGTGAAGGGTGAAGGCTTAAAATAAACTGGCTAGGCTAAAGGATGACTGACTGAATCAACACTGTGACACTTTGGATATGGGAAAGGGAATACACACCATAGTATATACTGAATGAGAAACAACACAGGGAATGGCGGTGTCTCACAAATGGATAAGTTGTTTAAAGAGGGTTTATTCACCTTCAACAGATACGCACAATCCATAATACAAATGAGGCCAGCAATTATTTTCATATAGCATTTAAGTTCCATTTATTTTGGGCCTGAAGTTTCCATAGCCTTTGATCTATGTGTGTTTATAAAAACATTGCATAGATTTACATTTATTTTAGGCTTTCTGTTGCAGGTGTGTTTGTAAGGCACTTGTTTACCTGAGCACTTCTAGGTGTGTCACAGACAGCTTGTTTACCTAGGTATTTACATTTCACAATAGATATGACATTTTATTTCATAGCCATTTTCATTTGGCTTGCCTTTCATTCATGTGTGTTTAGAAACACATTGCATGAATGGGATTTTCATATAAGATATAACATTTCATTTTCCATATTTTGTATTCATGGCAGCACTAAAAGTTTCAGGTTTAGCCAACACAACTTTAGTGACTAGGGGGAATTCACAAGGAAATCCAACTCACCATAGGTAAGTTTTGTCACCAACTCAGAGCCGAGACACAATAAACAGGGAAGCTCATCCAATATAGAGGCTATAGTGGGGAAAAGTCCTCCATGTCACTAGTCAAGTAGTAAGTTAGGGTGATAAACTAAAAGGTAGGTAATGGATAGATGAAGACAATGAATAATGGAGCCAACACTAGCAAGCCAAGGTATGGTGGAATGATCACCTCTATTCTCCCTAAGGAGGGTAAAACCAATGAGTATGAATAGTGAACTTCTAAGTCTGAGTAGGGACAATAGAATATATATAATATGATAAACCAGGTCCACATATCTATATGATTGCCAGATCATGACACTAAGTGCTAAGACATGCTATAAGAATAAATATAAAAGAAATATAACCACAACACTATGATATAACTACTGAGTCATATACCTGAATGCTCATCCTCTGAACCATCATATGTCCTCTGAAATTGCTACTGTAACTCTAGGCACTACTGACTGCTCTGTACAAATGGTATAATGGCTACATCGGTCATCTCTCTGAGTGTCCTGAGACTCAGTCATGGCAATGGGGAATAAAACTGTTGTCTAAATCTGATAGTTATCCATAATAGATGCTCATCTCAGCATCTCAATGTAAGGGAACTAGCTGAATAGTGTACTGGAATCAGAAAAATAATGTATGGTAGCCCGGCTACTATATATGTGATAACATGACCATTTCACGAACCGTTCGGAGCAGGTAAGCCTAAATCTCAGCCAGCAACTTTCTAGTGGTTTAGAATTTCAAATTTTGTTCATTTTTTAGGTTTTGGGGTTGAATTGTGAGGGGTTTGTGCACCCTCGGGTCGTTGCAAGCCTCCCTTACAGGAACTACGATGAACCCGGGTCGTCGCAAAACCCACATGGGTGTCTTGCAATGATGTTGTACTGTCTGCAAAGATGGGCTGTGACAGCATAAACGTCCATATTCAACTCAAAACCTAGCCCAAAAGAAAAAAAATTAATGGCTTGAGTGAGTTCTAATGATGTTTAAATGCTCCCTTTGACAGGTTTGTGGCCGCCAACATGGTTCTAGAATGGCGTGAGCGTGAACATGAGGTGGAAGATGTGCAAGCAGCAAATGATACATTGTGTGTGGAGGAATTGAGGAACTGTGGGCTACTGAAGTTCTTCCAGGTCCAGGGCATGAGGGCCCAAGTCCCACTATAGGAGCATATGCTTCGGATTTGGGATGCATCGCAACAGTACTTCATGATTGAGGAGCATATATTGACTATAGATGTTGATGACATCTATTTCTTGATAGGATTACCCCGGAGAGGGGATAACGTATCACTCACCGGATCACGAGGGAGTGACCGGACGGTAGATGACTTGATTTCCCAATACTATACTCCACATGCCCATGCCTCTAGGGGGAAGATTCCCATTAAAGAGGTGCGAGATCGTCTATTGCATGCTATACTCTTCACCATAGTGAGGATAGCAGGGAGCCAAGCAGCTCACTTGGCTATGAAGTCCCAAATGTTGTATGTGGAGGATTGTATGTCTCCGAAGGTGTTCAACTGGTGTGAGGGACTCCTCACCAACCTTCAAGCTCAGCTGACCAAGTGTCGGCGCGGTGAGCTCAAGAAGTTCGGGTATGGATCGGTAGTGATCTCATTCTTGTTGGAGCAGGTTCCCCTCTTGCTCCCGCAGTTTGTACATTGTGTTCGATATGAGATCTTGTTTATGTGTTGCTTATGTGATGAATTATTTACATGTTATGTCTATTTTTAAATTTCATGAATATGCTCATGTGTGTGCAATGTACCAATCTAAAATGAAGTTGGCCATGGAGTCGACAACTGTGTTCATGTCTCGTGGAATGTGCAGCTACTGAATGGATTCGAAGGATCTTTCTAGAAGACAAACTTGTCTGTAGAGACAGAGTAGGGTAGGATTGCAGATGGTGTAAACCCGGTTAAGATGAGATACCACCAGTTGAGAATCCAAATGGATGACAACATGGTCCATACCCAAAGAAATAGCGTCGATTAGGGTTCCAATGACTGCCTGATATTCCGCAGCATTATTGGTAGCGAAACCTAGACACATTCCTCCTAATCTGATAAGCTTGTCAGTAGGTGAATAGAGCACCCAGGCTGCCGAGGCAAGGTTGCGGGTATGCCAGCTGGCCCCGTCTGCGAATCCGTAGCAAGTTTCCATCTGCATACGTAGACAGAGCATGGTATAAGTAACGAAACAAGACCTAAAGCACGCAAAAAATCAAAGCGTCACACCACACAAAGCACATGCCATGTACAGTATATACAAATTACTTATGCATGAAAGACTCAAGCATAATACCTCTTTAGGTAAAGCCCATTGCAAGGTTAACCTAAAGATATCCCGTCGTAGTCTTCAAGCTCGTAGGCTCCCTTCTCTAAGACACGTTTCACTATGTAGGGTCCATGCCACATGGACTCAAAATTTCTTGCCCCCAGCTTATCATGTATTTGGTCGTATGTAAGGACCAAATCACCTTCTCTATAGACACAAGGTTCTACCGACTTGTCATACTGCGCTTTGATGCGTTTTTTATGGGCCTTGTTGGCAAGAGCGGCGTCGCGGAGAGTCTCGTCGAGTTTATCTAGGTAGAGGAAGCGTTCTTCCTTAGTTGTAGTGTTAGGGAGAAGTTCAAGTGCGAGTTTGAGGGATAGACTCTCGCACTCAATCGGTGGGAAAGCCTCCAATCCATAAACTAATTGGAAGGGGGTAAATCCAGTGGCGGTATTAATGGAAGTTCGATAAGCCCATAGTGTGGAGAAGAGAATATTATGCCAGTTGGACTTGTGTGTACCCACCATGCGTTGGATCATGGTTTTCAAGACCTTGTTAATGGCCTCTACTTGTCCATTGGACTGTGGGTAGTATGGTGTTGAGTTTTCATGGAGAAAACCCAATCTAGTGCTTAATTCGTCAACCATGTGGTTCATAAAGTGAGAACCATGGTCAGTAACTATAGCTTGAGGAACTCCAAACCGTGCTATAACATGATTAAACATGAAGAGTGCGGCAGTTTTTCCATCGTCTGTGTATGTAGGCATAGACTCAGCCCACTTTGTGAAGTAATCCACGGCTACTATGACATAACCATGCCCCCCAACCAAGGTAGGATTACAGTGCATGAATTCAATGCCCCATTTAGCGAAGGGGCCAACGGAAATAACCGGGTGTAACGAGGCAGGTGGGTGCACTTCTTAGTTTGGAAGTGCTGGCATGGAGGACATTTTTTGATGGCCTCGATACAATATTTAAAGATAAATGGCCAAAAATATCCTGCACGAAGTATCTTCTGGGTTTTATCCATCCCATAGAGATGACCGCCACATGCCCCAATGTGATAGTCATTTAGAACGTGTTCAGCCTCTTCATGAGTGAGACAATGTCGAAGAATAGAATTGATACCACGGTGGTACAAAGTATCACTGATGATCAGATAATACTTTGCATGGTGGCGGATTCGATGACGGTTGTCCCACAAGAGTTGGGGGCTGAAACGTTGGGTCTGAAGATATAAAGTGATATCTCCATACCAAGGATTAGACATGCTAATGAGGAACAATGATTTGTCTGGAAGAGAATCATTGGGCTCAAAATCGACATCAACCCGGGGAAGATCACAGATCGCTCAGCAAACACCAAAGACTTTTTAGACTTAGCCTTTTCAAAAAGAAGATCAAATTCTTGCAGTATCATGATCCAGCGTGAATATTTACCCCCAAGCACCTGACGTGTCAAAGCATGGTACATGGGGTTTGAATCGGCAATGATGGTGGTGGTGCGAAGCAAGATGTAATGTCGGAACTTTTGGACGGCAATGACTGCCGCGAGAGCGAGTTTCTCGACATGTGAATAACGAGTTTCGGCGTCAACGAGACCCTTACTTGCGTAGTCTATCACATGTTCCTGGGCGTTGTTGTCTTCTTGGACCAAGACCATGACGATTGTGGTGGAAGAAGCAACAAGATAAAGGATATAATCCTTGTAGTAATTGGGCGGCTGGAGCACAGGGGCATGCGTGATAGAATGTTTTAAGATTTCAAAAGATTGTTGAGCTTGGTCGTCCCATATGAATGGGACATCTTTCTTCATCAATCTCATGTAGCCCTGCATCTTTTGCGTGAAATTACAGAGAAAAAAAAAAAAAAAAATGCCTTAAATAAGTTTCCTTCCCTTGCAAACTTTGAAGTTCCATTATCTCAGTGGGAGGTGGGAGAGCAATGATGGTTGCCACCTTCAAGGGATCAATGCGGATCCCATCTTTCGAGACTATGAAACCAAGGAGGCATCCAGACTCGACGCAGAAGATGCACTTGTGAGGGTTCAGGCGGATATTATACCACCTGCATCTGAGGAAAACACTCGTCAGATGGTCAATGTGGTACTCACACTGTCGTGAATTGGAAGGTATATTGTCCAAGTAAGGTCATATGACATGGCCCGCTGGAATGTGGCACCAGCATTTTTAATACCAAAAGGGAGCTTGCGATAAGAAAACGTACCCCAAGGATAGATGAAAGTTGTCTTGTGTTGATCAACCGGGTGGATCTCAATTTGGTTGTAGTCGAAAAAACCATCCATGAATGAAAAGATGACGCTTCCCGCACAATTTTCGATGATGTGGTCGATAAAGGCAGTCGGGTAATTGTCCTTAGGACAAGCCTTGTTGAGATCCTGAAAATCGACGCAAACATGAATGGTACCCTATTTTTTAGCTACAGGGATGATGTTCAAGACCCATTCTGTCAACGGGATAGGGTAAATAAAGCCAGCTTTCAAGAGATTTTCAATCTCTGCCTTGATTGGCGCAGTCTTTCGGGGGTGCACCGGTCGTAACTTTTGTCGGACTGGTTTGGCATCGGGATAGGTTTGGATCGTGTGCGAAACAATAGCGGGGTCTATCCCGGGCATCTCCTCATAAGTCCAAGCAAACATGTCTCGAAATTGCTTGAACAAGGCCGTGAACGTTGTAATTTATTCAGGGGAACACTTCTGGCCTAAATGAATGTATTCCACTACACCAAGGGTAACTGATATGTCGACCAAAATGGTAAGCTCAATGTTGTCCAAGTTTCCTTCAGAGTCCGTTTGACACATAAGTATAGAGGACTGAGAGCAAGAGTAGAAATCCGGTGTAAATATGGTGCTAATGATATTCTCCACAGTATCCGAAGAAGGAAGGAAAGACGAACGATGATGGAGGTCTTCCCACGGAGGACCATCTGCACTCATGATTTACATAATGGACTCATCAGAATGAAAAGTTCAGAGCATAGGATCGGGTAGGGATGATGTCCGCTATAGAGAACGGGAGGTGGAGGCCACAGCTAAGTGGTCCTCCGGAGCTGACTAGATAGCCTCGTACGTGAGTTCAGTGGACAAAAGAGGCATAGTGTCTCCAATTAGGAGTGTGTTGGCTTCATCAGGTACAAGCCATGAATCAGTGGAGTTGGAGATAGATGAAATCCGAGAAGAGATCATGTTCACCGTGGCAACATGATTTAGGGGATCCGAAGTAGGAAAAATTCCCATAAGGGATGAGTCCTTGATGAGGCCAACCCCCACGCTCTCATACTGATGCGAATATTGTCCAAGTAATGGAACATTATTGCCCGGATGAGTAGCAGTGTTAGGTGTGCAGAAATCCAGTTGGTCGATAGTAACAATTCGGCCTTTATAAGGGAATTGTACTATGTGGAAGACAGATGATGCGACTGCAGTCATGGCATAGAACCAATTACAACCAAGCATAATGTTCTAATCTAATGGGGCAACGACCACTTCCACGTTAATGGTTGCGGTATTTCCCCCTAACTCGACTGCTAAATCTTGTAACAACCCATGAGGTTGAAAGCCACGTCCGTCGAATGCTTTCAAAGTGGTAGGAGAACGGTTCAACTCGGGAGAGCCGATGGCTCTCCAACAAGAAATCGACGTGACTGAAGTAGAAGCACCTTTGTCCAAAATGGTACGATGAATTGTCTTCCCAGCAATGTTTGTGGAAACTTGAAATGCCAACTGATTGGAAGCCTCAGTTTAAATTATTCCAGCCGCAACATGATGGTATTCGACGAATCCGGATCAACTGCGCTCCTGGAAGCGAGGAGAGTCTTGCGTTGGTTACAGTTCTACAAGACCTCAAGCATCGACATAGCACAAGGAGCTTGTGCCAAGTCCTCTACAATATTGTAGTTTTGAGCGTCCCAAGCATTGGGATTGAAAAAATATTTTCTAATCATGCTCTTGGGAGGACGCAACACTGACACGAAAGAGGGCTTGTCAATGGTGAGAGAAGAAGACGGTACGATGACGTTGGGAATCGAAGTGGAATCTTTTTCAGTATTACTTCCAATGGGTTCCTTTGGCGGGACGGAGTCATACGAATGAGAACGGCTGTTCAATTTGATGGTTTCACTACACATCATGAGAACATGGTGGAGGATGCTTCTCCTTGGGAAGAAGAGGTGTGTGTGATTAGTTGCTGGTTTTGAGTGGGGAAGGGATCATTGAGAACTGCGGTAGTAGAGTTTCCCTTGAGAAACTTCTTAAATTCGTCTCGTCGGGGACATTCTTTTAAGAAATGGTCTCCACCGCACAGCAAACAAGGATACTTTAACTTTCTCTTCTATTTGGTGTCTTCCTGAATGGGCTTGGGCTCCTGTTGGTTAGAATATTTCTTAGGTTTCCCTTTGTTCTTCTTCTTACCACCGGATTTTGGAGATGAAGCTGATTACACAGAATTCACCTCTTCGGTGGAGGGAGGAGTGGTGGATTTGGTAGTGTTGTTTCCAGCTTGTGGTGCTGATGGGGAAGAACCTTGTGGGTTCGACGACCCACCAGTTTGAATAGAATCCTGGGAGGCAAGGGAGCCAATGAGGCCATCAGTTTGTGGTCCCTTGGGTGGTTTCACGGGATTGTATGTAGGGAGAGGTGTGTCAGGAACAATTTCATACAATGTGTCAGATTGAGCATAGAACAAGTCTAAGTAATGGGAACAGGAAATAGCTTGTTCCTCAGTGACGGCTCCCCCCATAGCTATGTCTCGAGCTACGACGAGTAAAAGTGACTTTGTAAACCAGTCAACTAAGAGTTGGTCCAGAATATGAGCCTTAATAAGACGTCGTCTTCACCGCCATTCATGAATATGATCGAAAATATGAGTGGCAGTATTCTGGCGAAGGGAGGTCAACAAGTCTGTACCAGTCTCATAACGAATGGGCAACTGGAAGTGGGTCAAAAATGACATAGGAAGAGATCGAAAATCGGGAAAAGAATTGGGTGGTAGCTCAATGTACCTCTTGGCAGCGGGGCCGGTGAGAGTCTGCTGAAATAACCTAAGACGGATCGAGTCATCCATCAAGGAGTTGGATGAACACCATAAATGGTAGGTCATCACATGGTTTTTAGGATCCTCGCCAGGCTTGCCATCAAATTTGGGGATATCTGATGGTAACTTAACTGGAATGGGTGGCCAGTTATGCCCATGGAAAATGGGATCATTTGTCAAATGAGACAAGTTGGGTAAGTCCAAAGTAGCCAAAAATGGCAGTTGTTGGTTCAGCTGGGGGTACTGATAGTACTGATAAGGCATGTATGGACCGGTAGGACCTTGATTGACTGATTGTAAGGTGTTCCCAGAGGAAACTGACCGTAAGGGGGTGTGCCACCTAGACCGTAAGTAGGTCCACCACCATAAAAAGGTGGTCCATTACCATTATAAGGTGGCCCATTACCATAAGGTGGGGGCCCACCTCCACCACCGGGAGGGGGTGGGCCACCTCCAAATGGTGGGGTTCCACAACTACTTCCAGGATAGGATGGGCCTCCACCGGGAGGAGGTGGTGGTCCTCCACCACCACCGGATTAGGGTGGGCCTCTGCCGCCACCTCCACCATAGTAGGGTGGTCCTCCACCACCACCACCAGGATGGGATGGTCCTCCACCACCAACACCATGATGGGATGGTCCTCCACCACCACCACCATAGTAGGGTGGTCCTCCACTACCACCACTAGGATGGGATGGTCCTCCACCACCACCACTAGGATGGGATGGTCCTCCACCAGGGGGGGGTGGTCCTCCGCTTGAAGGGGGAGGGCCTCCACCTCTGCCACCAGGGGGGGTGGGCCATGATGGTCGAAATGAGGTGTTCCTTCGCTAGAAGGTAGAGGTCCTCCTCCTCCAGAGTTATGTGGGGGCCTGCCACCTCCAATGGGAGGTGGGGGTGGACCAAACGGGGGTGGTGGGAATTGAGGGACTGTAGGTGGGGGTCCATGTTGTAAAACATTTTGCTGTCCCCATAGAGTGTATAGATTTCCTGGGTAGGGTACCCTGTAGAGTGCGTTTCTGAGATTGAGTTGTCCCGACACATGGTTAAGATAACCTGGATACGCTTGACTCGATGGTGGTTGAATTACATTGGACGGTCCCCCGACATGGGATAGTCCCGTAGTGGAAGGTCCGAGGAGTAAGGAATTTCCAACAGAAGGACCGATGGGAACTCCTCCTGCAGTATTATGGTTAAGAGATGGGGGTTTCCCCCCAGCAACAACTTGCTGACCACTAATCAATGGTTGACCCAACGTGGGTTGTTGATTATCTACCGTAGGATTAACATTTCCGGTAAGGAAGGTAGGGGGTGAAGAGTGGCCTCCCTACGATTTTTGAGGTGGGGAAGGAATGGGTAATGTAACCATGGTAGTAATAGGTGTGTTGGACTGTTGTAATTCAATGGGTTGAGTCGTTTGAGGTATAGGACTGGTCTCCTGACTAGGGTGTGTATGTGCAGGAGTTGAGGGTTGATCAAACTTAGAAGTGGTCACGTGTTGTGTGGATGATTCCGGTGAATTATAAGATAAATAGCGATTGTGATAAGGAGGTAACGTCGGGTCTTCCACCCTTCGTAGAAGACTTTGTCTTCGAAACTCCTCACCCATGGCACATAATCGATTCAGTTGTTCACGATAAGGTGCCAGAAGGTCATCGGGAGTATCCCAACTGGGTGGGGATGCAACGAAAAAATGAGCCACTGGGTGGCCTAGAGATGATGTCCAATAAGCTGTTGTTGGACCAATAGCTGTTGTGGGGCCGTCCTGGGGTGCATTTAACTATTCCACCAATCCAGGCTCTCTCGGTAAAACGGAAGGTTGGTCTTGTGAAGTAGAAGTTTGTACCTCTTCACCCTGTGGGGGGTTGGAGGCAGGTGAATCTGGAGGAAACATATGTGCTCCAACATTCAAAGTAGCGTTTTCTACTTCAGGTGACATTGTCGTGGCTTGTGGGTCCATTCTTACCCTCGAAATTACCTCCTGGTTAAGGGGATATTCGGGCGATAAGTTCTGAATCCTACGGGACCTTCTCCAAGGAAAGTCAGCTAGAGTGACTGAAACAAAAGCTTCTCCTAGGGAAAGCTAAACAAAAGAAAAGTAGTCCAGAAAAATCCTACACAAACTAAGGCCGCAAGCAAACTTATGTGATAGGAGTGGATTCAAAAGTCTGGAACCTCACAGTATTGTCAAGGCTTCACAAATCGCTATATACCGTAGGGTCCAATAGTAAAACACGACAAGGAGGATTGGGACCGTACCCTTGCCTGAATACCCAATTACCTGGACAGTACATGCGTAGTAATCTTCCCGAGTGTTGTTCTCAGTGTATTTCTCTGCCAAGACAGCCAAAAGGTTAAATCAGTTGGTTTTAGGAATCCTAATGGTGTCCCCCGATATACGCAAGGTACGTGGGAGCTCAAATCCGTAGTGGTGTTTTCTAATGCACAACCGTATGACATGAGACCTTCCTATATAATACCGAGTACGTGAAACACCTTTCTATATACACCAAGTACACGAAGTACTTGGTGGGTACGTGAAATATTTTTGATATACCTGGTTGGTACATGAAAGAGCTTCGATATACCAATAAGTACATGGAAGACTACAATACCCCCAGAATATAGTGCTGGAAAGTAACGACAGCTGCCACGTTTTACGACACCGGAAAATGTCTCTAACTTAACACACAAGTTACTAAAAATTTTACCCTAGTTCTATCGTTAATTTTATCTGGACGGTTAGGTGAATGCATGAGGTGAGTACATAAATGTAAACATAATGCAGGCCCTAACTATATGCAAAAAATATACTTTTCTTTTGATAAACTCTATGTATGGGAAGGAGAAATTTCTTTCCAAGTGATTTTACCAAAGCAACACAATGCAACACAATCCCAAAATCTACCAAATTTGATAAAAATACTCTTTTTGTTTTTCTGTTTTTCCAAGCAAAACTCAAGAAAATCAACAAGCATGACAACCAAATCCAAAAAATTTCTTTTGTCTTTTCGAATAAAAACTTTAAGAGATGAAAAGAGAGAAATTTCCTATCTAGAGAACTCTAACTTTTCAATTTCACTATAATGGCTTAAAAGCACAAAAAATCAAGAATGCATACAATTTCTCCAAACATGGAATCACCTTTGTAAAAACTTGATCTCATTCGAATTTTTCAAGAAAATGAATGATTCACAATTCCCAAAAAGCACAAATGATTAATTCTTCTCAAACTTTTCCAAAAGACTAATGAATGACAATTTCCAATGCATGAAGCAATTCCTACTACAATTTCCAAATGCACTTGAAAATCAATAAAAGTGATGCGCCTTTAATTTTCCAATGATATGCCAAGATAATATGATGACAATGATATTTTTAAGCACAAAAAACTGAAAAGAAAGTTGATTTGTAGTACTCTAAACACTCAGTAAATTATCAGAAAATGACAAGCAGTCATATGGACTGAAAACACTTCAAAACACTCAAAAACTCGATCAAGCAGCTGAATGCAAACAAAGCTAAATGACAAGTGCAAAAAAGAATTTTGGGATCAGATTTAGTGCAAAGATCAAATCAGGTGAGGAGAGGAGGGATAACAAGGTCAAGTGGATGAAGGTGGGGGAACCAAAGTATCCACCAATACCAAACTAAAACTTGTTAAAATGGGTCCCAATACAAATCCACACAAAATACCAAACACTTTCAACACACAAATCAACAATAAATCTCTCACTGGATCTTGTAGCACAGAGGGGGTTTGCACACCAAATCAAAACTCAAATCAAAAAAATGGAGGGGGAATACCCTTATACCAATTCTAATAGATCGACGCAGTCTGTGTTCATACACAGAGCGACCGTCGCAAGTCACTAGTGCAGGAATTGCGACGCTGTCGCAGGACACTAGTGGATAGGTTGGACGATAGGCCAAAATACAGAGAACAGAGGCCAAATCAACACTCTAGTTACACTGCCCAGGTGCGACGAGCGAGATACAAACTCTAAGATCAATAAATATCCAAGAAATGAGGAATAAAATGGCTTTAAAAAGGTGAGTACAGACTCATAGGAGAACTACAGACTCTTTAAAGTGAAGATCTGATGGTGAAAAAGACTTAGGAGGCAAGTAAGATGGCTTGCAGAAGAAATCAAATGAAAATGGAATTCAAATGAAAACTAAACAATGTATCTTCCCCAGTATCGTCGCCATATTTGTTTGACAGACAATCTACCAAGAGTGGACTCGAGGCCTCATCTCCCTAGCTTAACGTAAGCCTAGAACAAATAGAGACAGAATATAAATAACTCTCCTAGATCTAATTAGAGATCAAGGAACTAGATGCTTTACCTTTCAGATCATTGATCCTTTCTCCTTGAATGCTGCTCCAAGCTAGATGGTCTTCATATCTCAGCTGCAAAACCTGTCAAGACAACAAAACAACACAAGCAGTAAAATGCATCTACACAATAATAGATCTAAGTTAAGTAGGCAAACTACACAAAACATCATTAACAGAATGAGATTTGGTGGAAAGTATTTATATTACTGTATTAAAGGGAAATTACATAGAAGGAAGTGATTACAACCAATGACTTAATGTAGCAATCCTTCTCCAACCAAGCCAATGCCAAAGCCTCCAAAGGGATGATTGATCTCTCAAGGGATGAGTAGAGATCTCTCCTAAGCTAATTTCACCAGCATATAGATACTATAGACTTCCTCCCTTTGGAATGAGAGTGAGCTTCACTTATATAGGACTAAGTAGATAGGGTAGGTTGAGATATGGTAGGAGAGAGTTAGGCAATCCTTCCAAGAGTCTAGGAACCGAATGCCAACTTCCCCAAAGGCTAGGGATAAGGATCCATATCAGCTACCTTCAAGAATGGGCTCGAAGATGCTATTTTAATCAATTAACTGACATCATCGCAGGCTGAAAGAGGACAACCTGCGACGTCGCAGGTTGCATTAGGACAACTTGCGACAACCTTTCAAAACCTAGTAGGAAAAGGTTTGTATCTCTTCCAAGTTGATGACTTAGTCAAGGAACTTCAGGGAATGTTTACACTGACTATCATGATGGTAATATTTAGGTATAACGACAGTCACCACACTCCACATGTTATCTGTTATGCAACGTTGAACCTCAGTGCATGTACCACGAGCCTTTACCACCACCACGTTATGCGTTGGTGTAAGTCTCACCATGAAGGCCAAGGTGTGGGCCGATAGATGGGCGTCGTGGAATGGTGACATGGTCGCATAAGCCAAGTTCCAACCTTGGGTTGACCTAACTATGCGTTCAACCATTACTATATTTACGTTATAATGTTTTCATTTAAATCTAAGTCCATGGTAATGACATTTTCCATATATATATGATATGTAATTACGATCGCTTAAGTGTTAGTTCAAGCGCTTAGTGCATTTGCACGAGCTTAGGTTAGACCTTGGGTCACCTATAAACTCTTAGGTTGTATTTGCATATATATATATATTAAGCCGCAATATATGTGTATAGTTTACAATACCTCAAGTTATAACTATGTATATATATTAGGTTATATATATATTTATAATTACATTACCTCAAGTTTATAAATATATATATATAGTAGATTATATATATATATAGATATAGATATAGATATATAGTTACATTTCATTAATCTATATCATATTGCATTGGTTTAGATATTATCCTTTATGTTTGGTATGCATGGTTATATTATAAGGGACTAGGGAATATTATGCTAAGGCCTAGCCTTTACTAAGTTAACATTAGGGCTTAGTATAATATTAATGCTTAGGCTATAGGTTAGTACCTTGGCACAACATTTAACCATGTAGACTTTATTTGTATTCACATTAATAATTTAATGAGTTGTAATTAATAATTAATAACATATTAATGACATTAATATAGTTATTAATTGAAGTATTAATGTTGCTTATGTAATTTTCATATTGCCGCAAGTGTGCAGAACATAGTCATTATAATTTCGGCAGATACTTGAATTGGTGACTAACGCAGTGACATATAAGCACGTTGTTATGGTTGGCACTTGTTTGAAAAGCGACAGAAGAATAATGATGTTTAATGCACACACATTCAGAATATTACTAAGTAGGTTGTGATGACAGCTAGTATGTATATTTCCGCATTTGTTTGATTGGTGAGGATCCTTTTCAAACAAAAAAAAAATCGCGTAGAAGAGACTTGACAGTCAACAAGGGTGAAATGACACTCCTTCTAGGATTGCTTGAACCCTTTCCCATCCCTACATGGATTTGGACAGATAATTCAATGGATTTCATTTAAGGGCTCCAGTGTTACCATACTGCATCTACAATGACTCTATATGAAGCAATCTATGGTCAGGCATTGCCAGTTCTTCTTCCATACACCCTCAAAATTTCACCAGTTCAGGAAATTGAGTCGGTTCTTCGAAACCGTGATCAGATTCTTCACATTTGACAATCTTCACATGGAAAGAATTCGAATGCAACAACAAACCGATCAACACTGTTCTAAGCGCACTTTTCAAGAAGGTGATATGGTTTTTCTTCGTTTACAACCTTCCAAGAAATCCTCCCTGAAACTCAAAGGGCGTCATAAGCTCCCTCCAAAGTTCTATGGGCCCTATAAGGTTCTTCAGAATATTGGTTCCATTACTTATAAATTGGAACTTCCTCCTTCTTCCTACATTCATCCATTATTTCATGTCTCTTGTCTGACGAAAGTTCTTGGCACCAACATCAGAGGACCAACTATTTTACCAAAACTGGATAATGAAGGATCCATCCTTTTGGAGCCCGAGGCCATCCTCAATAGGCACACTTTCCGGCTTCGTTCTCGATCTATCACAGGGGTATTAATTCAGTGGCACAAAATGCAACCAGAGGATGCTACATGGGAACCACTCCTTCAGATTCAACATCAATTTCCACATCTAAAGCTTTGAGGACAAAGCTTTTTCTAAGGGGGAGGGGATGTTAGGAACCTGTGTCAACCCTTCTCTTTACTTTGTTAGTATATTGTTGTTGGACGCATATGCTTTGTAATTTGTCCTGTAGTATTATATGTTCCATGGTATTGATCCTTAGTTTGTATTAGCCCATAGTATTATTTGTTCCATGGTATTGATCCATAGTATTGGATGCATATGCTTTGTAATTCATCCCGTAGTATTATATGTTTCATAGTATTGACCCATAGTATTGTCTCATAGACTTAGTATATAAGTACGTGTTGAAGCCAATGAAGGCACCGATAATTTATTTGTATTGAGCTTTCTCAAAGGAGGTTTCCCCCTCAAAGTGGCCTGCGATCAATACATATATTTTTTGTTCTGTTATTTCTGATATATCGTGCATTTTCATTAATTAATTGTTGGAGGTTCCTCTCAATGTCATTGAAACAATTGACATCATCATTCAAATTAAAAATTAACCATTATTATCAAGTCGCCTGTATCATCAATGTTAATATAATTCTCATTCTCATTAAATCCTTAAGGTTGTCCTTAATTTCAACATCTTTGATTTCAACAAAAATTATCAACCAATCATTGTTTTCGTCACTTGATCATTATCAATGTCCTTGGTATCATGAATATCATTTTTTTTTTTTGTAACTAGGGGAATCGGCAACTGGAGTTGGGTTGGTACTCGCGTGACACGAGGTCCAGGGATCCAATCTCGCTACCACTATACCCCTAGGTGCAATCACAGTTCCCGAACCATGCGCACGGGTAAGATTGGGGGGATTTGAACACGTGACCTTCCATTTACAACTTCACATCTTAACCACTTGAGCTGCCCCCCACGGGCATCATGAATATCATTGAATGAAAGAGCTTGATCTATATCATTAATAATCAAATCATTGTCCTTATCGAAGCAAATGTCATTGACATTATCAACATCTTTATTTTACATCAATGCCATCATTTGCATCATTAATACCCCCCCCTTAAAATTTGTGTACCAAATCATTAAGATAGTTAGTATGAATATTATAACTATCATTGTTGAATGATCATCAATCCAATCAATTGCACTAATTACATACTCCAATGAATCACTTTTACATCTCTAATTTGTTGCCAAAATAGCCATTTAGTAACTTATTATCAATGTTGCCATGCCAAATCCTAACTAATGTTATCATCGATCAACTATACTCATAACATCATCAAATCAACCAAGTCCAATTCAATTAGGTCTTTAATATTCCTAGAATCATAATAGATTGCAAGTCACAATTATCGTTATTATCAAACAAATCATGTCATCGAAACAATTGACATAATCATTGAGATTATCATCAATTCATCATTAGGTTAGATTCATCAAACACGATATCCTCAATAATTTAATGTCATCAAATTATTGCTACGTCAAAATCTTCAAACAATTCACTCCACTATTGTTGTCACTGGCACCTTATATCATTGTTATCATCATCAAGATTGTAATTAGTAAGAGGGATATCAATGACAACTACTCATCAGTATCGTCAAAGTCATGGCTTCAAAATGTAGCCTTATTTGTATGCAATCTTCAACGCTATAATTAGAGTCAAGTTCACAATTATTGTCAAATCAATTTATCATTGTCAATTGCCCACATTATAGTTGTTCAATTCTTGTCAACCAACTCACTAATTATTATGGTATCACCCAACGAATTCAATCATCAAATGAATGACTTACAACATCAATCCTTAATTTAAATCTAGTATTGAGTGAATACATCATTGGATTAACATCCCCAATTGCTATTGTTATCAATGAATCAACATCATCACCTTGGCTATTCAAATTGTCATCATCATCATTTTCATCCAATCTAATTAGACTATTGACACTACCTCAGGTCATATTCATCCTTATTACCCTCAACAACTTGTCATTTAGTTATCAAGATTAATTCATAACCTACTATACATCCATAAAGGGAAACAATGATCTTATGGTTCCATTGCTTGTCGATCTAAACTTACGTGAGACAAGAGTATATTAAGTCAAAGTCATAAGGCATAACACACACATGCTTACATCTCTATGCAAAGTATATTAATGATATTAATGACATGTGTATAATGAAAAAATGTATTTAATCAACATAACATTATTAAATTGAAAGTATAACACAATACATCAAGATATATCTAATTCAAAGACAAATCAATCATAATTTAATTAAATTAGAACACATATATCAAGCACATCTCTACACCCATACATCAAGACATATCTAAATCAAAGACAAATCAATCATAATTTAATTAAATTAGAACACATATATCAAGCACATCTCTACACCCATTGCATTTTTTTTTACATACATGTCAAGATGCATATGGTTCAAGTATAGTATGCATTAATTCAAATTTAAATGTAAATTGAGACATGGTTACCACTCTTTATGAATTACCTTGATTGCCTGTAATGTTCCTTATTAGGAATTTTATTAAAATTACAATTTTCCACTTTTTTTCCCTAGTTCGACCTTTGACTAGTTTTGATCTCTAGGTCCCAAATTTGCCCCAAATGATCCCAAATATTCTGAGAAGGTATATGAATGATATTAGAACATAAATATGTGTTTCATGGATGCCTTTGAACCTTTAAAATACTTCTTCAAATCCTCTTTCAATTCTGATCAATGTATGTAACTTTACTAGTGATTTTCCTTTGACTAGTATTGGTCTCTAGGTCTCAAATTGACTCCAAATGCCTTCAAATATTCAAGGAAGGTGTGTGACTGATATTATAACTTGAATATGATGTTTATGGATGAAATATGGCCACCAAAATACCTTTGCAAACTCTCTTAAGATTCTGGACCAATTATGCAATTTTACTAGTAATTTGGGGTTCAAATCCCCCTGGGGTAAGTACTGAAAATGGCTTCCCAAATGCCTCCAAACCCACTCAAATTTATGAACAGAGGTATGTAATGTGTTAAGTATGTTATTAAAGTCTCATATGCACCATTAATGGATTATTACAACTGTTCTCACCCTCTCCCATTCAACTGCAAAAATCCCCAATTCGACCCTTGGGGAAATGGCACTATTTCACCTCCCAATACAACTAAACTGAGTAAAAATGCTTCAAATGCTCAAGTACAGTACATGAAACTTTTATAAGACATCCATGGAAGTATATTTATCAGAAATATATCATAGAATCAGCCATTCATTCGAAATCATCATCAATACATTGGTTCATAACAAGGTAGTGGGGAAATGGCATTGTTCTTCCATTAAAAATGAGATTTATACATTTCTACTTGGAATTTCGACCTGAAACTTTCTGTAGATGAAGAACAGAGTATTTAATTCATATTAAAAAATAAATGGGGCATTAGAATCTCCCCCAAAGAGTACAATAGCTCACCAAAAACGCCCTCCCTCAAGGATCAAGAATATGCCATCAAAACTGGAAATGGTTGAAGGAGTGAGCTGCAATAGAAGAAACCATGAGCTGCCCTGTAGCTTACACCTGCAAATAAAGACTCCATTAAAGCTCCAAATGAAAGGTCTGAATGGCCTTTCCAATTACCAACTTGGATGGGAATCTTTCACCCTCGAAATTGGCTAAGGCAAGAAACTAGTCATCCACTAGCTCTCCCTCTTCACAAATGCAATTGCAAATTCTACAAATGATCAAAAGCCATCCTCATAATTCATTTCTACATTTTATAACCAACATTATCCTTCTAAGGGTCGAAATCCTCTCAATAGATTCAATAGATTTCCATTTAGGAAATATTCCACATTTGCCACTTGTCTCCTAGTTCCAACCTTCCATCTTCTCCCAAATTCGATTTTGAGTCTCTTTGGCTTCTCCAACTCCCAAATTCACCTTCTTTGAGCCTATTTTTGGGGCTGACATGTCATAGTGGTTAGATGTCAGAGGTCAGGTCTGCAATTTGTCATATTTGTCATAGATACTCCATCATTGGTGTCATAGGGGCTAGGGAATCTAGCCCAAGTGTCCACAAACTTCCACTTTGACTCTTTATCTTCCATGGAGGTTACCAATCCTTCCCAATTCGACCTAATATTCTCAATGACATGTGTTATGACTTACCAACTCACCCAAGAGTGTTCACATTCCCATTAATTCGAATTTGCAAAAGAGAGATACCATGTATTATGAAAAATCAAGCTAGTGTGGATCCCACATCCTCCATATGTCTCCAAAACCATTTGTCACCTAGGATTTCTCTTGAATTTATTTATTCACTCTATTTATTAAATACTTGAACCCTTCTAATGTCTAAACATCATTTATTATCCCCCTTATTCCAAATCCCAAAGCTTCCACCCCAAACCTAGGAAACTAGTAATTTTCCTCCTTGGCAATTATTTGACCCTTAACACCAATTTTACAAACTCTAATGAATATGATTAATGTGATTAGGCCATTGTGACCCAATTCCAAATTTGGGACATGAAAAATCCTCCCTTCCCAATATTTCTTGTCCTCAAGCAATTTCAAACAAGGGTGTTGAAGAACCTGATTTCTGTATAATTCTTTGAAGTTGCCATTGAATTTCCAAACCTTGAGTCTTTGAGTTTCCATGAAGATTTTAGAGAGGAACCACCATGCTTGCTGCTGCACTACTCTGATAAAAATCACTGTATTAAGTGGGAAATCCATCTCCCATACTTCTTGTTTCCCCCAAAAAATTGAAACCAATGAGATAAAAATTATTCCAGGGTCCCATTGCTTGTATTGCACCTCAACAATGAAGAGTGCTCTCCAACCCATACCATCCGATAAGATGATTCATGGATCCCATTTTCTTGTATGCATTCTTCCAAACATCATGAGTACAAAATATATATCATCAAAGTACATAACTATATAATGAAAATGTACATCAAGGAGGTGCTTCATCAAAGAATCATGAAAGTGCTTATACCTCCAAGCAAGTAGACCACCATTTTTCAAGTGCATACAAGCTTCAAGTGACCAATCAAATCTGATCCAATGACATAGGTGAGGATCCCATGTCCTATAATGCTGCTCCAAAAGGATGTGATATGCATCAAAATATTCAACCATGTATTCTTTCATCCAAGAAGTGAATGAAGAATCTCCACTAAAATCTGAACCAAATAATGAGTAGAAAAAACAATGAGACTTCAAATGACTCAAAGAAGTCTCACCCATACATCCATGAATGTGAGAATAATAAATATGTAACAAAGTATGTGGCTGCCAACAAAAATGTTCTCCCATCATAAATCTATTCACCCAAGTTTTGGATGAAGTTCCTCTAACATCAAATGAACCCAGTGTTGAGCAAGAAAAACCATGAGTCTTCAAGTTACTCAAATCCATATCATAGGTGCATCCATGTAGATGTGACTCATCATAAAGTGACAAATGATGCTGCAGCAAATGTGAATAAGAATGTGCTCCAACCATGTCATCATAAAAGTTAAATCTAGGAGTTCCATACTCCTCATGTGGCACCATCAAAAAGAACCCTTTCACCCATACTTCATTGAGACTAATGTTGCAAAACATGGAATTGTAGGATGTAGGAGAATGAACTAACTCACCCAAATGATAAAAAAGTGCAGAAGTTTCATCATGGGAAGGATCCATAGGGGTAGTATCATGCAGCTCCTTCAAAAGTATGAACTCTTTGTCATAGTTTGGTTCCAATGTGGAGGAATCATGCTCTTCTTTAAAAATTGCATAACCTTCATCAATAGACAATTCAAGTTCCTCTTCCACCACATCAAGTGTTTGGATCTCTTCAAGTTCATCTTCAAACACATCAAGAACATTCAAATTTCCACATTTCTCATGATCCACCATGTCATGAGAATCCTCCAAACAATCTACCATTTGACAATCTGAAACATAGGAGGAAAAACAAGTATCTTGCAACTTTTCAAGAAGTTGCTCATTTTGAATTGTGAGCTTATGAATATCCTCATTATTCTTCAAGTATGCATCATGTAACAATTCATTAAGCTCAAACAAATGGTTTCTATCAAAAAGCAAAGACATGAAATTACCTTTGATGTGGCACATTGCTCTTTGAATCTTCTCCATGTCTTCAAGGAAGGATGTTTCCTCCAATGAAGTAGCTCTCCAACAAGAATTTGACACCAATGCTTGAGTGTCATTGAGAATGCTGAGGGACTCTTGGATCTTCTTTTCATTCATCTTTAAGGACCCTTCAAGAAAATGAGGCTTTTGCAAATGAACCTCCTCATCTTCTTCATTTTTTCTTGGACCAACTTCATGAAGCTCAAGTGGTGATGGGGAAGTTGATCTTGGTTCTTCTTCAACTGTTGCAAGGTCTTCATTATCATGATTAATGGAACTTGGGCTTGCAGCAACACTTTCAAAAGTGATCTCTATGTGACCAACATAGAGGTGTGAGCACCCATCAGTAGGTACTCCTTCATAGTTTAAGCATCCATCAGTAGATGCTCTTTGGTTCATGTCTAAGCTAGAAGGTGTCTCGAAATGATCTTCCATATTTTCAATAGAATCTTCTTCATGATCTTGTGTTGTCTCTTCCTTTTGCTCCTTCAAGCAAGCTGATGCATTTTGCCCCTTAGTTTTCTTAAAATCAATAATTTTTTCCACAAGTTCGATAGAAAACAATTCGAATCCTTCCTTAAGTTGCTTGGTCATATCTTCAAATATTGTTTTCATAATTTTTATATGCTCTTCACCATCATATGAGGCTCCCTTTTCATCCCTAGTCATAGTTTCCTCAAAAAATTTGCTCTTCTTCTCTTACTTTTTTTTTTCCTCTTCAACAAAAGCACTTTTGGTTTCAATATCTAATGGTGGTACCTGAATTCTTGTCCTCATGAATATTATACCACATCAGGTTCCAAGATCATGCTCTGATACCACTGTAATGTCCCTTATTAGGAATTTTATTAAAATTACAATTTTCCACTTTTTTTCCCTAGTTCGACCTTTGACTAGTTTTGATCTCTAGGTCCCAAATTTGCCCCAAATGATCCCAAATATTCTGAGAAGGTATATGAATGATATTAGAACATAAATATGTGTTTCAGGGATTCCTTTGAACCTTTCAAATACTTCTGCAAATCCTCTTTCAATTCTGATCAATGTATGTAACTTTACTAGTGATTTTCCTTTGACTAGTATTGGTCTCTAGGTCTCAAATTGACTCCAAATGCCTTCAAATATTCAAGGAAGGTGTGTGAATGATATTATAACTTGAATATGATGTTTATGGATGAAATATGGCCACCAAAATACCTCTGCAAACTCTCTTAAGATTTTGGACCAATTATGCAATTTTACTAGTAATTTGGGGTTCAAATCCCCTTGGGGTAAGTACTGAAAATGGCTTCCCAAATGCCTCCAAACCCACTCAAATTTATGAACAAAGGTATGTAATGTGTTAAGTATGTTATTAAAGTCTCATATGCACCATTAATGGATTATTACAACTGTTCTCACCCTCTCCCATTCAACTGCAAAAATCCCCAATTCGACCCTTGGGGAAATGGCACTATTTCACCTCCCAATACAACTAAACTGAGTAAAAATGCTTCAAATGCTCAAGTATAGTACATGAAACTTTTAGAAGACATCCATGGCAGTATATTGATCACAAATATATCATAGAATCAGCCATTCATTCAAAATCATCATCAATACATTGGTTCACAACAAGGTAGTGGGGAAATGGCATTGTTCTTCCATTAAAAATGAGATTTATACATTTCTACTTGGAATTTCGACCTGAAACTTTCTGGAGATGAAGAACAGAGTATTTACTTCATATTACAAAATAAATGGGGCATTAGAAGCTCCCCCAAAGAGTACAATAGCTCACCAAAAACGCCCTCCCTCAAGGATCAAGAATATGCCATCAAAACTGGAAATGGTTGAAGGAGTGAGCTACAATAGAAGAAACCATGAGCTGCCCTGTAGCTTACACCTGCAAATAAAGACTCCATTAAAGCTCCAAATGAAAGGTCTGAATGGCCTTTCCAATTACCAACTTGGATGGGAATCTTTCACCCTCGAAATTGGCTAAGGCAAGAAACTAGTCATCCACTAGCTCTCCCTCTTCACAAATGCAATTGCAAATTCTACAAATGATCAAAAGCCATCCTCATACTTCATTTCTACATTTTATAACCAACATTATCCTTCTAAGGGTCGAAATCCTCTCAATAGATTCAATAGATTTCCATTTAGGAAATATTCCACATTTGCCACTTGTCTCCTAGTTCCAACCTTCCATCTTCTCCCAAATTCGATTTTGAGTCTCTTTGGCTTCTCCAACTCGCAAATTCGCCTTCTTTGAGCCTATTTTTGGGGCTGACATGTCATAGTGGTCAGATGTCAAAGGTCAGGTCTGCAATTTGTCATAGTTGTCATAGATTCTCCATCATTGGTGTCATAGGGGCTAGGGAATCTAGCCCAAGTGTCCACAAACTTCCACTTTGACTCTTTATCTTCCATGGAGGTTACCAATCCTTCCCAATTCGACCTAATATTCTCAATGACATGTGTTATGACTTACCAACTCACCCAAGAGTGTTCACATTCCCATTAATTCGAATTTGCAAAAGAGAGATACCATGTATTATGAAAAATCAAGCTAGTGTGGGTCCCACATCCTCCATATGTCTCAAAAACCATTTGTCACCTAGGATTTCTCTTGAATTTATTTATTCACTCTATTTATTAAATACTTGAACCCTTCTAATGTCTAAACATCATTTATTATCCCCCTTATTCCAAATCCCAAAGCTTCCACCCCAAACCTAGGAAACTAGTAATTTTCCTCCTTGGCAATTATTTGACCCTTAACACCAATTTTACAAACTCTAATGAATATGACTAATGTGATTAGGCCATTGTGACCCAATTCCAAATTTGGGACATGAAATTGCCCCCCTACTAAGAGGTGCCCATTTTCAACTAGTAGCAAAACACGTGGATCCATTAATTATTAGGCCATACATATCATAACTAAACGCCCTTTGCTTTTAGGGTTTTGATATGTTTAAGTGCATTGATCCGGGCTTGTACTAAATCAGTATAGATCCAAATCCTAGGCTCTATCAAGCGCCGAGAGGGATCAAATCTCCCAAGGTGCAAACCGCTCTTTGAATAGATCATTGAATGCAATACCTGAGCCACCTAATCCTAAGCTCTAAAGTCTCTAGTTTAAGTCTCATATTTACTTTTTACTTTGTATTATTCTTTTTTGTTTATTGCCGACATAATATTTATTACTTGTTACTTTATATTATTCTTTTTTGTTTACTTTTTATTATTTTGTTACTCGATAAACACTCTAAAATCTCATATTTACTTTTTACTTTGTATTAAAAGTAAAAAGTCAAGTCTCTAGTTTAAGTCTCATATTTACTTTTTACTTTGTAAATTATTATTTTTGTTTATGACCAACATAATATTTATCACCTAAATTATCCTAAGCTTTAAAGTCTCTAGTTTAAGTCTCATATTTACTTTTTACTATGTATTATTCTTTTTTTGTTTATGGCCGACATTATATTTATTACTTTTTACTTTGTATTATTTTTTTTTGTTTACTTTGTATTATTTTGTTACTCCACAAACACTCGACACATGTTACAAGATCTCCCTCATACTGGGCTATAAAGCACCTCTCGGCACAATGACGTGTATCACACTTGGAGTCGATACATGTATTGGATGCCTCCACCAACTCATCCAATTACAATCTAATAATAGGTGATCTAGGTATATGAAAGCTTTGTTTGGGTTATGGGTTCTTGTACCTCCAAATATGGCACCGTTTCCTTATTTTAATTTTATTTGATCCTTAAATATATCAATTTTTTTTTAGGCTGTATGAACTTATTAGGTTAACTTTGATTTGGTGAATGAGTTATTAAGATAATCTTGGTTTAGGTCAAAGTAGGTGGTTTTTGAGTTCATGATATTTGGTAGCTCAATGTATTATGTTTATATGAATATATGTAATGAAGCCTATACATACAAAGGTTTGGTATACTTAATTGTAATGTGGTTTGGGGGTGAGTAAGTGAGCTTACTTGGCTTTGATTAGTTAATTTTTGAAAAAAATAATAATCATCTTCATTGATGCTAGTTTTCCGTCATAAAAATTGACTGTTAATAAAGCTATGATTATTATTGTTATTATTACTGTATGATAGTGAAAATATTAGCTACGAGAGTAGCCTGGGTGTTGGGATTCTTTTTAAAGATAATGACCAGGGTTCATATCCGCATTAGTAAATCTGTGGAAGTGGGGCAGCTTCTGTCAGGTAGCAGAAACCCTGTTTGTGTCTGTGAAGAAATCCACCGCATGAAAGGAAGGACTTGCGAGATCGTTGCACACTAGGAAGGAGCCATCGATCTGTAGATCCGTGATTAGAATGGAAGAGAACGCACCAAAGGAAGAGCGCAAGCTGATCCATGGACGTAGAAGCTGAAGCAGAGTTCGCCGCTCTTATCAAGGAAACGAAGACAATATACACTGCGTAGAGCCCACGAGAAACCCTAAGTCGTTCACGTGAATCGGAAGGTCCTGGCATTTGTTTCCAGGACCCAAACCCTAAGGCAATACTTTAATGCAGCTCGCTTTGGCCCACTGCATAGGCCTGGGATCTCGTAGTACCTTCCTTTGAGTCGACCCCGAATATATATCCCTACCTATGTGAGGGATTGGGTCCTGGAAACAAATGCCATAGCTTGCTTGACGAATTTGAGGGTGGATGTATGGATATGTGCAAGGAGACAAGGCTGGCCATGATCTGAAAGTTTGGATTAGTGTTGGATGATCTTTTGCATAGATCCACTATGAGAAGTCGCCCAAGAGGGAGTAGTTATGCGAAATTAGAGGGTTTTGCTGCTATCGGTCTCGAGATCTTCAAAAGGAGAGGTTTAAAGATGGATGTGACAATGATAGAGGTCGTTCGGATTGCTTGCTTATTCTGAGAATTCTTATATACTACCGAGGGTCTGACAATCTCACAAAATAACAAGAGATAAAGATTGATGATGACGCAGGCCGAGGCTGGCCACTGTTTTTTTTCTTGGGTCGCGGTCAGATACGAATATATTGGCAAGATTCATGAGAGTGCTGGTGGCATTTGTAAATGCTAGTAAAATGAAAGAATACCAATAATTAAAAAAAAAATTATTACCTTGGAGTTGAAATTATATGCAAATGGGTATAAGGCTGGTAAGACCTGGTTAGGCATGGGTACCTCTAAATTTAGGTCATTAGGGGGCACCTTCGGTAATCCATTGATAAATTCATGTAAACCTAAGTAGGCTTTGAGGGGGTGATTACTCCAAGTCAAGTTTAAAGGGGGATTGTTAGGTTAACCTTGACTCGGTGGATGAGTCAATGAGTTAATCTTGGTTTAGGTCAAAGTTGGTGGTTTGCACAATGTCAATTATAAAACAAAAAAGCTTGATCACTATTTTTTTTTCATTTAAGGAAAGGTAAAAAATGAATTATGCATTTCATCTTGCCAACTAGTGTACTTACTATTATCCATAACAAGGCTTGTGCACTACCTCAAATTTTTTCCCAAAATCAATAGTTTTACAAAACATTTAATAGAAATTAAAAAATTCTTTTCACTACCCTTGATGGGCATTCCATATAGCCTTCTTCAGTGACTAGTAAGAGGAGCTTACTATGCCATTTTTGGTAAAAAATTTCTCTAACATATTGAGGCCCCTTGAGTTGCCCCGGGTTTGTTGGCTGCTTACCATTTGATTTCCCAAAACCTTGCATCTGCTTATTAAATTTCTCTTGAGAAATCCATTGATGCTATGGAACCCTGCATCCAAAGAGTACCTGTGTTCTTGAGTTGAAAGAGCAAGGGGATTGAAGCCACTGTGAGGGAAACATACTATATATTTGGAAGACTGTTAGCACAAAGATAGCCTCTAGAGACTGTGACTTGAAAGGTAACCATTCAATAGGAAAAAACATCCATTGAGGGATCTGAACTAGGAGCCAGAAAAGGTCCAAGAGTGATCTTAACAAAATGCAAGGGAGACATAACATACAAGATTTTGGCTTGTTGGGCATTGGCGGAATGAGACCAAACAAGTGGAGTGACCAAAATCTAAGAACAAAGTGCGCAGAGCCAAGCTTCCTGAATTGCAAGGAGATAGATGATAGAGCTAAAAACCCAAAGGAGCAAAGGAATAACCAAATCAAGAAAAGAGACAACAAGAGGTAAATTACACTATAAAACTCAAATTTCAAACCTGAACCCATGCTGGCGAGGAGTCCTCTTGAATATACCTTTGTCATGGGCACATTAGAATCATGCACACTAGGATTCTTCAATAGTGATGAAGAAACCATATGAATTGCAGAGATGAAGCATTGGAGACCCCAAGATAAGACATTACCTTAAGCTCGAAGCGACATTAGCCCACACGTGAGGGGAATGATGAGAAGAGCATCCATATCAAAGAATTGATTGTAGAGTGAGGTATAAACGCAGAGGAGTTCCTGGGAAGTGTCCTACAGATCCTCATAGATATAGTCACGACATGATATCATGATGATGAGAGGTGTAAAGGAATGGGTCTTGAACTTAGGGGATTGGGAGATGGAAAATACCCCCCTCATTTTCTTTTATTTGACCTTGTCTCATGGTGCTTCCCCTTTTGGCTAGGTTATCTGTTGAACTGTTTAGATCTCTAAGAGCATGGTAGTATTTCACGTGATGGAAGGTTTGCATAATGAGTTGAATTTGCTTCATGCTACTATTGAGGTACACATCACTTGGTGATCGCCTCTCTTGTAGATATCTAAGAATGATCATTGAGTTGCCAATAACTTGAGAGTTTTTATTCTTTCTTTATTATCTATTTGGAGCCCTTTCCATAATGCGTGAATGCCAACTTGGTTATTTGTCGCCATCCCAATCCCCCAAGCATAAGAATGATCCCTATTTCCTTCGGGGTCATAGAGAACCCTCCTTACACTTGCCACCTCTTCATCGCTTCAGTAGTTTAGTAGTTGCATAATTATTATATTTATTATATTGATATATGGTTTAGTAGTTGAATAATTATATTTATTACTAGGTTAATAGTTTTATATGCATTTTATTTTTGCTATTCATTATTATGTATTATAAATTTATATAATTTAAATAATTTATTAAATATTATGAATTTACATAAATATTATTGTACAATATTGATGTTCATTCAATATCAATGAAACATACTTAAATAAATACTAATAATATATCATATGTGAATTTAAAGAGAATTAAAATATATACATATAAACTTGCATTAAAATATATAAAATGATCAACCAAGTGTCACTTGCATTGAAAAGTAATGTACATAAAATCCATTGTACCATACATAAAATCTCTAAGATTTAAAGTATATACAATATGTAAAATTACATTAAAACATAAAATCAACTAAATATCACTTGCATTTATAAATAATATTATACATAAATCAACTATGTTATATATAAAATCAATTAAGAGTCATATACATGAATGATAAATAATATTATACATAAATCAACTATACTATATATAAAATCAACTTAGAGTCATATACATGAATGAGAGAGATTAAACTATAAATAGTAAACTTACATTAAACAATAATATACATAAAATTAAATACTAACAAAATTAGTAAAAACAAAATTATATTAGGTAGAATACACGTTTCCATGTATTTCTGATATGTTGAGCATGTAGTTAAGGATCAAAAGTATAAAAAGTTCAAAATAACATTAATCAAAATCCATTATGGGACGATATGTTGTCATAAACCAAGTCCAAAAAAATGTGGTGTGTATGAAGTAAAAATAAAACTTGTGTATATGGATGCCAACAAAAAAATAAGAATCATTGATCATAAGCTGATATTAAACGAGCCACATAACTAATAGAGACTGAGCTAAGTACGGACATCCAAAGGGCCCATCCCCTCCATGAAAGGTTTATGATATATGATAAAACTCATAGTACTCTCCATTGTGAACCTCGATAATCATCCATTGTGCAAAATCTAGTTGTAAACCTTTATTAGATTACCTGTCTGCTTTCACATTGCGCTCCCTATACACATGGTGGCATGAGGGTGTGTGCAAGAAGATGAGGGTCACTTTAGATGCAATGCTACTTTTTCAAAACTCGTTCCTCATACATAAAAACATAACGCATTTCTGATATTTAGCACCTGCCTTGGCAGGACCCGAGCCTGACATGTCACTAGACATGTAAGATAGGTAACCATAACGCATACGCGTTATAGAACTACAAAACGCGTACGCGTTATGTAGTTACAAAACGCGTACGCGTTATTGAAATCTAAAATCAATTTAAAAACACAATCCCGACCACCCCCGACCACCCACGACGCTCTTCACGCATCAGAAATGTGAAATAGAGGTTGGACGAGGACGGTTTGTGTGCCCTGAAGTATCGGTGGAGCTCGATTTAGCTGGAGGGGAGGCAAATTCACCAGTGGATGGTCATCTAATCAGGTAATTCATTCACCCATACCATTTTTTTGTCATTTCTTAACCTAAATTATTATTTTTTTATTGTTTAAAACAACCCAGTTTTGTAATATTGATAAAATTGGGAATAACCCAATCTCTAATTAAATTCACATCTCCCTCAACCAAGATGAGTGAATAATTAAAATGAATCCCTTTTCAAAAACTCAAAAATTCCTAATCCAACCAAAAATTGAAAAAAATAGAACTCCCCCCTTTCTACAATGTATCCATCTAAGTCACCTGACACGAGGACACGCGACACGAGTGTCCCCACGAGACACGGTGACCCCCGGAATTAGGACACGTAGGACACCTTTTATATACATATATATATATATATATATATATATATATATATATTTTTAAAATATATTAAAATTTAAAAATATAGACATATAGATCCAATAAAATTTAACATTTACAATTACAAATATTCAATAGAAATTACATTTACAATTACAAATATGAAATATTTAATAGAAATTAGATCATTCACAAATCACAACACATTTGTCATTCACAATCACAAATCACAACGAGACATTGAGACACATAGATGCATGTCAGAGACTCGGAACCATATTTCTCATTAAGTCATCAAAATCAAAATGTATTACATAGATGCCGGAATGCCACTGGGCACTGGAAAATGCCAAATAGACTAATAGACTAATAGTCTAATAGTAAATACAAAAAATGAGTGGATAAAGATGGAAGAATCCCATCTGTCAATGACTCAATAGTCCTCCTCCATGCCTGAATCAACAAACTCATCACTTCCCTGATCCTCCTCCTCCTCCTCCTCTCTGCCAATCTGACTAACTGCATCTGCCGGTGTGGAGGATGACCCCTCCATACGATCCCCCTCATCAAAAGTGACCGACTCTAGCATTGGATCATTAAGATCCATGTTGGCTAATGCCAAATCAGTACTTCTATCCAAACCCATCTCATCAGGAAGGACATCCCACATCCATGTCTTTCCCTTCTCCCACTCCTCCCTCTTCCTGTAAATAAGACGAAGGTTGGAGTGCACATACACCATCGTCTCTGCTCTGCACTACTCAAGCCTGCTCTTCTTCACACTATACAAGTTCCCATATGTGCTCCAATTACTCTCACAACAAGAGGATGAAGTAACTTGAGAGAGGACCCTCAAGGCTATCTTTTGTAGAAGAGGGCATGTTGCCCCATGAGTTGTCCACCAAACAAGGGTTTTCTTAACCCCCATGTCTCTAACCACCTCATATCCTCCAAATCTCCCAGTGCCACTAGAAAACTCATAAAATTCCTCCTCCACCACCTCAAGGTGGTCTCTATCCTGAAGTAGTCATCTAAATGCTATCTTCCTCCCCTCTGAGATCTCTCCATCCATGTGAGGAGGGACTCTGTATGAGGGCCCCGACCCACCACTGAGCCAATCCTAAGCGTAGAACCTGGGGTTCAATGAGTGGACCAAGCAATGCAAAGGTGTGCAATTCTTATCCCACCTGGAGATAAGAATTCCTTGTATGATGGAACATAAGTTCTCTGTCGATGTCTCATACTCAGCACACTCATTCTCCATAACAATGGTCCTCATGGACTCAATCATGGAATCCCACCCCTCATAAACATCTCCTAGGATGGGCTGGTCCGTGTCTGCAAACTGCAACAAAGAAATGATTGGCTCCATGATCTTGATGCTAAGGACTACCCTATCCCACCAACCATCATCTAAAACCATGTCCCACACGACACGGGGACCCTGTTGGACATGTCCGGTTACTTAGGTATCCATCCACATGAAACCCAAATTTCCAACCCTCAAAGGCCATTTCCCATGATACTAATTAAATAATTTTCCTTGGTAATGGCCATAACAAGATGAAATGCATGCACAAGCGTGAATAAAAAAATGCAAAAAAAGTTAGTAACTTGGTTTCTCAAAATTTCATCACAATCATTTGTCCATGAACATAATCAAAATTTCATCAGAAGTGTATGTAGCTATATATTGCCTCTTAGTTAAGCACCCTTGACTAAATGCCAAAACACATTAACAAAGTGTCTCTCAGGCCTACCCTATCCACACCCTCGATCAATCTACTCAACGCTCAGGGACCGTCGATTCAACTGAAAGACTTCATATAGAAAATCACTATGTTTTTTATTTAATTTTCTGAACTTGCCATACAATGTAGAGATCGATTTTGTAGAGAGAAATTGTCTCTGTTTTGAGAAGTTGACATTGTTGTTATTGTCATTCTAGTCACAATCTCTAGTTGATTATTCAACATCTTAATCATTGATAGTCATCTCAAGTACATATGTAATCATATTGGAAAGACAAACTCATACATATCCATTTCATTCCATGCCACTTTGTCCTCCCCTCCAACCACAAGGCGTAATATATTGAAATCAATAAATTTAATGTTAGCTTATGAAGTTGATGTAAATATTGTTTTCTGCAATAGACGTAAAGGCCAAAACATGTCAAAATAACACTCCTAAATTCTAAGAAGTTTAAACCCAAGTTTGCATGGAAAAGTCACCAATGAGGGTTAAGAAGTGCCATAACTTCTAGAAAGAAGTTGAACGAAACTTACTTTTTAATTGTTAAATGTTTAATTTTAAGTTTTAAATGTATGTAAGTGAATGCCATTAAATTGCTTACTTGAGTTTGATTTAATACATTTTCAATTTTGAAGAGACGTCATTATATACCATGTATATGTTTCTAATGATTTTCGTATTGATGTCTTTATTGCAGTTGCGGCTATGGACACCAATGCCGAGATACTGATTGAGCTTGCCCACTTGAGGGGCATTAGTGCAGCTTTTAGTGGTGGTGACAGGATTCGCCGCTCGCTTACATCAACCTTGGTTGCAATTGTTGACACCATTTCACAGTCTACCAATGTACTAGATGATATTACATCATATAGAGAAAGAAAAAGACAACAATATGCTGATGGGCTAGACTACAATGCAATAAAAAAGTTGAAAATATCCAAAGAGCTCATATTTGCATTGTTTAGGGACCCTCGGACAGGGGAAATCCCAAATGAAAACAAGCCGCATATCTCCATTGAGTGGTGCACGTTTCAACCATTTGTGCATAACTGGATGGACAGATGGTACATGGTTTTTGATATGCCACCACACAACAATAGGGAAATTCCCTTGTATTTCCTTCGAAAGATGTACGCAGAGTTCGTGTTACATAAACACGTTAACTATTTTGACATCTTGCAGTTTCATGGGATCGGTGGGGGGATGCCCCAAAACCGACCCAATGCGAGGCTTCGAGACCAGGATCGCCCTATCCCTGCACCTCGCAGGCAGTTTCCTGGGCCAGATGTCCCACCTGCACATCGTATTATTCCGCAGACACGGGATGCATTTTTGAGTTTGGCATGGGCGGTTGTTAGCCATGGCACTATGGTTCAACATATGGGTGAGGAAGGGACATCTGTCCCTGGTGTGGTACATACACCAGCTCGTCACCATACAGGACCATCAACTAGTGCAGGACCATCAGGATCATCCACTAGTGCAGGACCATCGACACATCCCCATCCTAGTACTGATCCTCACGAGTGCACATCATGTGGTCGTCCCTGCTATGGTCTTGCCTCAGATGTTGCCTTCAGTGGGTTTTTGAGAGAGGTATGTTGATGGTTAATTGTAATAAATTCTTCATTTATTTTCGTCTTTGTACACATATATATAGTTTGAGCTAATATATTAATTTTGTGCACTTGCAGTTGATGCTTTATGCTGGCAATGATGCCCCAGAGCCGGATGTTCCAGACTCTACAAGGGGGCATGATGCTACCCATTTGGTAGGCCCATCTTATATAGCACCTATTGTCGTATCTCACACTGAGGTAAACATTTTAAAATTTCAGTGTTTTAATACTTGTTAATTTGTTAATTTCCACATACTTTACATTTTAGTTCACTAATGCTATCTATGGTCTAATATTTACAATTATTAAACTTGCAGATGGCAGATCCTTCACTGGGGCAAGGTAATGTGGAGGTAGCACCCATGGTCATACCGTCCCATGAAACATCTGGGCTCCAGGTAAACAATTAAAAATGACATTTTTTAAATACATGTTTGTTTGTTGAATCATGCATGTCTAACTACATGAACACTTGTTGACTGTAGGCACCATCCGAGACATCTGGACCATTTCCTGGATTTGTATCTCCCTCCAGGCCATTCGTGAACAAGGGTCGTGTGTATGTGAGGCGTTCTACTCCTAGAAAGACTCCAACTGCCCACGACCATGGGCTTACTCACACCATGGTAATGTATATCCTTCGATGATATTTGTTGTTTAACTTGAAATCCAGTGCATAAATCGTTTTTGTTAATGTTTGAATTGCATGTTTACTGCATCAGGAACCCGAGTTGTCTACTGAAAACCTCACATCGATGGTTGATGCAGGAGTCAATGCCGCATCTGCAATGGCAACTGATCACACACAGGTATGTAACTATTTCAACATTATCTTTACATAGTTTATTATTGTTGTCTATTGTTTATTCATGCATTTCTAAATATTTCAACATTTTTTCATTGTAGCCACCACCAGCAGGAGCAGTTCCTGGCCCCCCTGGTTCGACCATCCTGGATGTTCAACCAACGGCTCCATCTTCTACACAAGCAACGCAATCTCCTTTGTCAGTTGAGGTGAGATGTCCTTCAGTGACCAAGTGTTTCATGCACTTTCCATGCACCAGTTGATAATTGTTGAGTTAATTGTTGAGCTAATGTATTAGTGTACATAGTTAGTTGAATTTAACAATTGATATTTAATTTACAGGATCCAGAGACGCACAATGATCCTAGAGATGTGCCTAGAGGATCAACGTCGGGAAATAACAAGATGAAGCATGAGTTTTGATGTGTCTTATGGGATATATGTACATTTGGATACATGTACATGTGGCTTTGATAGTTTTGGATAGTTTTGGACACATGTGCTTTTGGATACTTTTGTATATATATGTACTTT